>JAUIMM010000088.1:15472500-16137500 GCA_031769625.1 Taudactylus pleione
AGATCAAGAACCACTTTCTCCTAGTGCTGTTGCTGCTGCTGGGAGTTGTTCATCATCCCAGAGAGGAAGTAGGAACACCACTACTTTTACTAAACAATTGACCCTCCAACAGTCCCTAGCGATGAGGATGAAGTACGACAGCAGTCATCCTGAAGAAAAACGTATAACTGAGGCCTTGACTGCTATGTTGGTGTTAGACGTGCGTCCGGTATCCGCCATTAGTGCAGTGGGATTTAGACAATTGATGGAGGTAGTGTGTCCCCGGTTCCAAATCCCGTCTAGATTCCACCTGCATCCTCAAAGCAGCAGCGACAAGTGTGCGTCTGTCTGTTAAAGGGTGGTGTAACCCTCAAAGTGCGCTCCACAAACAATAAAAAAATTCTTCTTTTTTTTCCGTCTTTGTGAATTGTGTGGGCTGTAGCCGCACTTGCATCCTCAAAGCAGCAGCGACAAGCGTGCGTCTGTCTGTTAAAGGGTGGTGTAACCCTCAAAGTGCGCTCCACAAACAATAAAAAAATTCTTCTTTTTTTTCTGTCTTTGTGAAATGTGTGGGCTGTAGCCGCACCTGCATCCTTAAAGCAGCAGCGACAAGCGCGCGTCTGTCTGTTAAAGGATTACATCGGTCCAAGTAGCATCCAAGTAGGCATGTCAGACAGTCCGTACCTGTACTGGCAGGGAAAAGCAATTTGGAGGTCCTTGTACAAACTGGCTCTATTTTACCTGAGTTGCCCCCCCTCCAGTGTGTACTCCGAAAGAGTGTTTAGTGCAGCCGGGAACCTTGTCAGCGAAAGGCGTAGGAGGTTGCTTCCACAAAATGTGGAGAAGATGATGTTCATAAAATGAATTATCAACTTTTCCAGGGAGACCAGCCTCCAAACCGTACAGAGGGACCTGTGGTGGTGGATTCCAGCGGGGATGAATTAATACTCTGTGAGGATGAGGATGTACACAAAACTGAAGAGGGTGAGGAATCGGTGAATGAGGAGGATGAGAACAACATCTTGCCTCCGTAGAGCCAGTTTGTGCAGGGCCAGATTAATTGCCACCTTGTTTTGTGGGGGCCCAAACGAACCAATCATTTCAGCCACAGTCGTGTGGCAGACCCCGGCGCTGAAATGATTGGTTTGTTAAAGTGTGCTTGTCCTGTTTATACAACATAAGGGTGGGTGGGAGGGCCCAAGGACAATTCCATCTTGCACCTCTTTTTTTTCTTTGCATTATGTACTGTTTGGGGCCTAGTTTTTCAAACTGCCATCCTGTCTGCCACTGCAGTGTCACTCCTAGATGGGCCACGTGTTTGTGCCGCCCACTCGTGTCGCTTAGCATAGTCTTCCATCTACCTCAGTGCAACCTTTTGGACATAAAAACACTATTGTGAGGTGTGAGGTGTTCAGAATAGACTGGAAATGAGTGGAAATTAAGGTTATTGAGGTTAATAATAGCATAGGAGCAGAAAAACACACAAATTCTGTGATTTTAGCTGTTTTTATGCTTTTTTAAAAAAAATACAGATACAAAACCCAGAACTCAAAACACGGAAGGGTGGTTTTGGCAAAACCAATCCAGATCCAAAACACGAAGAAAGATCCAAATCCAAAACCAAAACACGAAAAGTGCCCGCTGCACACCCCTAATATATATGTGTATGTATATACTGTATATGTATATATATATATACAAATATATATATATATATATATATATATTTACATACACATAACTAAGCACTGTAAGGGGGTTAAAGTGTCGGCACCTACCTGCAGGTTGTAGCTGCTGTGATCATCGGGCACGTGTGATCGTGGGGACGCAGCACTGTATTGATCATGGGCACATCGCGGTGGGGGAGAGGCTGTTGTGATCGCGGGGGGTGGGTCCTGCGGGGGGTGTTGTGATCACGGGAGGCATCCGCGGGGGGGCTATTGTGATCGCGGGGTGGGGGGGGGCACCGCAGGGGATGCTCTTGTGATCATGGGGGAAGGGGGGATGATGCTCTAGTGGTGCACCTGCAATGTGCAACACACAAGGGAGCAATAGCTCTGCCTACAGCCTAGCATGTTTTACAGACACTAGAGCCCCCTCTCCATCTGGCTATTACATTACATTTGTACTATATGGCGGTGGCCATTTTGGGGGGATTTTTCTATGTGGTGTGGAGAGAGATAGAAAAATCCCCCCCAAAATGGCTGCCGCCGCCCGGCATCTCAGTAGCTGGACCGGCCCATCTTGGCAGCGGCCCTTCTGGCATTTGCCAGAACTGCCAGATGGCCAGTCCAGCCCTGGTTATAGCCATGCTATAAAGCAATTATTGGTGCAGGAGTGCTGGAACACACTGCAGCAATGCTTGTGAAGTAATTACTGGAGACTGATGACTGGAACAGATGCAGGATTCAAACAGAGCAAGGAGCCAGTGTACTGGTCTCCACTCTCCAGGGAGAGAAGTTGTTCTGGTAATGAGTAGTCAGCAGTTTCTGGTTTAAATAGGGTGCAGTAAGTGCTGATAGGCTGGGCCGAACATGTGATAGCTGGAAACTGGTTAACAGAGTGGGTCATGTGATCACATCCAAGATGGCAGTGCCCATGTTTCAGAATGGTGGGAACCTCCGGGAGTCGGATGCCAGCCACATATAGAGAAGAGTGACCGCAGGTGGCCACAGATGGCAGTGAGTTAAAAACTGCCAGACATGGTAATGGGGAACTGGACACCAATGTGAGACACAAAATAAGCAGTGTCGTTTATCTCCAAATCCACACTCCCACTTCACACAAACCCCTTTTCAATCTAGCTGGCCACACCCAGTTTCTGATCAATTTATTTTCTTCCAAAGCCACGCCCACAACCTCAGAATCCCCTTTCTAGGTCAAAAAATTGGTACAGTTGGGGTATGCCAAATTGTGGACCTGGATGTTACTAGACGATATTAGAAATCTATTATTATAAAGTTGGAGCCTGATTTAAATTAAGTCAACAAGTGCATTTACGTGAAGACCTAATTGCGGCTATGGGTTGTGTACGTTACACCTAACGTGCATTGCGTGCGTTCCAGCTCTCACTGCACATTAGGTGTGATGTGAACACATGTGCTGGTAGCAGGGCCGCCATTAGGGGGAGATCCCTGGACCTTGAGTCCCAGGCCCAGGGAGAGAGGGCGCCTGGGTGGCAGAAATGCTACCCTGGCAGCTAGGGAGCTTTGATACATCCAAAAGAAAAACTATGAATCGTTAAATGGGAGCTGTCAGCAGTTGTTTATTTATTGTGTTAATAAATTGTATAGATATACACCTTTTATCAGCGCTGCTAATGTCTTGCTTAAATTTGATACATTTTGCCAAATTCGCGTGAAAATATACATTTTCACGTTGCAATTTTAGACAAAATGATTTTATCAAATCCACATTTTTTTTAAACATCTTTTTATTGAAAATTTTTAACATACACCAATAGGAGTAAAGCAGTCAAGACATACGAAAGAAAACAAACTAAGGCCCTGATTCAGAGCCAGAGGCTCTTTCAGAGCGCTCGCTCTGAATCAGGGCGGCATTTTTTTTATTTTTGAGCAGGCCTTCTGGCCGCTCGCTAAGCTGTGGGTGACCACCCACAGCTTTAGCGAGCGGCCAGGTGATGGTCGCGATGGCCCCGACCATCGCGACCATCGGGGCTTGTGATGAGACCCTTGTGGTAGGGTCTGCCGCAAACCCCAGTGGGCTTCTGGCTCTAATAGAGCCGGAAGCTCACCACTGACATCACTCGTGATGTCAGTGGGGCCGCCCTCAAACGGCAGGCATTCCTTCGGGAACGCCTCAGTTTGGCAAGCCACCCCCCCCCCCGAAATGCCTACAAAACAGGGCGAGCTGCCGTCGCTCGCTGGGGCTCTCGAATGCGCAGTGGGGGACCATCGACCCGCTTGTGAGGGCTGTGCGCTCGCGAGTGGGTCGAATCAGGCCCTGAGTAACAGATCTATAATCATCACATAATATACCTTGCTCTATCGTTATCAGACTGAGAATACAAAGGACTTATATATTTTATTATAGGAATGTTCAACAATGTATGTAACAAACATCAGCAGGACATATGTTAATTTGAAAGAACCAAAGTTACAAATGCATAAAGAAAAGAGAAAGAGAAATAAATAAAAGAAAAGGGTTAGGGGGGGGGAGAGGATGGGGGGGGAAGGTACTTGTCCAGTCAGTGATCCACTCCTAATTAGGCTTGTAGAATAAAAATATAACCAAGACACAGTATGCAATATGTATAAAACAAATAGGTCTTCTCTCTTTTTACCTAAAGAGACAAACCGCCGATATCTCATTGAGTATGAGAGGAATGCAGTATGATGTGCAATTATACATAAACTATAGACAAGGAAGAGAAACGTCAGAGAATCAGTGTCCTCTCAAGTAACCAGTCTATGAAGATACCATCTCATTGATTCAATTCAAACACTTTCATAATGTCTATTTGTAAGGTGGGATCAAGGTACTCAATAAAAACACCCCATTTCTTGTCAAATCCAGCCACTCCATGCTCGATATCAGGGAAGATAGATTGTCTTTCAAAACAGAGTAAAGACTGGTACACACTGACAGATGCATTGGCAGATCAATTGATCAGCCAATATATCTGCTGCCCGTCGGCCAGTGTGTACCTACGATATGTCAGTGAACGTCGTCGTTCACCGACATATCGCATTGGCTGTGCTGCACAGCCGATGGACAGATATGTCTGCAGACATATCTGCCTGTACACACACAGCGGCAGCCGCGAGGAGGGGGGCGGGAAACGCCCCCGACCCGCCCACTGGCCGCCGGTACCCGAGGGCACAAGCAGATGATGGCCGTTCAGTGTGTATGAACGACCATCATCTGCAGATATATCTGTCAGGTGTGTATCCACCTTAACTCGGTCATATATGATTGGACCTTGTATAAAGAAGGCTCCACCGGGCGGGTCCATTTCCTGAAAAGAACCTTCTTAGCCACTGTTTAGGCAGTGGCCTGCCGCTCTGGATCTAATTAGATCGAGTCAGCGGCAGCGTCTACGCGGGGACGGCGAGGATTGGAGTGGTGCCCAGCGGCCATCATGAAGAAAGGTAAGTACTGCACAGACAGGTGAGTGGGGTGTGTTCTATATTGGGAGGGGGGCAGAGCATAAGGGCCATTACTGGGGGCACAAAATAAGGGGCATTACTGGGGGCTCTGCATACAAGGACATTATTGGGGGCACTACTAACGTCATTACTGGGGGCTCTGCATAAAGGGGCATTACTGGGGGCACAACTTAAGGGGCATTACTGGGGGCTCTGCATAAGAGGCATTACTGGGGGCACTACTAAGGGCATTTCTGGGGGCTCTGCATAAAAAGGCATTACTGGGGGCTCTGGCATAAATGGGTATTACAGGGGGCACAACTTAAGGGGCATTACTGGGGGCTCTGCATAAGAGGCATTACTGGGGGCATTACTGGGGACTCTGCATAAGAGGCATTACTCGGGGCACTACTAAGGACATTACTGTGGGCTCTGCATAAAATGGCATTAATTGGGGCTCTGCATAAGGGGCATTAATGGGGCACTACTGGGGGCTCTTCATAAGGAGCATTACTGGGGGCTCTGCATAAAGGGGCACTACTAAGGGCATTGCTGGGAGCCCTGCATAAATGGGCATTACTGGGGGTTCTGCATAAAAAAACATTACTGGGAGCTCTGCATAAGGGGCATTAATGGGGGCACTACTAAGGGCATTACTGGGGGCTCTGCATAAAGGGGTATTACTGGGGACTCTGCATAAAGGGTCACTACTAGGGACTCTGCTTAAGGGGCATTACTGAGGGCTCTGCATAAAGGGGCACTAGTAAGGGCATTACTGGAGGCTCTGCATAAAGGGGCATTACTGGGGCTCTGCATAAAGGGGCACTACTAAGGGCATTACTGGAGGCTCTGCATAAAGGGGCATTACTGGGGCTCTGCATAAAGTGGCACTACTAAGGGCATTACTGGGGGCTCTGCATAAAGCGGCATTACTGGGGGCTCTGCATAAAGGGGCACTACTAAGGGCATTACTGGGGGCTCTGCATAAAGGGGCACTACTAAGGGCATTACTGGAGGCTCTACATAAAGGGGCATTACTGGGGGCTCTGCATAATGGAGCACTACTAAGGGCATTACTGGGGGCTCTGCATAAAGGGGCATTACTGGGGGCTCTGCATAAAGGGGCACTACTAAGGGCATTACTGGAGGCTCTGCATAAAGGGGCATTACTGGGGGCTCGGCATAAAGGGGCATTACTGGGAGCTCTGCATAAATGGGCATTACTGGAGCCACAACATAAGGGGCAGTACTGGGGGCTCTGCATAAGGGGCACTACTAAGGACATTTCTGGGGGCACAACATAAGGGGCATTACTGGGGCACTGCATACTGGGCACTACTAGGGCACTGCATAAGGGGCATTGCATAATGGGCACAAATTCAGGGGGCATTGCAAAAGGGGCTGTAATACAGGGTAGAACTGCATAAGGGGCACTACTACAGGAGGCACTGCATTGGTTTTTATTAATAATAAACCTTTCAAAATTGCATATAAGACTTATTTTTTTGTTGCGGCCCACACACTTGTAGACCTTGAATATTCGGCCTGGTTGGTATTTTGAGTTTGACATGCCTGCTGTAGAGTCTAAAAGTAATTTGTCATGGATTGCAACAAGAAAAACTACTTTGGATTATTTTGTATATAAATGAAAACGAATGCCTATGGATTACAATATCCATAGGCATTACATAGGTATAGGCATTACAAATAAAGGACATTTCCCATTGAATGGCAAATTAAGATTACTTTTTTAATGGATTACAAGAAGAAAAACAAAAAAGAATAATTTATTTATCCTTTTTTGTTATTTTTAAATTGGTGAATGTGGCTTTGGGGTCATTTAAACTTCAATAATAGTTGATTCACTAATTGTATTGTATGTATTGTATGTATATATGTATAAGTGGCCCAAGATGGTCTTCCATTATACTCTCTTTCTAATATCTCTTCATTTTAATAGCCTATTCATATTGGTGGGGTATCTATACCTAAAAACAAAATTGGAAAGACAGAATATTGAATTGAATGGGAAAATTGTGGTCACGCTGGCTTTTTGTGCATGTTCGCAAACACCTACAGTTTGAGTGCTTCCAAGGCATAGCAACTGCATGTGAAACGTATATAAAATGCTTATTGGCACAGGCACAAATGCATATCATTTCTCTTGCATTTACTTTTTATTCACACAAACAAAACTCCAGCTGATAATGTAACTGAAGACCGAACAACCCAGCTAATTGCTATATTTAATCTAACAATCTCCCTTGCTGCATGACAATGGTTAATGGACAGCTAACCTTACGCATTGTGTGCTAACTCAGCTGCTGGAGCAATTATAATGAGGCTGAAACTCTTTTGGTGATAAGGCCGCATAGAGGAAAATATAGTTTTGCAAGTGCTGGGACAGTGACAATAACTCCAGTGCTGAATACAACTCTCTGCACATTGCCATTGATAAAAGGGGTTAAACCTGAAACATATCCTGCATGGTGTTCTGCTTTTCTCTCCAGGGGAGTCATGTTCTGTTTTAAAGCCTCATATTTAGCAATAGTTTCCAGATACAGTCATAGGGTGGGGAACCGTTTCAACCCCTTACACGCACACCCTTCCCTCAACTCCCAAATGTTCCTTCTTTGACCTCCTGCTAAAGTACTACTACATATTGACTCAGTTAACCCCTGTCTCTATGAGCTATAGACAGGGCATGCATTGGTAATAGGAGATGTTATAGAGGTATAGTTTTATAGACAACCTGTCCTGAGCAATGAAACTATAGTTTCTGAAACACTATCTCTATTTCTCTAATGTTGACCTTACCTTAAATGCTTAGGGCTATCCCCCATAGCTACAGTATACAGTCATACCTAGGAACGTTTCATCCATATAGTTCAAATATAATATGCTTTGCCCATTTTGGATAGTATTTACCATCAGATCATCTTGGATTGTTTCTGTATTTCCTAACACAAATACACACTTTTCGGGTTCTATTAAAAAGATTATTTGTTTTATGCTGCACATAACTGCTGGAGAAAGGCTTTTATTTAATAAAGGGTTAACAATGGAGAAAACATTAATTTCCCCCACCAGTATGGCCATCCCTGTAGAGGACAATATCTAGGAACAACCTTGGCAAAATTCCTTGACTAATAACACAGGAAGAATTGCTGGCTATGTTTTGTATATTGGTCAAGTACTAGGATACTTTTGAGGTGTTCAATCTAATATTGTAAGGCTGAAGGATATATCCCTGGGCTCCTACAACCAGTTTACTGCTGGCTAGATTGGTCCGCCAGCTCACACCTGACAAAGTGTATTTTCTGTATTAGAGATCCTACAGGGGAATGAAGCCACGGCACTATCGCCTTTTACTACGTGGTAGAACAGTTTTAAGCAAACAGCAATTTTTATTTAAAAGGAAAAAATACACTCTTAGGGGGTCATTCAGACCCGCTCGCGAGCGGCAGTACGCTCGCAAGCGGGTCGATGTTCCCCACTGCGCATGCGCACGACGGAGGGAGCTCCGTCGTTCGCATGCGCGAGACCCGGAGAGCAACGGGCTCTCCATCGCTCCGGGTCTCGCACCAAAGGGGGCGTGCTGTCGATGTTGATTGACAGCACGCCCCCTTTGGTGGGCGTGCCGGGGGCGTGCCTGCCAGATGGAGGCGTTCCCATGGGAACGCCTACCGTCTGAAGCCGGCCCCACTGACATCACTAGTGATGTCAGTGGGAGTGATTTTGGCTCTGATAGAGCCAAAATCACTCCAGGGCTTGTGGCAGGGAGACCCTACCGCAGGGTCTCTGTTGCAAGTCCGATGGTCATCATGGACGCTCGCTATAGCTGTGGGTGGTGACCCACAGCTATACGAGCGTCCAGGAGGCCGCTCCATTTTCATGGAGGAGGGCCCTGATTCAGAGCGAGCGCTCTGGTCAGAGCGTTCAGCTCTGAATCAGGCCCTTAGATCACAAATATTTCCACATAAGCCAAAAGGTTCCCAGTCAATTTGATTTAACTATATAGTGTCGAAGCTGGATTATTGGCTGAGACACGATTAGTTTAAAATTGAATCGCAGCGACACCATCTTTCGACTGGCCGCAAGACGCCATCTTGGAAATGAGATCGCAAGACGCCATTTTGCGAATGGCCGCCTAAGCGCCATTTTAGATAAACTCACACTTTAGTACATGTGGCGATATTATTATTAGCATCATGCTTTTGCATCTGTGACCATCGCCATAAGTTACGGCGATTCATCAAAAGCCCATTTCATGACTTTACGTAGTTTGGGTGCTCTGGATAAAGTGTATATTATTATAATTCCCCTAAAGGATATATTTCAGAAATGGCTGTACAGTATGTCAAAATTGGATTGCATTAGCTAAACAGAGCAAATGGCCACGTGACAACTAGCCTGTGTAGACAAGCTTCATGGACATAATGTCTGCTCTCACTCCAGGTGGCCCTGCTCGAATACAGCAAGAGGGTCGTTTGTAGCACCTTACATTAGCAGGCTTCCTACAATAAAATACCTTCAAAGCCAAGAGTGTTATCTGAGGTTTGGGTCTTGTAGCTGGGCTAATTTGCATCCACACAGGCCCTGGGAGAACAAAGACCAGTATTTTGGAGCCTGAAAAGGGTGGGGGCTGCTGGGGCATGAGCAAGTCATGGAACTATAAGGCTCAGCATTCCACACTGCTAGGTGTTCACTTAGTTTAAGTGAGATTTAAGTGCACCATTTCTCATACACACATTAATACGCACAATTGCGCTGTTATCTAATCGCATATTAGTGAATGCATAAGATCCTGTATGAAAACGCTGTTTATTAGCTTCATGCGCACGCATCTGCCCCAAGTTAACTAGCGTCTTTACATCACACCCCGCATACTTACACATTACATATTCACATAAAAGGTTTAATAAGCTTTAAAGTATCAGATTTAAGTTTGTTCATTCTGTGAAATAAAGATTATTTGGTAACTAACGTTTTATACATGATAAGTAAGCCGTGATTGGTATTGTACTGATGCATACTCTTTCAACAGTATTCCGGTATCATCGGTGTGGAGATCGCATCATGCATTCTCAACTTATGGACCGCAGAGACTTCAAGCAACAAAATGTACATTATATGAACAACTGTTAGGATGTTGCATGAGGCAGGAAACCAGAGACCCCCAGTTGTTAGAGGCTGGACTGTGTCTATTTGAATCAAACTGTTACATGCCTTGTAACATATGCCCTCTCCTTTAGGACCAATGGTATTAGCAACAAACTTCTCTATTGTGTTGTTTATTTCTGGGGGGTATAAATACGTGTGCTCTGACCCTGGGTTCCTAGTCTTTGTGCTGAATGCTGATTGACGAGGGGTTTCTTGCTGATGCCTAACATCTGGACCAGAGAGCGCAGCGTATGTATAATTGTACTTGGGTATGTATAATCTCTTTGCGCTAAGATTATATGAGGATCATAGCATGTAACTGCTGTACGTTTACTTGAATAATACTTTGTGCTTTGGAACCACATGTTCTAAGTCTGGAGTCTTTATTTACTGGATGACTCCGTACGCAAATTAGCATCATCCTTAGAGGTTTATAGGAAGGATATTAGAAGGTATAGGCAGGTGTATATAGAGGTTCAAAGGCAGTATCCTTAATAGACTCCGGAATGGATAGCCTTAACACCTGCTCTGTAATGACAGAGTTTGGGAACCTATGACAAATGCCTTCCTAAGAAGCTTTCAGGAAATGAAATAATCATCTGCATATATACATTGACTCCTCTCATTCATACTTGCCTACTTTTGAAAACCACTTTGGGGAAGATTGCAGATGGCTGTAGAATGCGCCGCGTACAGCATTGTGGGTGTGTGGTCTGCTGCACCCAAAGGGCTTTTATAGCTCCACCTATGGGCATATATATTCCTATAACCTGACACCATAGCTCCCCCACTAACATTAATATATCTCTGCCATGCCACATTGACATTAATACTCAATCTTCCCCTGTCACATTCACATTAATAGATCCCATCCCATAGCACACATTAATAAATCTCACTACACACATACACACACATTTATAGATCTCACTACACACACACATTAATAGACCTCACTACACACACATACATTGATCTCACTGCACACACATTAATAGATCCCCTCCACACACACATTCACATTAATAGATCCCCTCCACACACACATTCACATTAATAGATCCCCTCCACAAACACATTCACATTAATCATCTTCACACACACACACACATATTCACATTAAAAGATCCCCTCCACACACACATTTACATTAATAGATCCCTTCCACACACATTCACTTAAAAGATCCCCTCCACACACACACATTAATAGATCCCCTCTACACAGACATTTACATTAATAGATCGTCTCCATACACAATAGATTTTTCAGGCGCTACAGTGAGCTCTGAAAAACAGTGTCATGCAGTTTCAGTCCTCTGGCATCGGCTCACCCTTCCTCCATTATCACTGGCTGGCCAGGGAATGCTTGTGTGATACCCTGTAAAGACCCCCATAAATGTGGACATTTGTATGTTGCCCTGAGCTGGAGAATGTTCTGGAACTGAAGTGAGGAGGTGCACTAGGACCCAGGAAATCTGGCAGAGTGTGCTTCACTAGTGAGCTCAGACTAAAAACTGTAACAAAAAGGGGAGGAGAGGGAAGGACCCTGAAACTGGCTGGGAAAGCACATGTCTGGTGTGTGAGGGGACTGAGAAGTAGGTTGTGAGGAGTGCAGCACCTGGGATTGTTTGCAGGGCTGTGACCAGAAGCCAAGCCAGGAAAGTGAAGAAGCTGCACTGCCAGGTCAGAGGACGCAGTGGGCAGCAAGTAGCCGGCAATATGAAGTAAGAGACTCCCAGTGAGACAAATGAAGAAGGAGCAGGTGCAGTGATCGCAGGCACAGTGATATCCTAAAGTGTACTGTGGCTCCCATTATCTATTATGAAAGAATCAGTAAGGCACAGTGAGTAACAACCCTTACAGCACTATAAACTGAACTTTATCCAAGATTTATTTTCCCTCCCTTTGCTACCAAGGGATATTTACCTTAAGAAAGCAAAGCAACCAGCTACCAGTCTATAGTAACCAGTGGTGTGCATTGTATGTGACTTGGGATTCATTCTGTTTAATGAACTGGTCAGAATAACAGCCTGCATAGTACACAGTTAACCTAATTGAAATACTTTACCTCTGTTAACTCAATCCAAGAACAGAACTGTGATATATACATTCTGTTAGCAGACAATCAAGAGAACAGGGTGTTACTCCCTTTGCATACAGTTATGAAGGACAGAACAGTTATAGCGTTCCCGCTAGGCTGTTTTAGCGGGGCGCGGCGCCCTGCCCTCCTTCTGGAGGGCAAAAAGAACCCTGCCCTCCTTCTGGAGGGCAAAAAGAACCCTGCCCTCCAGGAGGAGGGCAAAAAGCGCCCTGCCCTCACAGCCTGCGGGAGCCGTTCTCACCCGCGGGATGCAGTGTCCCGCGGGTGGAGAAACATGCAGTGACCCGGTCACCGCCGGAGAATAGACGCCGGGCGCATGCGCCCGGCATCTATTCTCCCTGTCTGCAGGGCTTGAGGGCTGCCCGGCGTGTCCATAAGTGCCGGCACGCCCCCAAGAGTGACGAAAAGGGGACACATCTTATAGACACGCCCCCTTTTCCGATGACCACGCCCCCTTCTTGGTCCTTCGGCGCGCGCGCGTGCATGCCCTCTCTGGCTCCAGCGCCCTGCCTCCCGCCGGAGCTAGAAGGAACACTACAGTTATACATATATATATTCTACCATCTGGAAGTCATTGAAAGCAACGTGACCATTAGTCTGGATACATTTAAGATATTATCCCAGTGCCACCACCTTGTGGATAATAGTAATACATTGACATTCCCAGTCCAAAGTGTGGAGAGAACTCTTTTGCTTTCTGCCTGTAGCCATTAAGACTTTGGTGCAATATGTGTTATTGAGGGAGACTACATTAAGGGAAAACTATCTGTTGCAGAACTTCCTGTTATTTCCTAATGGTAATGCCAGATTGTTAGATTATTTGTGAGATATTAGAGCATTTATCATCATTGTATTGTTCTTTGTAAAATTGCTATAACTTATTATGAAAGGTTAAACTGAGTTTACTGTTAACAAAGTCATATTGCTAAACTGTGTATATTTAATTAACATTACAGTGATCTACCATTCAGGCAAAATAAAACATTTTGTCACTGTCCACACATGTAGTGACTTGTCAGGGGTTTTTGGGGGGTTCCCATCTCTCTGCCTAACCACTACAGAATCCAAGAGCAGCAGCAGGTCAAAGACTATTTGAAAGGCCGGGATTGACGACTTCTGCAGGGAAACAGGTACGACTCACCTACCAACACCCCACCACTAGTGACTTATTACGACAGGAGCATTAGTCTCTCCCAGCAGTCTGTGTGCAGGGGAAGACAGGCTCAGGTGACCTCCAGGCCAGTAGCAACTAACTGCACTACTGCCTCCCTGCATGCGTGACCCATGGTGAGTACACCCCTGCCTCTTCACACAGTCAGGCCCCGCCCCTTAACCTCTGGACTTGCGCATGCGCAGTCCAGATTTTTATACAGGGCATTGGGAATGTGGGGGATGCAGGCTACTTTGTGGGGTGGCGGGAGCTCCCACCTTAATCCCACTCTGAAATGTGGGCAGCAGCAGGTCAAAGACTATTTGAAAGGCCGGGATTGATGACTTCTGCAGGGAAACAGGTACGACTTACCTACCAACACCCCACCACTAGTGACTTATTACAACTTGGCGTCTACGAACAGGATCGAAGCAGATTTTGCAGGATGTCAGAACCCCAGCCTTCTGTAGCAGCTCCAAATGAAGGAGGAGATCCCAACCAAGGAATTTCACCCATAGCGAACGCTTCCCCAATCACGATGCCATACTATTTCGGGGCCCCATGGCTACCAACATATTCTGGAGATACACACACACCAGGCACGAGTACATTTAGAGAATTCAAAGACAAGCTGCAGTCGATGTTTCGACTATACCCACTTAATGACGCGCAGAAGGTAGAAATTCTGATTGGATAGCTAAAAGGTCCGGCATTACGAGAAGTTAAGGCGTGGAAGGATGACCAGCGGAAGACGGTCGAAAACATTTTCAAGAGATTAGTAGACATCTTTGATTCGCGGACTATTTCAGAACTGAAAGGCTGTCTTTATGCCAGGAAACAGCAACCCCATGAGTCACTGAGGGAGTTTGCTCTAGGTTTGCAAGAGGCGCTGCAGGCAATCCAAACCCTAGATCCGCAAGAAGTACAACAAGAAGACGAAACCCTTATTAACTTGTTTATTGAGGGGGCACGAGGAGAGGCAATACGCACGCAACTAAGGATGTGGAAATATGATCACCCAAGGTGTTCATTCTCTGAGTTCAAAGAAACAATGCTAAAGATTCTTGGACTTGATCGAATCATTGACACGGAGTACAGTACATCTGCGGAGCAGTTAGAAAATAGAAACTTTGGAGGTGTCCATCAGCACATGAGCCTGGAACCTCTGGTACCTAAGGGAACAGTCACACAGCAGACACAGGGACAGGCTGCTCATGATCCAATTGGGGCCATTAATAACAAAATAACAGAATTGGCACAGAACCTATCCGAGATGGGACGGGAGTTAAGGGAACTTCGACAGGAACAGACGGAGACCAAATGCAAGGAATGGCGTCAGGATCATAGTAGGAGGAACCGGCCACGCTGGGACATCCCACGGGAGTCAGGTCAATGTCCGACAGACCAGTTCGACTCTCAAGGAAGGCCTATATGTCGGCGCTGCAAACAAGGTGGGCATGTGGAATGAAATTGTTCAAATGGAGGTTTAAACGACGAAATCCCGAGGCGAGGGACCGACCCTCGGGAAGAGCTACATCAATAGGTCCATCGTCGCAGGAGTGGTGGCCTCGATATGTTGGCGAGTGCCCCCATCTGAGGATCCGGGTCAACGGTGTTGAGTTGTCGGCTCTCTTGGATACCAGCTCACAGGTGACCACAATACAGCTGACCGAGTTTTTAAAACTAAGATAAACAAGAGATCATGACCCCACCAACGACCTGGTTACAACTATTGGCCAGTAATGGACAGCAGATTACGTCTAGCGGCTATTGGGAGGCTGATTTGAAGATTGGCAAAGCAGATCTCACAAGACAAGGGTGCCTGGTTAACACAGTGCAGAATGATCATCTACCTCCGGTGATCCTCGGGATGAATGTCTTAAAGAATTGTCCTGACGAATTGGTAGAGGCTCTTAGGATGGAAATGCGGATAGCAGCCCCTAAGGAACGAAGAACTCTACAGCAAACGGTGCGGCTGCTTGAGGGGCAAAAGAAATTTACAAATGCAAGGGGAGAAGTGGGTAAAGCCAGGATTGCTGATCGCCAGCCTATACTCTTGCAACCCAATTCGGAACACGTAGTTTGGTGCAAAGCCAGAATTGGACCCGGTGGGCGGGACTACGAGGCTATAATTGAATCTTGTGACTCTGATGGACGACATCCATTCGCGGTGGCTAGAACCCTGGCGAGAGTGGAGCAGGGGAAGGTACCAGTCCGCGTATTGAATCCACATAACTACCCAATCAGACTTTTCAGACATTGCCCGGTGGCGAAGATTATTCAAATTGACATCCAAGATGTGTTTGGAGAAAGTGTGCCGGCAGCTCAACAAAGAACAGTAACTGGACAGCTGACTGTTACGAACGGCGAGGCTCTGTGGTGGAATGAGATAGAGATTGGAGACTCAGACACCCCTGAGGAGAAACGCCAAGGAGCGCTCCAGGTAGTGTGGAAGAATGCTGAGGCATTCAGTCAACATCCATCTGACTTCGGGAAAGCTGAAGGTGTCCATCACCACATCCCCACTGGGAGTAACCCCCCAATTAAGGAAAGACACAGACCTCTACCACCGGCCATGTACCAACCTGTGAGGAATATGATCAGTGAGATGAAGGAAGCTGGTGTAATTCGTGAGAGCCACAGCCCATGGGCGGCACCGCTGGTGATTGTGAGGAAAAAGGACGGCAGCCTCCGGTTTTGCATTGATTACAGGAAGCTGAATGCAGTGACACCTAAAGATGCCTACCCGCTACCTAGGATTGAGGAGTCGTTAACGGCGCTGAAGACAGCTACCTACTTTTCCACTCTGGATCTAACAAGCGGGTACTGGCAAATCCCGATGGCCCTGGAGGATCGGGAGAAGACTGCCTTCACTACCCCGATGGGACTCTTTGAATTTGACCGGATGCCGTTTGGACTCTGCAATGCACCAGCTACCTTCCAAAGGGTCATGGAGCACTGCCTTGGCCAACACAACTTTGAAATGGTTCTCCTGTACTTGGACGATGTCATCATTTATTCCAGAAGCTATGAAGAGCACTTGAAACACCTAGATGAGGTATTTGTACAACTGACCAAGTGCGGCTTGAAGTTAAAACCATCAAAATGTCATCTGTTAAAGCCCGGGGAACAGTACCTAGGACACATCGTCAGTGCTGAAGGGGTAAAGCTGGATCCAGAAAAAATTCAGGTAGTGCGAGACTGGCCCGTACCTAGAACAGTAAAAGAGGTCCGAAGCTTCCTAGGTTTCGTTGGCTACTACAGACGATTCATCGAGAACTTTGCAAGAGTGGCCGCACCACTGCATGAGCTCCTGCGAGGCAAGTCAGGTCAAGAGAGACGGAGCACTTCCTTGGTTGCATGGGCTGAGGAACAACAAATCTCCTTCAAGCAACTGAAGTCATCGCTGATAGAGGCTCCCCTTCTGGCTTACCCAGATTATGAGAAGCCTTTCCAAGTCTACACAGATGCCAGTCACCATGGTCTGGGAGCTGTATTGTCACAAGTACAAGATGGACACGAGAGAGTGATAGCTTATGCCAGCCGGGGCCTGCGAAAGACCGAGAGAAATAATGAGAATTACAGCACCTTTAAACTTGAACTCCTTGCTCTCATCTGGGCCATCACAGAGAAATTTAAGAATTATCTGGCTGTCACACCATTTGTAATTGTCACTGACAAGAATCCCCTGGCACATCTCTCTACCGCTCGCCTGGGAGCACTTGAACAGAGGTGGATGTCTCGCCTGGCCAATTTCAATTATACTGTTACCTACAGAAATGGGAAGTTGAATGGAAATGCCGATGCCTTATCCCGCCTACCCACTGTGGATGTCTTGGAAGAAGATAGAGATTGGGCCGAAGATATTGAGACTCCCTTATTCAAGACGCCGAGGAGCAAACAAAGTGTCGTCACCTCTGACCCTGTGTCTGCCACTGCCAACCCAAAATCTAATAGTCCTCAGCCTGACACATCTGAATCTGATTGGGAACAAGTGCAGAGGGAGAGCCCGGTGCTGCAGGAGTTGATGGATTTCATCCAACATGAACGCCGGCTGACTAAGCTGCAGAGGGTGTATGCCGATCCAGAGTTTGTCAAACTGTTAAGACACAGAGACCGTATTAAACTCAAACAGGGACTCGTGGTCCGAATAAGCCTTGATCCAGCAACTCACCAAAATGTAACCCAAATAGTTGTACCGAGACAACAGGCCAGCTTCCTTCTTACTGCTTATCACAACAAATCTGGACACTTTGGAACCCAAAAGACGGAAGCCGTATTACGGAAAAGATTCTTCTGGATAGGGATGAGGACTGACATTGAGGAATGGTGTCGAGACTGTATAGCCTGCAGCCTTAAAAGGAATCCTGAAACCAGCCAAAGAGACCCACTACATCCAATAAAGAGTCATTGTCCATTGGAGATTGTTGCCTTGGATCATGTCAAACTTGAGCCCAGCCCAAGTGGATTCCAATACGCACTGACCATCACTGACCACTACAGCAAGTTCCTAGTAGTTGTCCCAGTACGTGATCTGTCAGCCAGGACTACAGCAGAGGTCTTTCTAAGGAACTTTGTCCGCCCCTATGGGTACCCTGATCGGATCTTGACAGATCAAGGACCCGCATTCGAGTCACAGCTGTTTCATGAACTTTGCTCTTTGTATGGATGCAAGAAGATGAGGACGACCGCCTATCATCCTCAATGCAATGGCTTGTGTGAGAGAGCAAACCAGACTATGATTGGAATGCTAAGAAGTCTTTCAGCCGAGAAGCGCTCTCAGTGGCCTACCCTCCTGCCTGACCTTGTGTATCTGTATAATAACACAGAACACTGTTCCACAGGATTCACGCCCTTCTACCTCATGTTCGGACAGCATAGCAAGCTGCCCAAGGATCTGGAGTTGGCTCCCGAGCTAATGGATCCTGTTACCACACAGACTAATTGGGTTCGTGAACATCAGCACCGGATAGTGACTGCCCGAGAGATAGTTGAGAAGAGGATGGAGACTGTGCATCAACGTCAGGAGAGGAATTACAATTCAGATGCCAGAGCGCTGCCCTTACAAATGGGAGACAAAGTCTGGAAGAAGAAAAACCACAGATCAAGCAAGTTGGATGCCATGTGGGAGGATGTCCCTTATACCATTGTTGGTGTCCCCGTTGATGGCCGGTACGCCTACCTAATCCAGAGGAAGAAAGATGGCCAACTCAGCACAGTACCACGTGACCAGTTAAAGTTATGCACTGCTGAAGCTTCCTTGATACAGCTTGAGGACTCCCCTATGGCAAAGAGATGGGGATCTTCTGGGGACGTCCCTCTTAATGACCCCATAGAGTTGCTCACATTCATGTGTGGCCCGGTTCCATTGAATACAGTAGGGGGTACAGCCCCAGAACCTTTAACAGTAAGGTCTATGGAAGGCGAAGCTGACCCCCTTCCTGCCCTTGATCAGTTAGAGAGTCATGTACCTGACCTAGAAGTCAGAAGGTCAGAACGAGGCACCAAAGGTATAATGCCTGTAAGATACCGAATGTGAACTATTGTAACCTGTACGTATAATTGCCCTATGACAAAGTTAGATTGTTCAGGACTTTTGAGTAGATACAAAGTTGCGTGAGGACACGCATAGTTCTAGCGGGGGAGTGTGTGATACCCTGTAAAGACCCCCATATATGTGGACATTTGTATGTTGCCCTGAGCTGGAGAATGTTCTGGAACTGAAGTGAGGAGGTGCACTAGGACCCAGGAAATCTGGAAGAGTGTGCTTCACTAGTGAGCTCAGACTAAAAACTGTAACAAAAAGGGGAGGAGAGGGAAGGACCCTGAAACTGGCTGGGAAAGCACATGTCTGGTGTGTGAGGGGACTGAGAAGTAGGTTGTGAGGAGTGCAGCACCTGGGATTGTTTGCAGGGCTGTGACCAGAAGCCAAGCCAGGAAAGTGAAGAAGCTGCACTGCCAGGTCAGAGGACGCAGTGGGCAGCAAGTAGCCGGCAATATGAAGTAAGAGACTCCCAGTGAGACAAATGAAGAAGGAGCAGGTGCAGTGATCGCAGGCACAGTGATATCCTAAAGTGTACTGTGGCTCCCATTATCTATTATGAAAGACTCAGTAAGGCACAGTGAGTAACAACCCTTACAGCACTATAAACTGAACTTTATCCAAGATTTATTTTCCCTCCCTTTGCTACCAAGGGATATTTACCTTAAGAAGGCAAAGCAACCAGCTACCAGTCTATAGTAACCAGTGGTGTGCATTGTATGTGACTTGGGATTCATTCTGTTTAATGAACTGGTCAGAATAACAGCCTGCATAGTACACAGTTAACCTAATTGAAATACTTTACCTCTGTTAACTCAATCCAAGAACAGAACTGTGATATATACATTCTGTTAGCAGACAATCAAGAGAACAGGGTGTTACTCCCTTTGCATACAGTTATGAAGGACAGAACAGTTATACATATATATATTCTACCATCTGGAAGTCATTGAAAGCAACGTGACCATTAGTCTGGATACATTTAAGATATTATCCGAGTGCCACCACCTTGTGGATAATAGTAATACATTGACATTCCCAGTCCAAAGTGTGGAGAGAACTCTTTTGCTTTCTACCTGTAGCCATTAAGACTTTGGTGCAATATGTGTTATTGAGGGAGACTACATTAAGGGAAAACTATCTGTTGCAGAACTTCCTGTTATTTCCTAATGGTAATGCCAGATTGTTAGATTATTTGTGAGATATTAGAGCGTTTATCATCATTGTATTGTTCTTTGTAAAATTGCTATAACTTATTATGAAAGGTTAAACTATACTGTGCGTGAAACTGAGTTTACTGTTAACAAAGTCATATTGGTAAACTGTGTATATTTAATTAACATTACAGTGATCTACCATTCAGGCAAAATAAAACATTTTGTCACTGTCCACACGTGTAGTGACTTGTCAGGGGTTTTTGGGGGGTTCCCATCTCTCTGCCTAACCACTACAGAATCCAAGAGCAGCAGCAGGTCAAAGACTATTTGAAAGGCCGGGATTGACGACTTCTGCAGGGAAACAGGTACGACTCACCTACCAACACCCCACCACTAGTGACTTATTACGACAGGAGCATTAGTCTCTCCCAGCAGTCTGTGTGCAGGGGAAGACAGGCTCAGGTGACCTCCAGGCCAGTAGCAACTAACTGCACTACTGCCTCCCTGCATGCGTGACCCATGGTGAGTACACCCCTGCCTCTTCACACAGTCAGGCCCCGCCCCTTAACCTCTGGACTTGCACATGCGCAGTCCAGATTTTTATACAGGGCATTGGGAATGTGGGGGATGCAGGCTACTTTGTGGGGTGGCGGGAGCTCCCACCTTAATCCCACTCTGAAATGTGGGAGGGTAGGCAACTCTGTTCTCATTTCATGCATTCAGTATTTTGCATCTGTGCCATGGTCCTAATTTATGTGATCTCAGCAGGCCCAGGGACAGGGGGTACAAGTACTCCTTCCCCGGGCCCGAAGGTTTAGTGGGTTCCTGAGGTTCTAAACAGGGCAATAGTGCTGGCAGCCCTGAGCACGTCCTGGGATGTGACATCACTGGCTGGAATCTGCTGCTGCTGCGGAGTGATGGGAGTAGGTCAGAGCTGCTGTGGAGAGTGTGGGAGGCTGTCCCTTGCGGGCATGGAGAATGGAAGTGCGGGCGGCTGTGTTTAAGTGACTTGTTCTGGCTGCAGTCGGCAGACAGGGAACACACACACACACCTCTCTCTGTGGAGGGGGAACCCCTCAGAGACATCATTGTACTGGGCCCCAATACTTCTCTAGCCCTGCCCTGGATCTCAGAGCATTTTGAGTCATGACTGAGTGACATAGTAATAGGTACCATTCAGAATGACGTAGGTACTGCTTTTTGTCAGAGCTGCTGCCTTGATCTTCTTTAATTGGGTTAACAAGGAGCGTAATTAGTGGGGACTGAGGTGAAATGAACATTTTTAGGGAATGCCAAATATTTGTATATTTATTTTCAATACATTTTCTTTCAATTCTTTGAAATAGGTTTTGAGTGTTATGCTTTATTACAGTACTTATTTGATTGCCACGGTTTCCCAATACAGAGAGGCCTTTGGACCCATAGCATGTGAAGAAGGAACAGTGATTTTTATTTAAAAGGAAAAAACACACTCGTAGATTACTCAACAAATATAATTGTGAAAATTGTATTTATCACCTGAGAGAAAGAAAGAAAGGCTTGCATATTTTTTACACATTTTGTACACATTTTGGTTTAACTCTTAAGGGACAATTCAATTGGATGCAAGTTTGCAAAGTACGCAAATTGCAATATTCATTTAGAAATGGAGATTCCTGGGACTTGAGGCGAGGTCACGTGACCTTCCTACAAAAGGTGACCTGCAGAAGTGCATGATAAAGTGGGGAAATAGTCCTGGACCCCAAAAAGCTAAATATCAGGACCATATAGAGGGCTACTAGTATCTATAAGGAGAGTACTGGAGGTTCTTAAAAGGTGTAAAAAAATGCCTGATTTTAGCATTTTTTTTTATTATTAGTAAAACAATGATAGCCAGTAAATGTTTTCAGCAAATTAAAGTATTTGGGATAGCAAAACAATGTCTGTAAAGTGATTTTTCAGTGTTTTTAGACAAGTTTTAAAAAGATTGAAGAAAAAAATGTTTAAGCTCCTATCTGCAAGAACTAAACCCCTCTCCCACCAATACGACACCTCTACATACCTGTCCCACATCATTTATCCCAATATTGAACTATTTATAGAGACGTACCCGAACACTGACATGTCTTTATTAGCCAAATTATACTATTTAAACCCCTCCTAGTGCATGATCATTCACAGGGTAGGACTGACTCACAGGTTTAACAGAGAAATCCCCAGTGGGCCCCCTCTACCTGAGGGCCCATGTATCCTCTAGGGATCAGTAAGTTGGTGGAGCAGGATCATTGGTTGAACTTGGTTACTTGGTTTGTTTCTATGAAAATTACACCAAGATTAGCTCTCCTGCCAAAATGGGTGTCCCTGACACACCCCTGTACCCTCCTTTATAAAGGGGCCCTGTTCTTTGGATGTCTTCTCTAATAGTCGGCTACCCCCTTGTGGTTTTTGGCAACACTCCCTCTGGTGGCTAGACACACCCCTTAAGCTTGGGCCCCTACCACTGCATTCCCTGGTGGGTTCTTCATGCCCCAGTCCCATTCATTAGGAGGGGTGCACCACGGGTTCTGCACTGTGGGCCTGATTCAGACCCGGTCGCTCTGACAGAGCGCTTGCTCTGAATCAGGGCCGAGGTTTTTTTTTTAGAACGGCCTCCTGGCCGCTCGCATAGCTGTGGGTGACCACCCACAGCGAGCGGCCATGATGATGGTCGCGATGGTCAAGACCATCGCGCTTGCGACGAGACCCTTGTGGTAGGGTCTCGTGGCCGCAAGCCCCAGAGAGATTTCGGCTCTAACAGAGCCAGAATCTCTCCACTGACATCTCTTGTGATGTCGGTGGGGCCGCCCCCAGATGGTAGGCATTCTCATGGGAACGCCTCCGTTTGGGCAGCCACCTCCCGGCCTGCCCACCAAAGGGGGCAAGCTGTCACTCAACATCAACAGCACGCCCCCTTTGGTGCAAGACCCGGAGCGATGGATTGCCCATCGCTAGCCGAAACTCGCGCATGCGCACGACGGAGCCGGCTCCGTCGTGCACATGTGCTCTGGGCCACCATCGACCCGGTTGCGAGCGCTCAGCGCTTGCGACCGGGTCTGAATTAGGCCCTGTGTCCTGAAATTTTTACCTTGACATAAAGCTTTTATCTATCTTTTCCCCTGCCTAGCGTAGTGCACACAAAAAAATTTGAATTTGCTTGGGAAAATGGTGAAAACAGCTCACAAGACCCAACTTGCTCCTAACTGAATTGGCCCCTTAGGAATTAATAAGCATATGATTCATTTGGAAAGAGGATTCATCCACTAGTTTTGACTGGCGTAATGTACCTCGATTTGTACAGGTGTACTTAGATTTCTTTCAAGTGCAGGTATTTGCAAAGTAGAAGCTTTCATCGGGCAATAGGAATAGTTGAAATCATTATTTGATAAGCACTGAGTACATGCACCTGCAAAAACAAGACTTTTAATGGACATCATATTGTATCTTCAGCAAACAAAATGCATTTCTAGGCATGCCTCCCTGTGAACTATGCTGTTGAATCACTTATATGGGGTGCCAAGTGTTAGAAGTTGAGTGCAAACTTTTGTTCCCTTACTAAGATGGCCACCAATACCCTAGCTGCGCATGTGTGTTGCCATCTTGTTTCACTGTGTTTGAGCAATACAGTGTAGGATTGCTGTACTCTCCTTATCTCCTGAGACCAGAAACAGCTATTACCGCTGTTCCAGTGCCTGCACCATTGCTGCGGCAAATAAGACAGTCACCGGCTGGTGAGCTGCCTAACCCCACTCCGCTACAGGCTCTGCTTCATGCTTCAGTTTGCAAAAGGCACTAAACTCACCTTAAATTCGCACCTCCCCTTCATGCATGTATTCGAGATACGCACAATTCAATTAGAAATGCCAATTCACACTACTCGCAGCAAGAGAGTGCGACTTTTGTCCAAAAAAGCGAACAGGGAAAATAGCATAAGAAAGCGGGGAGAGCTTCCTGCACCCCAACAAAGCGACAACTTTGCTAGCCATATCATATAGAAGACTGTAAGAGGGCATAAGGAAAGTACTGTATGGTTTTAAAAGGTGTCAAATGGTTGATTTGTGCATTTAAAAAAAAGTTAAATAATGTAAAAAGCTGTAGAATTTTATTTAATTACAATGGAATTAAATGGAAAAAGTACAAAAAAATGCTTTTGAGGTAATTTAAGGCAACTGTAAAAATTTACAAAAAATTATAAAAAGCAATTATATTTCGTTGAAATAAATACCTTCATTAAAGTTGGGGTTCATTATTTAGCTAAAAAAAAATCTCATTTTAGGGTAATTTGAGGCCATTTTTTTTTTTTATCCCAAAAACGACTTTTAATTATTGGCCCAATTAAGCTAATTGCAAACTACCAAATGCCTAAATAGTTAGGGAAGGGGGGGGGGGGGGTGTCCAAGGGCTTCTGAGGAAGTCCTGACATTTTTATGCAAAAACAAACAGGCAAATTTACTCTAAAAAAGTAATGCCAGATTGAAATTGAATTGCAAATGTAATTCGCTATGTGAATGTGCCTTGCGGGACCAAGCCCGCACACAATTGAATTCCACCCATATTCTGTTAGTGGATACAGATTCTTTGTAACATGTATACACTTACACTATGTAGATAAAAGTGATTGGACACTGACAGCAAATAGACTGAAGACAGGAAGCGTTTAAAACTTTCATTCACCCAGTGCTCTGGGCACTGATGACAAATAGCGGCCAGCAAGTATGCTGAGTGTGATTAGTGCCAGGGACTGACTGAATAGCTGTGCTGTGAAGCATGGCAGGAGGTGGCTGCATTCCATTGCAGCTGACTGAAACTCTAGAGACTTTGGTGCTGGGTTATTTGAGTACACCTGCTTATTTAATTTCTAGGCCTGCTATTCCAGGTGTATTTGCTAAAAAACAGTGTGTGCTTCCATTAAAATACACTGGTACACCGGGAACGTGCCTGTTGCGTGTCCTTATTTCTCTGACCCTGTTAGTGTGTGTGTGTGTGTGTGTGTGTGTGTATATATATATATATATATATATATATATATATACATACATACACACTGTCAACCAAAGTGATTGGACACTGACAGCAAATAGATCAACGAGATTTTATTGATGTCAGTACTTTGTAAGTCCACCATGTGCAATGATTACTGCAGATACCCTTCTTGGCAAACTGTTCATAAGTTCCCAGACAACAGCAGGTGGCATGTTTTGCCATGTACAGTGACCGTGACACTGAAGAAGGTCCAGTCAGCCTAGTACACACCTGTTGCTCCAATTCTTCCCAGAGGTTCTCAGAGGGTTTAAGATCTGGCCAGTCTGTCCGGGTTACCGTATTTTTTGTATACCAGTCCAGCGTTGCCCTGGAAACCTGACCTGAACTGCAAGTACATGGGCCTTCATTATGAAGTGTTCTTGTCAAAATCGCCACATTAGTGGCCATTTCGAACTTGTGTGCAATCAAGGGTGCCGAGAGTGGGGGGGCGGGTACTAATTACCCAGGCCCGGGCTTGTTGGATGGGCCCGTTGGGGGTCCTGGTTCAATAATGCCCCCTCCCTCTAATAAGCATCCCAGCACATGCTGCTCAGCTGCAGCATGCAGTCTCCTCTCCTCTTCCTGTGGGGTGGGAGCGATCACACTGATCCCCCCCCCCCCCCAGATTTGCGCTGGGCTGGGAGTCTCACAGCACCCCCTTCCCCGACGTACAGAGCCGCTTCACAGCGTTGCAAACAGTAGTCTTTATTTTGTTTCCTAACAGGACGTGGCCATGTATCCCGTGATTAGGCCACGCCCCCATCAGTACCGGACTCATGGCGGTTCTTGGCGTCCTTTGTGTCCAATGGTATACATGGTATGCATTTTGTTTGCCATAGTGGGAGTGTCCAATCACTAGTCTAGACTACTTCACAAGATTGACACACGTATATTTCATAAAAGAGAAATCTGAAGTAGCAAAGAAACAGACTACATAAGACTTGTAGAGATCCAAACAGATGGCAGACTCAAAGATCTGAGCTTTGAATGGTGGTGAATATCTTCAAAGAGGTGGAACAATTCTTGAGGAAACATGGAATAGAGCATCAATCGGCCATTGCTTATAGTCCTGAAGAAAATGGTGGTAGTGAATGAGCAAGTTGCACACTAGTGGAGAAAGCAGGGTCTATGCTGAAGGATGCAAAACTAGAGAAACAGATTTGGGCGTAAGCCATGTCCACAGCAGTTTACTTAAAGAACCGTTCTCCATCAATTGCCCTGAAAGACATAACACCGATTTAGGCCTGGTCAAAAAGGAAGCGAAGTGTAAAACACCTGAGAACATTTGGAAGTATTGCCTGCGTCCATATACCAAAAGAGAAAAGACGCAAGTTGGATTGTAAATCAATAAAGTACATAATTCATGGCTATTGCCATGAGAGTAAGAATTACGGTTATGGAATCCAAGTGCAAAAAAACTTGTCAAATCAAGGTACAAATGTTGTATTTAAAGAAACAATACATATTGAAGAGGAGCTGAACTTTGACATGCAGAGGAAGCATGTGTCATTAGACACACCAGCAGCTGGAGAAGAATCTAAACCAGTAAATACCAGTGTGGAAGTCCAGCCATAACAAAGGTCATCTGCTAGATAAAACATAGGCAAACCACCAAGAAGATATGATGAGGAATTTGCAAACATTGCATTTAGTGTACCTCAGGAAGTTCGAAGGCCAAAGTCAGACCGACTTCTGTGAAAGGAAGTGTAAGGTAGGAAAAGAGACTTTTCATAAATTAGATGTCAAGAACATAAAATACATAAACATTTGTAACAGTGACAACAATGCAAAAGTTATAAGTCAGGAGACTGTGGCTGAGGCCTACATAATGAGTGTGATGGACTTTACTAATGTAGCAGCTGAGAAAGCCAAACCAAGATTTGTGTAACATGGAGAAACTTGTAGCTAGGGGTGTATTAGAAGTGAAGTGCACTACTGTAGTCTCCAGCAACATGGCTCCTCAAGGAATACTTTTGTTCCTGTACCAAGATCGTAGCCAATACCCTAGCTGTGCATATGTGGCGCCATCTTGTTTCACTATGTAGGAGCGATACAGTGGAAGACGAATATTCTCCTCTTAGCTCCTGAGCCTGCGCTGTTACCACAGCATATAAGACTCCGCTACAGGCTCCACTTCATGCTTGAACATAATCAGTGTAATAGTGAGTACTGCTGTACACAAATTAACTACACACACTGGTTAAGTTCCCTGGATCTGCTGCTTTGGTTCTTTATGTTATGTTAATCTACTGGTGTGTACCTAACTGTGCCAGAACACCAAGTTGTACACATAATTTCAACACCAAGATGTCGTGAAGCACATTCCTCATGATGACTCGCCTCTGATCCAGCTATAACCTGAATAAAGCATTTTTATTTACAATACCTTTCTTCCTCAATCACGATAATCATAATAAGAGTTGCAAGGCATGCAACGGCGCGACCACATCATAGTGGGTGTGACCAGTCCCCCCGTGGGTGAGGTACATCCCTGGCTACCATTTTCCACTTAAAAACACAATTTCCTGGTTATGCACATGATTAATGTCATAAAGATAATAGTAAATAACATTAGTATTTTTAATTTTAAAAGTAATGTTCCTTCAACATTTCTTATATAGTTATATTTCTATGTATGGATGCAAGATTCTAATCTAATAAACACTATAAACAAAATACATTATATAATATCTTGGGGTAAGCAATTGCATTTGTCATACAGCAGCCAATTAGTAGTACATCAGTCCAGGGCCTTGGTACAAGTATCCACAGCTAGTTTTATTAGTAGCACAAAAATATAATAAAACATAAAAGTAAATCCTGACCTGTCCGGTTCTAACTAAACAAAATGATTCCCTCTTTCAGAATGGAGGGATGTAACATCCCTCTCACAAAACAAGTCTTTAACACAGCACTTACATTTAGTAATCACAGTGTCTCTTAACAGGCCTCTGACTTGTTCCTCAGCCAGTGGGACTACAGAGACTGACACACCCTTTATCAGGCTCTCACAGGTGGTTTGACAATCAAGGCTGCTAACAGAGCTGAATTAAGTTGTGTGGGAGCCCCAGGGCACCTAATTTGTAGGGGACCCTATCAATAAAATTACATTATGCCACACAATAACCCTATTATGCACATTGGCCCTGATTCAGACCCAGACGCAAGTGGCCGTTCGTACGTTCGGCGTACGTGCCGAAATATGTTAATTTAAGCGCTCGCTCGTAATTTTGTACGCAGCTAAACTTCCTCCCCAAAGTCTCCCAACCCCTCCTCTAGCTAACGAGCGAGCCAAATAGCTAGCGTACATCCCCAATGTGGCTTGCAGGGAACGCTCGCACAAGTACCTACTTCAATCGTATCATGCCAATCAATATATCAATTAGCTTAATTGCTCTTCACATGTTTTCAAAACATTTTTTTTTCTTTTTCAATAAACTTTACTCTTGTCCGTGTTTTTGTTTACCCGCAGAATACGTACGGTTTAAACAATGGTTTTCTTTATCCAAAATACATGTTTGATCCAATTATCTAATTGTTTTCCGTGTTTTTACCCACGCATATTGTACTGGTTTCATTTCTTTATTTAAATTAGCTTACACATGTCACTGCATCAAGCCTATCATAACTCACAATAGATTTTTTGGCCTGTAGAACACATGACTCATACACTAACCAATAGAATGGTTCCTGTTAATTTCCCAACTACATTAGCCAATCAAATTTTTTTTCTGGTCTTTATTAAAACTGTTTTATTAAAAATACACCATTGCCATCATGAGAGCCTCTGCATTCACCAAGCGGGAGCTTATTGTTCTGACAGAGGTGATGGACCGGCGTATCACCAGCCAGCCTCCCCCCATCAGCAATCGTGAGAAGCGTGCCACCTATGCGGAGGTTCGCGGCCGCCTGCGTTCCTTCGGCTCACGGCCGACAGATCGGCCAGCTGGAGCGCAGGTGGTCCGACCTTCAACGGCGGACGCCCCGCTTGCTGGCATGTTTTCGCCAGCATATAGCGGAAAGTACCGTATATACTCGAGTATAAGTCGACCCAAATATAAGCCGAGGTACCTAATTTTACCACAAAAAACTGGGAAAACTTATTGACTCGAGTATAAGCCTAGGGTGGGAAATGCAGCAGCTACTGGTAGTAATCCCCCCTCTGGTACTGTCCCCAGTAGTAATCCCCCCCTGGTAGTGCCCCCAGTAGTAATCCCCCCCCCCTGGTAGTGCCCCCAGTAGTAATATCCCCCCCTGGTAGTGTCCTCAGTATTAATCCCCCCCTGGTAGTGCCCCCAGTAGCAACATCCCCCCTGGTAGTGCCCCCAATATTAATCCCCCCCCTGGTAGTGTCCCCAGTAGCAATATCCCCCCCTGGTAGTGCCCCCAGTATTAACCCCCCCTGGTAGTGCCCCCAGTAGCAACATCCCCCCCTGGTAGTGCCCCCAGTATTAATCCCCCCCCCTGGTAGTGCCCCCAGTAGCAACATCCCCCCTGGTTGTGCCCCCAGTATTCCCCCCCTCCCTGGTAGTGCCCCCAGTAGCAACATCCCCCCCCTGGTAGTTCCCCCATTATTAATCCCCCCCCTCTGGTAGTGCCACCAGTAGCGATATCCCCCCCTGATAGAACCCCCCCAGTAGAAAGAAATGTAAAAAAACAAAACACTTACCTGTAACCCCGCTCCTGGTCCCGACGCTGCTACAGGCTCCTCCGCCGCTTTGCATAATGGGAGAGACGTCGTCATGATGACGTCTCTCCCATTACCCACTGTGGGAGCCGGAAGATGGCTCCCGCAGTGGGAGCAGCAGTAGCCGCTGAGAGTCTGACAGACTCTCAGCGGCTGCTGATTACACCAAACACATAGCTGCCTACTCCGGCGGCTGTGTGTTTAGCAGTGTGTAGTGCTGACCGAACTCCGTCCGGTCAGCGCTACACACACGGTGCAGGCTGTGTCACAGTGACACAGTCTGCACCGCGGCCTGCATGGTGCGCTACTCAGCAGCGTACCATGCGGGCATGACTCGAGTATAAGCCGAGGGGGTGCTTTTTCAGCACAAAAAATGTGCTGAAAAACTCGGCTTATACTCGAGTATATACGGTAAGTTATGTTTTGTTTGTTTTTCATGTTTATATTTGCGGCCCTATCTGCGTGTGCATGTTTTCTTGTTTGGCCTGTTTCTTTTTTTCACACATCTGCGTGTGAATGTTTTCTTGTTTGGCCTGTTTCTTTTTTTCACACATCTGCATGTGCATGTTTTCCTTTTTGTTTGTTAACCAATTAGCGTTTAGAAAGGTGGTGTTCTAAACTAACCTCAATTTATTATCCATCATTTAGGGGCCGAGCGAAGACTATGGCGTCATCGCCTGTGCAGACGTCGCCCTCGTCCCCTCTCCCCAACCCCGAGCCAAACCTCCTCTCCCCAAAATTCCCCCTCCACCCCAGCCTGCCCAGACCCTGTCGCCCCTCCCTCTTGGAGTTTTCCCATCCATCCAAATTCCCCCTCCCCTCAACCCACCCCTCTCTTGACCACCCAATCACCACAGTCTGAAATCACCCCGCCGACCTCCTTAGGAAATTGGCCCACCTCCGAGGAGGACGATGGAGTGGTTCCTGGTCCAGGCGTCATTCTCAACGGTATGTTTCCCTTTTATCCTTTTTTTGTTTTTTTTTATTTTTATGTGTTGATGTAATCCTTTGTCTGTGCCTTTTCCTTTTTTTAGTATTTTAAAAGGTTGGTTATATATCTGTTTGTTTATAAATTTCTCAGCTGATTTCCCCATACACATATCACACATGTCAAAACGCTCATACTTGTATCTCTTGTTTACGGTAGCAATAATGGTTTTTTTTTTTTTGTTTGGTTTTTTTTGGGGGGGGGGTTTATTTTTTTATTTTAAAAATTAATTGGTGTTTTTTTTGATTTTGTAAAACAATTGTCACTTTTTGCGAAGTCGATTTCACTGTTGATTTTTTTTTGATTCATAAATTAAGGATTCATTTTAGTAAGCACCACAATTTTATAACCCACAGAGGACCAGAGGCGTTTGGCGGAGCTAGCCGGGTGTGTCCAAATGTTGAGGGGAGGGGGCATGTGATCGGCCTGCTGGTGGTCCTGGATAGAATGTCGGGGATCCTGCGCCACTCATTTTTTTTTCTTTTTTTTTTTTACAAAATATTTGACAAAAATAAACATTAAAATTTTGAATGCAGTCTCATTCCTTGTCTGAAAATCTTAGATTGTTTAAACTTACATAAGTTGACTATTGCAGCAAGTATTTGAAATTAATGTAACTAAGATTGTGTAAAGCTGTTTTTTTTAAGCAGGCACATGAAACACCTAACACTAACAATAGGTTTGTAGAGTTACCAGCATTTGTTTTTTTAAAATTTTTGGGGTATTTGTAAAAAAATTTTTAAACCTGCTTAGGCCGAGATTCTAAAACATACTGATTCTACATAATACCTTTTGGTGTTGGTTTTAACCCACAAAGCATATTAAAAAAATTAGCAATTTGACACATTACAGGATTAGCCATTAAGCAACTTTTCCTTGGGTGAACCTGCTTACACTTGCTTGTAATGTCGAAAAGAAATGATGTTTTTAAAATAACCAAAAATGTATTAAAAATAAATAATAAACACAAAGTGTTGGGTCACAATCAATACACACAGTGATAACAAACTGTTTGATGAATGAGCATGCCAACATGATTCCACAAATGTTGCGTTGCAAAATTGGGTCCAGAAGATATATCCAATGTGGCCACATGAAGTCATTTTTTGGGAGCAGGAAGTAGTCATCGTTTCATTCCAAAAAAAATTTATAAAAAAAACAAAATGGGAAAATAAAAACCAATTAATTTGATTTCACAATAATAACCTTTCTACATTGTGTCAAATAACTTATTTTGTCTCAAAAATTACCTAAAGAATCTGGCCACCACATCATCGCGTATGGCGCCCCCACACACTGACCTCCGACCAACCTCGGGGGGGGCCATCCTCAGGCAAGGTATCCTCTGGCTGCATTGGGATACCACTCCTTATGGCGATGTTGTGAAATATCCCACACAGGACCACAATTTTCTAAACCATATCCGGCAAATACATGAGCTCGCCACCAGAGCGGTGGAGGCATCTGAATCAGCCTTTTAAAAGGCCGATACAGTGCTCCACCACTTGCCTGGTGGCTGTAAGTGCGGAATTAAAATCACTTTGTGGGCCTGGTGTGGGAGCCAAGTAAGGAGTGGGCAGCCAGGGCGTGCAAGGGTAGCCACTGTCTCCTGTGAAAAAGAAGTGACAACATCAGGATCACTGTGTATCAAGCATTGCATTGGTATCTACTAAATGTCTCCACTTACCCAGAAGCCATGCATCACCAGCTTGTAGGTTGTTTAATTTTTGCCAAATCCCTGATTGCCGGATGACGAATGAGTCATGTGCACTCCCGGGTAATTTTGCATTCAGGGACAGGATCTGGAGGGAGGCATCACATACCACCATTACATTCAGTGAGTGATAGTGTTTTCGGTTCCTAAATATGGCCTCCAGCCGTGCTGGAGGCTGAAGTGGTATGTGAGTACCATCCACAACCCCTATGATGTGTGGGAAGCCAGCTATTTGGTAAAAATTGTCCTTGGCCACACTAAGGGAGGTGCTTGAAAAGGGCCTCCATCACTGCCCTCAGGATCCTCGATAAGGAGGAGTGGGAGATTCCCGCTACTATTCCCACCGTGGTTTGAAAGGATCCTGAGGCACAGAAATGTAACACCGCCATAAATTGCGTAAGTGGTGGTATTGCTGTAGGACTGTCAATTTGCCGCTCCAGATCACTCTCTATTAATGAGAGAGTGTCTATGATGATTTGGGGCGGAAGACGGTATCGCTTTAACACCTCATCATCGGGCATTCCAAAAAGGGTGACACATGTTCTATATATCTGGGGCCTTGCACACCTTCGATGCCTACGCCTGGGACGAGATTGAGGTTGGTCGGCTTCCGGTAGCATGGCCACAATAATACGACCAACATCAACCTGAAATGGTAAGAATTGAAGTTAAGGTATGTTGCCCCCCAAAAATACAGAAAAATACTTATCTTTACGATTCAATCCAAAGATGCTTACATGCCGGGGTATTGTCATGATTTCCAAAACCTACAATTCAACAGACCATAAAAAGGAGAGAATTTGGGGTGTCCATTTTGTAAGCTTGATTTTTGAAAAGGCACAAAAATAAAGGGGGTAAACACACATTTCTACAAAGAGCAAACCGACATTGCGACGTCTTCCACAATTTGGCCCCCAAAAAAGTTCGCAATTTAACAAGAGAAATCAAGCCTACAAAAGTGCGCTAAATAGTTCGCAATTTAACAAGAAAAATCAAGCCTACAAAAGTGCGCTAAATAGTTCGCAATTTAACAAGAGAAATCAAGCCTACAAAAGTGCGCTAAATAGTTCGCAATTTAACAAGAGAAATCAAGCCTACAAAAGTGCGCTAAATAGTTTGCAATTTAACAAGAGAAATCAAGCCTACAAAAGTGCGCTAAATAGTTCCCAGAAGAAATCAGTAATGTCCCCAAAAGATGCGAAAAACAAGTCCTGAACATTTAACAAACAAGTGAAAATCCAAACCTGGCAATACACGATATAGAAGTCACAGAACAAAAAGGTCGTTGGGGCAGAGCCAAAATAAACCTACAAAAGGAAAAAAAAAACAAATTATTGTTGGTCCAAAACCCCAAAAAAAGGAGAGCCATATTTTACAAAAGGATGACGGGAAAAAACTTACCCAAAAAATACACCACAACTAAAAGAACCACACCAAAAAATGCGAACGGAAAGTTAAACCCAAAAAAAACGCCTCTAACAAATAACAAAACACCTCCAAATACAACTCCCGCCAACAATCCACTCCGACCAACGTAACCTCCAACAAACAACACCCGCCGACTCGAGTCGCCAAAACCCATAAATAGTGTTTCTGTTCCAGCTCAAATTAAGGACGGATCGTAGGAACGCACAATCAATGATGCCGCCGAATAATAAGGACGCATGTATAAATACGTCATGACAAAAAACAAACGGTCTGGTGTATTTCTTGTTTTGGCTAGAAAAATGGCTACAGACCAGCCAAACAATAGCCATGAGGCGGCTGGTAAGTATTTCTCACATTTCAAATCAAGGCTTATTTAGAAGCAGAATATAGTGAAAGATTGACATCTAACTTAACAAAAATTTAATGTAAATAGGTGTTGAGTATGACATGGAAGAGGTTGCTGGGCCCAGTATTCCGGCCAAAGCTGGCAAAAAGAAAAGGCAGCCACAATTCACAAGAAAGGAGATGGAGGTTTTGGTTCAGAAGTGTGTGGACATCCTGCCACAGGCAGACAGGAATATGGGTTAAGCCAGAAGTGGAGAATGTGGGAGGAGATAGCCAGTGCTGTCAATAGGGTGGGTGATTATGTCCATCTAGCCCGGGATGTCAAACGGCGGTAAGTAAAAACTTGACCAACACAAATAAAAAGGGTCAAATAATGCAGGAATAATACCTACTTTTTCACCCACAGATGGCAAGACTTCAAATATCGCCTGAAACAAAAAATGACAGACAGGGCTAGGCATGCAAGGGGGACAGGTGGGGGTCCCACCCCTGTGTCATTGGAGTTTAATGATTTGGAAGAGCTGGCACATGGGTGTGTGCAGGATGTGGAGGTGTTAGGCGTGTCTAACATGGATACGGACATGCCAGACTTTGCGGCTCCTCATGTTGTCCCAGGTAAATGTTGTGATGTAACCAACTCTGAAATGTTATTGTGACAATATGTAGATTGTAATGCTCCTCTTTTCTCTCAGAGACACAGGCAGATGAGTCTGCTCCAGAGGGGAGCCTTGGCCGCAGAATTTCTGCTGGCTCTGCAGGGGAGGAACCAGTACATCCGGCTGAGGACCCTGCAGTAGCCAGTCCTGGGCAATCCCCCTCGCAGGCAGTGGCACTCCTCACAGAACTCAATTTTAAATCAGATTCCCATACGGAGATTCTGCAGAGGATGGATGCCAGTCTGCTACGGGTGGCTGAGGCCCTGGAGCAAAATGCTGCGGCCAACGTTACCATTGGTCAGGCCTTGGCTGAAAATACCAGGGCCAACATCCGAATCACCAATGCCCTGGAGCAGCTCATTCGCCAGCACATGGTGGAGCCGACCTCCCTTCCTGCCGTGACATCTGGATCCTCCACCTCTGGCACAACAACAGCCATTCCTCCAAATGTGCCTAGCCCTGTGCCTAGTCCAGAGGCCACAACATCTGCCTCTGGACAGGCCAGCCAGAGGACGTCTCGGACCCGGTCTGGCGCCCACCCTACCCCGGCCAAACGGGGAAAGAAACGATGACAGCACTGGCTACTTTTCCCACACTCCTTCTGTGCTTGCCCCATAATCCTTAAGGGCCAAAACTTCCCTCTCCTTTCTTGTGAATTGTTTTTTTTTTGTTTTATTTTTGGGCCAAAATTGTTTTTTTTTAAAAGACAAATGTACAAAATATTAGTGGGTAACAATGACCCCAAACTTTTAAGTCAAAATGCACATGATTTGTACAAAAATGTTTGGAGAAAAAAAAAAAATTGTTCTCAAATGTATTGTGACATTATTTGAAAAATGGTTTCTAGTTAATCCTGTACCACAAGGAAAAAACGAAATCTTAGCTTTAAAAAAAAAAATTAAAAAAATGGTTTAAAAAAAATGTTTCTTTAAGGAACACTTTGTTAAAAAAAAAAAAAAACTCCAGCCCAATGCAAAAGGTTACAATACACACAAACATGATGACAATATTGTTACAATATCACAAAACACTAACAAAATTGTAAAAAACATTCCTTCAAAAAAACGCTAATTGATTGTGTAATCCTGAAATTAGCAGCTGAGATTTTCAGCTGCGTACGGTTTTGTGCTATCCCAAAGAAAAGAAAAAAAACACATTACAAGCTGGTTTGCAATCCAAAGTTGATTGTTTTTCTGAGAAGCCGTGATAAATCGATGAAACATTGAGGAGGCCCGGACCAGAGGACAAGGCCATCGCCATTGTGGTCGAGTAATCCAGACCCCAAGCTGTGCGAGCAGTTTGAACGGAAAGAGGATCAGCCAGTGACATATGACTTGGTACGAACACATTTGACGTTCGCATGAGGTAATTTATGTACGCCCCAAAAACGCCTCGCCACGTCTGCGTTTTCCCATCTCCACCCCCGTCAATGCCCAAAAACGGCCTGTTCTGTCAATCACATTTCACATGTCACTTCCTGCTCGCAATTTGCCGAACGAGTGAAAAAAAGCTTGCAAACTGCCGTACGCACATGCGCAGTGTTACACCGACGCATGCGCGGTTTCTCAACATCGGAACGCAACGAGCGTACTGCTGCTAACGAGCGGCTCTGAATGAGGGCCATTGTGCCATTGCCCCAGTATAAATATTATGCCACACTATGCCGCGAGTATTAAATACAGCCCACCCCAGCATGCCACACCTTGCACCCCAGAATACCAAACAGAATCCCTATATTATTATGCCTAGTACCCAGCAGTATGTCAAATATATACATGAAGCCGGAGATGCACAGGAATCTGTGAATCCTGAACTGAGCTAATCCTGGGCTGATAATGCTGAACCTCTGCCAAGACTGGAATGGGAGTGCCCCCCAGTTCCCTCCACCTATCATTCTCTGGATGCATCCAGGCCCACTCACCCACCACAGTGGCAAATGCAGGATTTCTAGAGAGGGGTTTCCAAATGCTTGATTTTAGAGTGAATGTGGCCAGTCCATAAAGAAGGTAGAATTAGCACTTAACCAGCTTTAATATGCATCATACAAAGTATATTGTGTGTCATAATTCCAGCATATACAGGACCAACAATCACAGTAAGCCATTAGATGCGGCAGTAGGGCCATCCTGCCTGAGCTGAATGTTTTTATTTCAGATGTAGGCACCATTCCAGGGCATTGTAGCAAGTCCGGGAGCCTTTGGGAGTAGCAGAAGAACCTAGCACTGCCCTGGACAAATATGTACATATTTGGCTCTGAATGTTTTCCAGATATCCTATTTGGTGCACAGGTATATTTATTACTGGCTTATACATGTTAGAAGATCCACAGGTGGTGCTAATTATTTCATTTGTGATACTGAAAAGAACATGCAGCTCTAGTAAAATTATTTTCTATTACTATTTCTATTGTGGTCATGGTGTGGGCTGGGGAGGGGGGTTTCCAGGCAGATGGAACCCCCCCCCTGCGTTTGCCTATGCACCACCCAGGTCATGTGCCAGTCTCCTCTCCCTGCCTCCAGATCCTGCCAGGCCAGCTCGTTGTTCTTGATCCCGTGGTATACAGGACAGAGCTGAGCTGCAGGTGAGTGCTGGCCTCCATATGCTACAGTGGCTTGAACTGGAAGAGCGGCTTCTGAGTCCCTTAAGCATCGTGGATGTGACATAATACTTAAGGAACTCAGGAGGAGGAGCCACTCTGAATACAATATGCATGCATTCTGCTGCGCCATGGCGGCCCCATCCAAGAATCAGAATTGGTGGGTCAGGCCGACCCTGTGTGGGTTTAATCTTTTAATTAAATAATTAAAAACAGATTTCCCTATTCAGAGTTATCTGCAGCTACATCTACTATTCAAGGTATGTGATAAAACTATGTGTCAAATGCAATTTCTGGACCAGAATAATAGTAATCACGTCGAATTGCAACTTCCTCATATAATGGACCTTCGTGAGTGAACTGTGGAGCCCATTCAGACCGGCTCGCTAGATGCGTTCTTTCGCACCCAGCATATGCAAATCCGGCACACACCCAGCAAGGCAGGCGATCGCACCGCAAGGCATAAGCATGCCCACTACGTCTTGATGTGCGATCACTGTGTATGCAGACGCCCACCAACCTGTCTTAAGATGCCCACTTGCGCACGTCATCTCCTGGAAGTGCATGAAAACATTGGTACATCGAGCACCATCAGATGCGATCGCAGTGCTTGAGGTTGACTATACCATGCCGCAAGCACTACAATCACTTCAGTGTGAAATACAACCAAGTGACGTGAACAATGACGCTGCCTTTTAATTATGCACGCCTCTTAAACAGTGTTAAGAAGCTCAGGCACGCCTGCGTTCGCACCTTCACTCCCCCATTTCAAGTGGCCAGCCCCTGTCACCACCCACAATGCGGCTTCTCCTGTCACTCACTCTGCTGGGCTGTCTGTGCGCAGCAAGCGAACGCTTCCCGATCTCTCGCAGTGGTTCGTACACGCACATTGCGATTAGGGGTGAGCGGGTTCGGATTTCTGAAATCCGAACCCCTCCGAGCCCCCCCGATCCGAGGCAGATCCGAGTCAGGCTCGACTTTTCCCGCCTGCCTCGGATCTGAAATCGAGGCAAAACGTCATCATCCCGCCTTCCGAGTCTCGCGGGTTTTGGATCCTATATAAGGTACCCGCGTTGGCGCCATTGTAGTGTAGTGCAGAGTAGTGTTGTGCTGCGCTGTGCTGCTGTTGTCCACTACTTCAAAGTCCATAGGGGCTGGCTGGACTGTGTTGTGCAGTCAGTTCTCCATAGGGGCTGTGTCCACTCCAAAGTCCTGTGCAGTGTCCCAGTCCTAAAGGGGTGCTGTAGTGTTGTCCAGGGGGTGCTCTGTCCATCAGGGGTGCTCCCCCCAAGTGCTAAAAAAATAATATTTTTTGTGTGTTTGTGAATTGTGTGCGCAGTAGCCGCACGTGCATCAACAAAGTAGTGCCAAGCGTGCGCCTGTGTCATAAGTAAAGGGCCGGCTGGCTTGACCGTTAAAGGGTGCTGTAACCCCCAAAGTACACTCCAGTCCAAACCAAAAAAAAAATTATTTTCTGTGTTTGTGAATTGTGTGCGCAGTAGCCGCACGTGCATCAACAAAGGAGCAGCGCCAAGCGTGCGCCTGTGTCCCATAAGTAAAGAGCCGGCTGGCTCATTTCTTAAAGGCTGGTGTAACCCACAAAGTGCACTACTCTCCAGCAAAAATAAAATAATATTTTCTGTGTTTAGCCGCACGTATGTATCAAATCGATATAACATAAATGGAGGACCAAACCGATAAAAATAAAATAGAGAAAGATCAAGAACCACTTCCTCCTTGTGCTGAAGCTGCTGCCACTAGTCATGACATAGACGATAACATGCCATCAACGTCGTCTGCCAAGGCCGATGCCCAATGTCATAATAGAGGGCAGATACAATCCCAAATGACAAAGTTCAGGAAAATGACCTTGAAAAAAACATTTAAATCAGCTGAAGAGAAACGTAAACTTGCCAATATGCCATTTACGACACGGAGTGGCAAGGAACGGCTAAGGTCGATCCCTAGTATGTTCATGACTAGTGGTTCAGCTTCACATGACGATGGAAGCCCTCCTCCCACTAAAAAAATCAAAAGAGTTAAGCTGGCAAAATCACAGCGAAGAACTGTGCTTTCTAAGAAGATATCACAAATCCCCAAGGAGAGTCCAAGTGTGGTGGTGGTTGCGATGCCTGACCTTCCCAGCACTGGACGGGAAGAGGTGGCTCTTTCCACCATTTGCATGCCCCCTGCAAGTGCTGAAAGGAGCACCCACATTCCACTTGCTGATATGCAAATTGAAGATGTCACTGTTGAAGTACAACAGGATGAGGATACTGGTGTAGCTGGCGCTGAGGAGGAAGTTGGCGAGGAGGATTCTGATGGTGATGTGGTTTGTTTAAATCAGGCTCCGGGGGAGACAGTTGTTGTCCGTGGGATGAAAAAGCCCATCACGGTCATGCCTGGGCAGAAGACCAAACATTCCACCTCTTTGGTCTGGCAATATTTCTATCCAAATTCGGACAACAACTGTCCTGCCATATGTACCTTATGTAAAGGTGGAATAAGTAGGGTTAGGGACGTTAACCACCTAGGAACATCCTCCCTTATACGGCACCTGCAGCGCGTTCATAATAAGTTACTGTCAAGTTCAGAAACTTTGGCTAAGACCGTAAGCAGTCCAGGGACACCTAAATCCCGTTGTCCTGTTGTATCCAAGCGCCTGCAAACCACACCGTCAACTCCCTCCTCGTCAATTTCTTCCTTAGTCAGGATCGGAAGTAGTCCTGCAGGCCATGTCACTGGCATGACTGACTCTCCTATCGGGGATTCCTCCGGAGGATCCTGCATTGCTACGCCTCCTGCTGCCGCTGCTGCTGTTGCTGCTGCTGGGAGTCGTTCATCATCCCAGAGAGGAAGTAGGAACACCACTTCTTTTACTAAACAATTGACCCTCCAACAGTCCTTAGCGAGGAGGATGAAGTACGACAGCAGTCATCCTGAAGCAAAACGTATAACTGAGGCCTTGACTGCTATGTTGGTGTTAGACGTGCGTCCGGTATCCGCCATTAGTGCAGTGGGATTTAGACAATTGATGGAGGTAGTGTGTCCCCGGTTCCAAATCCCATCTAGATTCCACTTCACTAGGCAGGCGATACCGAGACTGTACAGAAACGTCAGAAAAAGTGTCCTCAGTGTCCTGAAAAATGCCGTTGTACCCAATGTCCACTTAACCACGGACATGTGGACAAGTGGAACAGGGCAGACTAAGGACTATATGACTGTGACAGCCCACTGGGTAGATGTATCACCTTACACAGCAACAGCAGCAGCGTCACCAGTCGCAGCATCTCAGAAACGCCAGCTCGTTCCAAGGCAGGCTACGCTGTGTATCACCGGTTTCAGTAAGAGGCACACCGCCGACAACCTCTTAGAGAAACTGAGGGAAATCATCATAAATCAAGGGCCAGCTGGCTCATCTGTTGAAGGGTGGTGTAACCTTAAAGTGCTCCAAAAAATAAAAAACAATTTTTTTTCTGTGTTTGTGACTTGTGTGCGCTGTAGCCGCACGTGCATCAACACAGTAGTAGCGCCAAGCGTGCGCCTGTGTCATAAGTCAAGGGAATGTTTGGACATCTGGTCCGGACTGAAGGACATGCCAACAATTTCTGACATGTCTACTGTCACTGCATATGATACTGTCACCACTGACAGAATGGTGGAGAATTACATTGGTGACAGCATCCAAGTCAGACAGTCCGTACCTGTACTGGCAGGAAAAAGAGGCAATTTGGAGGCCCCTGTACAAACTGGCTCTATTTTACCTGAGTTGCCCCCCCTCCAGTGTGTACTCCGAAAGAGTGTTTAGTGCAGCCGGGAACCTTGTCAGCGAAAGGCGTAGGAGGTTGCTTCCACAGAATGTGGAGAAGATGATGTTCATCAAAATGAATTATCAGATCTTCCAGGGAGACCAGCCTCCAGAATGTACAGAGGGACCTGTGGTGGTGGATTCAAGTGGGGACGAGTTAATACTTTGTGAGGATGAGGATGTACACACTGAAGACGGTGAGGAATCGGTGGATGAGGAGGATGAGGATGACATCTTGCCTCCGTAGAGCCAGTTTGTGCAGGGACAGATTAATTGCCAGCTTGTTTTGTGGGGGCCCAAACGAACCAATCATTTCAGCCACAGTTGTGTGGCAGACCCTGGCGCTGAAATGATTGGTTTGTTAAAGTGTGCATGTCCTGATAATACAACATAAGGGTGGGTGGGAGGGCCCAAGGACAATTCCATCTTGCACCTCTTTTTTTTCTTTGCATTATGTACAGTTTGGGGTCTAGTTTTTCAAACTGCCATCCTGTCTGCCACTGCAGTATCATGCCTAGATGGGTCACGTGTTTGTGCCGCCCACTTGTGTCGCTTAGCATAGTCATCCAGCTACCTCGGTGCAACCTTTTGGACATAAAAACACTATTGTGAGGTGTTCAGAATAGACTGGAAATGAGTGGAAATTAAGGTTATTGAGGTTAATAATAGCATAGGAGCAGAAAAACCTACAAATTCTATGATTTTAGCTGTTTTTATGCTTTTTTTCAAAAAAATACAGATCCAAAACCCAGAACCCAAAACACGGAAGGGTGGTTTTGGCAAAACCAATCCAGATCCAAAACACGAAGAAAGATCCAGATCCAAAACCAAAACACAAAACACGAAAAGTGGCCGGTGCACACCCCTTATTGCGATGCTTACGCATGCGCAGAATGCGGGTCTGAATCAGCTCCTGTGTTTGAGTTTGGGCTGAGAAAGCAAAGAGAGAGAAAGCTTTCCCTTTCTTTTTCAGTTTTTACATAGAGGAAAAATAAAAATTAGTAATGTAATATTAGGTTTCTCTTAGTTATTCATTTGTTGCTACCTGTTCTTGCATTTTACATTGTACAGCGCCATATTTTATCCTGTTGGCAGATTTTGGCATGCATAGTAATTTTCATTAATATTTTTTCAGGTGAGTGTGGCCACGTCTCCCCATCACGGGAAGGGGGCAAGATCAGGAGGGGAGGGGGTGGACCCGATGTACGCTGGGTCCAATTCACTAATATAAACTGAATATAATGCTTGTAGAATAATAGCAATTCCATTCTGCTTCACCCCTCTGTTGGAGAAACTGTGGTCTCCAAAGTATCCTAACCCATATCTGGTGGACCTGCCCGGCTCTTGAGCCTTTTTGGACCTCTGTTCATGCTCTTCTGAACACTGTCTTTGGAGACCCGTTTCCGAAAGACCCATGGGAATTCCTTTTAAGTTACACCCCTCCTGATCTCAGCAGCCGCTCTGTTAAACTGTTGTCCCACATTTTAGTTGCTGCTAGAAGTTTGATTGCTCGTAACTGGAAAAACCCTCTTCCACCAACCCTCTCTGCCCTAAAGTCACAAATCCGACATATAGCAGAAATGGAAAATATTACCTACTATCTTCATGATAGAGGCCATATGTTTTCTCAGGTTTGGGCTCCGTGGCTCTCATACAATAACACTTTGCCACTGCTCCCCGTGCTCACTACACATGTGTGATTCAGGCGCGATGGCTGAGTCTGCTCCCCCCAACCCGACTCCTCTATGACAAACCTCCTTAATTAACTTAATACTTCTCTCCTGTTCTCCAAATGGCACGTTTTTCTTTCTTTCTTCTTTATAATGCTTCTTGTCTAGCATTTGGCATTCTCTATGGTATTTTGCTTCTCTTGGTAGTCCTGTTCCCATCCCCCCAATACCCTCCCACCCCCTCTACTGACCCCCCCCATATGCTTATCGCTACTTAAATGTCTCATTTGTACTGTTTCTTATATTTCTGTTTTTCCATGTTATTTCTCTGTGATAACCGCATCCATCTCCCTCAGCTGCTCAACCAACATGGTGGTCATAGCTTTAGTGGCTTGCTCCATCTTTGACCCCTTCCTCTTCCTTGGTGGAAAAGTGTAAACTAGAAATGAAAACAAAAACAAAACATACAAAACACATTAGGAACAGCAACCTACAACATACACGTAGCACAGGTCTTCATCCATTATCTGTGATGAGGATGATCCACTTTGGCTGCTTTTGGATGTAGAAAATATTTTAGCACGGCTTGAGGAGAATAGGGAGAATGGGTTGTTTAGTGCATATGGGAGAGCTGTACCAAAGGTACAATTTGTAAGAAGTTTCTTTAAGGCGGGTAGATATAGAGGTTTTAGCAATTGCCAGTCTCATGTCCCAAGCCTCTTCGTCAGGTGGACGGCCAAGATCTGTTTCCCAGGAGGATTCATGGGGATTATTAGTAGAGAGAACAGCATCAATGAGGATGCTGTATATTTGAGAGATTATTCCTTTGGACATGGGGCAATATTTACAGAGTCGTTCAAAAGGAGTGAGGTCATGGAGAAGTGGGGTCTGTGGTAGGGAGCCTAAAAAATGTCATATTTGGAAATATTCAAAGGAGTTTAGAGATTGAGTTGGACATTGCAGTTGTAGGTCTGAGAGAGAGAACCAGAGCCCTTGTGAACAGAGATCAGCAGGAAATTTAAGGGACGCTGTTATCCACGACTTCATGCGGGCCGTTTGCAAACCTGGGGGGAAATTGGGGTTACACCATATGGGGGTAAGAGGAGATATAGGAGTGGTAATATCAAATTTAAGTGAGTATAAGACCCATATGTGTAGGAGGATTTTAAGTGTTAGAGGAAGGTTAGAGGGAGGAGGACGGTGTTTCTTTTGTAGGCCCCATAGGGAAGATAGGTCTGGGGAATTGATATAGTTGGATTCACTATCAAGCCAGGAGGACGTTCCATTGGGGGAGTAGGAGGAAACTATCTGGGAAAAGTGTGAAGCTAGATAGTAGAGCTTAAAATCCGGGATACCTCTACCCCTTTTAGAAATAGTTTTTTTAAGGATGGACGAAGATAGCCGAGGGAGTTTACTATTCCAAATAAAATGGTTGACAGATTTCTGAAGGTTTTTGAAGGACGGTAAGGGGAACCGACACTGGGAGGGTTTGGAAAAGGTAGAGCCATTTGGGGAGAATATTAATTTTCACTGCGATGATCCTGCCCAGCCACGAGAGTATAAGCTGTTTCCAGGAAGTCAGATCTGCTTGTAGTTTCATAAAAAGCTGGGGAAAATTTTCCTGATATAAAAGATCATAGCGGGATGTTAGGAAGACCCCAAGGTATTTAATTTTTCTATGCTGCCACTTAAAATTGTAGGAGGATTTAAGAGCCTCAGCATCCTGTTGGGGGATATGGAGGAGCATGGCCTCAGATTTTGAAAAATTGATTTTATATCCAGAGAGCACACCATAACGGTCTAATAAATTATAAAGGTTGGGTAAAGATATTCGGGTTTGGGTAAGGGTAAGTAGGATGTCGTCTGCAAAAAGGGCGATTTTGGAAGATGAGTTCCCAACCTGCACTCCATGAATGTTAGGCTTTAGTCGGACAAAGGAGGCCAGAGGTTCTATCACTAGGGCAAAGATTAAAGGGGATAGAGGGCAGCCCTGCCTGGTGCCATTTGAGATAAGGAAACGGTTGGAAGGAATGCCATTGATGGAAACAGTAGCAGAGGGAGTGAAAAAGAGGGCCATGACGCCAGTCAGGAGGTCTCCTAATATCCCAAATGATCATAGAGTTTGGGACATAAAGGTCCAGGAGAGCCTATCGAATGCTTTTTCAGCATCGAAATGTTTGCCTTTTATAAGCAGTTGCATTAGGCATGATAGGCAGTAGCACTAAGTTGGTATCAGGGACGTATCTATAACGGGCCCCTGGGTCCAGGGGGGCCCACAATGCACACCCTGCAGCCATATTGTTAATACTTACCTCTCTGGAGTCCCACGTCCGCGCTATCAGCACTGTAAAAATCTCAGACTAGTGACCAGAGTCAGCTCAGTGTGCTGCGGCCGCCGGAGAGAGAGGAGGGGGCCCGGACAGAGATTGCACACGTGCCCCCTCCTCTATTAATACATTAATACTCCCCTGTTTGGGATGTTGGTTTTTTATGAAAATGTTTGCCTTTTTTAGGCAGCTGCGCTAGGCATGATAGTTAAATTGCAAAATGCATGTCTTTTGTTTGGGCATGTAATTTATGGCTGCATAATATCGTATTTATGTTAAATACAGATAAAACAGGGTTTGTGGAAGTTGGTCGTCTGTTTAGTTAGTGCTGGGGTAATGAGTTCCACTTTCAGCACATAGTGAAACGTTGCATGCATGCAACATCTGAAAGTGTGCCATCCAATGCTCATCTTCAAAGCTTCCACAGTAGACCAGAAAGCTTGTCCATGCCTTCATTCTCTAATCCACATTGTCTTGTTTGTCACAATGCTGAACTTGATATAAAGGCAATTGTGGACAACATAAAGGCTCTCCTCCTATGCATCTCATTTGCTATTTGAAACAGCAGTAATCCACAATAATGCAGGAACTCCCGGCTACACAGTAGTAACTCAACGGCAATGCACTGTGCAGCTGAGACGTAACAGGGCACAGTTGTGCCCTGTGCCAGTCCCGCCCCCCTGGGCATCATGCTATCATGTCGCACAGAAGGGGTGTGACTGGCAGCTCCTGTAAGTGCAGCACTGACTGGGCATCCTCAGGACGCCCTATTGGCTATATATGTTGTACAGTGTGCCCGTCTGGAGCATCCACAGGATGCTCCACTGATGTTGCAGCAGCAATCCTGGCTGCAGGGTGCTGTTCCAGGCAATCTTCTAGCCAGGAGCAAAGGACACTGCCGCCCACAGAGCCTCTGTATTCTGTGTGACGGCACTGGTCGCCCATAGCTAGTTACAGCCCTGCTTAGCAGTCACTTCTCATAATCATCTTTGTGAGCTAGTAAAAATATGTCCATTTCAGTTCTGACTCACACACTTGGCAGGGCAGATATGGGTGCAGTGTGAAAGGTATCAACTTGTGAGTAACCCAGGTTCTAGGGGCGGTATGAAAGGGGTGTGAGCAGCTCTAACACGGCTTGAAACTGTGTTCAAAATGCTGGGTTAGACCAAGGATGAGGGTATGAGATAATTGCAATAGTTCAGAGTCCGTCTAAAACCAATTTAATGCCAACACTGCAAATGAAGTACAGCACTTACTGGATAATGTACCTGATTCAGGGTTGTACACAAACCCGTGTTAGAATGGGAGAACATTACTACCCATTCTCAAATATAGCTCCTCCAGGCATGATGCTCCATTCCCTTACCAAAATAGCTGCCGGAGTTACTACTGTGCATGCATGGCATCATCTTGACTGGTGTGTGTACACTGACATTGTGGGAGACGGATGTCTCCCCCTTAGCTCCAAGAGACGCTGCTTTTACCAGCGATATTGCTGTTCCAGCACCCTGCACCGCTACCTGCATCCAGAATACAGTCACCTGCTGTTGAGCTGCTCGACTCCGTTCCGCTTCCTGCCTCAACCAGTCTAACAGTTAGCACAGCTGTACCTTAAATTATCAATAAACTACACTACTGGTTAAGCCACTGGACTTGTGATTGGATGAAATACAATTCCACTGGTGTGTACTGTACATTACTCTAAACCACCGCTGTACGCACATATTCACAACAACCAGATGCTTTGCGTACAAGTCCGATAGTGGGGGGACTGTGCATAACCCATTCTGTGTACGTGCACTAGGTAAATATACAGATTTTTATTTTATCCTGTAATTGATGTGTATATTTACCTAGTGTTAAATGTATCAGAGTTACACTATGGTTGTTTCCCGATATAATTTTTTTTGAGGAATCGATGATTTGGACAAGACTCGTATGTCCATTACTTATAAGAGAAATCTAATGGTGGGTACACACTATACAGATATATCTGCAGATGATGGTTGTTTGTACAGACTGAACAACCATCATCTGTGTCTGCCCGCAGGTCCCGGTGACCATAATATCGGGGGGGTGTCCCGGCGGGCGGAGGGCGTGTCCCGCCCACCTCCTTGCGGCTGTCCAGCACAGCCAATTCGATATGTCGGTGAACTCCGGTGTTCACCGACATATCTCGGGTACACACTGCCCAACGGGCAGCAGATACATTGGCCGATCAATTGATCGGCCAATATATTTGTCAGTGTGTACCCAGCTTAAGGAGGAAGAAGTCCTTATCACTCAGGAGGAGACGGACTACTTAACCTTACATGTAAGAAGGCGATAGAAATTTTATTCTATGCACAAAACCACTTTTCCAACCATATATTCTTCTCCTTTGTTTGAGGAAACACTGGAACAAGGAGCTTCTTAGAAGAAAAAATCCCCTGTGTGAGACTTTTTTTGGAAACTTTCAAATTTTTGGACTTCATATATATCTCAGAGAAAGGAACACTTGAAACATTGAATTTTTTATACTGTAGTCTTTATACACAGAAGCACTCACATAGTTGCCAACAAATTCAATTATTTCCAAATGCACTATGCTGTGGAGATGGTATATGTAAGCACACCGTGAGTTGCTCCACATTAGTGTTCTGCAAGCTCCAGTATGAATTATTTACTTATCTAGTTTATAATGTCAGTTTTTATGTTCAATAAATGGTAACATAAATTACATATTTATATTTTACATACCAAAATAATGAAACAATTATTACAATTGCATTAAATGTACAAAATAAGAGGTATTGTACTCACCATGTGAACAGGAATTTAACATATGAATATATCAATTTATCAGTGACAGATTTTTAGGGTCCCATTTATTAATGACAAATAACCCCTTTAGGACTTGCTAAAGAGATTATGTTCTTCTTTCAGTATTTAACAGACAGCTGTAAACTAAGAATTCCGCTGTTTGTCACTATATCACTTACGCCATCTATAGTTGGCAATAGCCATATGGTCCTCATTGTCAGCAACGAGGATCCAGTGCAGTCCTCCGGCTTCAGACATTGGGGAGTCCCCTTCCAGGCATTGGCAAGTCCACTCCGGGTGAAAGTGTCTGCTGTGCAGGCTGGCTACCGTGCATCCGCATGACACAACAGCCCATTGCCTGCAGTGCTAGGCTGATAGCTACAGAGTAGAGGATGCCACAGAAGAGGGGGATGTTGCTGAACTTTGCCAGAGGCGTAAGTAATGTTAAATACAAATGGCATATTCGTTAGTATCACTGCAATACTAAACTAAATCTGCTGCTGGTAATAACATTTGTTGTGAAATGGGGCCATTGATACCTAGAACAATCCATAGAATTTAGGTGCAGGGTGTGACGGCATTTATTACAGCTGTAGTGTTATGCACATGAGGAGTTGGCTGGTAGCTCTTGTGTATGGTATTGATCATGCCTTTACCTTTTTTTTAACAAACACAAAATTATTTCTTATTTGATGACCTGAGATGCTATTTATTGTCTGGTCTGCAGTGGCTCCTATACCTTTCATACCCTAAGGCTGTGGTTCCCAAACTGTGCGCCATGGCACCCTGGGGTGCCTCAGGACACTTGCAGGGGTTCCTCAGGTTGGTTGTCCAGCACCAAAGCAAATTATATATCAATGTAATGTAATTTTGTGGGCAAACAGAAGTGCAAACCTGTCCACCATCACATAACTAAACCTAAGGATGACAGGTCAGCACTATTTACTTCACTTTACTACTTTACTACTTTTATTCTGAATTTCTCAATAACAAACTTTTGACTTAGGGTGCCATGAAAACAATGCTGATACTCTAGGGCGCTGTGATTCAAAACAGTTTGGGAACCACTGCCCTAAGGAACGGGATAACAATATGTAAAGAATAAGATTTCCATATTTCTAACCTCTATGATATAACGTTGCATGACTGTAATAATATGTAACATAACAGATTTAATTTAAACCATCTGCAACAAGGGATAACAGTGTATAGAACACAATACCTTAAGGTCATATGATAAAGTAACAGTAGTCTTATATTTGGTTTAGTAGTTGTTTATATGTTACACAGAGCTATATGAACTGGAAACTAAAAAGAAAGTCTAATTGTTATGGCTAGTGTCACACAAGCTCTATACTGTCCACTAGTGTTACCAGTAGATCAGCAACTATTGCTAGGGTAGCTGACTTCAACTTTAGTAATCCCCTTGCCATTAGAACTTGATACTTTCACCAGTAGTCAGTTGCCCCCAGGTCAAGTACACATACCGAACATCGACAACACATGGGTCAAGTCAGATCCTATCTGTCTAAACAATACCAAATCAGCAGGCAAATAACTAGATTGCTACACTGGCAAATGGTAAAGGACTGGATGTACTAAGCATTGCATCCGCGATGCATGCTCAGAAGGACGCTCGTGCCATGGGGGGAGCTGGGAGGGATCTATTTGGATCACTCTCAGGGGGCGTCCCAAAAAGAAGCCCATAGGCTTCTATTGGGTAATGCCATCTAGAGATGGCATTACCCACAGGGTCAAAGTCCTGGAATGCATCGCATTCCGGTGCTTAGTACATATGAGATATGGCATAACACCCCCGAAAATTGAATTTTTGGGTTTTTTTACCGCATTTCTGCCCTTAGTACATCCCACCCAAAGACTGGTGTCAAGGGTCAACAGTCAGGGTACAATAGTCAGGGTACATAGAAAAGGTCTGCTACTTATAATATGCAGACAAACAATAGTAGCCAAGTCAGAATACAGAACCTATAACAGACCTCTAAGTGATGCTAGGCCTGGATTTACTGTATATATTTGCAGAGAGTTAACTGAGGCACATACCACATAATGTAGGGTACAAAGGTTGACAGGGGCAAATGGTTAACCCATACGGTCGATGAAAAAAATGGTCGACATGTTTTTTTTTTTAATTTAAGGCTAATCTTTACCCTCCCCTTAGTCTCTAACCCTCCCCCTAGTGCCTAATCCTAACCCTCTCCCTGGTGCCTAACCCTCCCCCAAGTGTCTAACCCTAGCCTAACCCTAACCCTCCTCCTAGTGCCTAACCCTAACCATCCCCTTCTGCAGCCTAACTCTAACCATCCGATAAGTGCCTATCCCTCACCCTAAACCCTAACCCTAACCGTAATGATTTTGAAAAAAACATGAAAAAGTGGCACAAACTAAAAAAAGGATATAGGGCCTGATTCAGACGCACACTATTAGCGTGCGCTCGCTCTGAATCAGGGTGTCCCTATTTTTTTTTTTTATCCGGTCTCCAGGCCGCTCGCACAGCTGTGGGTGATCACCCACAGCATGTGCGAGCAGCCTAGCGATGGTCGCGATTATCGCGACCATCGGCATTGCGAGGAGACCCTTGTGGTAGGGTCTCAGCACTCGCCATACCAAGTGGACTTAGAGCTCTAATAGTCCTTCGGGAACGCCTCCGTTTGTACAGCCAGCCCCCCTAACCGCCTACAAAACGACAGCCGCCCCGTTTTGTTGCGTCCCGGAGCGAGTGCAGTTCTCACTCACTCCGGGGCTCGCGCACACGCGTTGCACACGCCACGCCTGCGCAATGCCCGACCATCGACCCACTTTAGAGCGTTATGCGCTCGCGACCAGGTCTGAATCAGGCCCATAGTTATGTGTACAATGGGGATGTAGTTAATTGGCCGCCACACGGGATGCCGGCACCAGAATACCGACCTGCGGCCAGTACACCAGCGCTGGAAACCCGATATCAGTTGAGATGCTGACGCTGCGGGGGGGGGGAGGGTTAGGTTTAGCCACCACTGGTAGGGATAGGCTGCTGGAGGGGGTAGGTTAGGGTTAGGCTGCGGCAGGACCGGATTTCCCACGATCCATTATAGGCGCTCGCCTAGGGCCCGGCGGGACCCAAGGGGCCCGTGGATGGGTCCCTTTGCCTGAAGAAATCCCCCGATCACAGTGCTCCCAGAGGAGCACTGCGCGGTCCCGCCTCCCCTCCCAGAGTGTGCCGCACAGCTGTCAGTGCTCCCTCAGAGAGAGACCCTGTGTGTACGAGGCCACCAGCCTTAGCACGGCATGACTCACCGGGGACCCGCCGCCCTGTCCCTCCCAGCTAATCTATCCTCATCCAGCTAGCCCCGCCGTGACCCGCCCCAGTAGCCACTCTGCCAGCCTTCCAGGCCCTCCGCCGGCCACCAGCAGCAAACAGCAGCAGTGCTGCACCCACGGCCAGGCTGGTAGGAGTAGGGACCTGTATTAATTAGCCTGACCAACTGCCATATACACACGCATGGAGTACTGCACCATCCGTCTGTATTTGTGAGTAACATGTGTGGGCACCCTATCACTTAGATTTTCATTCTCAATGGGAATAATTATATATATTTTTTTTCTCATAGTGACATTGTAAGAACTGTATATATCCAGGAGGTGTCACTAGGTCAAGACTTGACCTAGTGACACCTACTGGATATATGCACAGTTTTGTGTCAATATGTCAATAGATTATATATAGATACACATGATGTCCGTAATGTTTAAAGCTTTAAAAAGTTGAATATAAGGAGGAAAAATAAAAAAATATGATGTAAGGGCATGAATCAGGAACTCACATATAGGGCTCTATTTATTAACATTATTTTTACTAAAATAATGTGAAAAAGGGTGTTTTCACACCCTTTTCACAATATTTTAGTATCACCTATAGTTATTATAGGGCAATTGGAGTAGAATTCGTAAAATTCTACTCCAACCCCTAAGTATCACTTATCTTTAGTAAGCAGATCGCATTTCCCATAAATGTAATGGGAAATGTGATCTGGCCAAAGTTACTAAAAATAAATTGTAAAAAAATACCGGGGAAAGCCCTGTGATAATAACGCCACCTGGAGGTGGCGTCATCCAGGGTCTCCCCCATTTACCAGACTCCTACTCTGCTCTAAAAAGGCAGAGCAGAGCCCGGAGCTGGTCCCAGTGATCAGCTGTGTGTTCTAAACAGGCCGCAAGCTGATACACTGGAAAAAAAAAATTGTCCAAAAAAAAATTCACTTACCTGACTCCAGGGACCGGTGGTCGGGGCTCCGGTGATGACTCCCCTCCGGTCAGCTGGTCTCCCATGCTGCACTGCAGTATAAGATGTCAGCTGACCGGAGGCATGGAAGACATCACCAGAGCAGGTAAGTGCTATTAAGGGAGGGGGGGGTCATGGGGGGGTCCACGATCGCAGGGGCGGAGCTTAGCACCAGGGCGGGGTAGCATCGGTGGCTGGTCGGCGCATGCGCGGGGCACTAGTCACAGTATGTTTTTGCGAAATATCGTGACTAGAGCGTGGAGGGGATTCGCGGGGACAGAGCTTTCTCGCAAGCTCTGTCCCTGCAAGGGATTTGTAGTAAATCCCTGTGATATTGCCTGAATGCGAATTCAGTCTATAATATCACACTACAATCTGCATTACAAATGCGGATTGCAGTAAATAGAGCCCTTAGTGCTATGGATTGTTTGAGGGAAGGGGCCTGAAACTAGTATCTTGCCTAGAGCCCCATGAGGTCTAAATCCGGCTCTGGGCTGCGGACAGGGGCGTTAGGTTTAGGCACTAAGGGGGAGGCTTAGTTTTAGGCACTAAGGGAGGAGGGTTAGGGTGCAGGTAGCGGAGGATTAGGATGCAGGAAAGGAGGGTTTGGGTTAGGGGGTGAAGAGGGGGAGGGTTAGTATACATACGGAGCCACTGACAGGATTCTAAGCATTGGTATGCTGCCAGGGGCGGATTGGCCGTAAACTTCAGCGGGAACTTTCCCGGTGGGCTGACGGCTCAGGGGGCTGCTGGCTGCACTTTTTTTTTTTTATATATATATCTATATTAAACTTTTTTCACCGACCCTGAGTTGGCACTACCGGGTACAGCGGCAGCCGCGGGGTGGGCCATAACAGAGCAGGGGAAGGCGGTCTGGCCAGAGTACAGGAGGAGGGTGAGGGTGGCCCCTGCCCTGCATCCCTCCCTCCCTCCCCCGCCCTTCCCCTCTTACCTCATCCACTTACCTCCTCCTCTCTGCTTGATGCTGGGGCTTTGACGTCACAATCCAGTGACCAGCCCTGGCGCCGGCACGAACACCAGAAGAGACGTGGCCTGCTGCTCCCTGCTGTGCTGTTACTGATCACAACAGGATCGGTGACTGGGTGAGTCACTCATAACATTCCCTCTCTCTTCTCCCTGTCACTCTCTCACTCTGCTCCCTGTCACCCTCTCAGTCTGCTCCCCGTCACTCTCTCACTCTGCTCCCTGACTCTCTCTCACTCTGCTCCCTGTCACTCTCCCTCTCTCACTGCTCCCTGTCTATGTCTCACTCTGCTCCCTGTCTCTCTCTCACTGCTGCCTCTCTCTCTCTCTCTCTCTCTCTCTCTCACTACTGCCTGTCTCTCTCTTACTGCTGTCTGTCTCTCTATCTTCTCTGTCTCTCTGCTCCCTGTTTCACTGCTCCCTGTCTCTCTCACTGCTCCCTCTCTCTGCTCCCTGTCTCTCTCTCACTGCTCCCTGTCTTTCTCTCACTGCTCCCTGTCTTTCTCTATCTCACTGCTCCCTGTCTCTCTCACTCTGCTCCCTGTGTCACTGCTCCCTCTCACACTGCTCCGTCTCGCTATCACACTGCTCCCTGTCTCTCACTGCTCTCTATCACTGCTCCCTGTCTCACTGCTCCCTGTCTCGCTCTCACACTGCTCCCTGTCACTGCTCCCTCTCTCACTGCTCCCTGTCTCGCTCTCACACTGCTCCCTGTCACTGCTCCCTCTCTCACTGCTCCCTGTCTCACTACTCCCTCTCACACTGCTCCGTCTCGCTATCACACTGCTCCCTGTCTCTCACTCTCACTGCTCTCTATCTCACTGCTCCCTGTCTCACTGCTCCCTGTCTCGCTCTCTCACTGCTCCCTGTCTCACTGCTCCCTGTCTCTCTCACTGCTCCCTGTCTCGCTCTCTCACTGCTCCCTGTCTCACTGCTCCAGGGTTGTCTTAACAGCAGTGTGGGCCCTGGGCAAAGCAATGCACTGGGGCCCCTACCCACCCATTTACGGGAAAAAAATTTAAATGGTCAATAAAATTAAACCCTCCTGAATGCCCATCAGACCTCCCACACATGCAGAGAGACTCTGGTTGACTGGTCTCAAGCTGGCAGATGAAGTTAAACTGGGACTGAGGTGAGAACTCATCACCGGGGAGGGGGATGGGTGGGGGAGGTTGGATCAGAATACAGTGCACCGGTGGCCGGCTTATAAAAATCTCACAAATTTAACATCTGGCCACGGCTGCAGGGGGGCAGGTTGGCGGGCCCCTACAAACTTCGGGCCCTTGGGCAACTGCCCAACAAGCCCAGTGGAAGAGATGGCCCTGCACTGCTCCCTGTCTCTCTCACTGTTCCCTCTCACACTGCTAGAAAAGAAAGGAATAGGGAGAGTGCTGGACAAGAATAATATATTTAATTTCACTTAAAAAAAAAAAAAAACAGAGTATGGTCAATAAATACAGCACAATAAAATAACATAAAAATGGTAAAAAATTATGGAAATTACTTAAGCCTAGGATCAACCGGATCTAGGTATATTGGAGAGTTAAATAAATATAGAGCTCCTCATGTCTTTTAGTGCAGTAAACATAACACAGCAGCTGTTAGTGCAAGCAAAGCTATAGATCAAAAGGGCATCTCATGTGTTAGTATGTCCACGTGTGCAAGAAAGCCTATAGATATAGCTGCATAAGCACAAAAGCAAAAGGTCCCGCACATTCAGTCAAACTCAGAAAGGAAGTAGTAATAAATGATGCATAAAATCAGTCAATTGGCTTGATATGGGAACTGGAATCTGATAAATTATGTGTATAACAGCCGTTGTTGCACTGAATGCCGGCGTCACGGTCAAATCAGTGCTTTAACAGGTACCTGTATTTGCAATGGTCGGCGGTGAGCTTGGCTCTCTGTACCTTTAGAAGGGAGAGCCACGTGCTGGAGTGAATTGTTCCCGGTAATGATCCTGAAAGCCTGGAACGCTGAAGGGATCGACCGCACTCCACGTGCAGGTCCAGGCGGCTGGGTAGACAGATCAGCGCCTCCGTCAATGGTGAGGTGGAGCGTGCTTGCTGTGTGAGGGGATCCCTCCCATCACCCCCAACAACCCGTGTCCTTCTGCAAATGCGCAGCAGGAGGGCAGAGGGAATTCTGGGTGTTAAACCATGAAGTCCCTCTGACCGGAGCCATCTCAAAGGACAGCTCTTATTGGGAGAGCTGACCTTTGCGATACTCTAGATACATACTGCAGTAATCAACCACGGTATGTACCCGAAGACTGGCGGGATGTGCCGCATCGCGGATGCAATGCTAATACACCCCACCCCTTGTCTCTCTCTTTTCACCCTGTCTCTCTCCATACTCACCCTGTAGTCCTCCAGCATCTCATGGTACCCCTCAGTTCCTTAATTGAACATTGACTTTATAGCCACTACATGTTGATGACATTGGCTTTACTCCTACATAAACAGGCGGCTTCCAGACCATGTGATCTCCTGCATGAGTAGTGAATACCGACTTAAAATGCTGGCTGCCCAGAAAGGATCAGTTTTTTCAGAGGTTCCCCATTGCAGAGAAATCATACAGGTAAGAAAATGCTCGTTCACATGCTCGCTCTGTTTTTTCACTGGAGAGAGGAACTGGGGCATGCCCATCAGCTCCCAGTGCAGTGGGCATGCCCCCAGCATGACAAAACGGGGGAAGAATGGCTCGCAAACACAAAGCCACACCCCTTGTCACAAAACCACGCCCCCTTTTTTGGCGCGTGCCTAAGGCTCGCGCACATAGGGCCGATTTAGGTGAATTTTCCAGGGCCACTTTAAATTCCAAATTCGCCCCTGGATGACGCTGTCAGTGTTTTGACGGCCGGCATCCCGATTGCCAGCCTCCCATACCCACCCCGTAAAATGTAACTCACCCTTTTGAATTCCTGCAAAAAAAAAGAAAATTCAATTAAAAAGAATATATATTACCATTTATTAATATATATATATATATATATATATATATATATATATAACGTCACACATACAGTAAATGCTTTGGCTATCTTGGACTACAAGATGTGAAATTATAAAGGTGCTAGGATAAATTTCCTCCTATGAACAGGAGCAGATTGGATACATACAAGAATTGGGTCTTTATAAAACTAATGTGTATGCAGTCAGCTAGATACTTTCTACAGTTTTATGATAATGTTCATGCTACTCGGTAACATCTAGAAAAATATTGTTGCAAGTAGTTCCGCAACAGGACGGCAGTGTGCCCTGTGCCAGCTCCACCTCCTAAACCTGTGATGTCATAACATCACAGCCAGCAATGCATCCCGATACTCATCGCATGTATGCTGGCATAATAAAGCCAGTATGCATGAAGAAAATCGCAAAGGACAGCTCTTCCGATAACAGCTGTTCTTTGAGCTAGAAGGACCTCCGAGTTTATGACCCAGAAGCCCCTCTGCGCATGTCTTATATGATGGGCGCCACAGGGGGTGCTGGGAGGGATCTGAGGGATCCACCGGCTCCAAGCTGCAGAAAGGTTAGCTTTTCAAAGCTTGGTGCACATGAGTCATGTGGGAAAACCCCAGAAAATTGCATTTTCAGGGGTTTTACCGCATAATTGGTGATAGTGCATCCGCCCCCAGTGTGGGCAGTGACAGTGCTGCTCCCAGGGCCCTGTGTGTTGGCACACACCCGTAGTTACGACCCTGGTTGTAAGTATATAACATTTTATTAATCAGACTCTACTTGCTGGATTTGATCTGTAGAACAGCACCCACACCTGCCTGTGTAGCAATAGTCACCAAAGCCATCTGCAGCATACAAAAAATCTGACTAATCTGTTGTTTGTAAACTCAGGAGCCACAATTCAACGGTATGGCTGTAAACACGCAAAACTGAGTTACACGTTTCCAGGATTTGTGCATTTCGGTAACATGTATCTGTACAGATTACTCCATTTGCTTTCAGTAAAGGTTTATTTCATTAATATGGTCTTGCTCTGAGATATTGAACATATGTACTTTAGTACCCTGAGGTTTCCGGCCTTTTCTTAAATTACATTATCAATCATATTTTACCAGCCAGATGAAACAATGTATACTGGACTTAAAGGGCAAATACCAGATTAATACATTTACTTATGAGTTATGACAGTAATTTTGTAATGCAGAATACAAAAATAAAGTGTTAGGATATGAGCTTGTTGTGGACCCGGGGTATTAACAGGAGCAGACACCTGAACAGACTTAAACTGAAAATTGGGTTTTTTAATGGGTGAACTTATTATTATTATTATTATTATTATTATTATTATTATTATCCTTTATTTATATGGCGCCACAAGGGTTCCGCAGCGCCTTACATAGTACATAAACATAGTACATAAACATAGTACATAAACAGTTGAGCAGAACAAGAAAACAGTGTCATACAGTTTAAGACACGACAAGTACATGGTATATAAACACTGCTGCAACAGAAGCAGGATGGCAAAAGTCACGGGTTAGGTGCTTTTGAGTATAGAGCAGATAATATAAGTAAAGAAAGGATAAGCACAAGGGGATAGAGGGCCCTGCTCGTGAGAGCTTACATTCTAAAGGGGATGGGCAAACAGACGGGTGACACGGATGGGGTAGACAGTGAGCATGGGACAGAGGGTTAGGATGACAGATGGCTGGATTCCTATTTTACAGTATGTGTGGAAGTCATTTGAATTAAGATTTACGCCACTGACATTCTACTTTAAGAGGCAGTTTTTGTAGGTGTCTGTGGAAAGCCATGGCTGTTATATCAGTGTATGTGACAGTATATGTAGGTGTCTGTATAAAGCCATGGCTGTTATATCAGTGTATGTGACAGTATATGTAGGTGTCTGTGTAAAGCCATGGCTGTTATATCAGTTTACGTGAAGTCTGACGGGTAGCTGAAGCCACTTCATGAAGGGCTATTTAGAGAGTTTGGTTAACGTGTGAACCAGCAGTCTCAGGTAAATGTAGAAATTGGTGAAAGTAGTTATTGTAAAGAGATGTTCAGATGTAAAATAATAAGTTGTGATCAAGTGTGAATTCTATAAGGCACATTTATTGATTTGGAGGGTGATGGGAAACATGTGAGGTTTGCAGGATATTTATTCCATAGTAAATCCGCTGTATGTGTGTGGGGCCTGGATTTGGTGATATGTCACCAGATAATAAAAGCAGAAGGATGGAGAAGTAGATATAGTTGTAGGTGTGTATAAGTTTTTTATAGTGACACAATGAAGCTGTAATAGTCAGTGTATGATGAAAAGAAAGCTCATTAGTTTTTAGAGGAGGTGAGTGACTCAATAGGGCGGCATTGAAGACAAGTACACTGATAATATAAAGTCCAGAATATAGATGGGGAGGTGATGAACTTGAAACTGAAGTGAAGCAAGAGTGGGTAATGTCCAGGTACTGACAGAAATAATAAAAAGTATTTGTAATCCAAATGGTTACTGCAAGGCTGCAGACAGGATATCAGGTTACAAATTGATACTGGTGTGATGAAATCCAGAGAGGTTACAGAGTAGTTGAATAACTGATGAGTAGCACTGAGATGGCTCAGTGTAGAAACTGGATAGCTGCAGATAGCTAGGTAACTGGAGGCAGTGTAGGGATAGGGTAAACTGCACACAGGTCTTTAGGCAGGGAGAGGGTTAATGGAAGGTGCAGGGTGGTTCCAGCAGGAGATTGGGAGCAGGCAGAGCAATGCAGGCTGCTTGGAAGCTGGGATCCAGCAAGAGCACAGACGAGCAGGGAACAGACAGGTCTCAGGAGCACAGGAACTCTCTCACAGCATGCGCTGTGAAACACGTTGCACTGGCAACCATGGGAAGCTCTGAACTCCCTTAAGTACCCAGTGCAGAATCGTGATAGGTCAGAGAGAGCATGTGACATGCCAGGACTGGAGCAGCTAAGTCACATGACCAGAGGCAAGATGGCACCGCCCATACCAGAGTGGAATGGAAGCACCACCAGACCTACCCCGGCCAGAATGACACAGTGCCTGCGGAACACTGGGCACAGCCAACGCCGGCCACCAAACACTATCCCCTCTGCCAGAAGAACCACGCCACAGCGCCCTCACAGGTAATACCTATCATCCCCTATGCCGAGAAACCCTGGTCGTGACAGTACCCCCCTCCTTATGGGTGGCCTCAGGACACTTTCCAGGCTTCTCTGGATGGGCAGAGTGAAACTTCCTGATGAGTGTAGGAGCACAAATGTCTTGGGCATTAGTCCAGCAGCGTTCTTCCGGGCCATAGCCTCTCCAGTACAGAAGATATTGCAACTGACCCCTTCGGACATGGGAATCCAAGACTTGGGACACTTCAAACTCCACACCTCTCTCAGTTTGGACACAGGGAGGAACTGGAAGGACTTTGAGGAACTTGTTGAGAATCAACGGCTTGAGTAGGGATATGTGGAAAGAATTAGGGATTCTTAGGTAGGAAGGAAGTTGGAGATGGTAGGAAACTGGATTAATTACTTCAGTAATGGAAAAGGGTCCAATGAATCATGGGGCGAACTTCATTGATGGAACTCTGAGGCGTAAATTACGAGTGGATAGCCAAACTTGATCCCCGATTTACATTTGAGGCACATTCCTTCGCTTCCTGTCTGCCTGAATTTTGTAATGTGAGGAGGTCTTCTCTAAATGTGTGCGTACTTGGGCCCACATTGAGGCGAACCTCTGTACAGTGTCATCCACAGCCGGTACATCAAATACAGGCAGACTTTGGAATTCAGGGACTCGAGGGTGAAGACAATAAGAAATTAAGAAATGGAGTTTGATTTGTGGAGGAATGGTAAGAAGTGTTGTGCGCAAACTCAGCCCAGGGAAGACATTCAGACCAATTATTTTGGGAGGAGGACATGAAAATCCTTAATAAGGTCTCAAGATCCTGGTTTACTCTCTCAGTAGATCCATTACTTTGTGGGTGATAAGCCGTAGAGAAATTAAATTTCACTTGTAAAACAGAACAGAGCACCCTCCAAAACTTCGCTACAAATTGAACACCACAATCCAAGATAATCTCGGCAGGAAGTCCATGGAGACTAAATATGTGTTGAACAAAGAGATGAGCCAGATCCGATGCAGAAGGTAATTTCTTCAGAGGTACATAGTGAACCATTTTTGAAAATCGGTCTGTAACGACCCAGATGGTGGTATACCCTTCAGAATTTGGTAAATCTGTTATAAAATCCATGGAGAGGTGTGCCCACAGGCGAGATGAAATGGGCAGAGGTAAAACTTCACCAGCTGGGGATTGACGAGGAGACTTGTGCTGTGCACATAAGGTACGTCAGCTTTCATTGATGGCCACCAGTAAGGTCTTTTTAGGAACTCCAGTGTTTCCCGAATGCCAGAGTGACCTGCGAACCATGAAGAATGGGCCCTTGTAAGTAGCTGCTTCCTTAACTCTGTGGCCACAAAAGTTTTCCCAGTAGGAGGTTGTAGTTGTATTGCAGCAAATACTTTTGACTCCAACAATGGAGTACTACGTAGAATCTCAGAATTGTTGTCACAGGACAGGGATCTTGACAAGACATCAGCCTTTTGGTTGAGAGCTCCTGAGCGGAAAGTCAAAAGTAATTTGGAAAAGAGCAAAAAATATTGCCTATCGGGCCAAACGAGGACTCACACACTGGATATAAGAAAAGAAGATTCTTATGATCCATGAAGACGGTAAAGGAGAATTTAGCCCCTTCCAAAAGGTATTGCCATTCCTTTAATGACAATTTAACGGCTAAAAGTTGTTATTCTCCTATGGCGTAGGTTTTTCTCAGCTGGAGAAAACTTCTTAAAAAAAAACCGCATGGATGGATTCGATTATCCTCAAATCGTTGGGAAAGAACAGCTCCCACTGCCTCTGAAGATGCATCCACTTCTAACAGGAAGGGTCTATCCAAGTCAGGTTGTCTTAAGACTGGGGCTGTTATGAAAGCCTGCTTCAAAAGTTGAAAGGCTGTTTCTGCCTCAGGAGGCCACAGAGCGGGTTGACATTTTTGCGGGTCAAAGCTGTTATGGGAGCCATTAGATATGAAAATCCCTTGATGAAACATCTATAATAGTTGGCGAATCCGAGAAATCTCTGAACAGCCTTCAATGTCTGAGGTTGGGACCAATCCAGAATTGCCTGAACTTTTTTAGGATCCATTTCTAGACTGGAACCGGAGATGATATAGCCAAGGAATGGTACACTAGGAATGCTGAAGACACATTTTTCCAATTTACAGTAGAGATGGTTCTTTCTCAGATGAGACAGGACTTCTTTTACATGTTTGTGGTGTTCCTCTAGGGATGAAGAGAAAATCAAAATGTCATCTAGATAGACAACGGAAACGTATAACAGATCTCTGAATATGTAATTGACGAAACCTTGGAAAACAGCAGGTGCATTGCACAACCCAAAGGGCATGACAAGATATTCGAAGTGTCCATCTCTTGTATTGAAAGCGGTCTTCCACTCATCACCTGCGCGAATACGAATAAGATTATAGGCCCCTCGTAAGTCTAACTTGGAGAATATGATAGATCCTTTGACTCTATCAAATAATTCTGTAATCAATGGAAGTGGATATCTGTTCTTAAATGTAATATCTTTAAGGCCTCTGTAGTCTATACACGGTCTTAGCCTACCATCTTTTTTAGCAACAAAAAAGAAACCTGCTCCAGCAGGAGAAGTGGAAGGTTGAATGAATCCTTTCTCCAGATTCTCCTGGATATACTCCGACATGGCTTTGGTCTCTGGCAGGGACAAAGGATCAGTATGACCATGAGGAGGCATCTTGTCAAGCAGTAGATTGACTGGGCAGTCCCATTTTCTGTGAGGAAGTAACACATTAGCTTGTTTTTCAGAAAAGACATCAGCGAAGGTTTGATATTCTTTAGGAATTGCTGGAAGTACTAATGATGCTATTTTCCTCACAGGTCATACTTTGGGAAAACAAGACTCCTGACAACTTGTACTCCATGAGAGAACCTGCATAGTGCACCAGTCAATCCTGGGATTGTGCTGACGTAACCATGGTAATCCTAGAATAACTTCATGGGAAGCCTTGGGTATCACTAAGAACTTAAGATGCTCAGAGTGCTCCAATATGAACCAAGACTGGCTGAGTCTCCTTAGAGGCAATTCCATTTAACAGAGGTCGTCCATCTACAGAGTTCAGGGAATAGAGTGATCAAGAGATGTACAAGGAATTTGTAGCTTGTCAACAAAACTGGAGGTCATGAAGTTTCCTGCTGCTCCAGAGTCTAACAGAGCAGTGACAAAAACAGGTTTAGGCTTAAGATTTTGGGGACTGACTTATTACTCCTAACTTGATGTCCCCAGGTCCAGTTAGGAATGGGCGTTTCCCAGCTTACGGGAACAGGAGACCACCAGGTGCCCCGAATCTCCACAATATAGGCAGAGGATTTTTAGAATTCTTTTCTGTCGGTCCACTTTAGAGAGAAGGGTATGATTCACCTGCATGGGCTCTTCATCGGTAGAAGAAGGAGGTAGGCGGGTAGGAGTGGGTAGTGAGGGTGGCTTGTAACGGTCAGTTCTATGCTTCTCAGCCTGGCATTCTCTAAATCATAGATCAATTTTATTGCAAAGAGAAATCATCGTTAAGCTTAGTTGGAAGCTCGTGGGTGACCAGATCATCCTTTAATCGGTCAGAAAGTCCATGCCAAAAAGCTGAGGTAAGGACTTCCTCATTCCACTTGAGCTCTGATGCCAAAATCTGAAACTGTACAACATACTGGTTGACAGGACGGGTTCCCTGTTTTAGAGTCATAATACTGGATGAGGTTGAAATGGTTCTTCCTGGCTCATCAAAACTCCTCCTGAATGATGTTAGGAATTCGGTATAATTGTCCAGAAGGGGGCTTGAACGCTCCCAGAGTGGAGAAGTCCAATCCAAAGCTGAGCCAGACAATAAGGACACAATATAGGCCACTTTAGTTTTGGCAGAAGGAAAGTTATCTGGCTGCAAAGTAAAATGCACATCACACTGATTAAGAAATCCACGGCAAAGCTTGGGACTGCCATCAAATTTGCTTTCCATAGGTAGGTGCAGCCGGGGGGATGTCCTGTAACCTGTATTATCAGACGGAGGAGCAGGTGTAACCACTGTTACATTTGAAGTAGTCAAAGAAGTTTGCAGAATATCTTGACGTTTAGTCAATTCTTGTAAAAACTGGGCCATTTGGTGCTGCATAGCTTCCAGGTTTTCCAAACGGCCTGCTGTGCACCGAATTAAATCTGCTCTGGACTCCTGTCCCATGGCCGAGTCCATTGGGCCAGTGCAAACTGGTAGGATCTGAGGTTTTGGTGGGGACTCGGGGTTGTAACAGGAACAGACACCTGAACAGACTTAAACTGAAAAGTGGTTTTTTTAATGGGTGAACTTGAAGACATGTACACTGATAATATAAAGTCCAGAATATAGATGGGGAGGTGATAACTTGAAACTGAAGTGAAGCAAGAGTGGGTAATGTCCAGGTAGTGACAGAAATAATAAAAAGTATTTGTAATCCAAATGGTTACTGTGAGGCTGCAGACAGGATATCAGGTTACAAATTGATACTGGTGAGATAAAATCCAGAGAGGTTATGGAGTAGTTGAATAGTAGGAGCAGTTGGTTAACTGATGAGTAGTACTGAGATGGCTCAGTGTAGAAACTGGATAGCTGGAGAGAGCTAGGTAACTGGAGGCAGTGTAGGGACAGGGTTAATTGTACACTCAGGTCTTTAGGCAGGGAGAGGGTTAATGGAAGGTGCAGGGTGGTTCCAGCAGGAGACTGGGAGCAGGCTAAGCAATGCAGGCTGTTTGGAAGCTGTTATCCAGCAAGAGCACAGGCGAGCAGGGAACAGACAGGTCTCAAGAGCACAGGAACTCTCTCACAGCATGCGCTGTGTAACACGTTGCACTGGCAACCATGGGAAGCTCTGAACTCCCTCAAGTACCCAGTGCAGAATTGTGATAGGTCAGAGAGAGCATGTGAAATGCCAGGACTGGAGCAGCTAAGTCACATGACCAGAGGCAAGATGGCGGAGCCCATACCAGAGCGGAATGGAAACACCACCAGGCCTACCCCGGCCAGAATGACACAGTGCCTGCGGAACACTTCACACAGCCAACGACCGCCGCCAGACACCAGCCCCACTGCCGGAAGGACCACGCCACATAGCGCCCTCACTATGCCGCAAAACCCTGGCCGCGATATAAAGCAAGCATGTAATGGGTTACTATGAATTACAGCTTCATAAACATACGGGGTAAAATGAGGTGACGTCCTCATCGAGTCATACCATGCTAGATCCTGCGGTGCTAAGCCCATGTTCATCTTTTTTAGACAGGCCACACCCTCTTTGACCTCCAAAATCGGGACTGTCCTTTGGAAAATGTCAACTTTTGGAATAAATATTCCCGTTTATTGAAAGAACACACCCAGACCTCCATATCCATATCCTGTGCACAGGCCTCTGCCAAGAGACAGCTAAGAGCTGCGTATCTCAATCACTTCCCCACAGCCATGGCTACCAACAGGAAGTAAAACATTTAAATTTAAAATTTGTACCTGTCAGTTAAAAAAGAAAAATAGATCACTAAATATATATGACACCCTCTAAAAGGGAACTCTTCCTTTTTCAGTCCCTTGATCCATTGTTCTTCTCAATGCTACTGCGATCACTTTACGATGCATTTTAGAATTACAGAAGTAATGTGTCACTAACAATGTATGCCACCAGTATGTTTTACACAATTGTCAGTAAATAACATTTCAGCGGTTGGCAATCCTGCTCATGGCAGCTTCTTAATGCTTCTGTTGCCCTACTCATGGAGCGCTATAGTGATTATCAGCTCCACAGGTTTACTGTTGCTAATGAGACCAGACAAAGTGTCTCCTGCACTGGGGGGTCATGTAATGAGGTCAGGAAGGGCATTAGGAGATATAATGGCATTTAAGTCCTAAAGTTCTTCCCTCACAATGGATGCAGGCAGAGACATGAAAGTTAGTGTTAGAACATACAATTTGTGTTTTTACTATTTTTAATGTGCAAATGTGATATTTGTTAATGCTGTTTATGCTCCCTTTATCCACATTTACAGATTAAATGGTATCCCTAAACTTTCTGCAATGGGAGAGGGAACATTTTTGCCCCTTTCAATAAATATTTGTTTCTGTATTTTTGTACTATAATTCTGTGGCTTACATACACAAACGCTTTTCCCTTATTTGAGTGCATTGTAGTTCATAGTTGGAAACCCATAACAAAACCAAAAAACTCTCTCATTCACTACCAATATTTCAAGCATGTAACACCCCTGAAAACGCACCCTCCCTACCCGCTACATTAATGACTTTGCTCTGAAATATGAATCTCGTTTCTGCACTGCTCAATAAAATCAGACGCGCCTCCTCTGCCCCTTGTGGAAATCAGTAGGGACTGCTGTACTCTACCCAACTCCTAACCTCTGCCTCGGAAACATCTTCTGCCCCAAATATGGCCGTTGTGCTGAGCAGACCTTTGGGAATATATTGAGGGGCACAATGGTTTTAAAGCTGTATCTGCAATCAGCTCTTAACGGTTAGTTTTCAAACACAGCCTGTAAAGTGACAGGAGCTGATTGGTTGGTACTTTATCTCTTTTTAAAGCTTAGTACATGCACACCTATATCTGTTTTTGAGTGGTTGAAAGTGAGTAGTTCCTCCATAGAAATGTGAAATTTAGCAAGCTCCGGAATAGAAGCACTCCTGAACTTGTCCCCGTAAGCGAATGCCATTGTAGCCTATGGATTACACGATGCAAAAGTTTCCAGTTAGCAAACCGTGCATGGCCAGTAGTGCAGACAGGGCCTGTAGCCACTTTACTTTTTACACATCGCAGGGACAAACTCCAACCAGAGCCCCTCACCCTGCATGGTGATTAATGGTAAATCCAAGAAATACTTAATTTCTTATTAGCACAAAATGGGACGATAGGAAAATGTAATTGTCGGGATCAAGTCCTGATAAGTGATAAATATGCCCCTAAAACCTATTTTATGATGGCACACAGGGAAGATAATCTCTGACCACCTCATAATTGTATTATCTAGTTGTAATATGAGCTACTGTATGCAACAAGTAAGCAACTTCTGCTTCCAATCCCCAACACATTACAACTAAGCTGAGACATTGGTATAACAGAGCTATTTATATAACCAGAGATAAGGCAGAATAAAGCCTGGTGTGAGCTATGTGTGAAAATATATGGATAAAGTAGGTGTCGGCCACCCTGACAGTTCACAAATAACGTGTAGAGTAGAACTCTGCTGACTGTCGCCCGACGTGCTACTTATTGTGTAATGCCTCCTTATTGTGTAATGCCTCCTGTGTAAGGCCTCCTTCTATGATCCCCTGAATGTAATTAGTGCCAGTTCCAGGATATATATCTCCATTCTGAACTATTAAAAAATATTCCCCTCATACATCCATTAGCAAATAAATACACAAAAAATATCTCCACATAAATATATATTAAACACACAAGTAAACCATGACAGCAACATATTGGTCCCATTGATTATTAATAATAATAATAATAATAATAGTCCAACCGCTACACCAGCCCCTGCTTTCGTCTTCCAATTATTCATGGGCCCCAGTACTTGTGCAGTGACGTCATGTTTGAACTTTCAGCTTGAATGCATCAGCCCCTGGCAATGCTCATTACAGCAGCATGAGGCCTACAGAGAGTAAAGACACAGGATCACCTGGGCTTCCGAGAATTTAGCTACGGGGCCCAGTGAATTTGTGTTATACCATTGCCTGGGTCAAACAGCTCATGTGAGCACTATTATCCGCTGAGGAAACCGTCACATATAAGAGACGGAGAAACTGGTCAGTGCAACAAAAGGACTTTGAATTATTACCAGCTTTACTACAGCGTTTACAAGTGACCTTGACCAACCTGATTAGGTTCACTCAGCTTGTTCTAGTGGTAATGGAGACCTGACTGTGGTCAATTATAGCCAGACCACTATACCTTAACTGGCTAGAGCCAACGGCTGGAAACATTCCTCCGGCAATTACCACACTGTCTTCAGGAAGCAGCTCATAATTTTTCCACCACTAGGTGGCATATAAACCTAGGAGCAGAGCTGGTGGGACCCCATTCTTTTCCTTCTACAGCTGCATGCTGGATCAGACCTTTTAACTCTTTGGCTTATTAACCTTTAGCGTAGGAGGTGACTGTATACAATTCGAGGGTGTAAGTGACATTGGTCTGTCTAGCAGTTGCTGTCTGCTGTGGCACCTGTTAGATATAAAGGCTGGTAACCAATTAATTACAGCTACTAATGAATCCCAATTAGTCCCGAAATCCGGCCCGACGCCGACTCTTATCTGTTATTTTGTTCGGTACCTGATGTGTCCAGAAAAATAATCCCCTAAAAGTGCTGTGTTTTCACTCCGCGATGGCAAAAACAAATAGGTCCGTGAACTTATCTTATATCCTATGTGTTTTCGGCCCAATTATCCTATTTGTTCAGCTAAACAAATTAGATACAGTGATAAAAAAAAATGGTGAAAAATGGGGATTATTGGTGAAAAATCCTCGCTTTCAGGCCTGAAAATATACAGGGGCTAACTGGATACTGGCATTAGGGCCTGATTCAGACCCGCTTGCAAGTGCTATGCACTCGCGAGCGGGTCGATGTTAGGCCACTGCGCATGCGCACGCCAGAGCCGGCTCCGACGTGCGCATGCGCGAGACCCGGCTAGCGACGGGCACTCCGTCGCTCCGGGTCTCACACCAAAAGGAGACGGCTGTCGATTTTGATCGACAGCTCGCACCGTTTTGGAGGTGTGGCGTGGGGGTGGCTTCACAAATGGAGGCGTTCCCAATGCGAACGCCTGCCATTTGTGGGCGGCCCCACTGACATCACCAGTGATGTCGGGTGGAGAGCTTCCGGCTCTATTAGACCCAGAAGCTCTCTGGGGCTTGCGGCCACGAGACCCTACCACAAGGGTCTTGTCGCAAACCCGATGGTCGCGATGGTCTTGACCATTGCGACCATCATCCTGGCCGCTCGCAATAGCTGTGGGTGGTCACCCACAGCTATGCGAGCAGCCAGGAGGCGGCTCCAAAAAGAAAACGCTCTGATTCAGAGCGAGCGCTCTTTCAGAGCGTCCGGCTCTGAATCAGGGCCTTAGTCCTTATCAATTTTTATTGTATATTATATATTATTGTGTGCTAGGTGGATGTTTTTTTAATTAATTAATACTCTTATACTTAGTAATTATTACAGCCTTTGGTTTTATATATATTGGCACCTCCATTGGCGATGGTTTGTTACCTTGCCTTTTCTTGTTAGTTTGTATATATGTTAGGTAAACCAGAATTACCTATTAGAAAGTTGCATTTAATAACACAATCCATTCATTGTTTTTATGTGATTATTGCGCTCGGATTTATATTTCGTTCATGTGAGTAAACTCCTTTTCAAACAGAGGGTCTCTAGTCTCAGTTTCTAGTAAAGAAATCTACCACTGGATTCCCTGCCTTAGTGGGTTGTGACAAAATTAATTATTCTGCACATTTCTTTGTAGTCATATGCTTCAGTTGATATTTAGATGTCTTCTTGTGGCAAATTAGCATAATGCTGGCCATACACGCTACAATTATCTGGACGATCCGCCCGATATTGGCGGATCGCCGCGATAATTGTAGCGTGTGGGGGGGCGACCGAGGGTTAAATATTGCTCGGTCGGGTATGCTGGATTGTCCAGCATGCCCGTCCAATGCGATATTTAGCGGGTAAACTGTCGGCCGCATCGGGCAGTGTATGCCCAGCGCAGCCGGCAGACAGACATTTCCTGTGTTCCTTCCTACGGAAGGAACAGGGAAATGTCTCTGCCCCCGGGGGCGGAGCGCGGATGTCGGGCTATACACTGTGAGATTTCTCTCACAGTGTATGCCGGCGACTTCTGCGGCTGGCAGGCTGCCAGATAAAATGTCTGTCGGTCTGACAGACATTTTATCTGGTAGTGTATGCCCAGCATTAGTAATGTTGTTTATAATCTATCTACTTGTGAGCAGGAGTTTATAAATAATATGTATCAAGTATCATAGACCAAACCATCCAATCAACCCAACCCAACCATCTGAGAGCTTGGTCAAAGTTACATGTAAGTCAGTTTTATGGGCACATCTTGCGCTTTTTAGCACTGCACATTATTGTTATATATGTATGCTCAACTTTGATCAACTATGAGTGATTCATGTGTATCTCAGCCACGTTATTATTATTATTAATTACCAGTTATTTATATAGCGCACACATATTCCGCAGTGCTTCACAGAGAATATTTGTCCATTCACATCAGTCCGTGCCCCATGGAGCTTACATTCTACAGTATATTCCCTATCACATGTACACACACACACATACACACTAGGGTTAATTTTTTGGGGGGAGCCAATTAACCTACCAGTATATTTGTGGGGTGTGGGAGGAAACCGGAGTACCCGGAGGAAACCCACGCAAGCACAGGGAGAATATACAAACTCCACACAGTTAGGGCTGTAGTGGGAATCGAACGCATGACCTCAGTGCTGTGAGGCAGTAATGCTAACCATTACACAGTCTGTGCTGCATCTCCACTTGCAGCTGAATGGGTATAACTGGGCAGCAACTGGGCATTCGCACATGGGCTAAGTGTTCCGAGGGCATGATGAGGGCAGCAACAAGACAGAGTTGATATCCAGAGTTTATCACACGCAGGTATCTATCTGTTTCAGACAGATCTCTTGCATCACGTACAGGTATTGTGCAAATGCACGCTGATAGTGATGATGGCTACTGTCAGAAGCGGATGTATAGGGTGGTTCAGCAGCCTCATAGATGCTCCCAGCACTGAATACTGGCAGAACTGTCATATACGGCCAAATCTAACATCCCAGATCCGATAGGGCACCAGTAGCTCAGTCACGCTGCTGTTGCTGCTGCTGCTATAGAGAATATGATATGTTTAAATGTTTTTGTTTTTTTAATCAATGTAAAGTGGATATATCAATAACATTGGTCATAAATCAATTGGGAGTGTAAATACTGGCCTGGGTATTATGATATCATGTGATCATATATAAAACATATCATAGTATGGAAGTGCATGCCAATGGGCTAAACTTATTAAGCTTCGCTTTTCAAAGCCACCGCATCCTTGGCGGTTGGGGACGTAGGATTTAAAGGGGCAATATCATCAAATAAAAAACCACACTTGGTTTTAATGCTATTGCTCCTATAAATCCACCAGCAAAAACCGCCAAGGTTGCGGCAGCTTTAAACAGCGACACTCAGTAAATTTAGCCCAATGAATCATAAGACAAGTAAATGATACTGTAATTATCATGTCTTTGATATTTATATTTCTAAATGACTACTAACCCTAATTTCAATAACCTGCAAGTATTAACAATCTCTATATTACATATCAATAACATGATTTAACTCATTTATTGTACATTAAACTCACATATCACCATTTCTGTTTACTAGTGCCTGGTGTATACCCCATGGTGAGTGAGCACAGGACCATTGTTCTATTATGTGTGTGATATTTATTGTCTGCATGGGCAGCCTTAAATGTAATTCCCCACATGACAATAGAGAATGAGTGCTTGGATGGAATGTAATCCTTAATTGGTAATATGTAGTTCAAAAATCCATGTTTCATAACTGAAACTAATATAGTCATATTTCAACAACCGTTGGCAGATGTATTGAGACGCAGATTGCAGCTTCGCAACTCCAAGCAACTGCGTACAAATATGAAGCAATGGTCGCAGATCAGTCGATAATTGGCCTTCTCAGTAACCCTATGGTCACACAGAATGGCGGCGCATACTGAGACAATGAAGATATTTTGAATGCGTAGGTATTGCACTGTCAGGCAGAAGCACGCCGCGAAAACAGTCACTACATGCCTACATTTTAGTGACCAGCTCCCCCTTGCCACCCACAAACATGTCAATCACTGCTAGCGGCATCGGTGATTACATCTGACAAGGGTGCTGGGCAGAGAGCAGGGAAGTATGCAACTTCCCTGCTCTGTTCGTTTCTCTGTACAGATTATGCCATCCTGAGATGGCGAAACTATGCACAGCAGAGAAACGGAAAGCTGAGCATTCCATTCTTCTATGAATCGCTCTACTCATCAGGGCCGCCATCAGGGGTGATTGCTGGGCCCGGACACTTAGGGGGCCTGTCCGCTTCTAACCCCCCCACTCCCGCACTGGCGCACAATAGCAGGGACTAGTGACTGACATGTCCAGAACAGGGATGTCCTCCGCTCCGCTTCCTACAAATGCCACTGCCGGACACTCAGGGGGCCTGACCGCTCCTAGTATAGCCCGTCGCCCGGGTGCCCGCTACTACTACCACTTTAACAGTGCGCCGCCCACTACCACACACCAGCACAATAGCAATGACTTGTCGTGTCACTTCTCACTCCCAGAGCTGCCCTCCTACTTACATCGCGGCTGGCCCATGCAGTAAAGTTTTTCTTGTTAGACGGCATGGCGTGACGTCATGACGCGGTGCGGCGCCGGTGTGTGAGGAGGAGTGACTGAGGAGCAGCCAGAACAGAGAAAACTGGGGGGGGGGGCCTGCCTATTTTGTGAGTCCTGGAACCCATATTTTCTGATAGCAGCCTTGCTTCTCATACTAGTGTATGGCGAAGTGATCCATCCATGGAGTGGGGCTGCCGCAGGAGAAGTTATGAACTTCTACAAGGTAACCCCCTTCATGAATAGAAGAAAGCAGTGATAAGCCCTGTTTTCAGTAAAACAGGGCTTTTCTCTACCTCATACATAGACCCCTATATCCCCAATTGATAATGCAGTGATTTGCTAATAATAATAATAATAATAAATGTTTTTTTGGTGCGTGTGAAGTGGAGATTACAGTTTGTGGGATTAACTAACTTTTTTTTTTTAATCCAATAAATTTGTTTTTTTTTTAAATGCATAATAAATTTACATTGTAAAAACATTGTAAATAATACAATAAAAAACTACTAAATACATACGGTAAATAAAAAAAAGAAAAAGGGAAATGTGTGTGGTCTCACTTCACAGCATTTAAATAGCAAATTAATTATATTCCTTCCTTCACATGACTAACTTTGATTCCATGAAATTATTATTAAGCGTTTTAATTCTTTCTAAATCCCTGTTATTAATATTCTTCAGATTACAATGAAACACTGGGGAAGGAGGAAAAAGAGAATAAAGGGGAAAAAAGTTCACTACTGTAAATATATAATATATTTGTATTACCATTCATTATCAAATAAGAGCACATAACCTTCATCACGTACCTCCAAGCATTTCTGACTAAACTTCAGTATGCATAGAGCAATACCAGAGAGGGATCAACAAGAGGAATAAACTATCTGAAAATAATGCAGGCCGTACAACTAACGGACAAATCCCCAATGCCGATCTGCCAATTGTCGATCCAGATTTACAGATTGGTGGACTCCGATGATTGGTGATTAATCGGGGAAACAACAAAATACAACATGTTTAAATTCCCTGACTCACTGATTCCAATAACTTTTAGGACGAAATCAGCGAATCGAGATTGTCCAACATGTTGGATTTTGAAGATCACACAACCAAGTCATCGGCAGAGCGGGGAATTGGCCCGATAGATACTTGATGTATGGACCCCTTAAGTCACATATTTTAAATATTCCAGTCAGAAACATGTGGCTGTGTAGACTATGCATTCTTACCCATCATGGCCATAGTAATGTCCTTCATGTGCGATCCTCTAACCCAGTCCTCAATTGATGGAGAGGAGGTAGTTTTACATCTAATGGGGATAACCACCTCGGTCACATTACTGAAGTGTTGTAGGAGAGATTTCTTATAGGTGGAAAGCGGGTGCTGGTTATATACTGTATCTATGTTTTAAACACATACACACTCAATTTATACACCAGTGTATGTCTTCCTAGAACACAACTCTAAAATATGATAACTCTAGACAGCTAATAAAATCACATACAATACTTATATGCTCATAATTAATTATGTTTAATAGATATAAGTATTCAAAAAAGAGATACTGTATAGTTGTCTTATGTTTCCATCAATAATTGTAATTCATAATCCCTGTCAATACATTTTAAATGATATACAAATGAATTTCTGGGCAACACAATAACAAAGTAAATATATATATATATATATATATATATATATATATATATATATCCCTTTGACGTTTCTCCCATAGTTCAGACAGAAGAGCAGCCGGGCGGACCGGAGGCAGCAGACGCGGGAGCTAGGCTTAAGGTAAGTTCTAGTATTTATTTATTTTTTTCACTACTGGGGGCACTACTACTAGGGGCATTACTATTAGGGGCACTACTACTAGGGGGCATTTCTATTAGGGGCACTACTACTAGGAGGCACTTCTATTAGGGGCACTAGTACTAGGTTCATTACTACTGGGGGCACTACTACTAGGGGCATTACTATTAGGGGCACTACTACTAGGGGGCATTTCTATTAGGGGCACTACTACTAGGAGGCATTTCTATTAGGGGCACTAGTACTAGGGGCATTACTATTGGGGGCACTACTACTAGGGGACATTACTATTAGGGGCACTAATACTAGGGGGCATTACTATTAGGGGCACTACTACTAGGGGCATTTGTATTAGAGGCACTAGTACTGGGGGCACTAATACTGGGGCACCACTAATGGGGGCATTGCATAGGGGGTACTGCATAAGGGGCACCACTCCTGGGGGCACTACATAAGGGGCATTACCACTGTGGGATCTACATAAGGGGCTGCACTACTGGGGGCACTGAATATGGGGTACTACCACTACTGGTGGCACTACATAAGAGGCATTACCACTGTGGGCACTGCATAATGGGCAGCACTACTGAAGGCACTGTTAAGGGGTACTACCACTACTGGGGCACTGCATAAGGGGCACCACTACAGTGGGCGTACATTAGGGGCACTACTGCTGTGGGCATTATGTGTAAGGGGCACTACTGCTGTGGGCATTGTATAAGGGGTACTACTATTGTGGGCATTGTGTATAAGGGGCACAAATGTGGGCATTGTGTAAAAGAGGCACTGCTGTGTGTCATACATGAATAAGGGACACGACTATGTGGTGTAATGGGAATTGGTTTAATCAAGATTGTGCTACTGTGTGGCATATAGCTTAGTGGCCCTCGGGCTTCGTTGAATTTTTTAATGTGGCCCACACTATGTAAAAGGTTGAAGACCCCTGCACTAGGGGATATATGGTTCCTGATTCATTATGGATTGCAACTGCGATCGCAGCTGTGATTACGCACGCAGATCCTCTGCGAAAATATGCTAATATTTGCAATCGCAATGCCGTCGCAGCCTAACATAAGGATTCCCACTTCCCCTTACTCACATCTATAATACATTGCAAGTCTGCAAAACCATCGGTAACAACGAGTACCATCGGAGCCTCACACACATCTACAACAGGTCTGACCTTACTCTGAATTTGCTAACCGCATCACATGCAGTGAAAGCTCAAGCTGCGTATGGCATCGCAGTGGACAATTTATGCATGCCCCTGTAACAGCGCTCAAACTCACTGGCACAGCTGCATATCGCTGATCACCCCGTCACCATCCCCAAACACTCACTTCCTGTCAGTAACTCTGCGATGGGCCTGCATGGAGCCTTCATGCACTGCGATGCATATGCAAGCGCAGTATGCAACAATTGTAATCGCATAATGAATCAGGCCCATAGTTTGTACAGCCGAAGAACTATATATTGTTCAGTCCATCTGGCAGTGTGTACACACAATATATCTGTTAAAAAATGTCTTTCACATATATATTGCATCGGTCGTGCTGCACGACAGATGCGATATATCTGAGTACACACGACTGACCAACCGACTGACCCATATGCTGGCCAGACATATCGAGCGACCCATTGTTAAGGGTGTATGAACAAGGTCGTTTTGGCATAACCATGCCAAATAGTTACATCGGTCGGGATTCCTACCATCGGTATTCCGAAGCCGGTATTCTGACCGCTTGGGATCTTGAGCGCCTGGATGCTGGCTACATCCTATATTTTATCACCGTTTTTTACATAATGCTCAAAGTGTGTTCTCGAAGCCTGTGTTCAGGAGCGTAGAGAGCCTTGCCGGGCCCAGGTGAAGAGAGGCGTGGCCTAACCACGGTAGGCGTGGCCACACCCCCTTGAGCTAAAAAAATAAATAAACAACACTTCTGTGGGCTGAAGAGAGGGGCGCTGTGAGTCCCTCAGCCCGACGCACAGCCAGAGAGTGGCGTGATCAGTGTGATCGCTTACCCCCACAGGCATAGGAGACTGTTTTGGCTGTGCTGGGCTGCTGTGTGGATAGGAGGAGGGAGGTAGGCGGCGCCAGACCAGGGCACTTTTTTTTTAACCCGGCCTCCTGGACGCTCGCTTTTGCGAGCGGCCAGGTGATGGCTTGTGACGAGATCCTTGTGGTAGGGTCTCGTATGCCACAAGCCCCAGTGAGCTTCCTGCTCAAATAGAGCAGGAAGCTCACTACTGACATCACGAGTGATGTCAGTAGGACTGCCCACAAACGGCAGGCGTTCCTTCAGGAACGACTCCGTTTGACCAACCACCCCCCTCCCTGCCTACAAAACGGGGCGAGCTGTCGATAAACATCGACAGCCGCGTGTGCAGTGCCCCACCATCGACCCACTTGCGAGCGCATAGTGCTCGCGAGCAGGTCTGAATGAGGTTCTATGTGTTAAGGGGGAAATTTACTAAGCAGCGAGTTTGAAATTGTGGCAGGATTGTTGTGATTTTCCAGTAGTTTTGTATCCCATTCACACCTATATACTAAGCTGACACATTGTGAAGCCACTGTAAAATTGCTGCAATCTCGCCACTAATAGGCGTGTTTGTGTAAAGTGCTGCACAAATCTGCCCAGTCTTCTATATATATTTGTGTAAAAAAAAGGTAAAATAATAATAATAATTAAATATAACACATGGTGTCCTTCATCATATTGATAACCAGCACTAGAGCTTTAAAATCAAGGAGTCAAAGAGTGTGGGGTCTCACCAAATTTTCCACTAAGCAGAATTAGACTTTATCAGCTAGGGCTAGTGGCACTGTAGCAGAGGGGAAACACTGGCCCTCATTCAGAGCCGCTCGTTCGCACATATGCGCATGCGTACAGTTTTTAGTACGCATGCGCGAACCAGTCAGTGCGGCCAAAAATTGTTTGTACGCTATATAGCGAGTGCCTGCTATTTTGAGTGACAGAATGAGGCGTATGTGGGTGGTAACAGGGGAAGGTGCTTGAAAACGGGGGAGTGGAATTCGAACGCAGGCGTGCCAAATGGTCAAAACGGGCGTTTTAAGGGAGTGCATAATTAATACAGCAGTGTCATTGACCACGTCACTCGGTTTTTTTTAACTCAGAACTGCTCACAAAATAGTGGTTGAAAAAAACAACCACAAGAATAGCGAGCAGTTCATACGCTGTACGATGTACTCGATTAATCTAATAAATAGCGGACATGACGTATGGTGCGAGCGGCCGGGGGCGTTTTTATCAAATAAACGAGCGTATGTTTTGCTCGCTCATTCAGACTTAGAGGTGTGAACAGACTGCAATGTGCGAACGTATCATTTGAATAGCCACCCCTTGTTTTTGAACGAACGACTGCAAATAGCGAACGGCTCTGAATGAGGGCCACAGAGTCATAGTACTAAACATGTCTCGGTTGGTCAGCATGGGACTAAGGACCTCATTCAGAGGCGGTCGCAAAAAGCGATCGCTCTCTCTGAACGAGGGCGTGCGCTTCTTTTTTTTTGGTACGCCTCCTGGTCGCAAGCTAAGCTGTGGGTTACCACCCACAGCTTAGCTAGCGACCAGGGTGATGGTAGCGATGGTGATCACCATTGCGACCATCGGAGCTTACGACCAGACCCTAAGGTTGGGTCTGGGCACTCGCAAGCCCCAGGGAGCTTTCTGCTCTGATGGAGCAGGAAGCTCCCCACTGACATCACTAATGATGTCAGTGCGGCCACCCACAAAACGGTAGGCGTTCCTTAAGGAACGCCTCTGTTTTGGAAACCACCCCCCCACCCCGCCTACAAAAAGGGGCGAGCTGTCGATCAACATCGACAGCCGCCCCTTTTGTAGCAAGCTCCGGATCTAGAGAGTTTCTCTCTCGCTCCGGGGCTTGCGCACGCGCAGTGCGGCCGCTGTGCGTGCGCAGGGCTACACATCGACCCGGTTGCGAGCACATCGGTGCTTGTGGCCGGGTCTGAATGACCCCCTAAAATCCCTAGGGAAATTGTGCCCACAAAATAAAGAATGCAAGCCCCCCTTTAAGGAGGAACTAGACCTGTGATGATAACATTAGGGCTGTTCAACACAGGTTGGTGCTGTGGGAGTTAATAATAATAATAGATAAATAATAGTATTGATATTGTAATTTACTACAGGTTCCAACTAGTCCTGTCATGACCAATATAAATGGATGCCAGAGCATACTGGCACTTAGAGAACCACAAGTGTCAGCATGCACTTGTAAACAGAGCCCACTGGATTCTGCAGTGCCCCTGTAAAAATAAATATTTAAAAAATTACAGTACATACTCACTGTGACAAAGGGGTCTATTTACTAAGCCCTGGATGGAGATAAAGTGAACAGAGATAAAGTACCAGCCAATCAGCCCCTAACTGCCATGTCACAGGCTGTGTTTGAATAATGACAGTTAGGAGCTGGTTGGTTGGTACTTAATCTCCTTTCACTTTATCTCCGTCCAAGGCTTAGTAAATAGACCCCAAAGTCCTATATTTAATAAACATTTCCCCAAACACCTTCTTAATTAATGCTGTACTAAGAACTACAAAGTATTTACTTATGCTGTTTATAAAAGAAAAAATAATCACATTTTCTTTTCTTTTTTTTCAATAAAAAGTTAAAAACACACATTTTTGTCTATTTTGGTTCCATTTTATTTGACGTTTTAGAAGGAACAAAAAGATTAATGGTATTTTCTTAAAATGAGAAGTCTTCTGAAATATTTCTATGGGTACTGCATAAAAAAATAATGATATTGATGTAGGAATGTGACAAGCGCAAATGTTGAAAAATAGCCTCAGCACAGGAGGGAGAAAACCCTCAGCAGCAATGGGGTTAAATCTGTTATGAGCCTTATCATCCTGAGGAAGCTGTGGTTAGGACATTACTGTGTTCCATGAGAGCTCAGTTTTTTCCCGGCTTCACGTCATCATTTAAACCGGGGAGAAGAGTAATTGTAGCAGGATGAAGTCTCCAGTGACTTCCACTCATTGACTCATAGTGATGAGAAAGTTTGACTCCATAGATACCATTTCTGATCTATCTTTTCATTAATGAAAAATATTAAATCAGCCAATTATGTGGCAGCAATTCAATGCACAAACCGGTTCCCTTAATACCAATTGAACATGTTTTAAATACTGACATTGTGCATCCAATTAATATCTCGTTCTACCCATCTTTTACTGCATATCTTCTGTCCGTCCTGATTTCGGAGAACTGATTTCTCGCAGTCCATGCACTCATACCAATTTATTGAGCTGTTGGGAGGTGTGAGATGTTCACTTCTGAACATTGTGGGGGCAAGTGTCTCCACGGCGTGCGGCATAAAATTGTCATTTAAAAGGAAAAAAATGCCCCCAGTGTCACGCGGTCATTGCTCCTGTCCTGCATTGGACACCTCCAATGATGGAAAGTATGTCTGCTTCCAGCAGGATAGCCTGCCATGTCACAAAGAAGCTGTCATCTCAAGCTCATTCACCAAACATAACAAAGAACAGCGTACTCCAAAGGCCACCACCATTACCAGATCTGTCTGATAGAGCACCTTTGGAATGTGGTGGAACAGGAATGTATAGCCAACAAATCTACAGCCGCTATGTGATGCTATAGATACAAAAAAGCCTGTGTGCTCCTATATACCTGCTATGTAATAAGGATATAAACTCATAGAGCCAAGTCATACAAATGTATACAAATAACCAGTCAGTTGCGTCTCCTCACATTAAACAGCCTAATGCAAATAATAACAGGAAGAAGGAAAAATGAGGAGAGCCCTGATAGGGTAGTGTTCAAAGTAGAGAATTACTTTCCTGTAAAATACTACATAAATGAGTAATACTCAACCTCTTCTAGGAGTAACTGGAAGCAGATCCTCATCTGATCAGGTGTGGAGAGATCAATTTATGAACAGTTATTTATTAACAGTTTCTTATATAGCGCAACATATTCTGTTGCGCTTTACAAATGGAAACAACATTAGTAGTACAAAACTGGGTAGTAACTAGTAACAGATACATCAAAGTGGTACTGGAATTGGGTCACTGTCAGGAAAGATCTTGAATTGCGCTGATCTCGATATGTCGTAATATTCCCACCAAGTAAGAAAAGGCCATTTTGAACAAAACCAATATTAAAAACTCATACTTTGTGTATAACATAAAAATCATACCTGCATGGGAAAGTTCTACTGGTACGAGGCTCTGGCTGGGTGTCTTTCCACGTTTTCCCTGATCCTCTACCAGAAACATGGGGCAGGCGGCCACCACCCTACGGGGTAAATTTACTAAGATGGGAGTTCTATTTAAGAAGTGATGTTGCCCATAGCAACCAATCAGATTCTACTTCTCATTTATCTAGCACCTTCTGGAAGATAATACCTGGAATCTGATTGGTTGCTATGGGCAACATCATTTCTTAATAGAACTCCCATCTTAGTAATTTTACCCCAATGTGTTTTACATACTTCTTCAGGGGAGCTAGACATGATTAAGCCCAGAAAATGTTTGACCTTAGTGTCCCTTTAAATTGTGAATTCAGTAATCCTTTAATAACAGAAATTCCAGCAGGATTCACCCAAAGTAAATATGTGGTTGTGTTTGCTGCCGGTTATATTGCTGGACTGACTTATGAGTAGGAGATCTGGCAATCTTCATCATTTCATAATCATGTTTCTTTTATATAATGTGTAGAAGAGAATAATTATTATAGGCACAAACAAATAACTGTTGTCACCGCCCAGCATCCCCCCCCCCCCCCCCCCCGACAATAGTCAAGTCAGTGAGGTCACTGTCTCACAGCGTAGAACCTTTGGCCTCCTGTCAGAAAGATGTATCCTTTCCCCATCCGTCAGGTTGGAAAAGAGTACACATTTGGGTCCAACAGCTGGAAGCATCCCACACAGCTGGAGTGTGGGAGATTTCCCTAGCACACCCTGAGGACAATATCAATATAGTTAACCCCTCTATGTCAGAACACTGCTGCATTATTATTACTATCCTTTCATCATTGACGCCCATTTCTGTTATGCTACATCCTTATATTTATTTTAACGCAAAGAGATGTGTCAAATCTTCAAAGAACGGTAAATAAACTTTAATTTCTAACTTGTTCTGCCATCTGTAACCCTACAGGCCATAGATGACTCCCTAGTGTAATGGATATTTTAACTTGCCCAGGTCAGCTTTACATCACAGCAAGAAAACATGATATCACAACTACCAGTTAAAATACCACCGCCGCTGTTCTGTAGCATCCTGTAGTTTGTGACCAGATTGTAACAGCAGATAATCTGTAAAAAAAAAAAAAGAAGAGTTTATCCGAATGTTTTGTTTTCTTTGGTTACCGATCCTTTCTGAGGAACAGCACAATGATGGAACTATATGGACCAGTAAAGTGTTGATGCTAATATATTAGACACATGCACAGCTTTGCTCAGGGAGCTAGGCGGCTGATTCAGAGGTGGGCGCAAGTAAAACATTGAGCGGAAACACCTGATGTAAATTCTGTGCATGTGTCCGAGACACACTGCGCTTGTGTCCCGATGGTTACTGCCAGGGGACGCAAATCGGAATTGCATGAAGATCCTGGGTGGTGACTGGAGGGGGGCTAATGGCTGTGAGTGTGTCAGGGGCGTGATGGTATCAGGAACTGAGGCGAAAGTCGCAGTTCCACTGGCACCACTGGCATGTACTGATGGACATACTGAGTAACCATAGGGCTGCTTAAATGTCTGATCGATGGCGCACCTTTGTGCGCACATTTTGGGACTCGCGCACAATGCACCAGATACTGCTCATGAGTACAAAACTTTGATTTGTTTTTAATTATGGAGCTTGAAGAGATGATTGTTACATATATTTGGAGAAAACCAAAAATGAGTTGAATGGAGGAGGAGATCCTAATAAAGTAAGGGAGACAAGCAGGCACATTTATGCATAATAAAAACTTTCTATGCCTCTACCTTTATAAATAAATACAAGAGTAAAACGTGTAAAAGAAAAAGAAGATAGTGAAAAAAGTCATGCATAAACTTATGTGTGTTTCCGACCTATTTCCCCTCATTACATTACTTTAATGTCATCCATTGGAATGGGTTCTAAATCCCGGCAGTCGGGATGCCTGCTGTCAATATACCGAAAGCGGCATCCCGATGCTCAGGATCCCCCCCTACTACCCCTAACTCTCTGTTTCTACATCCTAACACTAACCCTCCCCGTTAGTTCCTAAACCTAACCCCCCGCCCCCCTGCAGCTAAGTCCTAACCAGACCCACTATACTTACGTTCAGCATCCCGGCTGTCAGGATTCTGGTGTCGGCGTGTCACCTACTGTTGTATTCCGGCACCGGTCTTCTGGCCGGGTAGTGGCATTCCGGCACTGGGATTTCGTCAGCCGGGATGCCGGGTGTAGGTATATTAACTACATCCTCATCCATCTGCTCTTCAAGTGCAGCCCAGGCTGCAGATAACGATTCCAGTGTTTCATTCTAGGAAGAGGGATGATAATACAGCCCATGTCTCTATTTGCTCATTCAAATATCACAGTCATATATTTGCCAGCCTTCGCATTTTTTCACTCCACTCGGTGCAAAAAAAACACAAAGCTATGATCACTGGGTCGGCATTGGTGGCACGGTAGTTGCTACCTATCATGGCTGAGGCAATGGATTGTGACCAGTGCTATGTTTGTGGCGTTTGTATATACAGCCCATGATTTCATGATATTCCACCAGGGGCTCTGTTTTCTGTAATAGTCCTTACAGATTGAGGGCCTGCTTCAGAGATGGATGCTAATGCGATCGCAGCTGTGTTTTCCTATGTAACGCAGCTGCGAAAATATGCTGTTAGCAAAGATCACCCGAGCATAACGACGCCCACTGCTGCATTCTTACCCACGTGCGATGACGCACGTATCATCGATGCACATCGGCGCCCATCTTGCTTTTGCGGCAGGTCTGACCAGCCGCAGACTCGGGAGCTCTCCTTTCATGCAGAGAGCTCTCATGCTGCGTATGCACTCGCAGTGGCTAATTTATGCACGCCCATGTAACAGCGTTTAAACGGACAGGCACTCCTGCATTTTTCTGACCACTCCCCATTACCACCCCCAAACGTTGCCAACCTGTCACTCACTTTGCGATGGATTCATCTGTGTGCGTCTGTGGTCACACTATGATCGCTGCGCATGTGCAGTGCGGCTTATATGCATGCGCAATGGCAAACAGTCACTCGATCTGCGTACATAATCGCCATTGCGTCCATCTCTCAGTCAGCCCCTGTGCACATCTATGATAGAGGAATTAAAGTGAAAGTTCATCTTAGGCAAGGCCAGGTAACACTGCTGAGGCAAGGCCAGGTAACACTGCTATGGCTAGGCCAGCTAACACTGCTGAGGCAAGGCCAGGTAACAATGCTGAGGCAAGGCCAGGTAACACTGCTATGGCAAGGCCAGGTAACACTGCTGAGGCAAGGCCAGGTAACACTGCTGAGGCAAGGCCAGGTAACACTGCTGAGGCAAGGCCAGGTAACACTGCTGAGGCAAGGCCAGGTAACACTGCTGAGGCAAGGCCAGGTAACACTGCTATGGCAAGGCCAGGTAACACTGCTGAGGCAAGGCCAGGTAACACTGCTGAGGCAAGGCCAGGTAACACTGCTGAGGCAAGGCCAGGTAACACTGCAGAATATGTGAGAGATATTCTTATCAATATCAACTTCTGATATCACTAGTCATAAAATAGGAAATCTGTCTCTGCAGTAATATTCTTTATGTGTGTATCGAAGATAATGTATCTTAAATTTGTTTTGAACATATGGTTTATCACCTTCAATTATGAAATTTACGCACAGCTTCAGCTTTGTACCTAACCCCACCCTCATGCAGCATCCTGTCACAGATACAATCACTTCACAGGAAACAGGCTGACAGTTTTTCTTTCTGTCTGAGTGGGTGTTAAATTAATAGTATGTTATCCATAACTCCTACCTTGCAGAAATATTGAGCAATGTCGGACTGGGGTATGAAGGTCTCACGAGGGAATGCAGTGGTACAGGTCCGAGGATAAGGGGTGTGGCCAGCCACCACAGAGGGAACATGCAAAGAACAGGGGCCCTGATTCAGAGCCGGACGCTCTGACAGAGCGCTCACTCTGAATCAGGGCCGGGCTATTTTTTTTTTAGAACGGCCTCCTGGCTGCTCGCATAGCTGTGGGTGACCACCCACAGCTATAGTGAGCGGCCAGAAAGATGGTCGCGATGGTCAAGACCATCGCTACCATCGGGCTTGCGACGAGACCCTTGTGGTAGGGTCTCGTTGCCGCAAGCCCCAGAGAGATTTCAGCTCTAACAGAGCTGAAATCTCTCCCACTGACATCACTCATGATGTCAGTGGGGCCGCCCCCAGACGGAGGCGTGCTGTCACTCAACATCAACAGCACGCCCCCTTTGGTACGAGACCCGGAGCGATGGAGTGCCCGTTGCTATCCGGGTCTCGCGCATGCGCACTGGCCCACCATCGACCCGGTTGCGAGCGCACAGCGCTTGCGACAGGGTCTGAATCAGGCCGTCGGTCCCTTTATAAAGGAGGGGACAGGGGTGCATCAGGACCATCTACTTTGATTGGCAGGAGGGCTTAAAACAGTGACTACAATTCATCTGAAGCCAGCAGGGCCGGTTCTGGACCAAGTAGATCCGGTGGCATAAAGTCCCCTTGGCATCCCACTTAAAAAAATCTATACTTTTTTTGTGTGTACTACATAAAAATACACCTTATCTATATGGTGATATCTCTGCAATGGGGAACCTCTGAAGAAAATAATCCTCCCTGGACAGACAGTGTGTTCATTCGGTAATCATTATTAATGTAGTAGATCACATGGTCCAGTGTTTGTGTAAGACTATAACCAATGTCATCATCATAGAAAAGAGATTCAACCAGACTCGTTATGCCTGTGATACCTCTTGCCCCACGTCCCCTTCAGCCTCCTTGCCCCCTATGTCTCTTCAGCGTCATGCCACATGTCTCTCCAGTCTCCTGCTTCATTACTCCAGTATCCTGCCTCTGTCACATCAACCTTCTTCCCTATGTCACTCCAGCCTTCTGCTCTCAAGCACCCTGTCTTTCCAGCCTTCTGCCCCGTCACTCCAGTATCTTGCCCCCTGCCACTCCAGCCTTCTGCCTCATGTCTCTCCAGCCCTTTGCTTAGTTGCTCAAGCTTCCTGCCCCGTCACATCATACCACTTTCTTTCCAGCCTCCTGCCCTCTGTCACTCCAACCTCCTGTCCCATCTTTCCATCAGCCTGCCCCGTCACTCCAGCATCCTGCCGCCGTCGCTCCAGTCTCATGCCTCTCCAGCGTCCTGTCCCATGTCTCTCCAGCCTTCTGACCCATCACTCCAGCCTCCTGCCCCATCATTTCAACCTCCTGCCACCTTTCTTTACAGATCCTACCCCCATCACTCTGTACCAGCCCATTCCGCCTTACTTCACTACTGGCCAACCTCCCACCTGTAGTATTGTCACTTTCTCCTCAGAATCCTGTGGACACAGCTATAACTAGAGTGGTACAACAAGTGCTGCTGTCCAGGCTGGGAGTGGGTAGTGTTACACATAGCACCACCCTAGTTACAGATCTGGCATTAGAGTCATGGAGACTGATCAGTTGCTGGTGAATCTGCACCATATTGAATTGCTGCAGACTCCGTCCAGGCTCACTGACTGACTTAGTTCCCTGTCACATGGAGAAGAGGATTCAAGCCAAAGGCTTCCCACGTTGCCGTTGTCTAACTTCTGTTGAAGGAAATAAAAAGGTCCTGCGGTCAATTGAACAGCCGGTATATTGTGTGCACGTCGGCCAATGTGTACAGATGATATATCCGTGAATGACGTAATTCACAGACATATTGCATCGGCTGTGCAGCACAGCCAATGGCAGATATCTTTGCAGTTATATCTGCTCCTCGTGCTGACCGTCCATACACTAGCTGTAGAAGCTGGAGAGGAGGGGATTGCGACGCGACCCCCAGCCAGCGGGCCCCGCCGCCAGAAGCAGTTATGGTTGTTCAGTGTGTATGAACAACTATCATCTGCTGATAAATTCTGCAGATCAGTTGATCTGCAGATATATCATCCCAGTGTATACCCACCTTTAGAATATGAACTGGGAGACGACAATGGAATCAGAAACAATGGGTCTGATACAGAATTGCAAGTAAATTGGGCGCTACTCGAGATGCAACTTCATCTGAGCATGCACCTGGTTTACTACTAAACACCATCATCAGTGTGGACTTGCACCTGACCAATACTAGGTACAAAGAATAAGATTCCAAACAGGAATATTTTTGCTTTAGTCCAGCGCTGCGTTTTCCACATAAATGCACCGTAACTGAGCTTTACCAATGTGAGCATACCCAATGACAATTCAGTTCCATGTCTTCGGCCGTAAATGTGGATGCAACTGAAACGCTGCATCACCCAAACTGCATGCAGCCATTAGCCTGAGCCTACTCTTGGGATTGGAGTAACAAAGAATTTGAGTCATCATATCACATTCCAAGGTGATTCTCAATGCTTGACTTTCAGCTTAGAGCCAATCAGTGTTGATTGTCACTGCAGCACCCCTACATCGAGCACTGGCCCTGATTCAGAGCTGGACGCTCTGACAGAGCGCTCGCTCTGAATCAGGGCCGTCCCTCCTACCTTTTGGGGCAGCCTCCTGGCCGCTCGCATAGCTGTGGGTGACCACCCACAGCTATAGTGAGCGGCCAGAAAGATGGTCGCGATGGTCAAGACCATCGCGACCATCGGGCTTGCGACGAGACCCTTGCGGTAGGGTCTCGCTGCCGCAAGCCCTGGAGTGCTTTTGGCTCTATCAGAGCCAAAAGCACTCCCACTGACATCACTAGTGATGTCAGTGGGGCCGGCCCCAGATGGTAGGCATTCCCATGGGAACGCCTCCGTCTGGGCAGCCACGCCCCGGCACGCCCACCAAAGGGGTCGTGCTGTCACTCACCATCGACAGCACGCCCCCTTTGGTGCGAGGCCCAAAACGACGACTTGGCCGTCGTTATTCGGGTCTCGCGCATGCGCACGACGGAGCCGCCTCCGTCATGCGCATGCGCACTTGGGCAACATCGACCCACTTGCGAGCGCTCAGCGCTCGCGAGCAGGTCTGAATCAGGCCCACTGTCCGCTGATAAGAAGGGGCAGAAGTTGGAAAATTCTAACCTGGAAAGCTGTTGCTTGCTGCGCCTCCTCCGTGTTAGTAATGGACGGGATGTGTGGCGCTGAACTATGGTGTCAAGAATAGAAGATACTGTCCCAATCCCGCTATACAACAGGGGGGTGTTAGGGTGCTAGACAAAGGGAGGGAGGGTTAGAGTGCCCAGAACTCAGGCACAGACACAGGTAACACATACACCATGGCAGGTAATCTGACATATCGCTCACCATATATAATGCTTTATAATATATTATTATCTATGAGGTTATATATTTTATTTAAGGTAAACAGTGATTTTAATACGGTAAGGCCAAAAACATTTAGTACTTTGAATGTTAGAATTTTACTAAAGTGCCCTGAAAATGATGTGAAAATATTGGCAAGCATAAAAGCAAACCATATAAATATAGTCTTTATTTCAATATAATTTTTTTGTCGTCACTTCAGTGACAATATAGCAACATACCACTGTGTGTATATACCATGTGTGTGTATATAAGTATATATAATGGTTATAAGGTTGAATGGTACATTTTATACCCACACACATACTGTACAGTTTGTTCCAGAATATTAATTATTCCCATAACTAGAAAAAAAAATCAGACTACTCATGTAACGATGTTGATGGTGAGTTTGTTTCTGAGTCGTTGTAGCTGTGTCATTGCCAGATGTACAGAATGGGAGCTTAGTGATTCATTTTTCCTTTGAATGTTCAGTTCTTCCAAATATAAACAAGCTTCTCAAGCTCTCAATGTCTCACTTCTCCCCCTATTTGGATATAATCTTCAGAAAGAAAACATGCCATTCCACACACAGAGGGCAAAGATGGAGAGGGAAAGTGTGGCAGAGGCACCAGACAGCTGACTGAATGACTCACGGTGCTACTTGCTTAGCTCTTTTACAGATGACACCAAATAGCACGGCCATGATATAGAAGAACACAATTAGTCACCAGTGATTGGTCTGTATGTTCCGTTTCAGGATACAGAAGGGATGTAGTTTTGTGCTATATGCAGACTCTGACGTCTGTACTTTTCAGTTCTATATGACTGGCATATTTTAAAGCCACATCATTAAAGAAAAGCTAAAGGCAAATTATAATAAGGGTTTATTGGTCGTCAAACATATTCATACTCACTTTTTAGGTGCTATTAACTAGAGAGGAGCGGTTTGGTTTTGCTGAAAACCGAACACACCTGAACTCTGAGGTTCCAAGTCAAACTGAGACCTAGCTCGGATCATTTTGGGGTTCAGAGTCTCAACACGGATATTCTCGCCAAATTTGGAACTCGGATCTAAAAACCAGATCTCGCATATTTTGGAATGTATTTAAGTCCCTCCCTCATGGATTCATGAGCTGTGAGGTGGTTAAAATTGACTTGAAATTAAAGTTATTGATGTTGATAATACTATGGGAACAAAAACCAAACTGTAGCTACCCAAAGCTGCATGCGCAGACTCCGAGGCAAGATCCGTCCACAGACTGGACTTGCATACATCTCTGAATGAATCTCAGTTGTGAAGACCATTATATCTGGGTTAGTAATCAGTTCTATATTTAATATTTTATTATTTCCTTATTGCCTTATTATGCACTAACCATGACAATTGCAGCTTTGTGAACACCCCTTTACAGGGAATGTAGTTATGAGACCGGTGGCCGGGATGCCGCCAGTCTCAATACCGTCAGGGGAATCCCAACAAGGGACTTAAGATAGACGCCTATCTTAATCCCTACGCTGAAGGAAGCCAATCCGATTGAGGTAAGTTTGGGGCGCCCTTAGCGTTAGCCGCGGGAGGGATAAGTTTAGGGGGAGTAGCGGGGTTAGGTTTCTTTTGGGGGGGTTAGAGTTAGGCACTAAGGTGGAAGGGTTAGGTTTAGATACGAAGAGGGGAGGGTTAGGTTTAGGCACTAACAGGGAGGGTTAGGGTGCGGGGTGGGGAGGGTTAGGCTACAATAAGGGAGGGTTAGGGGAAGAAGGGGGGAGGGTAGGTATACTTACCTGACTCCTGTCAGGATAACAACCATCGGGATGCCGTTGTCTGTATTCTGACAGGAGGTGTCCCAACAGCCGGCATTACACACCCGTTCTCTTTACAGTACTACATTTATACACCAATTCCCTCATCTGTTCCGCCTCTCCAGGCGCAGGTCGTGTTTACTAGAAATTCCTTACACGGATACAGAGATACACAATTTCTGGTAATCCTGCACAGTATAAAGAAGCATATATTACGGGTCTTACATTCACTGTACCTAGATTTTGCTTGGCACAAGGTACAATATGTTGATAAATAATTCGCTTTTGTTTCCTAAGATTTTTTTCCCCCAATAATGAATATAGGGCCTGATTCAGAGCCACTCGTAAGCGGCAGCTCGTTCGCTCTGAGCGATGTTTGCCCAACTGCGCATGCGTACGGATCGTTATACGCATGCGCGAACCAGTCAGTGCGGCCGAAATTCATGTGCTCGCAAAATAGCGAATGCCTGCTAATTTGAGTGACAGAAAGAGGCGTATGTGGGTGGTAACAGGGGAAGGTGCTTGAAAACGGGGAGTGGAGATCCGATCGCAGGCGTGCTTAAAGGTCAAAACGGGCGTTTTATGGGTGTGCATATTTAAAACAGCAGCGTCATTGACCACGTCACTGGGTTATTTTATAGCCAGAACTGCTCGCAAAATTGTGGTAGCAAAAACCAACCACAAGAATAGCGAGCAGTTCATACCCTGTTCGATGTACTCGATTAATCTAATAAATAGCGGACATGACGTAGGATGCGAGCGGCCAGGGGGCGTAGTTTCCCAAAAAACGACCGCAAGTTTTGTACGCTCGTTCAGACCTAGAGGCGTGAACAGACCGCAAACAGCGAACGGTTCATTTCAATAGCCACCCCTATTTTCTGGACGAGCGAGCGCTAATTGCGTCCGGCTCTGAATCAGGCCCTTAGTCATTGTCTTGTCTCTTTTTATTATTCTTTTTATTTAATTTTGTAGAAATAATATAAAGGCAGTTTTATTGATTCATTTTTAATTACTTCTGGTACTTGAAATGTTAGAAGGTGTGATGGTGCCCTGCCATATTCCAGAAAGTATCACCAGTTACTATGAGAAGGGTATTAGTACACACAACGTACACCATACTGAAGAAAAACACAGAGAACATTGTGGTGACAGCAATGTGGGTAATCTCATTTCAGGTCTTGTAATAACTGATACACTGATGTCTATGTTTAGTTCAAGTCAATTATAAACCAAGTAAAAGACGTCATTCTGATTCAGCCCGTCTTGTCCTGAGTATTAGTTTTCATGAGTCACATTGACTGAGAGATAGGCAAAATAAGCACCTCTGGAATTACACCACATCACTGCTTATTTCGGGATATTTTAGTCACAGACTAGTTTACAAAACTTTGCAAAAACTTTGAATAATTATTCATATTTCTCCAGGATAAGTGTTCCACTAATTTCCTGATTGATAACTGTATTCAAATTAGGGATGAGCATGTTCACATATCCGAAATCCGAACCCCCCCCCCAATCCGAGCCGGGAACCGAGTCAGGTTCGGGTTTTCCCACCTGGCTCAGAACTGAAATCAAGGCAAAAAGTCATCATCCCGCTGTCGGATTCTCGCAGGTTTTGGATTCTATAAAGGCGATCGCCGCCATTTTTCATTCCGGCTGTGTCGCGTGTCTGCAGAGGGGGGGAGCTGGGAGCTGTTGGCTAGTGTTGTGTGATACTTTACACACTGGGCTGGCTGGCTACTGTGAAGAGGGAGGGAGCTGGGAGCTGGTGCTGACGCTGGCTGGCTGGCTACTGTTGTCCATATACATAGGGGCTGGCTGGCTACTGTTGTCCATATAGGGGCTGGCTGTTGTCCTATCCATAGGGGCTGACAGAGGGAGGGAGCTGGTAGCTGTTGGCTACTGTACTGTTGTGATAATAAATAATAAACTTAGTAGTACACTACTTATATATACATTACAATACTGGGCTGGCTGGCTACTGTGAAGAGGGAGGGAGGAGGAAGCTGTTGCTGATGCTGGTTGGCTGGCTGCTGTTGTCCATATACATAGGGGCTGGCTGGCTACTGTTGTCCATATAGGGGCTGGCTGTTGTCCTGTCCATAGGGGCTTGCTGGCTGTAGTGCTGTGTTCAGGGGTGCTCTCTTCACCTACCACCAGTGTTACAAAATATATATATTTTTTAATTTTCTGTGTGCGTGCCGTGTCAGCCACACCTGTCATCGGCTTAGGTCGGTGTGCAGGGGTGCTGTGCTCCTATCAAGGGGCTGCCGCCCAAAAATACAAATCATTTTTACAGGGGCTGTCCTGTGTGGTGCAGGGCTATGCTGCCCAAAATACAAATCATTTTTACAGGGGCTGTTCTGTGTGGTGCAGGGCTACGCTGCCCAAAAATACAAATAATTTTTACAGGGGCTGTCCTGTGTGATGCAGGGCTATGCTGCCCAAAAATACAAATCATTTTTACAAGGCCTGTCCTGTGTGGTGCAGAGCTACTCTGCCCAAAAATACAAATAATTGAAAAATGAAACGAGTTAAGCTGGCAAAAGCACAGCAAAGAACTGTGCGTTCTAAGAAGATATCACAAATCCCCAAGGAGAGTCCAAGTGTGTCGGTGGTTGTGATGCCTGACCTTCCCAACACTGGACGGGAAGAGGTGGCTCCTTCCACCATTTGAGCACCCACAGTCCAGTTGCTGATATTCAAATTGAAGATGTCACTGTTGAAGTACAACAGGATGAGGATAATGGTGTAGCTGGCACTGAGGAGGAAGTTGACGAGGAGGATTCTGATGGTGATGTGGTTTGTTTAAATCAGGCACCAACGGAAAGAGTTGTTGTCCATGGAATGAAAAATCCCATCACAGTCATGGCTGGGTAGAAGACCAAACATTCCACCTCTTTGGTCTGGAAATATTTCCATCCAAATCCAGACACCTTTCTTGCCATTTGTTGCGAATGTAAAGGTGTAATAAGTAGGGGTAAGGACGTTAACCACCTAGGAACATCCTTCCTTATACGTCACCTGCAGTGCATTCATAAAAAGTTACTGCCAAGTTCAGAAACTGTGGCTAAGACAAGTAAGCAGTCCAGGGACACCTAAATCCCTTTGACCTGTTGTATCCAAGTGCCTGCAAACCACACCGTCAACTCCCTCCTCCTCAATTTCCTCCTTAATCAGGATCGGAAGTAGTCCTGCAGGCCATGTCACTGGCATGACTAACTCCTCTCCTATCCAGGATTCCTCCAGAGGATCCTGCATTGCTACGCCTACTGCTGCCGCTGCTGCTGCTGGGAGTCGTTCATCATCCCAGAGAGGAAGTTGAAACACCACTACTTCTTTTACTAAGCAAGTGACCCTCCAACAGTCCTTAGCGAGGAGGATGAAGTACGACAGCAGTCATCCTGTTGCAAAGCGAATAACTGAGGCCTGACAGCTATGTTGGTGTTAGACGTGCATCCGGTATCCACCATTAGTGCAGTGGGATTTAGACAATTGATGGAAGTAGTGTGTCTCCAACACCAAATCCCGTCTATTCCACTTCACTAGGCAGGCGATACCGAGAATGTACAGAGACATCAGAAAAAGTGTCCTCAGTAACCTAAAAATGCAGTTGCACCCAATCTCCACTTAATCACGGACATATGGACAAGTGAAATAGGGCAGACTAAGGACTATATGACTGTGACAGCCCACTGGGTAGATGTATCACCTTATGCAGCAACAACAGCAGCGTCACCAGTAGCAGCATCTCAGAAACGCCAGCTCGTTCCAAGGCAGGCTACGCTGTGTATCGCTGGTTTCAGTAAGAGGCACACCGCCGACAGGTCCGGACTGTATCTATTACTCCAGCCTGATTTCCATCTGGGTGATTTTAGGAGGATCGTGGAAGCGGTGCTGCTCAGCCACTAACAGATTTATGTTATATGCTGTTTTATTTGTTTGATCTTGTAAGTGCATTTTTTCATTAAATTTACCTTTTATCATAAGGTTTTGCACTATTTTCTTTTTTTCTATTCTTGTATCCACCCATTATTGGGAGATACTACTATTGTTTCAGATCCAGGATACAAAGATCGATGGAAACTTTTTACTTTTTACTTATAAGGTGGATCAACCTGTAAAGAAGGACTTCTTTTGGACTATGAATATGTGTTTCAGTGGTTTTATTTAGTGATTCCATAGATGTATTGGTTTACATGTGGAAATAAGAAGCGCAGAATTATATATACATAATTTTCTATTTTGCATGTTTTTTGGGCTGTGGATGTACATCCTGTTGTATATTGGCTGCTAGCAGATCTTATTTCTTTACAGCGCACTATTTATTAGCAATTTTATTTTCAACCCAGAATATCCAGGAACTTTCCATCAAGTTGAGGAGACACGGGCAGCACCGATCCACCCCATTGTTCGTGAGCCGAAGCTTAATTTGCCCAACCATTTCTCGGGGAGTCAAAAGGACTTTATTTCAAGCTTAGGCCTCAATCCTCGGTTTCCGAGGTCCAGCGAGTTGGGATCATTATTTCCCTCCTGCAAGGGGACTCGCAGACTTGGGCATTCGGTCTCCCCTCTACTTCTGCTGCACTTCAGACCATGGACTCCTTTTTCTATGCCCTCGGACTACTATACGATGACCCAGACAAGGCAGCTCTGGCAGAGGCTAGCCTTTGGTCTGAGACAGGAGAACCGGGCAGTGGAGGATTACTGTACAGAGTTCCGGAAGTGGTCCATAGACTCTGAATGAAATGACCCTGCTATGTGAAGTCAGTTCCGATTGGATCTGTCGGAAAAGATTAAAGACACCCTGGTTCAACATCCCTCCGCAGGCACTTTGGATGACCTAATGATTCTGACTATACATATAGACCGTCATCTCCGGGAGCACAGGCTAGAGAAGAACCTGCCATTTCAAGCTCCCCGTTCTCCTCTTTGGGTTCCTTCTACAGAACAGGAGGAACCGATGCAGTTGGGAGCTTTCCGTCTACCTGCAGAAGAAAAATGGAGGAGGCGCACACTGGGACTATGCATGTATTGAGGAGGTAAAGGACATATGGCCCAACTCTGTCCTGTCAAGTCGGGAAAAGGCAAGGTCTAGATGGTTGTGGAGAGTTAGAGCTAGGCCTTGCATCCATATCTCCTAGAAATTCAGTCTTTTTCCCCACCTTGCTGAAGTCTTCATATGGCCAGGTCTCAGCCTCTGCCTTTATTGATAGTGGAGCTGCAGAAATTTTATAGACTAGGCATTCTTCGAGACCTTGGTACTTTCTCCTGAACCTCTGGATAATCCAGTCGCTGTTGTTGGTCTTGATGGTAGGAATCTCTCTTCTGCTCCTATTTTCTTCTGGACAACACCCATACAGTTGACTGTTGGTGCTCTTCATCAGGAAGTCCTGTCCTTTCTTCTCCTCCAGTGTCCGATGGCTCCCGTTGTACTTGGTTTACCATGGTTAAAGAAACACAACCCAGTTATCTAGTGGCAGACTGGGGAGATTCTACAGTGGGATTCCTCCTGTTTTGTTCATTGTTTGTCTCATCCTGTTCATCTTGCTGCAGTCATTTCTACTGAAACTCCCACGATTCCTGCTCCATATCGTGACCTGGCAGAAGTTTTTTCAAATAAAAAAGGCAATTTTCTACCACCCCATCGCTCCTTCAATTTTGCCATCGATTTATTACCTGATGCCAGACTCCCCAAGGGTAGGCTCTACGCCTTGTCAGTTCCGGAAAGTAAGGCAATGCATGAATATATTCAGGACACTCTGGAGAAATAGTTCATATGGCCCCCCGGTAGGTGCCAGTTTCTTTTTTGTCCAAAAGAAGGACGGATCCCTCCGGCCCTGCATAGACTTTCATGGGCTTTACAAGATCACCATGAAAAATGCCTATACTCTGTATGGCTACCTAATTAAAACCTCTATACAATCCTGTCTATACCTTCTAAAATCCTGCCTATACGATCTAAAATTGTCGCTATTTATCGTACTGAGTCGCACAGTAAATAAATGCTTCAGACTTTGAGTGTGGTTCCAAAGCACAAAAAGTTATTATTCAATATAAAAACAGATGGTTACACGCTGTGATCTAAAGACAATTAGCGCAAGTAAATCATACAGACCCAAGGTACAGTTGTTATATATGCACGCACTCTGGGCCCAGATACCGGCATCAGCATTAGAAACCTCCGTCAACAGCACAGCAAGAAGACTCAAGACTGGGGTCAGAGAGCGCACATATACTGTATACTCTTACAGGGATAAGCAATACAATAGACAAGTTTAACATGATTCAATTGGTTCTTCTTATGTTACAGGATAGTTCATAGGCCAGTTTGAATGGACACAAACAGCCTGTAACAACCCTTTGTGTCCTTTTTCCCGATGCATGCTAATCTAAGCTGCTAACATTACAGAGTACATTTTAGTGTTTTAACTCTCTATAGTCCATAGTTTGCAGACGCATGTTGCAATCTTCTCACCGATGATACCGGAAATCTGCGGAGATACAGTGGATCAGTACAACACCAAACACGGTCTGCTTATCATGTACTAAACCTTAGATATCAAATAACCTTTATTACAAAACACTAATAATTACTGCATAAACCTTAGATATTACACTTTAATGCTAGGGAACCATTTATGTAAGTGTGCAGTGTGTAAGTATTGGGGAATTGGGAAAAGACGCTAGTTAGCGTTGTGCGACTATGTGTTTTGTGGAGTACACCATGGTATGTGTTTTGCAGGGATAATCATTTTATATATTTTAATGACTGTGTGTATTTGTATGGTGAAGACCTTTAACTTCTTTCTATTGCGTGGGAATCGCACGGCGCTAAATAATAGCATCGCCGTTTGTACTTATAATGGCGAGTTTAACTAAAATGGCGCTGGGCGGCCAGTCGCAAAATGGTGTCTCATTGCCATTCGCAAAATGGCGTCGCCCCGATCTAATTTTACACCGATCCTGTCATTTATCCGGCTTTGACACTCTGCCTTTGATCTCTGTCCTATTTGACCAAGTTTGGGAAGCATCTATCTTCTCTAAGATTGACATGCGGAGCATACAATCTCATCCGCATTCGCAAAAGAAATGAATGGAAGATGGCTTTTAACACCCACTCTGGACAATTTTGTAGTTAGTCATGCCGTTTGGTCTGTCCAATGCCCCAGCCTTCTTCCAGGACTTTATTAACGAGATCTTGAGAGATATCCTGGGAGTCTTCGCTGTAGTCTACTTGGATGATATCCTCATCTTTTCCAAATCCGTGGAACAACATGACAACACATGAGACTGATACTGCGAAGACTCTTGGATAATAATTTGTATGCCAAACTAGTGAAGTGCGAATTTGAGGTGGAGAAGATATCCTTTTAGGGTTACATAATTTCCTCCTGGGGGTTTTCCATGTACCCAAAAAAGGTGAAGGCGGTCTTAGATTGGGAACAGCCAATGTCCCTGAAGGCCATACAGCGATTTCTTGGGTTCTCAAACTATTATCGTCGATTCATCAAGTCCTTCTCGACAATTGTCTCTCCCATCGTGGACTTGACCAAAAAAGGGGCGGATGTCTGTAATTGGCTGCTTAAAGCCGTACAGGCGTTCAATCAGCTCAAGATGGCCTTTGTGTGTGCTCCTGTCCTCTGTCATCCCAATCCTGTCCTTCCTTTTGTAGTGGAAGTGGACGTTTCTGAGGTGGGAGTAGGGGCCATTCTTTCCCAGAAGGATTTGAAGGACAATAAATTACATCAGGTGCCTTTTTCTCGCGGAAATTCCAGTCAGCAGACAGGAATTACCACGTGGGCAACCGGGAGCTTCTGGCCATCAAGTGGGCATTCAAGGATTGGTGTCATTGGTTAGAGAGGGCTAACCATGTGGGCTCTGTGTTGACAGATTATAAAAATCTGGCATATATTGAGTCTGCCAAAAGGTTGAATGCCAGACAAGCGCGATGGGCTCTGTTCTTCACCCATTTAAATTTTACCATCTCCTTTTCGGCCTGGGTCTAAGAATGTGAAGGCAGATGCCCTTTCGCGTAGTTTTTCTGTTGGACATTGTCCTACTGATGGAGAGGAGACCATCATTTCCTCTGCTCGAATTAATTTTGCCATAACAAGAACCTTGACAGACTCTCTCAGATGGTGTCAATCTGAAGCTCCTCTGGAAATGCCCCATGGCTTAATTTATGTAGCAGAAAGTTCTCGCAAAGCAGTCCTTAAGGATTTCCACTCGTCCAAGGCTGTGGGTCATCCAGGTATCGCCAGGTCTCTAGAACTTCTGTCACGCTCTGTTTGGTGGCAGTACATGCCTCGAGATGTTCGTGAGTTTGTGGCAGCTTGCGATGTCTGTGCTAGGAACAAGACTCTCCGTACCTCTTCTGTGGGTCTGTTGTGTCCACTACCGACTCCTCTTAAACCATGGCCACATATCGCAATGGACTTTGTGGTGGATCTTCCATCTTCTGCTTGTTGCACAGTCGACGACAGAATCTCCAAGATGGTACATTTCGTTCCTCAAGGCAAATTACCCTCAGCCAAAGAACTGGCAGGTCTTATTGTTCAGCATGTCTTTAGAACACATGGGCTTCCTTTAGACATCGTTTCTGACCACGGTACCCAGTGTTGCTAGATTTTGGAGGTGCTTTTGTGCTGATCTGGGCATCAAGGTCAGCCTTTCATGGGGTATCACCCGCAGTCCAATGGGCAGACGGAGCAGGCCAATCAATCCCTGGAACAGTATCTCCGTTGCTTCATTGCCAAATGTCAGAACAACTGGGTGTCTCTGTTGCCATTTGCTGAATTCACCTACAACAATTCTTGCCATTCCATTTCCTCAGTATCTCCATTTTTCTGCAATTTCGGGATTCATCCCAGGAGCAATTCTTTTGAGATTTCATCTAACACAGTTCCTTCATCTTCATCTGTTTTCAGGTTACGATCATTTTGAAGAAAGTACATCAGTCTCTTCTGCAGGCGTCTGGTCGTTCCAAGGTCTGGGCAGAAAGACACCGTAGGCCTTGCAGCCTGAAGGTGGGAGATTTGGTGTGGCTGTCCGCCAAGAACATCAATCTGCGCAAAAGATCACAAAAGTTGGAACCTAAATTCATCGGGCCATTCAGAAACATTGCTCAAATAAACCCTGTGGTTTTCCGTTTAAACTTACCCCGGTCTCTCAGGATCAATAACACATTCCACTGTTCTCTTCTGAAACCAGTTTTCCTCTCCACCAGATATTCTCCCAAATATTCGATCAGATCACCACCAGTTCTTGTTCAGGGATGCCGAAAGTTTGTCGTGGAAAAAATCTTGGACTCTAGAATTTTCAGAGGCTGTCTCCAGTTTCTTCTACACTGGACAGGATACGGACCGGAGGTGCGCTCCTGGATGCCGGAAAGGTCATTGCATGCTCCTATCCTGAGGAGAAGATTTTTTGAGGACTTTTCTGACAAACCTGGGTCTAGGGGATCCTTAACCCCTCGTCAAGGGGGGTACTGTCACAAGCCACCACACGACTAATGCTGGGCGAGCCGAAAGACGTGCTAGCGTTCGTTGAAGACTCCAACTACCTCCTGTCTGTCATTCTGGGGCTGGTCCGGATTGGCTCTGGAATCCATATCCTGCTGCTGTCAGCGCTGCTCCAATGCCGGTGATAGAGTTACTTGTGCTTCCGGTTGTGCCAGTCTCCTGTTGATCAGTCGAGTTCCAGAGTCCAGTTCTGCTGTGTCTACCCGCTGCCATTTTTTCCATTCAGGCAGCTTGGTCTGCATTCCATGTGCTTGTGCTGCTTGTGTCACCTAGGCGGCATGGCATGCTTCCTCATCCTGAAGCTCCTGTCAACATCTGGTGGCTTGCATCAACCCAGCGACATTAGCTGCATTCCTGCATCGAGGGTACACAATCCAGTGTACCAACGAAAGTATCAATCCTGCGGCATTGGCCGCACCTCAGCATACAAAGAGCGCAATCCAGCGCACCGCTGCCAGTGTCAACCCGGCAGCATTCGCCGCACTTCTGTGTCCAAAGTGCGCAATCTGGCGCACCACCACCAGTGTCAACTCGGCGACATTGGTCGCACCTCCACGTCTTTGTGCACATCTCCCCAGAGACTCATCAGCCCTCAAGGCTGCCCCCACAGCCCAAAGGCTGCATCTCACCCTCAGCCCTCTGGACACAACTAGTAAAGGCATACCAGTCCTCAAGGCTGCTTCAACAGCCCAAAGGCTGCATCTCACCCTCGGCCCACAGGCCACAACAAGTAAAGGCAACCAGTCCTCAAGGCTGCTTCAACAGTCCAAAGGCTGCATCTCACCCTTAGCCCTCATGCCACAACTAGTCAAGGCATACCAGCCCTCAAGGCTGCCCTCACAGCCCAAAGGCAGCATCACACCCTCAGCCCTCTGGCCACAACTAGTCAATGCAAACCAGCCCTCAAGTTTGTCACCAGACTTTATCTTGCCTGACTAACCCTCCATTCTTAACACTGATACACTGATGTCTATGTTTAGTTCAAGTCAAATACAGAGCAAGTAAAAGACATCATTCTGATTCAGCCTGTCCTGAGTATTAGTTTTCATGAGTCACATTGACTGAGAGATAGGCAAAATAAGCACCTCTGGAATTACACCACATCACTGCTTATTTGGGGATCTTTTAGTCATAGACTAGTTTACAAAATGCTGCAAAGACTTTGAACAATTATTCATATTTCTCCAGGATGAGTTTTCCACCCATTTCCTGACTGATAACTGTATTCAAACCAGTCTTAGCGTATATGAGTTTCAGGACTCATTCATATATACATATTCCTTTATTCATTAACACATGAAACACTCATTAGAAGAACCAATTATTTGAGGGAGTGCATCGCGGCCGCAGATCTCGCCGCTGTCTGGGGGCTGCTGACTGCTAGCACTGCCAGGCAAGACCCCACACACCCCCGGAGGGCTTCTGAAGACACCCGCGGCCGGATCCGCGAATCGCGGGAAGCTTCCATTTTTACTGCCCCTGCTGCAACTGCCCTATCTCCCAGTGACAGTGGAGGACACAGGGAACAATCAGGGGCACCTTTTCTATTATAGGTACAGCAGTCCCACACAACTTCTACAAACTTATCTATATTGGAAGTCCCCCCTGCTACCAGGGTTGGGGAGATTGCTGTGGTGACCCCTGGACCCCCCTACAGATCTGCAATACAGGTGTCACCAGGAATATCTCACCCCAGCGCACTCCTGGTCACTGCGACAGCAGATTCCAACCTCCCTCCGCACCCCATAGGAAAGCCCTCCTCCGTAGTTCCTGTCTTGGTCTCCAAGCAGATGTCCGCTGCCAAACATCCCAAGCAAGGAAGGGGTGATATCTCCCAACACTTCAGCAGAGGCGCTAGGTCCTCCCAACAAAGGGGTCCTCCCTCCCCTACTGTGGCTGAGATGGATAAAGAAGGTCCTTCACCTCCTGCACTGTCCACTAAAAGGACATTCTGGCCCTTCGCTCTCTTATTACGGAGTTTAAGGACTCTCTTGAAAACAAGATGGACAAAGCAGTGGCCTCCATCAAATCGTATATCTCATCTCTAGCCACAAGAACCTCCAAAATAGAATCCCGTCAGGATAGTTTTCAAAAAGCTCTTAACGAAACTGGCAGGGATCTGGATCACATTATAACCGAACTCTCAGATCTCCACACAAAGAATGAAGACTTAGAAAATAGGGAGCGCAGAAATAACATCCGCATACGCAACATCCCAGAATCAGTGTCCCTGGAAGCCCTGGAACCTTATCTTCACAATCTCTTTTCCTTTCTGATTCCGGACCTTGGAGAACCGAGAATACCCTTGGAAAGGGCTCATCGCGCTCTCCATCCTAAACTAAGAGATAATGACCCTCCCCAAGATGTGATTATGCGTTTCCTTAGTTACAAGGATAAGGAATTTGTTCTGGCTCCAACCCGGGGTAAACCCCATATTTTCTACAATGCTGTCAATCTCCAATTCTACTAAGATCTTTCTCCCGTGACGATTGCCAAACGGAGAGATTTTCGGGATTTAACCAGAGCTCTACGAAACAGCAATATCCGGTATCGCTGGGGTTTCCCTTTCAAGCTCATTGTTGACCTGAATGGCAAATCGGTCCTGATTAGAGATCTTCGAGAGTGCAAGGACTTATTAACCCATCTAGAGGAATCTGGTCCCCCTCCTGAAAATGATTCTCCCGATTTGTAAGTGATCCCCCTCTCCGAGACTATATTCTGAATATGACTCCACTGTTTCTGTTCATCGTTTTATGTTTCTGTAGCTTTTCCAAGGATCTGGTAATTTAATATCCAAGTCTTTGGTTTACAATATTATTAGATATATATGGTGTAGTGCTGCGCTCCAATTCAGTTACCAATATGTTATTTTCTGTTCTGTCCCTCATTTTGTTTCCCTGCCCCCGCCACTCCCTTTTTTTTTTTTTTTTTCTCTTTACCCTTTATTTTATTATTTGTAACTGATATATTAGGATTATCTTCTGTGGCAATGTTTTGATTATGTTCTCACTGTTTTATTTTTATAACAATCTATGTCTATGCAATATTTAGTATTTTATTATTTATGGTTTTTGATATTATAGGATGTTGCTGATCTAGGCAGCTCCAATTAACATGTTTTCATTTTCCTCCATATATACCACTTCGCTACCCTTTTTCCAACCCCCCCTCCTTTTTATTATTACTTTTTCCTTTCTCCCTCCTCAGCACCCAGGGGACATTGTGGTCCCTCAAGCATCTCTCTCCTTTTCTATATAAACTATTAGGGTTTAAATTATTTTCTCTAAGTAAATTATTATTTATTTATTTTTCTATTTTTTTCCCTAGAGGTGTCTCAGGCTTATTTTGCCTGCGCCTCTTTGGACGATTGTGTGTACTTGTGTTCTTCTCCCCACATTTTTTGTCAGGTTTACGTACTCAGCCCCAGCTCCTTCTTTGTTCCTATCTTTTCTTTACCTTTTTCTTTTCGGTCCCATTTTCCTTCTCTTTTCAATTTTTTTTTCTCTTTTTTATTCCTTTTCTTTTCCTAGGTGAGCCGTGGCTTTTGTTTCATTTTTCTTGCACCTTAAATCTTTACCTGATTTTTTATTTTTGTTTATTTTTTATTTATTTTTATTTTTTTCTTTTCTTTTCTTTCTCCTCTTTTTATCATGCCTTTCACTATTGCTTCCATGAATGTCCGAGGTCTCAATACCCCCCAGAAACATTCACATCTGTTCCGCACCATTCGTAGCCTTAAGGCCGACATTGTTCTTTTACAAGAAACCCACTTCCAAACCCCTGACCATCCATCCGTGCTTTCTAAACAATTCTCCAATGTATTCTACTCTTCCAGCACAACCAAACACAATGGAGTTGCTATCCTAATTAACAATAAATTGCCCTTCATACAAAACTCTGTCTACACTGATTCAGACGGTCGTTATATTATCTTAACTGGTAGACTGGGACATATAGATATCACTATTCTAATGTCTATGCTCCTAATGTAGGTCACCAGCGCTTTTTTAAGTCTTTTTTAACTCATTGCATAAGCGTCGTATTGGCTATTTGTTTCTTGGCGGAGATTTTAACTGTGTTTTGAACCCTGCTTTAGATAAATCCTCCTCCCGGGCCCGTCCCCGGGTATGCCCTCTCTCCAGATCTCTTGATAAACAAATTATAGAAGCAGGGATTTCAGATACATGGCGCTCTCTCAATCCCTCCTTTAGAGATTACACCTTTTTTTCAGCTCCCCACCGTTCATATTCAAGAATCGATCTAATCCTCTGCAGTCTATTAGTCTCTAAACACCTCACTAACTCTGAGATTGTCTCAAATTCTTGGTCCGACCACTCAATTGTCACCTCCTCTTTTGACCTTTTGGATACCTCGGTCGCCCGGCCCCCTTGGAGATTCAATGAGATGCTATTAAAAATTCCTCACTTCCGAGCAAAGATCACAGATATTTTGAAGGACTATTTCTCCCTTAACGTGCTGTTCTCCAATCATCTGGGAAGCTCATAAATGCGTCCTCTGGGATCATATCATCAGCTATGCCTCACACAGGAATAAGGAACATAAACTACTTCTCAAGTCCCTTACGGAACAGGTCCAGCACTTGGAATCTCTTCACAAACGTACCCCTACGGATGCCATTTACAGACAATTGGTTGTAGCGAAATCTGCACTTAATGCTATTATCTCAGAGAAGATTGAGAAATCCCTCAGAAGGTTAAATCAGCGCTTTTATGAAAAAAGCAATAAGGCAGACACTTTACTAGCCAACCGCCTGAAGGCTCGCAAATCTCTTCTAGCAATTCCGGCACTCAAGGATCTCTCCAATATAATCCCCTTAAAATTAACTCTATTTTTAAGGACTATTATACCCACCTCTACAATCTCAAAACTTGTGAATCTCCCCAACCTGCCCCGTCTATTCCTACTTCTGAGTATCTTTCCTCCTGTGCCCTCCCTCAGATTGATCCTGTCACTGCTTCGGATCTTAGTCTTCCCATAACTGAAGAAGAATTAATTATTGCCCTTAAAAACCAGAAACCCTCAAAAGCACCAGGTCCAGACGGACTCCCCTTTTCATACTACAAGGTCTTTCAAGGTTCTCTCACTCCCTACCTAAAAACCTCTTTTAATCATGTCTTTGAAGGCAGTTTCTTTCCTTCGGATACCACTAGAGCCAAAATCACCATCATCCCAAAGCCAGGTAAAGATCCCCAGCTTGTGACTAATTATCATCCAATATCCCTTTTAAACACTGACCTCAAACTTTTTGCAAAAATACTAGCAAACAGATTAAACCCTATCCTCCCTTCTCTCATCCACCCAGATCAGGTGGGCTTTGTGGCAACTCGCCAAGCACTTAACAATACTATAAGAACAGTTGACTTAATTCATCACGTCAATACCCTTAAGCTCCCCTCTCTACTTCTTGCCCTTTATGCTGAGAAGGCCTTTGATAGGGTCTCTTCGCCCTTTATGACTGATACTCTACATGGTTTGGGCTTCAAGGGCAATTTTCTCCAAGCTATTAAAGCTCTCTACTTCAACCCCTTCACTTCTGTTTTAGCAGGAGGCCTTCTTTCAGACCCCTTCCCTATCTCAAATGGTACTAGGCAGGGATGCCCACTCTCCCCACTTATCTACGCTCTGATAATAGAACCCCTAGCCTGTAGGATTCAAGCAAATATTGATACCTCTGGTGTCTCTATAGGCAATTCCTCATACAAACTCTCTCTTTTCGCCAATGATGTCCTTCTCACCCTCACCAATCCCCTGATCTCTCTCCCAAATCTCTTCCAGGAACTATCTTTATATGGCCACATGTCTGGCTACAAGGTTAACCATGATAAATCTGAAGCTCTGCCCATCCATATTCCAAGTGCATCCCTGGACCTCCTTCGTCTTAATTTCACTTTTGCCTGGAGAACAGATTCTATTAAATACCTTGGAATCCATCTCACAAAATCTTATCACAGTCTGTACAAAGCAAACTATCCCCGCTTATTCCGTGCAATCGAGCAAGATATTTCTCGTTGGCGTACTCTTTTTATCTCCTGGATAGGACGCATAAATGCAATAAAAATTAATGTCCTTCCCAAACTATTATATCTTTTTCAGACCCTTCCTGTCCCTGTACCCCCCCGTGTTCTCTCTTCTCTTCAAACACTCTACGGTAAGTTCATTTGGAACAACAGAAGACCTCGCCTTCGTAGGGAGATACTATTCAAAAGTTCAGTAACTGGAGGTCTTGGTCTTCCATCACTATCTAAATATTGTCAAGCCTCCAGGCTCAGCCAACTGGTAGCTTGGCACTCCCTCAAAGGTACCAAACAATGGGTCGACCTGGAATCTGAACTCTGCAAAGTCACATCCGTTTCCGATCTCCCCTGGCTTCTACGCAAACATAGGCCCCCCTCAGCTCTCTCAGTCCCCTCAGTCATTCTTACTTTGTCTACCTGGGACTCTCTCTCTTCTAAATTTGCTCTGTCTACCTACCCCTCACCTAAAACCCCCCTGTGGAATCATCCCTCTTTTCCCCCCTGGCAACTCACCCTATATGGCTAATACCTGGTCAAAGATCGGCATTACCCGTTTCCGTCACATAATAGGTAATTTTGCTCCGCAAACGTTCGCCAACATCCGCAAGAAACTTTCACTCCTCGTTGCTCCTATGTGCCCCGGTCTGCCAGCTGTCCAAATCTGACAATAAAATGATTATGTATATTTCCTGTGCGGCCAAATATCAGATCGCTAGGACCTGGAAAAACCCTTCCCCTCCAACTCAACAGGCGCTCCTCAATCGTGTTTGGTTTGTGTCCAAAATGGAGTATATCACTAGTCTTCAAAATAATAATATAGAAAAGTTTCACAAAATTTGGTCCCCGTGGTACAGGTTTAACAATGCGACCCTTCCTGGTCTATCTTAAACATTTATGCTCTATTCTGGTGTTAGTCTACTACAAATATATATATATTTATTTATTGATTTTATTTTTTCTTTTCTGTTGCCCCTCTCCCTTCCCCTTTATTTCTATATTTAGTTATTTTTTCTCTCTCCCTTCTCACGGCTCGCTTCCCTTCGTTTTCAACTTTTTTCCCCCTTTAATCCATCTCATTTTTAATTTTTGTCCATTAATGTCTCTGACAAGTTTTTGTAGCTCTTTTATTCATTTTTTTAAAATGTTTATAGGGTTCAAAGTTATATTTGTGTTTTATTTCACGATAATTGGAGTTTTTAGGCTCCTATAACCAATACTCTGGTATCTTACAATAACAATAATTGTTACTATTTTAGGTTTTAAGTTTATTGTATCACATCTGTCTTTACATGTTCAATAATTGGAAGGAAAGAAGGACACAAATGTATAACATAGAAATATAGTTTGAAAACTGTAACATTCGATTGTCTTTTTTTTCCTGTTTTTTGATGATTCAGAATGTACATGTCTGTTTCTGTTTTGTATTTTTGTCTTATATTTTGACAAATAAAAAGATCTAAAAAAAAAAAGAACCAATTATTTATAATTAGAGATGTGCGGTTCAGTTTTCCAGAAATCCGAAGTCACCCGGATTTTATGAGTCTGCACAGGTCCAAGTCACAGTTCTAATCTCCTGAGGAGAGCCAGACAGATCCGAGACGCATTTTTGATTTTCCCATGGTTTGGAATTTGGATTTTAAATCCGAATTTTGTGTTTCGGATTGCAAAAATTACATAATTTTAGCTGTTTTTAAACCTTTTTATAATGAATAAAAAACAGATCCAAAACCAAAACACAAAGATAAATCCAGATCCAAAACCAAAACATGGGGACCAGCCATGGGCATAACTACCATAGGTGGAAGGGGTGCAGCTGCTATGGGGCCCAGAGCTGAAGGGGGGCCCATTTTGGGCTTGCCAAACCGCCGTGACTGGTCATGGATTTGGATTTGCACTTAACCTCAATAACATTAATTTCCAGTCATTTCCATCACTTCACAGCTGAGTGGAGACCTCTTTTACGCACACGCTCTGTTGTGGGTAAAATACAACAATTTTTATTTTTGTAACTTTTTTATTATTTGAAAAGTTTCTTTCTGATAAATATGGAGTCACACTGTGAACGCAGTGGGTGGGGCCTGCGGAGTCAGTGCAGCACCACTGTCATGGAATTAGACTAAGAGGACTGGACACAGGGCCTGATTCAGAGCCATGATGTCAGTGGGGTGCCCCCAAACGGAGGCGTTTACATGGGAACGCCTCCGTTTGGGCAGCCACTCCCCAGGCCCACCCACCAAAGGGGGCGTGCTGTCACTCAACATCGACAGCACGCCCCCTTTGGTACGAGACCTGGAGTGATGGAGTGCCCGTCGCTATCCAGGTCTCGCGCATGCGCACGACGGAGGCGGCTCCAACGTGCGCTTGCCCTCTGGGCCACCATCGACCCGGTTGTGAGCGCTCAGCGCTTGCAACCGGGTCTGAATCAGGCCCACAGTTTGCCACTTAAATGGACATAGTGACAGCACAACCCCTTAGAGATGGACACAGCCCCAGCAGCACAGCCCTTTAGAGATGGACACCGATGGTTGGCGAAATGTACACGTGTCAGTGCATTTGAACGCCATTGCATGGGTGTGCATAAATTATCCACTACGATGCCTTACACAGCTTGAGGATTCATAGCATGCGCTGAAGTTGACAATTTCTGAGTAAGGTCAGACCTTGTGCAAGTGTGCGTGAGGCTGCGTTGGTACTCGATTATACCGATGTTTTCATAGTTTTGCTAAGTATTACGGATGTGTGTAAGGTAAAGTGCGCGTCCTTATGTTGTGCTGTGGTGGCCTAGCGATCGCAATGAATTAGCATATTATGTATATTGTACTGCATGCGCATTAGCAGCTGCGATCGCAATAGCTATCCTTGCTGAATCAGGCCCTGAGTTTGAGTAAAGAGCGTTATATTCCTCATGTTTGAGCTACTAGAGACAGTGCCTGAGTTTGTCAGTATAAAGAGCGGAAGCCATTTTAGGTGGAATCAAAGGCAGCAAAGGTAGAAATGCGGTCAAACCCCGAAAATGCGGGTTTGACCGCATTTCTCGTATGCACAAGCCCCGGAATGTGATGCACTCTGGGGCTTGGTTGCGGTGGGTTACGCCATCCCCTGATTGGTGTTACCCTATAGAAGCCTATGGGCTTCTATCAGGCGAGTGCTGTGAGAGAGATCCCGCCCAGCACTCCCCGCGGCGCGTGCGTCCTTCTGCGCATGTGCAGAAGGTCGCCAGAGGGGCTTCTGGGTCATAGAGTCAGGGGCGCCAATGTTTTTAGGTTGGGGGCGCCTAGATATAATTTAATTTTGGCTCCCCTACCGCGCAGCTCTGGGAACACATGCAGTCAATAGCACATCACTGTACAGACAAGATATCGAACCAGCGCCGGGAGAGATGGAGTGCAGTTACCCGCGTACTGCCAGGAGTTGTACTTTGAAATAGCTTACCTTGCTAAAGGACTACAGAGACCATCATGCAATGCAAAATTGGCTGCTTTCTTAACTTCATACCCGGGCAAATCAATGACAGGCAGCCTAATAATAAAACCTGTATGTGATGTCTGTCCCTGCATCAGAGCCAGATAAAGATCCCATGGGTCCCTAGGCTATTCTGGTTTGGGGTCCCCTTCCTTCCAATTCGTCCCTGCAAAAATAATTTTTCCACATAAATTAAATAACGGCACCTCATCCCTAATTTAAACCCCAGTAAAGTGCAGACATGTGCTGGGTAATGGTGCAGCATGGTAATGAATACTGCCTCTGAACCTCTATACACCCCTGCCTATATACCTTCTGATATCCTGCCTATAAACCTCTAAGGATGACGCTATTTTGCGTACGCAGTCATACAGTAAATAAAGACTCCAGACCTAGAACCTGTGGTTCCAAAGCACAAAGTATTATTCAAGTAAAAGTACAGTCAGTTACACGCTAGTTATATGTACAATTTAGCGCAAAGGAATTATACAGACCCAAGTACAGTTATACATACGCAGCGCTCTGGACCAGATGTAGGCATCAGCTAGAAACCCTTCGTCAATCAGCATTCAGCACGAGGACTAGGAACCCAGGGTCAGAGCACACATATTTATACCCCCCAGAAATAAACAACACAATAGAGAAGTTTGTTGCTAATACCATTGGTCCTAAAGGAGAGGGCATATGTTACAAGGCATTTAACAGGTTTGTTCAAATAGACACAGTCCAGCCTCTAACAACTGGTGGTCTCTGGTTTCCCGCCTCATGCAAATCCTAACAGTTGGTCATATAATGTACATTTTGTTGCTTGAAGTCTCTGCGGTCCATAAGTTGAGAATGCATGTTGCGATCTCTCCATCTTATCACGTATAAAACCTTAGTTACGAAATAATCTTTATTTCATAGCAATTATAATAAATGTGCATACTTGAATCTTATACCTTAAAGCTTATGGAACCTTGTATGTGAATATGTAACGTGTGAGTATATGGGGTTTGATGTAAAGACGCTAGTTAACTTGGGGCAGATGCGTGTGCATGGAGCTAATATTCGGCTTTTTCATACAGGATCTTATGTATTCGCTAATATGCGACTAGTTAACAGCGCAATTGTGCGTATTAATGTGTGTATGAGAAATGGTGTAAGATGCAATCGCATGATGCTAATAGTAATATCGCCACATGTACTAAAGTGTGAGTTTATCTAAAATGGCGCTTGGGTGGCCATTCGCAAAATGGCGTCTTGCGATCTCATTTCCAAGATGGCGTCTTGCGGCCAGTCGCAAGATGGCGTCGCTGCGATCCAATTTTAAACTGATCTTGTCTCAGCCAATTATCCTGCTTCGACACTCCACCCTTTGGTAGCTTCCAGCTATCCAGCTTCGACAATGGGCAGGCCATATTACAGTGCACGGGGTAGTCCATGACCACGGTCTTCCACCCACAGGGCCATATCTAGGGGTGTGCGAGCGGTACCCTCTGGACGGCACTGCTGCTCACCCACAGCCCCTGCATCTGGCTAGCAGGGTGCCTGGAATGGCACCCTGCAGCAGTACCTCCCAGCTCGTCCTTAGGATGCTTCAGACGTGCATATCGCTGCCCTTACAGTCTCCCGGAGTGTCCTCAGGCATTGCTGTAGCAGCAAAATAAAGAGGCCTGTTTAACTATTGGAAACAGTTATTGCCCATTTTCTATTCACTACTGCAGCACAGCTTCTCAAACTTGATCTTCCGGTCCCCAAATATTGCATGTTTTCCAGGTCTCCTCACAGAGTCACAAGTGAAATAATTAGCTCCACCTGTGGATCTTTTAAAATGTGTCAGTGAGAAATGAATATACCTGTGCACCAGCTACGTGACCTGGAAAATATGAACTACGAGTACCTGTATTTGGGGTCCTGAGTTTGAGGACCACTGCACTACTGTATTGCTAACTACTGTGTTGGAACTGCTATATTTCTTTTCATGCTGCAATCTTATGTCATATGTATGGTGATCATTATTTTCATGCAGTGACCTGCCCTGGATCTGCGTCCTCCTACACCTCTTTAATAAATCTACTTTATTATTCTATTTATGAAGGCTGTCACATTATGTCATGTTACTGTGTGTGTGGGGCTAGCCTCTCTGCTACAGCCTGAGGTGGATAAAGCTTGTGGAGTCATTGCCATTAAAGGAAGATCCGATGGAGCTTCTGTCTCAGCTGTAAGGTACCATCTACACCTAACTTGTCTGTGCCCACTACAATACCCGGGTACTACACTTCCAGCTCTAGATTTATTAGGGCTGATGCAGAGTTCAATACAAGTTGGTTATAATTGCTCACTCTATGTGAGTGTGGAACTAAATGCGTATTCGCCTGTGTGCAGAGTTGTCCATATGTCTGTGGATGGACAGTTCCTATCTGTCTTCTTGGTCATCATTATCAGTGAGCATTTGCACCCGTCCAATCTTTGGTGCAAGTGATCTGGCTAAAAACAGGCGTAACTATTCATGCGGACAACACTGCATAGCCCTGCAATTCCATATACATGTCCTCACTGAAGTTTTCCTGCATGCAAACTCCCTGTTACCACCCAGTTATGTCCTTCGGACACGAGTGGTGATGAGCTGTAAACGACTCTGCTTCATCCGCCCACGTAAATTGTAAAGCGCAACGGAATATGCTGTGCTATATAAGAAACTTTTACTAAATAAATAAATAAATAATGCATAGTGTGAAAATACGCAAGACACTTTCACGTGTAAGGGCCATTTTTTTGTTTTAAGTATAAAAATAGAAAGACAATTGAATACAGCCACAGAAACAATTATTTATTTTAATAGTGAAACATTTTTTCCTGTGAGCACTCCTAGCTAATGCCATCCTAAGATACTTGTGCCACAGCCATCCATGATTAATTGGCTTCACCATACTTTGTATAGCCAGCAATAAACTTCATCAGAATGGGGCTTTGATAAATAGGCAAAAGCCATAAATACAAGGATTTTCTTTTTACAGGATTTAGGGCTTTATGCATTTGATTTACACCCCTTTATCTTATAAAGGTAAAACTTGCATCAATGAGATTGACAGGACCCACTAGTTCCATTAACTTTCCTGGGCCTAAGCGACTGACGCAATCTTCCCTATTATAATTAGCCAGTGTGTGCATTGCAATGGTAATTATCTTATGGCCGTCCATTGAGTAGCGATCAAGGCAAAAAGGCCACACACACAGCCATGGAAATTACAGTGTCCTAATAATTATAGAATTTACAGTTACAGGCCATGCATGCCTTATCATTACTTAATGTGCTAATTTCACAGAGGATCCTCAATATATATCTGTGTAAGGGACTTACTGGCAGACACATGTGGTAAAGGCTGGCACTGTTTGTGCAGCCTATAATTATGGCAGTGCAGCATATCTCCACAACATTACTTCCATCCTATAATTACTTCCCTGTATGAGCCACTTTAGTGATGACCTTCAATACTGACTGAGGGCCAACCTGCTGGCTCTTCAGATGTGGCATTATACTATACATTCAAAGCCACTAAAGAGAACAGCTGTTCCTTATTTATAAATGGAGTAAAAAGTCTATGACAGGGATTTACTTATTGGTATATTTAAAAACTAAAATGGTTATTCCATAACTTCCACTTTTGCTATTCGAGGATGCAGGACATTGTGTGCGCCCAAGAAGGAGGAAGGGCCTCAGTGAAAGGGAGGAGCCCAGCACTCTCCAAGATGCTGGGCTGCCCAAAGGCTCCCCATACCCTGTTAATAGATGCGCGCCCCCCCCACCCCGTAAAAAAATAATCAGACAACAAATTAAAAAGACCCTCCTGCAGTCCCGTGCCGTCTCTCCACATGCTTCCATACAGTGGGCTCTCAGCACTCTGATTGGTGGATAGCTCCAGCCAGCATGCTGATATCCATTCACTGGCTGCAGGCTGGCAAGCAGGTAGAGAATGCTGCACTCAGATTGGTGGATAGCTCCAGCCATCCACCAATTAGCATGTCGACAGCCATTCACTGTCTGGCTGCTGGCTGGGAAACAGGTATAAAATGTTGCACTCTGATTGGTGGATAGCTGCAGTTATCCACCAAACAGCATGCTGATAGCCATTCAATGTCAGCCTGCAGGCTGACAAGCAGGTAGAGAATGCTGCACTCTGATTTATGGATAGCTCCGGCCAGGGGCGTTTCTAGAGAGGAGGGGGCCCATGTGCAGTCTCCGACACGGGTCCCCTCCTCTCCGTCCGGCGGCGGGCAGTGTACTGAGCTGTGCATGGCTAGCGCCGGTGTTATAGACTCTGGGCACTAGCGTGCGCCCAGAGTATATAGAGTATGCGCAGGTCACCTGGAAAATGGACGCGGCGGAAATTTTCCCTGTACTGCGCATGCGCAAATGATGGGAGTTGTTTTTACAATGCCAGACCCCCACACCGTCGTGGGACTCCGGAGAGGTAAGTAATACTATGGGTGCAGGGTGTGAGGTGCGGGGCCCCCCTGGACCCAGGGGCCTTTGTGCCCCGCACACCCTGCACTCATTATAGATATGCCCCTGGCTCCAGCCATCCACCAATCAGCATGCTGACAGCCATTCATTGTTTGGCTTCTGGCTGGGAGACAGGTAGAGAATGTGTGTAATTCACAATCAGAGGGACCGGGGAGTATCTTTCTCTGCCTGCCTCTCAGCCGACCGTCCTATACACGGAGTGAGCGGCTGCACACTCTACATAGGTGCCCCCCAGCCTAGCCCACCGCTGTTCAAAGGGCCCTAGAATTTAGAATCCTGGGTCCCTGGGCAGCTGCCCAGTGTGCTCATACATTAAGATGATACATGCTGTTACCTTCATTTACTTGTTGATCCACTCACAGCTCAAATTACCATCACTTTAACCCAGAGATACCTACCACATCCAGATGAGGATGCAGGGTAGCGTGGTTGTGTAAGCAGGTTGTGGCAGTTGGCTATCCTGCTTCCGATCCGACACACAGTTTTGCCATGGAGAGGTCTGTAAAGATAGCTCCCATGGGTGAATTGTGTATTTGGCAGGCATTTCTAACCAGTGGAATTTCTAATGTTGCCAATAGCTGTGCAGTGGCAGATCTAGACTTTACTTTTATGGGGGGGAGGGTAATATGGAACACAAGCAGGCTCCCCCTTGTCCCACATGCCCACCAGACCCCCCACATTAACAATATGCACCACAAGCAGGCTCCCCCCAGCCCCACATGTGCACCTGACCCACCTGACCCCTAATGATATACTCCACATTCCACAATGACTCACAGGAACAAAGAATCTGCATTTACCACCGGTCCATCACAGCCAATTACCACCGATCCACCACTGTAGCTGTGGCCTACTCACAGTATTTTCCTACAGCAACAAAGAGGGTTCAGTCATGTCCTACTGTAGAAGTACCACCCTGGCCATGGGACTAGGAATTGCCAAATGTTTCTGTGCAGTAAACTGTGAAAACGGTACTGGGGGAGTCTGCGAAGGGATACAATGAGCAGCATGAGGTCTGCAAATTCTTTTGCTAGTTTTATATATAGTACTGACAAACATCCATTTAAAGAGATGTAGAAATCACGGGACAAGTGTCAGAGGCAACGCATCTTCATTCCACAAAAATCTGGTACAAAGGGCTGACATGGAATTCTTATAATAAGTGATTAGCGGCAAATTGCATTTTAACTACTCTGAATTGACTTATTTATGTGGAGGCAGCCACAAGACTTCATAATGAAGAGAGTCTTTAGTTCCTGGGTGATAAGGGGCTGGTGTAAGTGTTCATGTGATTTGTTTTCCAGTTGCATAAGTATTACATTTACCATCACATGTCAGTCATTTCATTATTTTACACAAAGCATTAGTCTTATCATGGATCTGGAATTAGTTCATCAGCTAATCATAGTATCTTGTGATGATAAATGTGTCTCTACAATAGCTAACCCATCAGTCATATATTTCATATTTATCAGTGTCTTAAATAACCAAGCAAGGTAATTTATGGGTTATGCAGTTGGGAAGCCGCGGACCTAATCCCGATAGCCGGTTTCCCGACTGTCATATCCCAGCAAGGGTCTAAAGACAGGCGTTGATATGCCGACGCCTGTCATTAGACATACGCCAGGAACCTGACGCCCGGCATCCCGATCGAAGGGACGCTTGGCGCCGAGCGCAGATAGCTGTGGGGGGGAGGGTTAGGTTTAGGGTTCCCGGGGGGGACTTAGGGTTAGGCACCCCCCCCCGGGAGGTTAGGTTTAGGCTAGGGGAAGTGGGGTTAGCGTTAGGCACCCCTGGGGGGGACTTAGGGTTAGGCGGCGGGGAAGGGGGGGTTAGGTTTAGGCACTTAGAGAGGGGATTAGGGTTAGGCACTGGGGGGAAGGTTAGGGTTAGGCACTAAGAGAGGGTTAGGGGGTAGAAATAGGTTAGTATATATACTTACCTTTGTCGATCGTGATTTCCTCCTCTGCCGGGATGCCGCTGTCGGGATTCCAACCACCAGGCATGGGTCCTGCGGTAAATCATACCGATTCCAATTTATGGTGATTTCATAATGTGGTCTTAAAGCCTGATTCATTACGTATCGCAACTGCAACAGCATACGCAGATCGTCCGATGGTGTGTACTGCGCATGCGTATGCACCGCAGTGCGTGAGGTAGCATTCCAATTGCACTGTGATCAGCTACGCAGATAGGAATCCATCGCAAAGTGAGTGACAGGCTGTGAGCGTGGTGACGGGGGGAGTGGTTGGAGAAATGCAGGCTTGCCTGTCTGTTTGAACACTGTTGCATGGGCGAGCATAAATTAGCCACTGCAACGCCATACGCAGATTGAGTACTCACTGCGTGCGACGAGGTTAGCAATTTCTGAGTAAGGTCTCACCTGTTGTAATTGTGCATGAGGGGCCGATGTTACTCGATGTTCCCGATGTATAGGCAGGACTGCTAGGTATTACAGATGTGCGATAGTGGTAGTGGGCTGCCATGGGGCGCGGCATTGCGATAGCATTCATTAGCATATTTTCGCAGTGGGTCTGCATGCGTAATCGCAGCTGCGATCGCAATAGCGATCTGTAGTAAATCAGACCCTTAATGTACAGATAAGGGCATACACCTGGACAGAATATAACATTGACGAGTGTTCGTTACTCTGTGCACTGGCCTTGATTCAGAGCCGGACGCTCTTTCAGAGCGCTCGCTCTGAATCAGGGTGGCAGGGTGGCCTCCTGGCCGCTCGCTAAGCTGTGGGTGACCACCCACAGCTTTGCGAGCGGCCAGGTGATGGTCGCGATGGTCGCGACGTCCCCTCACCCTGCGCGCGGCGACGGGTCGAACAGCGGGGCAGTGCCCAAAAAACGGGACTGTCCTGCTGAAAATTGGGATGGTTGGGAGGAGTGCGCCCTCTATGGGGTTGCGCCCCTGTTCGACAGCACTGGTCGGACATGCCTCGAGCCGGCACTGTTAATAATGCTATACAGTCCTTTCATTCAGATCATGTCAGATGTCTTATGAGAAGATAATCACAGACTATTCTACTGCCCCTTGTGGCTAAAGCATGAAATGTAAATCCAGAAAGAACAGAAAAAAAAATCTCTCCAATGGGCCTATTTCTTATTATATAATTAAATATTTGCTGCATATTCCCTGAATACACCCATTTGATGCGGTTGCTGACTCTTTGCTCCAAGCACATGGCAGAGACGGGCTCCTTTCGAAGTCCCTATCCCTGCATGCACAATTTCATACATCCCGGCACAATTATCGCATCATACAATGCGATCATAGATATTAATATTGCACCCAGATCACATTGCAAATGCGATTATTGATAAATGGGCCCCAAAAAACAATGAAATTGATTAACATCGATGTTGTGTTTCTGGGGCTAAATCACACATTAACTAACAGACAATTTATGATTACTTTAGTTTTTTTTTAAGTGTTAGTAAATGTGTGTTTTAGCCCCAAATCCACAACATAGATGATGACCAATTTGAAATAGATTAAAATCAAGTTTTAGCAAATATTCCCCATGGACTTGTCTGTACTATTTCTGTTCACTGATGCAAACTGTGCCACGGCTCCTACACGTTCTTACAGATTCACTTTCTCAAATTTCAAAATGTTTAAACAGGATCCTGCCAGCTGGCTATTCCACTGAGGAAGAAAATGAGATGTTATGTGTGTTGTGTCTCTGCAAGACCTTTATACACTTTCACTGTCTTGTTCTGCAGGCTTGATAACTAAATAAACAGGAGGTCATCTCATTGGTATGATCAGAGCCGTAACAAGGGCTCTGAGTGCCCTGTGCCACCCCGGGAACTGCAGCAGTGCCTGCAGTCTTAAAGATTCTCCGGACAGCTGTAATTACAGCAGGGTGCTTGACGATAGCGTCCAATAACGCTACGGCCGGCACCGCAACAGTGATACTGATAGCAGGGTGACGTACAGGCACACTGCAGCCAGAAGCAAGGGCCTTGGGAGGCGCTGGTGCCGCCCACAGAGCCCTGTGCTTTGTGTGACGAGGCCGCTTGCACACCCCTAGTTACAGCCCTGGGTATGATTGATGTCAGTCTAAAGATGTATTTTAAAATAGGAAGTAGGTGGTATGTCAGGGTTATGTTATGGTTATGTAGAGCCACCACCTACCAATCACAGTAGAGATATATAGACAGACTTCCCCATTGTCAGCCCCAAAAGTCTTTTTGCACTATTCTGCTATTGGTTTCCTAGGGAAATGACATCACCTTGCCATGAATGGTTCATGGTGACGGTCTGATGGGAGGAGAGAGGTTACATACCTCTGCATATGAGCTATGTACTTTGGGAACGGAAGCAGCATGCAAGGAGATTGTCTCACAGAGCAGAGTCATCCAACTGGAAACAAGCACCAAGCCAGCTACAGCATGTTACATTAATTATTAATTAATATCAGTACAACCAGGAACCAAGCTAATACATCGACTGAGCTTAAGACTATGAAGCTTGGACTAGTGATAGGACATCAAAGCCCTAACATTGGCGATATTAGTGATGCTGCCATCGGCACGTGACCAAAACATTGGCCTCTTGCCATCGATAGGAAAAACCATTGTACATTGACCGCTAGACATCAATGTTCCATTCCGGCTGTCACAGTCTGCTCCGAGAGGCAGGCCAGCCAGAACTTATCAGGAAGCAGGAATAGAATTGAAGTGATATCGGAACATAACCATTGATGCCTATGGGGAAGGTATTAAACCCTGGAGAGAGATTAAGGGTCTATGTACTAAGCTTGCAGTTTTCTTAGTGAAAAAGCCACTCCTGCTTCGCCTGCATACCGCAGCAATGCAGGAGGTGGCTACAACTACTGTTACCATTACTACTCCTGCCAAAGATGGTGAACGTAAAGTCACCCTCTCAGCGGTAGAAGCACAGGCACATAACACAATAGCGCACTCCTGAAGGACTGCTGCGCATGTGTGAACTCTGTTATGATGTAAGTGAATGGGTCCTGGCTTTTCTCCCTGCTTCCTGCTCTCATTTATCTTTCACAATAATCTCTATACTGCAGCCGGGATCCCTATTAACTGTTGCCTCCCCTTCCAGTTACCACGACACCCGCAACCCCCTCCCGCTGCACTCTCCTCTTCCTCTCTCCGTCATTTTCGTCTCCTCTTCATTGCTCCTTTGCCTTCTTTTCACCAACACATCGGGCGTCTGTGGGGCTAGAGATGTTGTTGCCCAAGCAGCAGCCAGTCTGTGCCTGTGTGCAGTGGGGCTGGGTGACGGATGAGCCTTGTTCATCTTCGTCTGCAAGATATCAGTATCAAGGGACAGTCTGCAAACTTTTTGTTACAAGTGTTTCCCAATATTGTTGAAGTCACTTGTATTTTGGAAAGTAGTTTGCAGACTGTGGGGTCTATTTACTAAGCTTGCAGTTTTCTTAGTGAAAAAGCCACTCCTGCTTCGCCTGCATACCGCAGCAATGCAGGAGGTGGCTACAACTACTGTTACCATTACTACTCCTGCCAAAGATGGTGAACGTAAAGTCACCCTCTCAGCGGTAGAAGCACAGGCACATAACACAATAGCGCACTCCTGAAGGACTGCTGCGCATGTGTGAACTCTGTTATGATGTAAGTGAATGGGTCCTGGCTTTTCTCCCTGCTTCCTGCTCTCATTTATCTTTCACAATAATCTCTATACTGCAGCCGGGATCCCTATTAACTGTTGCCTCCCCTTCCAGTTACCACGACACCCGCAACCCCCTCCCGCTGCACTCTCCTCTTCCTCTCTCCGTCATTTTCGTCTCCTCTTCATTGCTCCTTTGCCTTCTTTTCACCAACACATCGGGCGTCTGTGGGGCTAGAGATGTTGTTGCCCAAGCAGCAGCCAGTCTGTGCCTGTGTGCAGTGGGGCTGGGTGACGGATGAGCCTTGTTCATCTTCGTCTGCAAGATATCAGTATCAAGGGACAGTCTGCAAACTTTTTGTTACAAGTGTTTCCCAATATTGTTGAAGTCACTTGTATTTTGGAAAGTAGTTTGCAGACTGTGGGGTCTATTTACTAAGCTTGCAGTTTTCTTAGTGAAAAAGCCACTCCTGCTTCGCCTGCATACCGCAGCAATGCAGGAGGTGGCTACAACTACTGTTACCATTACTACTCCTGCCAAAGATGGTGAACGTAAAGTCACCCTCTCAGCGGTAGAAGCACAGGCACATAACACAATAGCGCACTCCTGAAGGACTGCTGCGCATGTGTGAACTCTGTTATGATGTAAGTGAATGGGTCCTGGCTTTTCTCCCTGCTTCCTGCTCTCATTTATCTTTCACAATAATCTCTATACTGCAGCCGGGATCCCTATTAACTGTTGCCTCCCCTTCCAGTTACCACGACACCCGCAACCCCCTCCCGCTGCACTCTCCTCTTCCTCTCTCCGTCATTTTCGTCTCCTCTTCATTGCTCCTTTGCCTTCTTTTCACCAACACATCGGGCGTCTGTGGGGCTAGAGATGTTGTTGCCCAAGCAGCAGCCAGTCTGTGCCTGTGTGCAGTGGGGCTGGGTGACGGATGAGCCTTGTTCATCTTCGTCTGCAAGATATCAGTATCAAGGGACAGTCTGCAAACTTTTTGTTACAAGTGTTTCCCAATATTGTTGAAGTCACTTGTATTTTGGAAAGTAGTTTGCAGACTGTGGGGTCTATTTACTAAGGGGAGAAAAGGGGGAAAAACGCTAAAGGCAGAGAAAATCCCTGTACATACCGCTTCTCAGTATGTACTAAAGGGATTTTCTCTGCCTGCCAGCGCTAAGTGCAGGCTACAATATCGCACTGCACCTGGAGCACTTAGCGCTGCCATAGACACCTATGGCAGCGCTAAGTGTCCCAGGTATTACTAAGGTGAGAGGGCACTTACTGTCGCATACCTCCCAACATGACCCTCTCCAGGAAGGACACAATGCTCTGGTCCTGGACTTACCTGGTAATTTATGATTGGTGGAGGCTCCAGAGATGGGGCTGCAGCACAGTCCAAAATTCAAATAGGGGAGTCACACCAACTGCCAGTGAGTCCCAGCCAGTGATGTTTGGCAGTGTGTGAAATGACAGTTGGTCTGGCCCCCCTATTTGAATTTTGAACTGCGCTGCAGCCCTGCCTCTTACCAGGGAAGTCCAGGACCAGAGCATTGTGTCCCTCCTGGAGAGTGTCATGTTGGGAGGTATGCAGTCGGGTGTCTTTTCCAGTGCTGATATCGCCTCCTGTAGCTGCAGGTATCTGTTTCTCCTCACTGGAGAAGCAGGACTTGAGCTGTGTCCGGTTGGCCGTTTGTTAATAAAGTTTGTTGAAAAAAAATAATAAATCCTCTCAGCTTCCTGCTGCACGGGACTCCGTCTGGAGATCTGCTTATGGTGACTCGGACTCCAATGTCTCTTTACTGTGCTGCTTACACCGCCGAATGGGTGACTTAACGTTCACCCTCCTCGGCAGGTCTATTGTTAGTAATACCTGCAGTAGCCAGCTCCTGCTTCCCAGCGGTAGCAGGCGAAGCAGGAGTGACATTAACTCCACGGTATGTGAAGTCTTAATAAATAGACCCCTGTACCTTGATCCCTGCTTGCAGACGGAGACCTGACCGCAGCTCCTGAGTGTAGATAAAGGCAGCTCTCCGAGCCGAAGCCAGTGCTGGAGAAATGAAGAGGGGGGGGGGGAGTCACCACAGAGTTTAGTAACAGCTGAGGGAGTTATCGCATCAATAGCAGCCTATGGAAGTGCGATAGACCTGACAAGCGCAGAAAAAGAAAAAGCAGTGAAAGTTGTTTAGTACTGCACATATTGAGAAGTGATATGTACAGGGATTTTCATTTTTCACGCTTTTCTATATATCCCTAAGTGTGGAGAGATAAAGTACAAACCAATCAACTTTTGTCATTTTTCAAATACAGCCTGTAAAATGACAGAAGCTGGTTGTTTGGTACTTTAATGGAGCATACACACGGTCAGATTTTTCTTCAGATCTGAACGATAACGATTAAAAAAATCGTTCAATCGTTCATATCTGAAGGAAAATCTGACATATCTGTCAGATGAACGATTTGAACGATGCGCGTTCCCGATGGTCAGATAACGATATCTGACATCTGATGTGTTTGCAGTCAGACTTGGACGATCCCATTCATTTTAATGCAGTCAAAAATCGTTCAAATCTTTGGTAAAATCGTTCAATCGTTCATCTGACAGATCTGACAAATCTGACCGTGTGTATGCTCCATTACTCTCTCCAAGGTTTGATACATCTCCCCCTGTGTCCCATCCTTACCATGTACCTATGGTTGAAATATCATGTTGCAGGTGGTTTGTTGGCAATAGGCCCCAGAAGTGTGAGGGGCCGGCTATTCCATCTGCAAGGGGGGTCGGGTGGGTACAAAGTAGTTAGGACTGGAATTGCGAGGTAAACATAACCATGTGCCCTCAAAGCGAAACACCTTCTTCAAACAGTAAACCCCCAACACTTCCACACCCAGCATCAGGCTTTGTCCATCTACTCCTAAACTTACACATATTTACTATAATGACTTTCTTCTCCATTTACATTTGTATTTATCACGTGTGCCTGGATGATTCAGGTTATACTCTGGTGCAGGGGTTGGCAATAAGCTGTCCTTCAGCTGTTGTTGAACTATACATCCCACCTACCCTCCAACATGACCCGTTCCATCAGGTACAAAATGCTCTGCTCCTGGACTTTCCACCTAATTTATTGTTGCTGACACCTGTGTTGAACTAGATAATTGATGAGACAGGTGTTTCAACACAGGTGGCTGCAATCCTAAATTAGATGGGAAGTCTAGGAACAGAGCATTTTGTACCTGATGGAATGGGTCATGTTGGAGGGTCTGATCCCAGCATGCCTTGTAACAGTTTTAGCATGGCCAAATAGCAAAACTGTGGCAGGACATGCTGGGATGTGTAGATCTACAACTGCTGGTGGGCGGCTTCTTGCCCACCCCTACTGGTGGGTAGAGGTACTGCAAAACTTGCTGGTGATTGATATCTCAAACTATATTGTTATACCCCTAGAGCAGGTCTATTCAGGGCACATTTTACCAAATCCAGAAGCATGTTTTGCATTGCATCATGTCATCATTACTATTATTATTATGAAAGTTTATAACACTATAATATTATGCAGCAACTTACAGAGAAAATGTAGTCAGTCCCTGCCCCATTTGAGCTTACAGCCTGAATTCCCTACCACACAAACTCACACTCTATGATCCATTTTGTTGGAAGTCATCTAGTCTATCAGTGTATTTTTGGTATGATTTTGGGCTGTGGGAGGAGAGATCACACCAGCGGAATGCCTTGCCACTTTGGACAGCCCAGTTGCTTAACCAGAAGGATGGTTTATCGGAAGATAGGCGATGTATGTGATATACTGGTTATGATAGAGCAGAGGTGTATATAGTTTGCAGGTAGCGGTGCAGGATGCTGGAATAGCGGTGATTGTGGGTAATATGCCGTGTATCACACTCTCACAGTAATGATAGGATGGCCCCGCATATGTTCAGTAGTAGCCTCAGTGGCCATCTTGGAACAGGAAATTAAGCCTCCCCGGAGAAACAAAATTGAGTTTTGCAGTAGCACTCTCCCTTATCAACACATATAACCTCCATATTTACTTAATAATAAAACTTCACTCACTTGAGTTATCTGGCCAGTTTTCTAAAATGTCTAATGATGTATTGCATAACAGTCAGTGAGGGCAATCTCTGAATAGTTACCCTGTTCATGCATGCAATTGCTTTAGCGATCATTTAACTTCTAACTGATTCCAGGGACCTGTCCCTGGATGTGACTTTTAATATATTCGGACATTATTAAATTTTTGCAACATTAAGAAATTATAATTATCAGGTCTAAAACCTGATAAAACCTGATAATTAATTAATATGCCCCTTAGTATTAAAATCTATTGAAAAGTTCTGATTTTCCACAATGTGGAATAAGTTTCTTGCCATTTTGTACAGCTCAGAATCAGAGAAGCTTTCATACAGTATATGCCCATATGTGCCATGCTAGATTCTTCTTGATCACGTAAGTATATTATGCTGCAAAGAAAAATCTCATCTTTGCACCTATGCATTCAGGGTCGGACTGGCCCATAGGGGTACAGGGGAAATCTCCGGTGGGCCCCACTCCCTGATGGCCCCACCTCCTCTTCAGGTTTCAGACAGTGCACTGAAATTATACATTGTTCCTCTATTACAGGGTCAGTTACTTGGTAGAGCAGGACTATGGATGAACAGACCATGCACTGTAGTATTCATGTTGTCTGCAGGCTATGTCCTTTATAATGATTGGCCAAGCCTCTGTGGCGGCTGGTCACACCCTTTAAGCATAGGCCCCTACCAGTGCCTTCCCTGGTGGTCCTTTCATGCCTCAGTCCGACACTGTATCCATTAGCAGCAGTGAATGCCTTGAATCATTATGCACTGAGAATTTATGCTCATAATGTTAAATAATGTATTTGTATTAGATGGATCAAGAAAATCAGTCCTAGCACTGGCAATACAAGAAGCAAAGCTGTCAAGTGCAGAGACAGGCCTGGGTACTAGGGGAAGGTGGCTAAAATCAGGGAGGCATGGCCACACCCCTCAAAAATAGATTAAAACACTATGTGCAGGCCGCACGTGCTACCGGTGGGGTGCCGTGAGTGCTACAGGTGGTGTGCCGTGAGCACTGAAAGGGAATCTGGGTACCTGTGGAGTGGCGGTCCCCGGCATGTCATCTCTTTCCGTGGTCCCCTTTGGATTATCTACCATGCTGCCAGTGCCTCTCACTCTGTCATATGATCCACAGCTCCTGTCGCTCAGCCAATCAGGTCTCTGGGGGAGGGGCTGAGCTGCGCTGCAAAGGGGTACAATATGTATCACTATATTTTACTATACTATACATGGCACTGCCCGGCGCAGCATCGTTGCTGGGGGGAACAAATGTATCCCTCAGAAATTAGCTGGGCCCCCGCCGGGCCCTTCCAGCAAGTGCTGGCCCGGGTTAACAGTAATCTCAACGTCCCTGATGAAAAGTGTACCTGTTTTTGAGGACAGTAGCTAAATAGATAAATAAATATATAAATACATTAGGTATTTTCTGAAGTATAATGCAATGTAGGAAAAACAGGGCGAAAAAAGTACTACAAAGTATTGAGGCACACTACTGGGTACATGAACAATGAATTTAACTTTATTAATTAATTCTGACTTACAGATAGAAAGTAATATAGAACACAATAGACTAATACTAGCCAAATATTCACATTGTTACTCATTTGGCCATGAAATTTTGCTAGACGGAATGTGTACTTCAGTATCCGCAGCCCTATCACATTCACACAGAAGATTTATTGATCATCATCGTACCAGCTCCATTCATTTTCCGAAATATGAATTTACCAATAAATGCAGGTTGGCATTGAAACGAATTGCAATTCTAAAGCAGAACTCCATGGAAGAGCCACTAATGTCACTCCTCTGCGGCACGTTGTGTTTCACTGCAAAACTTGAGTCACGCAACAATTCCATAAAGTTTCACTCATATCACAGGATAACCAAATAATTGGAAAGTTTATTTCTTTGTTAATTTTTTGGCCCCTATTTACTAGGGGTGAGCGGGTTCGGATTTCTGAAATCCGAACACCCCCAAGCTCCCCCCGATCCGAGGCCGATCCGAGTCAGGCTCGACTTTTCCCGCCTGACTCGGATCTGAAATCGAAGCAAAACGTAATCATCCCGCCTTCCGGGTCTCGCGGGTTTTGGATCCTATATAAGGTACCCGCGTCGGCGCCATTTTCTCACTCGGCTGTGGACAGTGAAGAGGGAGGGTGGGAGTTAGGGCTGGCTGGGCTGTGTAGTGTAGTGCAGTGTAGTGTTGTGCTGTGCTGCGCTGTGCTGCTGTTGTCCATAAGGGCTGTGTCCACTCCTCCAAAGTCCATAGGGGCTGGCTGTGTTGTGCTGTGCTGCTGTTGTCCATAGGGGCTGTGTCCACTCCTCCAAAGTCCATAGGGGCTGGCTGTGTTGTGCTGTGCTGCTGTTGTCCGTAAGGGCTGTGTACACTCCTCCAAAGTCCATAGGGGCTGGCTGTGTTGTGCTGTGCTGCTGTTGTCCATAGGGGCTGTGTCCACTCCTCCAAAGTCCATAGGGGCTGGCTGTGTTGTGCTGTGCTGCTGTTGTCCATAGGGGCTGTGTCCACTCCAAAGTCCTGTGCAGAGTCCCAGTCCTAAAGGGGTGCTGTAGTGTTGTCCAGGGGGTGTTCTGTCCATCAGGGGTGCTCCCCCCAAGTGCAAAAAAAAATTAAATATTTTCTGTGTTTGTGAATTGTGTGCGCAGTACTGCACGTGCATCAACAAAGTAGTGCCAAGCGTGCGCCTGTGTCATAAGTAAAGGGCCGGCTGGCTTGACCGTTAAAGGGTACTGTAACCCCCAAAGTACACTCCAAACCAAATAAAAAAATATTTTCTGTGTTTGTGAATTGTGTGCGCAGTAGCCGCACGTGCATCAACAAAGTAGTGCCAAGCATGCGCCTGTGTCATACGTAAAGGGCCGGCTGGCTTGACCATTAAAGGGTGCTGTAACCCCCAAAGTACACTCCAAACAAAATAAAAAAATATTTTCTGTGTTTGTGAATTGTGTGCGCAGTAGCCGCACGTGCATCAACAAAGTAGTGCCAAGCGTGCGCCTGTGTCATAAGTAAAGGGCCGGCTGGCTTGACCGTTAAAGGGTGCTGTAACCCCCAAAGTACACTCCAAACAAACTAAAAAAATAGTTTCTGTGTTTGTGAATTGTGTGCGCCGTAGCCGCATGTGCATCAACAAAGTAGTGCCAAGCATGCGCCTGTGTCCCATAAGTAAAAGGCCGGCTGGCTTGTCCGTTAAAGGGTGCTGTAACCCCCAAAGGGCACTCCAAACAAAATAAAAATATATATTTTTCTTTGTTTGTGAATTGTGTGCACTGTGGCTGCACGTGCATCAACAAAGGAGCAGCGCCAAGCGTGCGCCTGTGTCCCATAAGTAAAGGGCCGGATGGCTCATTTCTTAAAGGGTGGTGTAACCCACAAAGTGCACTACTCTCCAGCAAAAATAAAAAAATATTTTCTGTGTTTGTGTGCGCCTTAGCCGCACGTATATATCAATATAACATAAATGGAGGACCAAACTTTCTCTGATAAAAATAAAATAGGGAAAGATCAAGAACCACTTCCTCCTAGTGCTGTTGCTGCTGCTGGGAGTTGTTCATCATCCCAGAGAGGAAGTAGGAACACCACTACTTTTACTAAACAATTGACCCTCCAGCAGTCCCTAGAGAGGAGGATGAAGTACGACAGCAGTCATCCTGAAGCAAAACATATAACTGAGGCCTTGACTGCTATGTTGGTGTTAGACGTGCGTCCAGTATCCACCATTAGTGCAGTGGGATTTAGACAATTGATGGAGGTAGTGTGTCCCCGGTTCCAAATCCCGTCTAGATTCCACCTGCATCCTCAAAGCAGCAGCGACAAGCGTGCGTCTGTCTGTTAAAGGGTGGTGTAACCCTCAAAGTGCGCTCCACAAACAATAAAAAAATTCTTATTTTTTTTCTGTCTTTGTGAAATGTGTGGGCTGTAGCCGCACCTGCATCCTTAAAGCAGCAGCGACAAGCGTGCATCTGTCTGTTAAAGGGTGGTGTAACCCTCAAAGTGTGTTCCACAAACAATAAAAAATTATTTTTTTTCTGTCTTTGTGAATTGTGTGCACTGTAGCTGCACTTGCATCAACAAAGGAGCAGCGCCAAGCGTGCGCCTGTGTCCCATAAGTCTGTTAAAGGGTGGTGTAACCCCCAAAGTGCTCCAAAAAATAAAAAACATTTTTTTTTCTGTGTTTGTGACTTGTGTGCAATGTAGCCGCACGTGCATCAACACAGTAGCAGCACCAAGCGTGCGCCTGTGTCATAAGTCAAGGGCCGGTTTGGACGTCTGGTCCGGACTGAAGGACGTGCCAACAATTTCTGACAAGTCTACTGTCACTGCATATGATACTGTCCTCAAAGCAGCAGCGACAAGCATGCGTCTGTCTGTTAAAGGGTGGTGTTACCCCCAAAGTGCGCTCCAACAAAGTAAAATAATCTTCTTTTTTTCTGTGTTTGTGTTTGAAATGTATGCGCAGTAGCCGCACCTGCATCCTCAAAGCAGCAGTGACAAGCGTGCATCTATCTGTTAAAGGGTGGTGTAACCCTCAAAGTGCGCTCCACTATAAATAAAAAATTCTTCTTTTTTTTCTGTCTTTGTGAATTGTGTGGGCTGTAGCCGCACCTGCATCCTCAAAGCAGCAGCGACAAGCATGCGTCTGTCTGTTAAAGGATTACATCGGTGACAGCATCCAAGTAGGCATGTCAGACAGTCCGTACCTGTACTGGCAGGAAAAAGAGGCAATTTGGAGGTCCCTGTACAAACTGGCTCTATTTTACCTGAGTTGCCTCCCCTCCAGTGTGTACTCCGAAAGAGTGTTTAGTGCAGCCGGGAACCTTGTCAGCGAAAGGCGTAGGAGGTTGCTTCCACAAAATGTGGAGAAGATGATGTTCATAAAATGAATTATCAACTCTTCCAGGGAGACCAGCCTCCAGAATGTACAGAGGGACCTGTGGTTGTGGATTCCAGCGGGGACGAATTAATACTCTGTGAGGATGAGGATGTACACAACACTGAAGAGGGTGAGGAATCGGTGGATGAGGAGGATGAGGACGACATCTTGCCTCCGTAGAGTCAGTTTGTGCAGGGACAGATTAATTGCCAGCTTGTTTTGTGGGGGCCCAAACGAACCAATCATTTCAGCCACAGTCGTGTGGCAGACCCTGGCGCTGAAATGTTTGGTTTGTTAAAGTGTGCATGTCCTGTTTATACAACATAAGGGTGGGTGGGAGGGCCCAAGGACCATTCCATCTTGCACCTCTTTTTTTTCTTTGAATTATGTACTGTTTGGGGCCTAGTTTTTCAAACTGCCATCCTGTCTGCCACTGCAGTGTCACTCCTAGATGAACCACGTGTTTGTGCCGCTCACTCGTATCTGTTAGCATAGTCATCCAGCTACCTCGGTGCAACCTTTTGGATATAAAAACACTATTGTGAGGTGTGAGGTGTTCAGAATAGACTGGAAATGAGTGGAAATTAAGTTTATTGAGGTTAATAATAGCATAGGAGCAGAAAAACACAAAAATTCTGTGATTTTAGCTGTTTTTATGCTTTTTAAAAAAAAAATACAGAACCAAAACCCAGAACCCAAAACACGGAAGGGTGGCTTTGGCAAAACCAATCCAGATCCAAAACACGAAAAGTGGCCGGTGCACACCCCTACTATTTACTACAATCCACATTTCAAATGCAGTTGTAGTGCCACTAGCGCACGGAGGGGGGGTTTCTAAGTATCCAGAAACCCCCCCTTCCCTGACCAACCTTTTTTTTTTCTTCAGAGATGGAGATAGCCTTGTCTCCATCTCTGCACCATCCCCAGGCCACCCACAATCAGAGGCGCGGCGCTGCCCGGCCAGGCCCCTACCAGTTCAGATGTCAGCGCTTCCGCAACAGGTGGCTTTCATACCACCTGACGAGGAAGCGCTGGCAGCTGAATCGGCAGTGGACGGGCAGTGCGCCATGCTCACAGCCCTCCCAGAGGGAGCTAGACAGAGGGAGGCACAGCCGGAGCCGGGCCCCACCTTCCGGCTCACGGACGGAGGCGTGCACAGGAGCGGGGATTCAGGTAAGTGAGGTTTTTAAAAAAATTTTGTGTGTGTATTTTTTGTTGTAAGGGGCACTATATTGGGGACACTGCTGGGGGGAGGCACTACTGGGAGCACTGGCACTGCTTGGAGGGCACTGCATAGGGGGGACTACTACTGGGGGCACTAAATAAGGGGCACTGCATAGGGGGGACTACTACTGGGGGCACAATATAAGTGGCACTGCATATGGGGGACCAATCCACTGCCCGTCCACTGCCGATTCAGCTGCCAGCGCTTCCTCGTCAGGTGGTATGAAAGCCACCTGACGCGGAAGAGCTGACATCTGAACTGGCAGGGGCCTGGCTGGGCAGCGCCGAGCCGCTGATCGTGGGTATAAGGGGCACTGCCTAGGGGGGATAACCACTTAGTGCCACTAGCGCACGGAGGGGGGGTTTCTAAGTACCCAGAAACCCCCCCCCCTTCCCTGACCAACCATTTTTTTTTCTTCAGAGATGGAGACAGTCTTGTCGCCATCTCTGCACCATCCCCAGGCCACCCACGATCAGCAGCGTGGAGCTGCCCAGCCAGGCCCCTGCCAGTTCAGATGTCAGTGCTTCCGCATCAGGTGGCTTTCATACCACCTGACGAGGAAGCGCTGTCAGCTAAATCAGCAGTGGACGGACAGTGCTGCACGTGCATCAACAAAGGAGCAGCGCCAAGCGTGCGCCTGTGTCCCATAAGTAAAGGGCCGGCTGGCTCATTTCTTAAAGGGTGGTGTAACCCACAAAGTGCACTACACTCCAGCAAAAATAAAAAAATATTTTCTGTGTTTGTGTGCGCCTTAGCCGGACGTATATATCAATATAACATAAATGGAGGACCAAACTTTCTCTGATAAAAATAAAGTAGGGAAAGATCAAGAACCACTTCCTCCTAGTGCTGTTGCTGCTGCTGGGAGTTGTTCATCATCCCAGAGAGGAAGTAGGAACACCACTACTTTTACTAAACAATTGACCCTCCAACAGTCCCTAGCGAGGAGGATGAAGTACGACAGCAGTCATCCTGAAGCAAAACATATAACTGAGGCCTTGACTGCTATGTTGGTGTTAGACGTGCGTCCGGTATCCACCATTAGTGCAGTGGGATTTAGACAATTGATGGAGGTAGTGTGTTCCCGGTTCCAAATCCCGTCTAGATTCCACCTGCATCCTCAAAGCAGCAGCGACAAGCGTGCGTCTGTCTGTTAAAGGGTGGTGTAACCCTCAAAGTGCGCTCCACAAACAATAAAAAAATTCTTATTTTTTTTCTGTCTTTGTGAAATGTGTGGGCTGTAGCCGCACCTGCATCCTTAAAGCAGCAGCGACAAGCGTGCATATGTCTGTTAAAGGGTGGTGTAACCCTCAAAGTGCGCTCCACAAACAATAAAAAAATTCTTATTTTTTTTCTGTCTTTGTGAATTGTGTGGGCTGTAGCCGCACCTGCATCCTCAAAGCAGCAGTGACAAGCGTGCGTCTGTCTGTTAAAGGGTGGTGTAACCCTCAAAGTGCGCTCCACAAACAATAAAAAATTATTTTTTTTCTGTCTTTGTGAATTGTGTGGACTGTAGCTGCAGGTGCATCAACAAAGGAGCAGCGCCAAGCGTGCGCCTGTGTCCCATAAGTCTGTTAAAAGGTGGTGTAACCCCCAAAGTGCTCCAAAAAATAAAAAACATTTTTTTTTCTGTGTTTGTGACTTGTGTGCAATGTAGCCGCACGTGCATCAACACAGTAGCAGCACCAAGCGTGCGCCTGTGTCATAAGTCAAGGGCCGGTTTGGACGTCTGGTCCGGACTGAAGGACGTGCCAACAATTTCTGACAAGTCTACTGTCACTGCATATGATACTGTCCTCAAAGCAGCAGCGACAAGCGTGCGTCTGTCTGTTAAAGGGTGGTGTTACTCCCAAAGTGCGCTCCAACAAAGTAAAATAATCTTCTTTTTTTCTGTGTTTGTGTTTGAAATGTATGCGCAGTAGCTGCACCTGCATCCTCAAAGCAGCAGTGACAAGCGTGCATCTATCTGTTAAAGGGTGGTGTAACCCTCAAAGTGCGCTCCACTAAAAATAAAAAATTCTTCTTTTTTTTCTGTCTTTGTGAATTGTGTGGGCTGTAGCCGCACCTGCATCCTCAAAGCAGCAGCGACAAGCATGCGTCTGTCTGTTAAAGGATTACATCGGTGACAGCATCCAAGTAGGCATGTCAGACAGTCCGTACCTGTACTGGCAGGAAAAAGAGGCAATTTGGAGGTCCCTGTACAAACTGGCTCTATTTTACCTGAGTTGCCTCCCCTCCAGTGTGTACTCCGAAAGAGTGTTTAGTGCAGCCGGGAACCTTGTCAGCGAAAGGCGTAGGAGGTTGCTTCCACAAAATGTGGAGAAGATGATATTCATAAAATGAATTATCAACTCTTCCAGGGAGACCAGCCTCCAGAACGTACAGAGGGACCTGTGGTTGTGGATTCCAGCGGGGACGAATTAATACTCTGTGAGGATGAGGATGTACACAACACTGAAGAGGGTGAGGAGGATGAGGACGACATCTTGCCTCCGTAGAGTCAGTTTGTGCAGGGACAGATTAATTGCCAGCTTGTTTTGTGGGGGCCCAAACGAACCAATCATTTCAGCCACAGTCGTGTGGCAGACCCTGGCACTGAAATGTTTGGTTTGTTAAAGTGTGCATGTCCTGTTTATACAACATAAGGGTGGGTGGGAGGGCCCAAGGACAATTCCATCTTGCACCTCTTTTTTTTCTTTGAATTATGTACTGTTTGGGGCCTAGTTTTTCAAACTGCCATCCTGTCTGCCACTGCAGTGTCACTCCTAGATGGACCACGTGTTTGTGCCGCTCACTCGTATCTGTTAGCATAGTCATCCAGCTACCTCGGTGCAACCTTTTGGATATAAAAACACTATTGTGAGGTGTGAGGTGTTCAGAATAGACTGGAAATGAGTGGAAATTAAGTTTATTGAGGTTAATAATAGCATAGGAGCAGAAAAACACAAAAATTCTGTGATTTTAGCTGTTTTTATGCTTTTTTAAAAAAAAAATACAGAACCAAAACCCAGAACCCAAAACACGGAAGGGTGGCTTTGGCAAAACCAATCCAGATCCAAAACACGAAAAGTGGCCGGTGCACACCCCTACTATTTACTACAATCCACATTTCAAATGCAGTTGTAGTGCCACTAGCGCACGGAGGGGGGGTTTCTAAGTATCCAGAAACCCCCCCTTCCCTGACCAACCTTTTTTTTTTTTCTTCAGAGATGGGGATAGCCTTGTCTCCATCTCTGCACCATCCCCGGGCCACCCACGATCAGCGGCGCGGCGCTGCCCGGCCAGGTCCCTGCCAGTTCAGATGTCAGCGCTTCCGCGTCAGGTGGCTTTCATACCACCTGACGAGGAAGCGCTGGCAGCTGAATTGGCAGTGGACAGGCAGTGCGCCATGCTCACAGCCCTCCCAGAGGGAGCTAGACAGAGGGAGGCACAGCCGGAGCCGGGCCCCACCTTCCGGCTCACGGACGGCGGCGTGCACAGGAGCGGGGATTCAGGCAAGTGAGGTTTTTTTATTTTTTGTGTGTATTTTTTGTTGTAAGGGGCACTATATTGGGGGCACTGCAAGGGGGGACCACTACTGGGAGCACTGGCACTGCTTGAGGGGCACTGCATAGTGGGGACTACTTCTGGGGGCACTAAATAAGGAGCACTGCATAGGGGGGACTACTACTGGGGGCACAATATAAGTGGCACTGCATATGGGGGACCAATCCACTGCCCGTCCACTGCCGATTCAGCTGCCAGCGCTTCCTCGTCAGGTGGTATGAAAGCCACCTGACGCGGAAGAGCTGACATCTGAACTGGCAGGGGCCTGGCTGGGCAGCACCGAGCCGCTGATCGTGGGTATAAGGGGCACTGCCTAGGGGGGATAACCACTTAGTGCCACTAGCGCATGGAGGGGGGGTTTCTAAGTACCCAGAACCCCCCCCCTTCCCTGACCAACCATTTTTTTTCTTCAGAGATGGAGACAGCCTTGTCGCCATCTCTGCCCCATCCCCAGGCCACCCACGATCAGCAGCGCGGAGCTGCCCGGCCAGGCCCCTGCCAGTTCAGATGTCAGTGCTTCCGCATCAGGTGGCTTTCATACCACCTGACGAGGAAGCGCTGTCAGCTAAATCAGCAGTGGACGGACAGTGCGCCATGCTCACAGCCCTCCCAGAGGGAGCTAGACAGAAGGAGGCACAGCCGGAGCCGTGCTCCACCTTCCGGCTCACGGACGGCGGCGTGCACAGGAGCGGGGATTCAGGCAAGTGAGGTTTTTTTATTTTTTTGTGTGTGTATTTTTTGTTGTAAGGGGCACTATATTGGGGCACTGCAAGGGGGGACCACTACTGGGGGCACTGGCACTACTGGGGGTACTACTGGGGGAGCACTACTGGGAGCACTGGCACTACTTGGGGGGCACTGCTTATGGGGGACTACTACTGGGGGCACTAACTAAGGGGCACTGCATAGGGGGGACTACTACTGGGGGCACAATATAGGTGGCACTGCATATGGGGGACCACTACTGGTGGCTCTAGCACTGCTGGGGGGCACTACTGGGGCACTGCATAGGGGGGCCTACTACTAGGGGCACTATATAAAGGGCACTACTGGGGCACTGCATATGGGGGACCAGTACTGGGGGGCACTACTAGGGCACTGTATAAGGGGCACTGCATAGGGGGGACAACCACTTAGGGCACTTCATAGGGGAGACTACTTCTGGGGGCACTATATAAGTGGCACTACATAGGGATGACTACTACTGGGAGCAGTATATAAGGGGCACTGCATAGGGGGGACCACCACTTAGGGCACTGCATAGGTGAGTCTACTACTGGGGGCATTATATTAGTGGCACTACATAGGGAGGACTACTACTGGGAGCAGAATATAAGTGGCACTACTGGGAGCATTGCATAGGGGGGGACTACTACTGGGGGCACTATATAAGGGGCACTACATAGGGAGGACTACTACTGGGGGCCTCTGTTGTGCGCACCTACTTATATATGTGTGTGTAGACATATATAATGGAAACCCCTCCCTGAGAATCCTGCGTTTGCCCCTGTGTGTGATAATTTCACCTAAATTTCCATTGCGAATTTAGGAACTATCACAACAATGTATTCACATTCTCAAGCAGGGACAGAGCTTTTCATTATATTTATCGCAAAAAATACAGTGAAAGTGCCTTCTGCGCAGCCACCGGCTAGTGCATTGCAAGTATGGGAAATGCGATCTGCTTATTAAACAAATGCGAATTAAAGGGCTTGGAGTAGTTTTTCACGAAAACTGCTCCAAAAGTCCTTTAATAGATTTCATTGTAACTAAAATAATGTGAAAATGGTTTTCACATTATTTTAGTACAAAAAAAAGATTGAAAACCAGGAACAATTATTATTATCATTATTTTAAAAAGTTTGCATAATCATGGTTTTACTAAGTATTGCAGTTATTATTATTATTATTATCGTTTATTTATATGGCGCCACAAGTGCTCGGCAGCACCTTACAAAGTACATAAACAAAAAGGTGACCAGTGACTTACAGTACAATACAATGCAGGACAAGGAAATAGATAATATACATTGCTATATTAGCGACCATAACATCCACATTAGCAGCAGAGCATAAGCAACCAAGTGTTAGGTGCCCTAGTGGGGAGTAAGAAGTAGATGAAAGTAAAGTAGGGAGAAGCATAAAAGGGTAGAGGGCCCTGCACGTAAGAGCTTACATTCTAAAAGGGAGGGGCAGACAAACAGGCGTTACACAAATGGGGTAAACGAGGAGGAAGAAACATGTAGCAACAAGTTAGGATGAGAGCTGGAAGGCTTAATGAAGTAGTGGGTCTTGAGAGCCTGTTTGAATGATTGCAGAGAGGTGGAGAGTCTGATGGGGAGAGGAAGAGAGTTCCAAAGGTGCAGAGCAGCATGGGCAAAATCTTGGAGTCGGGAGTGGGAGGAAGTAATCAGTTGGCATGAGAGGCGGCATGCATTTGTTGAACGAAGAGGGCGGACAGGAGAGTGAAGGGAGATGAGATCAGAGATGTAAGTGCGAGAGGAATGGGTGAGGGCTTTGTAAGCGAGTGTGAGAACCTTGAATTGGGTTCTGAAAGGGAAGGGGAACCAGTGGAGGGCTTGTAGGAGAGGGAAGGCAGATGTAGAGCATTTGGAGAGGAAGATGAGCTGAGCAGCAGCATTGAGGACAGGCTGGAGAGGAGAGAGATGGGATTTGGGGAGGCCAGATAGGAGGTACAGTGGTCCAATCTGGAGATGACCAGTGAGTGTATGAGAGTTTTAGTAGCATCCTGGGTGAGATAGGGTCAAATATTTTTGAGATGGAAACGACAGAACTGCAAGAGGTTCTGGATATGTGGTTTGAAGGAAAAGGATAAGTCCAGGATAATTCCAAGACAGCGCACTGTGGGGCTAGAGACAATTGTGCCATCAACTGATAAAGAAAAGTGGGAAGTGAGATTATGTGGTCCTGATTCAGAGTTCTACGCTTCTGCACAGCATCTGTGTCTTTGCAAAAATATGCTAATGCCTACAGGAGGTGTCTGATGGAAAAAGACACCTCCTGCCGGCATCTCAGTCCAATGCCTGTGTCCAAAGTTGCAGGATCGGCTCAACATTGTGACCATCTCTTACTAAGAATGGTCACTTCATGCCTGCTTGGGAAGCCCTCGGCACTCTAAGAAAATAGTGCCAACATGCCTCCATTCTCTGGAAATGCAGGCAGCACCACCCATACCCAAAAGGCTTGGGGTCACTGCATGCAAATTCGCAGGACTAGTTCTGCACATGCGCTGAATGCTGAATGGGTCATGCAGATTCCCCCGCCCCCCCCCCCCTCCACCATACATGTCTGCAAAGTAAACCATCGGGTTTGCGTACATCTCTGAAATAGACCCAATCTCTAAAACTCAATAACGGTTGGTAACAGCATCCTGGTTTAATCGTAATCCTTTGGTTAATCAACGTATAGCGCTGCAGTTGTTTGATTTGAAATACAGATGATGAAACATTTCTTCTCTCCCGGGGAGAAAAACATATTTTAAAGTGGTCCAACGTCTCTCCCCGGGCAGCTGGCCAACAGTGACGGTTATAAATATATCTGTTCAACAGCCCTTAACGTGCCAGCAAATTCTATCACATCCAGCACAGTATTATTATTTTAAACGGTTTGTATTCTAATTATGGTGAATAGAACTAAGGGAGCTAAAGTGTTTTCTGCTGTATCACAGGATGGGGCCTGGACAAGAAGTAGTCCTCACTTGCCATACCTTTTATAGTATTGTCTGATCTATTCTATACCACTGTCAGCCGGAAGCTGGTGGAGGAGAATCCCAGGTGCTTAGTCAGAGGACACATCATAACACTATTTTCTATCGTTAATCTTGAAGCTTGAGCAGGGAAGCGGAGAGTACTTTCAAAGTATGAGAACACATTCCAGTTATATCAAATTAACCTATTACAGATTAAGCTGTTCCATTGGATTTAATCAGTGAACAGATAAATGTTGGTTAGACTATAATAATATTTTTGTACAAAACTGAAGACACGAGGAAACTATGGCGTGACTAAAGTCACAGCTTAAAAAAAAACAAAATACTTAGCATTATGTAAACAATGAGCACTTACCAATGTTACGTGGTAATTGGCAATGTACTGTATAAGCATCCTTTTGATAACTAGCTATAACTTTCAGGTACAGTAAGTAGGTAAGTTGGGCAGTACTACCTAATATAATACAAGGGTTCCAGTTGTCATGTATCAGTAAAGTAGTTCTATGGGGAACGTATGGTGCTGATTGGGTGCGTGATATTAGTAAACGTGGGTTGTGACTAGGCAGAGTTAAATTAAATTGGGGAGGTTGAGGTATGCTATGTGGAAGTAACTTTTAAAAAAAATTATTCTCCTTTAATACTTTCAGTATTGTACCAATAATAGTAGCATGCACATTGCCACTATACGACAATCACTACTGTAGAAAACTACATTGTGTGTCCCCCTTGTTTCCATTACAGTATGTAGATGGATTTTATAAATATCTATACAGTGTGCTTTTTTCTATGAGAAAAGGTGCTGGTAATCCAAAAAAAATTAGGCTAGTACTCGCCTAAAGCATACCTCCCAACAGTCTCAATTTTGAGTGGGGCAGTTCACCTTTTCGGGCACTGTCCTGCTGCATCACGCATGGACCACAGTGTCCCAGGTGGTTGGCCCCCTCTCACTTGCAGAGCAAGCGGTGAATAGATGCCGTGGTTCACGGGCATTTCCAGCAAGGCCACGCCCCTTGCTTAGACCACTCCCCATTTTTGGGAGCACCTTTGCAGACTCAAAGGTCCTTATCTGTATTTCACAAAAGTTGATACTAGATTTATAGTGACACTGGTTGGGGGTGCAGATGCTTACTTTATTCATTTCTGAAATGATTTCACTGATTTATTCTTGTTTCTGGAACTGGAATCGGTATGATATCCTGGCGGCCGCATGGCCGGGAGTTCGAATCCCGACTGCAGCAGCCCAACAAAACAGCAGAGCCCGGCAGCGGAAGCCCGACAGCGCTGGAAATCCCGATCGTCCTAAGGTAAGTATCTACTAACCTAACCCCCCTAACCCTAACCCTCCTTAGGGGTGCCTAACCCTAACCTCCCCCCATGTGCCTAACCCTAATCCCCCCCTCTGTGCCTAACCCTAACCCCCCCTTCCCCGCTGCCTAAACCGAAGTCCTCCGGGGGGTGCCTAACCCTAACCTCCCCCCTGGGGGTGCCTAACCCTAACCCTCCCTCCCCTAGCCTGACCCTAACCCTCCCGGGGGGGTACCTAACCCTAAGTTCCCCCCGGGAGCCCTAAACCTAACCCTCCCCCCGCACGGCTGTCCGCTGGCGGCGCCCGGCATCCCTTCGATCGGAAAAATGACAGGCGTCTAGATTTAGACGCCTGTCATTTAACCCTCGCCGGGGTAATGCAGTCGGTAAGCCGGCTGTCGGGCTTACGTCAGCCGGCTTCCCGATTGCATCCCCTGGAACTAGTTATTTTAAGAACTAGTAGTTTGTGCCCCAGAAGGGTTGTAGTCAGGAAGCCGGCGGTCGAAATGCCGACCGGCGGCTTTCCAACAGTGAAATCCTGGCATGGGACTAATGACAGGCGTCTAAATACCGACGCCTATCTTTAGCCCCATGCCGAAATCCTGACTCCCGACATACAGAACGTAGGTGGGGGGGGTAGGGGTCTTAGGCTTAGGCTCCCCCCCAGGAGGGTTAGGGTCAGGCTAGGGAAAGGGGGGGTTAGCGTCAGGCACCCCCGGGGGGAGCTTAGGTTTAGGCGCCTCCCCAGGAGGGTTAGGTTTAGGGTGCTGGGAGGGGGGCTTAGGTTTAGGCACCCCTGGGGGGAGGTTATGGTTAGGCACTAGGGGGGTAGGTTAGGGTTAGGCATCCCTAAGGGAGGGTTAGGGTTAGGGGGGGAGAGGGGAGGGTTAGGGGTCTTACTTCTGTCGGGATCTTCCAGCATCGGTATTACATCCGCCGGGCTTAGGTCCGGTGGTAATTTATACCGATTCCCCCCAAAGTACCAACCACAAAAAGCATTGTAGATAAAAGACAAATAAAATGCATGGTTGTATTTTTAGATCTTCTCTTTGTCTGATCCCATTGTCCTTGAGCACTTTTTTATGTCAGTATGTTCAGGATATTGTGTTCCTTCAGTTCCATAGACCTCAATGTGCTTTGCTGTCTGCAAGTATTACAAACAGACAAAGCGCAGGTTATACATCACTGAATGATCAGAGCATTTATATTAAATAAAACTGTCAAAGTTAGCACTTAATCAAAGGGATAACCATCTGTATAAACATATTTCTCGTACAGACCTTTCTGCCAAGCTTCCAATTAAGGACACATTGGCACTTCACAATGGACCTGATGTGTAGGACATACAGTGTATTGTACATAATAGGTAATCCAGGTTAGGCAAGTAACATTTTGTTATGGTGAAGTGTTCTTTGGCTGTTTATACTTTGCTGCGTCTCATGCACCGTGAGTCAGAAAAGAAGATTCAGGTTTTGTCAGCCTATTAAGAAATCAGGATTCTGGGATAGCATTATATTTACTGTGACACTTCTATATATAAAAAGCTAATAACAACATTAATAGGGTCTGCAGTTTGTCAAATGGCAGAGATACTGAAGATCGTCCTGTTTTTGGGGAAAAAAAGATGCAAACACTCAGTACTATCAGAAAAAAGCACTGCTTATCTGTACTAGTATTATAAGAACATTGTGTCTGTCTGTTTGTTCCAAGTTGGTGCAAAAATTACTGAACCAATTATCATAACTGCAAAATATTATAGTGGAACCTCCTAGAAATAACCTGCAGTTTGTTTCATCTCAATACGTCAGAGTTAAAGTTCAGCAATAACAAAACAAAATTTATTGACATCATCAATGCAAGAACGTGGCACCATGCACGCGGCCAGTAAGGGGAGGGGTGAGAAGTGCTTTGGGTCCGCATTCACTCGAATAGGATAGGCTACATACTAGTCTGTATAGTGCTGCTGGTCATGTGGGACACTCCTGCGACAGGGCCCCTATGCACAGCAATACAACTATAACACCTCAAATAAAAAAATTGTTGGCAAAAGTGATTTCATCGTGGGCAAAGCCACGGGCAACAGCTAGTAGTAAATAAATATTTACATATTACAAAGACATATATATATATATAATTGTTTGCTCTTTGCTTTCCCTATTATGGGTCAGTATGTTATTTTAGTCAATTAAACTTGGAATCACCATTTTTACTGTAAAATACAGATAGTTATCGTGTTAAGAAAGTTAAGAAAGGGGCCCATTTATTGTACCTTAATATCAGCTGCATAATTTGTTTATTATCGCAGTGACATTAATGAACATGCCGCTGGTACTTAACAGTACTTACCTCCTGGCAAGGTACAGCAACGCGCCGCACTGGCTTAATTATGGACGCCCCTAAAACGGCGTCCCAACGCACAGGCACGCCTGCGTTCGCCCAGCCACCCACAAACGGCACTTCCTGTCAATCAATATCGGAAGGGGTCTGCATGCACGCTGCGTGTAGTCTGCGTGTGCTTACCTGATCGCACTGGCTAGATCGCACACATGCAGTGCAATGCATACGCATGCGCAATACAAAAACATCGGGCAAGTGTGTGCGTTCTCTCCTATGCATTGCTTGCTGAATCAGACAATCTGCCTGGAAAGTTTCGCTGAAACCAGAAAGGTTGTTGCTGGTTCCCATTGCCAGCAATGGGGTCCTATGGCTCTATCGCCATCTATAGATGGCGTAAGCAATACAGCAACAAACAGCAGTAATCTTAGTTTACCGCTGTTTCTTAAATATTGAAATGTGGACATAACCCCATTAGTGAGAGCTAATGTAGTTATGTCATGTTGTTAAAAAGGGCCCTAAATGTCCAAAACTCAGCTTTTACTAAATCTGGGTGAGCACATTTCATATCAATTTATGGAGAGATTCTGTTTAAACCACTCAACGTGTGCGATAATTTTTTTTTTATTTCCAACAGGACATCCATATTCCATATTAATCAATATCAACTGGGGAATTTTTGGAATAGATTCTATATTGAAAAGACAATGGTGCCATGTTGGCCAAAATTTTTTCACTCAAGAAAGGTCAGGGCAATTACTTAAGGGCACCGCTGGGGTGACAGATGGGACAGGTGCCCTAGGTGATGGAGAAAGGGAGATGCCAGCGGGGGGAGTCGGAATCACAGCTGCAATCCTAAAGGGCAGGAGGAGCAGGTTGGGAAGCCGGCCAGCGTATAGGTATCCCCTCCCAGGGGCCGTGTGCTGTACAGCCCCTGCCTGTTTCTATATGGCCCCTCCTCCCAGGGCAAGATTAATAATGGGGTGGTTGGGACTACAGCTCCAGGTCTCCACATAAAAAAGACTCCTACATTATTCATAATAACATGATGATGACCAACCACGCAACATGAGTATTAAAATTGTACTTCTATTTTCCTCACAATATGGCGCAATTTTTCTACTTTTATGTATTTAGGAAGACACTGGGGCTGACAGTGTAGGAGCGTTCACGCCTACATGGCACTGGCCACATCCACACAGCACTGGTCACACTTCTCCTGCTTCTCAGAATAGGCCCTTGAGCAGAAACTCACTAGTGTGTATTATCGTGTTACCATATATTAAATACAATGTAACTTAACTTCTAAAATAAAGACACAGACAACAGTGTTGGCGTTTAAAACATTTTTCAATTTATTTTTGAAAACTCATTTTAAACTATAAGTTAATAATAATAATGGTGACACAACAAAAAGAACGCACACGACAACAACAACCAAACAGCTCAAACAAACACACACACACAAGCCAAGCCTTGGTGATCAACTCTCCTTTACCTTCAACCAGGGCCGTCCATTGGGCTTGTTGGGTAGTTGCCCAAGGGGCCCAACAGCCCCCCTGCTGCCGCGGCCAGTTGGTAAATGTTTGTTATTTTGAAAGCACTGTATTCCAATCACCGAACTACCGAACTCACCCGGCTCGAGCCCTAAAGATGCCAAACTATGTTTCAAAACATGACTGGTATTTCGTTAACCGGGGATCCATCCTCGTGCATCAACCATGCCCCATTCCGTTCACCATGCATCTGCAAAAAGGCGCATGCCACCGAACACACTGCAGGAATGCGATATGATTGAAGTGAAAGCCAGCACCCTCTACCAGCCTGGTCCGTCCTGGAGGGCCGTATATGGTATAGCATCGCATCTGGGCATACCATTATGCCCACAATAGTGAGTGGTGGGTCAGCCTTCTTGGAGGGGGTAACTAATTTGCAGACTCTAAACGCTTCATGAAGCGCCATGGCAAACCTAATTGGAACAGCAAGCATTCAAACGCTGAGAAAACAAACTGAAGGGGCCGCGGCCACCAAATAAAGCAACATGGAAATATCAATGGGATGCCTGCAGTCAACTGCTGTAGAGGTTGACTTGGACCAACCTCTCCAGGCCCTTGAAATTATGAAGGACCCGGAGGGGTCGGGCCTGTCATATAACGCAGAGAAAAATTACACGCCTGCAAAAATACGCCGTACCACAGCTAGTGAGCGCCCTTGCAAATACAAATCCCAAATAGAAACCTCCATGACTTGCTGCAAGCTCTTATGTGCCTGAGCCACCGAAACCTAGACACGTTTCCATTCCAGCCAACCCGCCTACTAACGGCACAAAGTCCTGGGGGCAATGGCCCTCAAAGCTAATTCCTCCATGCCGGTCTGATGATCTACCAAACATAAATAGGATATGGGTCCCCAGACAGATCGTTCTAAAGCCAGTCGAACCGCAACAGTGCATCCGCAATCCCATTCTGTACAACAGGCACATGCCTGGCAACAAAATGGATATTAAGCAGCAGGCAACGCAGAACAAGTCTCACTAGCAAACAAACAACTGGAAGAGAGGACGAACTCTGACGGTTAATCGCATGCACTATGCCCAGGTTGGCACACCAAAATTATTCTAGCGTTCCTCAAGCGGTCCCCCTAGAGTTCATAAGGAACCATAATGGGGAACAGCTCAAGCAATAGCATGTTCTTAGTGAACACCTCCGCAGCCCACGTCAACGACCAAGGTGCAGCGCACCATGAACCGTTGAGGTAAGCTCCCAAGCCAGTCGCGCCAGCAGCATCATTAAAAATGTTGCAGCTGAGTGTTACTGCAGGATGTGGCAGGACAGAGACACACTCCATTGAACTTGGAAAGGAACACATTCCATACTCGCAAGTTGCGCTTGATCTAGGCCGATAAATGTACACAATAATAGGGCGGAGGATGCCTGCAATAGACCTTTCCAATCCCATAAAAAAATCCTCCCCATGAAAATGACCCTGCAGGCAAAGTGGAAAAAACTCCACAGCATGGACTGCACCTGACGCGGGGTGAGTTTATCTACGCCTAACACAAACACGATCGCCCATGCAACTTGTCTAATTTGTACTAGGGAAGACAACAGCAACCCGCCAAGGTATCAATCTTGATACCCAAGAAGGAGAGCTGCGTTACAGGCCCTGCCGTCTTCTTGCCCGCAACGGGGGCCTGGAAAAATGCAAACAGCGACTGCATTGAAAGTAGGTTATTGCAGCGAGGGGAATCAGCTGGACCAATGCACAGGAAATCATCGAGGTAGTGAACCACCCCGGCTTCCCCAGTGCCAGCAACAACACACCAATGCAGGAATGTGTTGAAACGCTCAAAAAAGGTGCACGATATGGAACAGCCCATAGGCAAGCATTTGTCTATGTAGAAACCATCCTGCAGGTGAAAACTCATGAATCTAAAAGAATCTGGGTGTAGGGGCAATAGGGGGGGCTGATTCAACATCAATCTTCACCATCAAGGATCCTGGGCCAGATGCCTGAACCAGCTCCAAAGCCTGGTCGAAAGACTGATACTGCACACGACACAATTCCGAAGGATTAGCGTCATTGACCAAGGTTCCATGCGGACAAAACAGGTGCTGAATGAGCCTAAAATTACCTGGCTCCTTCTTGGGTATGACGCCCACAGGAGAAAAAACCAGGCCCACCAAAGGGGTGGGGGGTGGGGAAAGGACCTGCCATCCTTCCCATCTCTACAACTTTCATGACTTTCGCAAGCACTACGTGCGGTAGCTCTGACACAGACATCCGATTTTTGAGGGAACCGTAAGAAACAGGGCCAGAAATTGGCAAATGAAACCCATCATGAAAAAACCCCAAAACCAAATGATGTGCTCTGTATTACATGGTGGTCATTGATGCTCTCTGCATTATATGGAAGTCATATAGATAGAGGATGACTGCTAAGTAGTTGCCCCGAGTGACTAGCTTCAGCCCTGTAATTACTTCACGTATAAGAAAATCACATAAAACAAACAGAGACTGATTCTGAGTCGCACTAATCTCTCTTCATGGACGCTAAAGGCGAGTCTTTATACATACAGCCCATGAGCAGAAGTGACATTACCCATTTTTGCATAGGTCCGTCCTATTCTGAGTTGGACGCAACTTGGCCAGATCTGTCATGCTGTGAAATATGGCATTTTGGGGTTGCAAACTAGGCAGTGGCAAAGCCACAAAAATACCCTGACTTGTGAGAGTACCATGGGAGTGTCATGGGGCTGTATCAAAGCCCTGTGTGATTCTGAATCATGTGAATGTTAGGGAAGCCTGTGTCAGATGGAGCTCTTACACCTAGCATGGGGGTGATGCATGTGCCGATTCTAATAATGAGGGTTGCGGCAAACAGCATAAATTCAGTGTGCGACACCAATTTCCGCTTTCATACATACAATGCCCCACATTCATTGAACAGGCACTCATTAGCATAAAGTAGGAAATCAGGCTTTCATGGCTGCCCGGCACTACAGCCACTCTGTGTGCGTCTCACAGTGTACACCATCATGTCATTATTTCTATTTTTCGTGACTACATCTTAATACACCAACTGCAGACATTAATTACAATTAGATCAAGCTTAATTTATTCTGAGGATCTAAGTGTCCCAGAAATCCATGTCCTTTCTATATCCTAGAGAAATGTCAGCTTGCACTATGTGTAATTGGCAGGTCTAATATAATATTAATCACCTAAAATTAATATAAATGACAGAAAACAACTCTTAGTTTACCTCAGAATCAATGCAAAATGCCACAAATTACTACAAGGCTCCCAGTCTATTCAATCACTCTCTAATTTATTTCAGGAACTTCTTTTTTTTTTTTTAAACTTATTTTTATTCAGAAAGGAGCAAATGAAACTTTTTAAACAGGATAATTTATAAATTACATTAAAACCTTCAAATACGTGCTCCCTAATTATTTTAAAATAATAAAATCAACCACCACAAATTAATTAAATGTAAATCTTTGAAAATAGCACAAGCTATCAAGCCCACAAACTCTGGGGCACAGTCAGTTTTGCAGACGGATTTGGTGTGTTTGGGTAATTAAAAGTGTGCCAATGGAAATGTAGAGCCAGGCAGAGTTGTGCGGAATCTTTTGCACCAAGGAAAAGGCTAATGTAGGTGCACACTGATAATGATGACGGCTATGACACAAGTATAAGGGCGGTGATTCCACATAGATGTGTAACAGCCCCAATTTGGTGGGATGTCAGTGAGTGGATCGTACCTGCTTGTGACTGTTTCACCAGATGGATCAGGGCCGTTCCTCTTATAGACTCCTCCTACCATGGCAGAGTGACAGGGGACCCCCCAGAACCCAGCGCAATAACTAGGCCAATATAAAGAAATGGGGCGTTTATTACTCTGGATCACTTCTCCACTAGGACAATTCTAAATGAACATTAGAACATGCAGTATTGTAGCAATGCAAAAGGTACACATACAGGGTATCACATTATTAAGCTTAGGTTCACTCTATACATACTGTATACTCCTAATAAAGCCTCAGACTAAACATATGAATGGCAACCTGCTCCCTCTAATGTGTAAAGGCGCACATCCACTACGCGATATTAATGGATGACTGAACGATATCGATATCGTTCAGTCATCCATTAATCATGCACTGATCGGGCAGCAAAATGTTGGCAATGTCCAGCGATGCGCGTTCACGCTGGTCGTTGCCGGCATCGATCATCGTCGAACATGCTGGTCAATCTGCTGATAACGACAGATTGACCATGTTCAGGGATGATGGAGGGTGCCTACACTGAACGACTAATTTGCTCTCTATAGGCACTCAGGGGATGGGGAACGACGGTACGATTACGATGTCATAATCGTACTGTCGTGTACCCATCTGCTAGTGGATGTGCGGCTTAACAGGTAGTTAAGCTGAGTATCACAAGTTACAGTTATAGTTGGCAGAATCTCTAACGATTCAACTATAAAAACAATAGAGAGCACAATGTCCCTGGCGTCACTGTCTCTACCTGTGGGGCCACTGCACAGTTCTGTGCTGTACACTACTGCTGTATATCCTGCTGCAGACTTCTCTCACTGTACAGCAGTATGCAGGATGCCGAGATTACAGACTTCTATGTGCTGCTGACTGATCTAATGCTTGGGGTTCCTGTGCAGATGCCAGCACTTGTCTTTGCAGCATGTACACTTTGTCCTCTCCCTTGGGCTGCAGCAGCTTTAATAGATCTGTGACCTGTCTGATTCTCTGGTCCTGCTACCTTACATGGAAGGGGTCTCCTCCCATACATGCCTACCCTCCCGGTTTTCGCGGGAGGCTCACAATTTTTCGGGTAACCCCTCACACCCCCAGAAGGGTAGTCATTTTTCCCGCATTCTGCCCACTTTCTAGTGAAGTGGGCAGAATTAGGAGAATTTCAGCGGCGATTGCGGGTGTCCGTGCAGGGGGCGGAGCTCAATGACGTGATTTGCGTCATTTGGCTCCACCCCATTTAAATTTAAGCCAATCGCGGGCATTTTACCGCAAGGGGGTGGGGCTAAATGACATAAATAGTCAGGCCCCACCCCCCTCTCCTCCCAGGGAAGAGACAGCAAAGGTAGGCAACTATGCTCCTCCTGACAGCCACTGTTACCTCTCAATCAGCTGCTGATCCCTGCTCTCTGTGCCCTCAGTCACAGCACTCTACAGCACACACAATGGCTCCTGTCACGCTCCTCTCTCCCTTCCCTGGTTTCACTTTCAATCCCGAGCTGTGCAATGCTGCTCACAGTTGGCTGCTCCTGGGTCCTAAAGTTCCTCCTCACTACAGATCCAGAACATTCCCCAGCACAGGGCAGCACATAAGTCCACATATATGAGATCCCTATGGGGTATCACGGATACATACAGCTCAGTATATGGGTAAAAATCCAGAGTAGTGTACATGCACCCACTGTGGGTGTAATTTCTGCCAACTAGCATCCAATTCTGTTTCAGCCAATTAATCTAAATATCTGAAGGGATTTTACAGCCACCATGATGTAAACAAAGATGAATAAATACAAATTGTTTCACTACTTAGAGAGTTCGAAATCTCAGCAAAGCAGATCTTTATGTAAGTTATGCTGCATACACACAGGACGATTTTCCTGAACGATAACGATATAGTTCAACGATAAATCATTCATTTTTATGCAGTGGACGATCGACCAACGACGAACGATGCTCGTTCCCGCATGAACGATACTGATATCTGAGGTCGACCGTACATGCAGGCCAACTTGGACGATTTTGTCAAGATTTGCCTGTAAAGACATGACTTCACTGAAATATCTATGATAGATATCTACCTAAAATCGTTTGCCCTGCACTACAGAGAGTTGGAGGGAAATCTATCAGCGATATCTTTGGTTGTGCAGGTTGTACCGTGTGTTTGCAGCATTATGGTGCGTACACACGGTACGATAAAAGTGCACGATATGAACGATAACGATATCATTCATATCGTTATCGTTCATTTTTGGTGCCTTCCAACCCTCAAACGACCAGCAATATGCGGGCACAAAATCGTCCATCGGCCATGCATGCAGGTCAAGCTGGTCGATATCGACCAGGTTACATAGGGACCTGCGATCGTTGATCGCGGGCTCATTGTTGGTGCGTTGGTGGTGTGCTGGATGAACGATATTGATCATCCAGCACACTGGAAAGTTGGATTCCTGATGTAGTTTACTCTAATGCCTAATGCAGAGGTTCCCAAACTTTTTTGAATCAAGGCGCCCTAGGACAAACGTTTGTTATTGAGAAATTTTTTAAAAATTTAGTAAAGTAAATTGTGCTTACCTGTCATCCTTAGGTTCCAGGGGCGTATCTAGCCATTGGCAAGGATGGCACTCGCCAGGGGCGCTGGCCAAAGGGGGGGCGCAGTCCGGCAGTGCCACCAGCAGCCAATAGGTGGACTACCCCACTAGTCCCCAGGGCCCCAAGTGTAGGGCAGACCGCAGTGAGAGCGGTCTGCCCTACACAGATTACAAACACACAGCTGCCAGTTGCGGCTGTCTGTTAGTTATAGTAGCCAGCCAATGAGAGTCAGACAGGATGGAGAATTTACGCTACTGGGGGCACTGTATTGTGGGGGCCGCTACTGTGGACACGTTATGGGGGGGATGGCCGCTACTGGGGGCACTGTATAGGGGGACTACTACTGGGGGCACTGTATAGGGGGACTACTACTGGGGGCACTGCATAGGGTGGACTACTACTGGGGGCACTGTATAGGGGGACTACTACTGGGGGCACTGTATTGGGGGACTACTACTGGGGGCACTGTATAGGAGGACTACTACTGGGGGCACTGTATATGGGGACTACTACTGGGGGCACTGTATTGGGGGACTACTACTGGGGGCACTGCATAGGGTGGACTACTACTGGGGGCACTGCATAGGGTGGACTACTACTGGGGGCACTGTATAGGAGGACTACTACTGGAGGCACTGTATAGGGGGACTACTACTGGGGGCACTGTATAGGGGGACTGCTACTGGGGGCACTGTATAGGGGGACTACTACTGGGGGCACTGCATAGGGTGGACTACTACTGGGGGCACTGCATAGGGTGGACTACTACTCGGGGCACTGCATAGAGGGGACTACTACTGGGGGCACTGTATAGGGGGAATACTACTGGGGGGCACTTCCTGAAATTATGGGGGGAGGGGGGCGCCAGTCCATTACCTTGCCAAGGGCACTCGAATCCCTAGATACACCCCTGTTAGGTTCAGTAATATGGTTGTGGACAGGTTTAAGCTTCTGTTTGTCCACATATTTACATTACATTGACCATAAAGAATTTGATTTGTTGCTGGACCACCAACCTGAGGCACCCCTGCAAGTGTCCTGAGGCACCCCAGGGTGCCACAGCACACAGTTTGGGGACCACTGGCCTAATGTATTCAGTCCTATTCCATGAAATTGGTGAATCATCAACAGTTTGCTCATTTATACTGGTAAACTAATAATGTCCTTTACATCTCTCCTACTAATGTACTATGCTACTTTTTATCATTCTAAACACCAGTCTCAAAAATATATATTATTTGTCGGTTTTTAAAACATTTTTTAGTATTGCTATAAAAGAGAATTATATTTATTTTCACTTTATGCAATATTTTTATTTGTCTTAACAATGAATCAAGTTTTTCATATGGTTTCCAGGGTCAACCCTGGCCAATAATTAAATACAGGGTAGCTTCTCTCACCCTTGGAGTATGCCAGGAGACAGTGGTTAATGTACTGTATGATAGAAGGAGGCCTTTGCCTTGCAGGTGGCCACAGCTTTCAAGGAATGTTTCAGCCCTGTTAATGTAGCGTAACAGATGTCAGTTTGGACAGCGCCAACCAGATCCACAGACACAGCCAGAACAGATGTAGTCGCGTTTATATACAAGTCATGCTGGATAAACAGTGCTGTTCCGGGCTGCCGTCTGCAGGAGAAGACCAACAGCCAACATTTGTTTTAAATAGTATAGATCTGTAGAGCTGTACAGTGCTGAGTAAAATGCTTAAGTCAGCCATGGCTCTCGGAAAAAGAATAATATTTCAGGTCTAGCTTATCAGACATATGCAATGCTCATAGCCACCTGAAGATCCTCAATGACTCCTTGTCTCTGAAAGCCCCACATGCAGGAAATAATTAATCCTTTGAATTATACAAGCATTTCATGGATATATGCAAGGTTTTCAACATCAGTAAAGCTTTCAAGCTATTAAACAGAGAATAACAATATTGAGGCACACATGTTCAGTCAGCTCAAAGTGTTGCTTCACCGGGTTCATCCTTATACCACAGGCAGAGATGGATGACTGAAGTGAAGCCAAAACCTGCCAACATCTGTTCGTCTGTTTTACCAACAGCAGAACAATAGCACTAAAGATAATTTTCAGATGTGTAATGCTGGCCATACACCAGCATGATTTCGGGCCGATTGGCCGATTTTCAACGAGTTGTATGATGGATCATGTGAAAATCGTGTATTTTTTTAGTAGGATACGATCCGATGCGTGCTCCTGCAGCTCCTAAATCGAATCGTATGATCAGATGTGCAGCCCATATTCTCCATCGTATCTCGTGCAGATCGTACCGTAAATTTAGTGCATGCGATGCATCGTGCATTCATGTCATTTCAATGACATTTTTCAGATGAGCGTGTGAGGCACACGATCGATCGTAGGACAGATCGTGTGTAAAGAAAACCACCAAATCGTATCGCCGGGACTGCAGGGAGCTCCGGGGAATCGTGAGGTGAATCGTATCGTATGCTGGTCATGCAGGTGTATGACTGCAGTACAAAATGCTATTGTGATGTAAAGCACCTATTTTTAGTGCAAATGCTCCTGTTTTTATGTTGAGGGACTGTCATACAAGCTTACAGTCTATATACTATATATATGGATGGACACAGGGCCTCTTTGAGAAAGCTTACATCCAGAAGTGAAACTAGTTAGAGACTAAAGGAATCACCTGTCATACCGCCCTTGCTGCCCCTCCTATAATTCGTCCCTGTTCATTATGACCCCTCACTGGCAAAGTGGGCAGAATCCAGGAGACTAGTCTATTCCCTGGGCAGTCTGGAAAAACTCCCCAAAAATTCAAGAGTATCCTAGAAACTCCAGAAGAGTAGGCAAGTATTCTTTGCTGTGACACTATTACTGTTTCCACCACAGAGATGTAAGCATGTAACTATGGAAGAGGAGGGCAGACATCGAAGTGGATTTGTTTAAATAGAAAGGCTCTGAGGGTTGACACTACTAATACAAACATACTTTGTCTAAATACTGCAACTATTTACTCTATTCCCATGTATGTTCTAGCTTTAGGCCACAGTAGGTGGTGCACTCAGTGCTGACTACTGCCGCTTCAACAAGAAGATCAAAATAGATTAACGGCGATTGTTTAACTACAATTTCCAGCTCTGTGTATCACTCCGCTCCTCTTTCTCTGAAGGACAAATCACACAAAGCTATATCACTCCGCCTCTCTCTTCATCAGCACATCACACGCAGGGGTCTATTCATAAAGAACATGAAGTGGCTCACGATAAATATGACTGTCACATCACACTGATGCGATATATAGTAATGATTAGTAGCCATTCATGTACACTTATCTCACTGGCGTCTGGTGGAGTCAGCGGTGGGTGCCGGACAGACAGCAGGAAAGTATGCTATTACCTTGCTCTGTTCGGGTTGCGGTACAGATGACGCTATCCTCAGATGGCGAATCTTTACCACAGGGGAGGAACGGAAAGCTGAGTTTTCCGTTCCTTTATGAATTGCACTCACTATACAAAAGTATGGTGATGCGCTTCATTCACGAAGCTGGGGTGCCACTGGAGAAGGAAGAACCTTCTCCACGGTGTCGAAACCGGATAATTGGCTGAGACAGAATCGGTTTAAAATTAAATCTGCACGACGCCATTTTGCAAATGGCAATGAGACCCCATATTGCGAATGGCCGCCCAGGGCCATTTTAGCGAATCTCACCCATTATAAGTACATACGGCGATGCTATTATTTAGCGCCATGCGATTCCCACGCAATAAAAAGATGTTAAAAGTCCTCATCATATAAATATAGACAATCACTAAAACATATAAAATGATCAACCCTGCAAAACACGTACCATGGTGTACTCCACAAACACGTAGTCGCACAATGCTAACTAGCGTCTTTTCTCAATACCCCAATACTCACACACTGCACACTTACATGAAAAGGTTCCCTAGCATTAAAGTGTAATATTCAGGGTTTATTCAGTATTAGTAATGTTGTGAAATAAATGTTATTTGATATCCAAGGTTTAGTACATGGTAAGCAGACCGTGTTTGGTGTTGTTCTGATCCACTGTGTCTTTGCAGATTTCCAGTATCATCGGTGAGGAGATCGCAACATGTGTCTGGGAAGTATGGTCCATAGAGAGTTAAAACATTAAAATGTACTCTGTAATGTTACCAGCTTAGATTTATTATGCAGCGGGAAAGTGGACAGAAAGAGCTGTTGGAGGCTGGATTGTGACCATACAAACTGACCTATGAACTATACTGTAACAGAAGAACCAGGAAGAAGAACCAATGGAATCATGCCAACCTGTTCTATTGTATTGCCTATCTCTGTAAGGGTATATATGTGGGCTCTCTGAAACTGGATCTCAGTCTTCTTGCTTTGCTATTGACGGGGGTTTCATCTTTGATGCTGGGATCTGGGTCAAGAGCGCCTGCGTATGTAACGACTGTACCTTGGGTCTGTATAATTTATTTGCGCTAATTGTATTTAGATCACAGCGTGTAACTATCCGTTTTTATGTTGAATAATAACTTTTTGTGCTTTGGAACCACAATCAAAGTCTGAAAGCAATTGTTTCTTGTGCGACTCATAACGCTAAACAGCGACAATTATTTTAGAGTGTATAGGTAGGTAGGAATCGATAACGGTAACCGGCCTCTATTAATCGCCGAAAGCTGTGAAAAGCTCTGTTTTCAGCTAAACAGGACTTTTCGCTGCTTTATGAATAGATCTCATAGAGCAATGTATCACTCTGCCTACTGTCACAGGGCAGGGGGTGTTACATACATTTAGAGTAAACTAAACTGAGAACTAAGTCACCTATAAGTTTTATTATTTACACTTCATGTACTTAACAAAAATAAATAACAACATGGACAACTGTATAAGTTTGGAAAAAAGGAGGTCACTCACAGCCAAATTTATTAATAAAATTTAAATTATTGATTGATGGTGGCGAAAGGCAGTGCACCTCGGCCACAGACCCAGGAATGATTATTAAATAACAGCTGGGGGCGGAATTTCCACTCCCTGCGCACAATGAGCTTGAGTAGAACCACTTCCCTTTAGTTGGCCCAGCACTGGTCCCCCCTTTTAAGGTAGTGACCGACTCGCCACTCCCATAGGGGAAATTGCTAGTCAAGCCCTGTTGTGCAGAAAATTGAGCTGTCGAGGAGCACAGCCTTCCGCCTGCTGATCCTCCTTTGTTGGAAGAGAAGATAAAATTACATTCCAACTAATTAAAAAAAATATTACATTTATTTATAATATAATACAAACCAACTTGGTCTGGTGGGTGGGAGGGATTACAAACTGGAAAGAGGAAGATGGATTCTTGTCCAGCATATATATATATATATCAAATTAAAACCTGCCTACCAAGAACTACTGATTGGCCAGCTAACTCCCTGACAACCTAGCACACCAATCACCAACTAAAACAAAATTACAGCCTGCTTTGCTTCAATAAAAAAAAAAACAGGTGCTTATATCCTTTCATACTGAGATACTGAGGGGGCCAGGTCAAACAAGCAAAATACAGAGCAAATTAAGGATACATGCTGAAAATTCAAGAAGTATAAATATAATACCAAAAAAATTAAGCATAAGTTATGGATAATGTATTAGATATAGTAGCCAAACATAAAGCATAGTACAAACAAAACACTCAATAGTCATAGTACAAGAATGCACGGAGGGAAGAGGTGTAGTAGAGAAGATCAGACCGACCAAAAAGCTTTTCTCTCTCCTTAGGTGTTAGTACAACTTTAATCCATTAAAATCTTAATGAACTGCATCAGTTTCGCGATGAGCCATGTGTGCAGGAGACATGCTTGATTTTTCACTATCAATACCATCCACCAGGGCTGTAGCTAGGGTAGTGCAGCCATCGCACAGGGCACCACAGGTCAGGGGGCGCTGTTTGGGCCTGTCAAATTTCTGTTTATTATAATTCTTGCTTGTAGCTTCCTCTTATTTCATCCCCAGCATCTCCTGGCCTCTCCTATCTCTTCCCTGGCCCTTCCCCATGAAGCCATGGCCCTTTTTTGGGTGCATTATGTCCCTTTGAAAAATGAGGGGGCGCCAATGCTCTTTCTGGCACAGGGCACCAAAAAGTCTAGTTATGGCTCTGCCATCCACTCTATCAGTTTGGCCAACATTGATGCAACCTTGCTAATATTTGTAAAATTGCAATTTGTCTCTGTCCCTAACCAGTTGCACTGGCATGCTTGTGATGTCCACAAATCCTATCTTTAAGCCTTCATTTGAAATCTTGCCAATGCTTCCTTGCCTCGTCCATCTAGCATACAGAGAAACAGCATTTACTTATATGTAATTTGCTGCCACAGGCCAGATTGATAGCTGCAAACATTTGTGTCTTGTCCCTTGGCTCCATTTACGCAATGTTTAATTATATAATAGTTTCAAAGGCCTGGCCTTTTTTTCATGAGAGATGGGTTCTGGATGAGATTCATTGGACATCTTCAGAAAATGCTGGCTACTAAGGGATGAGGCAAAAGTGTTTTCGGAGTCATTGGTCCAGGGCCGTAACTAGGACTGTGCAATAGGGGCGGCTGTAAAGGGCACAAATCCAAAGGGGGCACAGAGAATTAATATTTTAGGCTAATTTGGATACAGTAGAGGGCTGGGGAGGGGGCAGGGGATTTCCTTCTTGTCCCAGGTGCTAACATTTCTAGTTATGTCTCTGCATTCGCCAATGGGTCAAAACCACAGCCAAACAAACAATGAAAAGTATAAAGAGTTGCTGGAGTACAGGCAGACATAGCACAATAGCAAACGAACAAATAGATCCTGCACCAGTATGCAGTAAACAATTAACAAACCATCATGGTGAACAAGCCCGCAGAGCGAAACGCGCGTCCGGCATTCACTCCTCCTCACAGCGGGGAGCTACACGTGGCAGCCCACTCCTGCTTCTTGGTCTGACATCCTCCTTGTTCAGGCATTTCTCCGGTGGATAGTGACTTTCTCGATGGCGAATCCTGTCCCTGCGCTGCCATGGCAACAAGGACAGCCTAACACCGCATACGAGACAGTGTCCTTCCACTTACCTTCTCTTTCTCCATCGGCGCTGTCCGGGATCCCTCTCTCATTTGAGATCTGCTCAGGGAAGACCTCAAACAGTAGATGGTGATCGGGGCAATAGTGCCGTACTTTGCCCTATTTACCAATCTTTTTGCATTTTTTCTGACACATCACAACAGAGAAAAGTGATGAGTAATGTATCACTTTGCAGCCTATGATGATGATGAGTAATGTATCACTTTGCAGCCTATGATGTTTGTTTGTGCATGATATTTGGGCAAAGTGCAATAATTTATGTGAAGAGAATGAAATTGTTCATTATTATTTTTTTGCATTGATTGCAGGTTTCAGGATTTGCCTGCCTCTGCTACTTTTATACCGGGCAAGGTGCAATTTAAGCAGACATATGTTATTGGGTGAAGTGCAATAAATTTTGTGATTATTTAGTATGAAAAGTTGAGACACTCTGGATATTTGCACTACACGCAGTTTTTTTATCTATATATTTGCAGTCCAATAGGCTAAGTGCAATATTTATACCAACCAATCCTGGTGGATATTATGGGCTTTACCTTGATTCACTTTTGTTAATCATTATTTATTTCTCTATATAACATATATCCACCCACATTATATTAGTACAGGAGTGTGCTGCCATAGCACTCAATAAGGGAGGATTGAATCCCCTTAGATTTCTGTAATTATAGAGTGCTATTTGAAAGAATCTATATTTTTTTCGCCTAATTTAATATTAGTAATATATGTTACATTTCATTAGGGGAGACTGATATATATGATTTACAATTTAAGTCTCTATATACCCTATAGATTTTATTTATAATTAAATTAAAGGTTAAGTTTTAATTATACCATCATTTCATTATTCATGTTTTATAAAGTGTGCCCCAAGTAGAGAATTTCTTGTTTAGCCTCAATAACCTGGGAAGGACTGAAGCTAATATTGGGCCTCCTATATAAACGAGCTGCATATTTCAAGGAATTTAAGCAGATATATTTAATTCGTAAATCTGGACACACTAAGCATTATTCCAGCTAGAAAGAAAAAGCCTTGGTCATGTTTAGCAAGAAACTTTATATCGCCACAACTTTACTTCATTTGCTGCATAATGACGTCATCACTCACACCCCTTGTGACACACACCAGTCAATCAATTTCAAAAGGACTTGACTGGAGTATTGCAAGATGAGGGCAACACATTTTTCAAAGGATGAGCTTTTAAAATGGTCAAATATACGGATAAATACAGGGGGCAGATTCAATTAGCTATGCCATGAGAGCTACTGAATTAGCGTCAATGGATGGAGGGGCACTGGCTAGTATCAGAGCCAGATTTACACACACATATGAACTATGCACAGATCTCCCCCCACACACAGATTCCCTGTAGCACAGATCCTCCTCACACATATCTCCCACTAGCACAGAAGATCCCCCCTAGCACAAAAGATTTCCCCCCCACACACACAGCGCTCCCCCTAGCAGCGGACCCTCCTCACCTTTTTCTCGTTTGTGTGCTTCCTTTGTCCGCATATTCCAATTTCCTTCTCTCTGTGCTGTTACTGAGCTCCAATGTCTGAGTACATCCTGGACTGGTCACCTGATCATCAGAGGTGCCCTTTAGAGCTCAAGGCACGGCCCCTCACAATGAGGCATGCCTCCATTAGCTCTTTTTTTTTATATTTTATTGGCTGCTTCGTGGCCTAGCCCCCAGCTCCAGGCAGTGTCTGAGCTATCAGAGGTGAAGCTGAGCTCTTACTGCCTCGTCTCTTGTCTTTCCCTGTATTTCCAGGGAGTGCTGCAATTTTGGTGAGTTTTGCCTATAAAAACGATCAGAATAATACAAAGATATTTATAAGTTATAAATATCTTCTTTGTATTATTCTTATCATTTCTTTTTCTTTTTTTTAACATATTTTTTTTAAGCGAATCACAATATAAAGATACAGAGAAATTTCCAAAGCATTAATAGCTTAAAGCACACTTATAATGAAAAATATATATATGAAGGTGCGCTTTCTCAGCCTGTCAATATATGGTTTTCAAACAAGCTGCTTCAATAAACAGGATCTGCAAATCCTGTTAAAACAACAACTACAAAAAATGGAATTGAAGCGCTGATGTTTGATTACCATTCAATCCTGGTATAAAAATTTATTAAGACAATAACAATTTCACATATAAAAATTACAGTGCTTAGGACAACATGCAAGGCTTCCTTAACTGAAGGTAAATAACATTGATTACCTATCCGGGACGCTTCAACCCGGAGAAACGCGTCAAGGACTTACAGGATTTTATGCTAGTGCTCCTTCTTATTACCCTGCTCACCATTTCATCTTACATCCGCTGCATATTGACTGATACACCACCCCCCAGCCCGGCACATGCATCTGTACTACAGGGAACCGTGGGCACTACAGCCCGCTACACACATCTGCATTGCTAGCAGACTGCTGAACATTGCTTCCGGCCATTATATCAGCTATAGCCGGCATTACAAACGGGCACTGTATGGAGGCTGAAACACTTGCTTGCCTTCCACGGCTATTGAGTGCCCCACCCGCAAACGGGGATACTAACCATAAGGAACCGGAGGTTTCTCCCCCACTGGATCGGGAAGATTGGGGTGACCATACGATAGACTCCCGCTGACGAGCGGTGCAGATCTCCATACAAAAAAAATTTCAATGGTGAGCATTCTAGTATGAATCTAAAGATTTGCTGATGCAAGCAATATACTGCACAAATACCCCCTTTTTTTTTTTTCTCTTTAATTACTGTATCCTAGTAACGAACACTTTTAGATCATCCAAAGGATACATATGATATTGCTCTGAATTTTACACATTGTATCTATGTGAGCTAATCCTGAGACATTTATGTTAAGTCATCACATGGGATGTTCAGCAAGTTAATATTTATTGATAGGTAATCAATGTTATTTACCTTCAGTTAAGGAAGCCTTGCATGTTGTCCTAAGCACTGGAATTTTTATATGTGAATTTGTTGTCTTAATAAATTTTTATACCAATATTGAATGGTAATCAAACATCAGCGCTTCAATTCCATTTTTTATAATGAAAAAGACTGTATCAAGTCACATAACAATATACAGTGATTCAATTTAAAATTTTAAATACAAAAAAATTACAGAAAACTAGAAAATATCTAGCAGCAATGGTGTGGCCAGCCGTCAAAGAATAGAAGAAATAGTAAAAAAAAATAAAAATTAGTAGACAAAACAAAAAAGGGGGAGGGAGAGGACGTGGGGTGGACTCTAGTCAAGAAAGATTCCCTCAAACTAAACATAATAAAAAAGAAAGAACTTGTAAAGGTTGAATGGAGATTGAATGTTTTGGTGCGTCAACCAGGGGGACCATGTTTTATTGAAAGACTTCGAGGTATTATGCAATATAGCGGTCATATATTCCATCTTGTAAACATACCAAACCCGTGAAATTATAGCCTGCATAGGGGAAGGGGCAGGATTTTTCCAATCAGCTGCTATCTGGCAAGTCATAGCATATACGATATGTCGGAACAACTTATTCTGGTGTCGGGATAGGGTGGGTAGTGGCAAGGGAAGAAGAAAATGCTGAGGATCGAAAGGAATAGCTGCCTCAAATAAACACGAAAGGAGATCGACAACATCCTGCCATATTTTAGTTATCTTCGGACAGGTCCACCAGATATGTAAAAAGGTATCCTCGCCCTGACATCCCCTCCAGCACCTATCTAAGACATCTGAGAACATTACTTTTAGTCGAGAAGGTACATAATACCATCTAAATAGCAATTTATAAATATTTTCCTTAATTTTAACGCAAATAGAGCTGGAGTCGGCATTATCCCAAATTTCCCTTCAATCCTCAACAGCTATGGAATGTCCCAAATCTCACTCCCACGCTAATTCATGAGAGTCCCGAATAGGACTTACTTCCTCACTTAACAGAATAAATAGTAGAAATGAGACCCCTGGTAGAGGGTCGGTTCCAGCATAGAGACTCAAAAGAAGTTAAGGATCTGCTAGTCAGAGTCGAGCTAATTTTGGAATGAAAATTGTAATTTGTAAAAAATCTTTAGTTGGAATTGCTGCTTTTTCTTGGATTTTGGAGAATTGGGGAAAACTAGAGTCTATGGTGATATCATTTAAATAATAAATATCACCTGATGACCAAGCAATAAAGGAAGATTTACATAAACCTGGAGGAAAAGCGGGGTTATGAAATAGTGGTATCAATGGGGACGGGCTTGGAGCAAGCTTAAAACATCTATTGATTAAGTCCCAAAATCTGGAATACCCAAACCACCCCCCTAGAGGGACGCTGAAGCAGTTTTAATCTAATCCGCGGGCGTTTTCGGTTCCATATGAAATATGAAGTTTGGTGGTCCCGTATAGATCCGCTGAGTGCGTATAAGGGTTGTTTTAACCCTTCACAAGGCGCATTACTAATGGTTCAATGACCTAACTGTGTCATACCGTATAGGACATTAAATAATAATTTATTATGCATGACTAACTAGGATAAAATTGTGACAGTGTCTTGTTTGCTACCAAAGGGTGGACTGACGAAGTCGAATAATGGCATGCAACCGCAATTCAATTGTTATCGGACGATTTGGTCGTCCGCCGTCCGATTTATGTTAGTACAATCCACGACGCACCATTGCGTGTGCACGCACCCAGTGTGCGCACGTATCCACAAATTTGCACAATAATATACAACACTCTCACACTGACAAACACAATATTCATGCAGGGTTTAGTTAGTAATGAGAAACAGCTTCTGTATACATGTCTGAGAAAAGTAATTAAAAAAAAATACACCAGGATACTGTGAGTGTTTTACATATAAATTGAGAAGCCCCGCATACAGACAAGTATGGCTGTGGCAATTGAAATATAACCCAGACACTGTTATGCACAATTGAATTTGTCTGAATTAAGAAGTTAGAAATAATGGTCAGAGGTTTGCTAAAGAAGTACTGACAAGTGTATTCTAAATAGGCAGAGGAAAATCTTTGAATTAGCTATCAGATGAAGTGAACCTCACTGCTTGTAACACCTTGCACTGTAGTTTTAAAATATGTTAGAAAGGGATAATATATATATATATATATATATATATATATATATATTAAATCCATCATAAATACACTGAATTGCATAACACAAACACATAGACGTACATGCATAAACACTGCACATTACGCAGTTGCGCTGTTTATCATAAGCACTCTACACATAAATGCACCACGCATATTAGCAACTTTACGCAATAGTCTCTTACACTTACACAAATTTCCTAAAAGGTTCCTTAGTATAAAGGCTAATATTAGGTTTATTCGTTATTGTACAGTCAGGTGCATAAATATTGGGACATTGACAGAATTTTCATATTTTGGCCTCTATTCACCACCACAACGGCTTTGAAATGAAACAAACAAGATGTGCTTTAACTGCAGACTTTCAGATTTAATTTGAGGGTAATTACATCAGGGGGTGTATCTAGGGGTCCGAGCGCCCCTGGCAACGTAATGGACTGACGCCCCCCCCATAGTTTCTGAAAAATTATACTATACAATAAATAAGTACTTATAATGTCACTCTTCTGTCTGTCCAGCCAGCCCCCATGATTCATCAGCCAGCACCCATTTCTGTCTCCCAAGCCAGCCAACCTTATATATATATATATATATATATATATATATATAATATATACACACACATGTATATATATAGATATACATACACATATATACTATATACTATCTATCTATATATATATATATATACACACATACAGTCAGGTGCATAAATATTGGGACATTGACAGAATTTTCATATTTTGGCCTCTATTCACCACCACAATGGCTTTGAAATGAAACAAACAATATGTGTTTTAACTGCAGACTTTCAGATTTAATTTGAGGGTAATTACATCCAAATCAGGTGAACAGTGTAGGAATTACAATGGTTTCTATATGTGCCTCCCACTTTTTAAATATTAGGACTTTTTGTCAATGTCCCAATATTTATGCACCTGACTATATATATATATATATATATACACATATACATACAGACATATAGTGAGGTCTCGATGAGTAGGAGTCCCTCCGAGGTTGCCTCCACTGAACTCAGCTCTAGCTTCTCACTGAATCTATGGGCAGGCAGGCGGCCGGCAGCATACCTGACCCTGTAGGTGACGTCACCCGGAGGAGACACTGAAACTCTATGTGGCGCAGGAAGGGCTTGTGAAGCCTTTCACTGCACCGCCATTTGTTATGCCCAGGTGTCCCTGACTGACCCCCGGCCCTTGCTCCTCCAGTAGGAGACGGGCAGGGGTGTGTGTGGTGACCCGGCAGTGTTTAATGGGTGGGGGCTCGCTCGGACAGGATGTTTAAGGAAACAAATGCTCCTGTCACTAGCAGTTCCTGAGGGAACGGCGAGTCTATTTTCATTGGATAATTCTACCCCTTGGCCGCGGATGGCATCGCTGAATGGCGCCCCCCCTAGGCTGGCGCCCCTGGCGAGTGCCATCCTGGCCAATAGGTAGATACGCCCCTGAATTACATCCAAATCAGGTGAACGGTGTAGGAATTACAAAGGTTTCTATATGTGCCTCCCACTTTTTAAGGGGCCAAAAGTAATGGGACAAACTAAACAATCCTAAATCTAACTTTCACTTTTTAATACTTTGTTGCAAATCCTTTGCAGGCAATTACAGCCTGAAGTCTGGAGCGCATAGACATCACCAGACACTGGGTTTCATCCCTGGTGATGCTCTGCCAGGCCTCTACTGCAAATGTCTTCAGTTCCTGCTTGTTCTTGGGGCATTTTCCCTTCAGTTTTGTCTTCATCAAGTGAAATGCATGCTCAATCGGATTCAGGTCAGGGGATTGACTTAGCCATTGCATAACATTCCACTTTTTAGCCTTAAAAAACTCTTTGGTTGCTTTTGCAGTATGCTTCGGGTCATTGTCCATCTGCACTGTGAAGCGCCATCCAATGGCTGAATATGAGCATATAATATTGCCCGAAACACTTCAGAATTCATTCTGCTGCTTTTGTCAGCAGTCACATCATCAATAAATACAAAATGCAATACATAAATACAGGGGGTGCCTTGTCTATGTAGCGGTACGCTCATACAAATATTTTTTACAGGTGCTGTCCTGTGTGTTGTGGTGTAGGCCGCTGCCCTTCTTATTCTTACATTGCAGGTGCTGTCCTGTGTGTTGTGGTGTAGGCCGCTGCCCTTCTTATTCTTACATGACAGGTGCTGTCCTGTGTGTTGTGGTGTAGGCCGCTGCCCTTCTTAGTCTTACATTACAGGTGCTGTCCTGTGTGTTGTGGTGTAGACCGCTGCCCTTCTTATTCGTACATGACAGGTGCTGTCCTGTGTGTTGTGGTGTAGGCCGCTGCCCTTCTTATTCTTACATTACAGGTGCTGTCCTGTGTGTTGTTGTGGTGTAGGCCGCTGCCCTTCAATAAAAATAAAAAAACTTTTACAGGGGTTATGCACTACAAAAAAATAATGGAGGATATAATAGGGGAAGATCAAGAACCACTTCCTCCTACTGCTGAAGCTGCTGCCACTAGTCACGACATAGACGATGAAATGCCATCAACGTCGTCTGCCAAGGCCGATGCCCAATGTCATAGAAGAGGGCATGTAAAATCAAAAAACCAAAGTTCTGTAAAATGACCTTAAAAATAAATTGAAATCGTCTGAGGAGAAATGTAAACTTGCCAATATGCCATTTACGACACAGAGTGGCAAGGAACGACTAAGGTCCTTCCCTATGTTCATGACTAGTGGTTCAACTTCACATGACGATGGAAGCCCTCCTCCTCCTCCCGCTAGAAAAATGAAACGAGTTAAGCTGGCAAAAGCACAGCAAAGAACTGTGTGTTCTAATTCTAAGAAGATATCACAAATCACCAAGGAGAGTCCAAGTGTGGCGACGGTTGCGATGCCTGACCCTCCCAACACTGGATGGGAAGAGGTGGCTCCTTCTACCATTTGTATGCCCTCTGCAAGTGTTGGAAGAAGCACCCACAGTCCACTTGCTGCTATTCAAATTGAAGATGTCACTGTTGAAGTACAACAGGATGAGGATATTGGTGTAGCTGGCGCTGAGGAGGAAGTTGACGAGGAGGATTCTGATGGTGATGTGGTTTGTTTAAATCAGGCACCGGGGGAGACAGTTGTTGTCCGTGGGATGAAAAAGCCCATCACGGTCATGCCTGGGCAGACGAACAAACATTCCACCTCTTTGGTCTGGAAACATTTCAGTCCAAATCTGGACAACTACTGTCTTGCCATATGTTGCGTATGTAAAGGTGTAATAAGTAGGGGTAAGGACGTTAACCACCTAGGAACATCCTCCCTTATACATCACCTGCAACGCATTCATAAAAAGTTACTGCCAAGTTCAGAAACTGTGGCTAAGACCATAAGCAGTCCAGGGACACCTAAATTCCTTTGTCCTGTTGTATCCAAGCGCCTGCAAACCACACTGTCAACTCCCTCCTCGTCAATTTCCTCCTCAGTCAGGATCAGAAGTAGTCCTGCAGGCCAGGTCACTGGCATGACTGACTCCTCTCCTATCTGAGATTCCTCTGGAGGATCCTGCATTGCTACGCCTACTGTTGCCGCTGCTGCTGGTAGTCGTTCATCATCCCAGAGAGGAAGTTGGGACACCACTACTTCTTTTACTAAGCAATTGACCGTCCAACAGTCCTTTGCGAGGAGGATGAAGTACGACAGCAGTCATCATGTTGCAAAGCGTATAACTGAGGCCTTGATAGCTATGTTGGTGTTAGACGTATTAGACGTGCGTTGGTATCCGCCATTGGTGCAGTGGGATTTAGACAAATTGATGGAGGTAGTGTGTCTCTGGTACCAAATCCCATCTAGATTCCACTTCACTAGGCAGGCGATACCGAGAATGTACAGAGACATCAGAAAAAGTGTCCTCAGTGTCCTAAAAAATGCATTTGAACCCAATGTCCACTTAATCACGGACATGTGGACAAGAGGAACAGGGCAGACTAAGGACTATATGACTGTGACAGCCCACTGGGTAGATGTATCGCCTTACGCAGCAACAACAGCAGCATCACCAGTAGCAGCATCTCAAAAACGCCAGCTCGTTCCAAGGCAGGTTGCACTGTGTATCACCAGTTTCAGTAAGAGGCACACTGCCGACAACCTCTTAGAGAAAATCATCGCCCAATGGCTTACCCCACTTAGACTCTCCTGGGGATTTATGATATCTGACAATGCCACCAATATTGTGCGGGCATTACATCTGGGCAAATTCCAGCACGTCCCATGTTTTGCTCACACAATAAATTTGGTGGTGCACAATTTACTGAAAAACAACAAGGGCGTGCAGGAGACGCTTTGGGTGGCCCAAAACATTTCGGGCCACTTTCGCCATTCAGCGACTGCGTGCCGAAGACTGGAGCACCAGAAAACACTCTTGAACCTGCCCTGACATCACCTGAAGCAAGAGGTTGTGATGCGGTGGAAATCAACCCTCTATATGCTTCAGAGGATGGAGGAGCAGCAAAAGGCCATTCAATCCTATACATCCACCTATGACATAGGCAAAGGAGGGGGTATGCACCTGACTCAATCGCAGTGGAGAATGATTTCCGTGTTGTGCAAGGTTCTCCAGCCATTCAAACTTGCCACACGTGAAGTCAGTTCAGACACTGCCAGCTTGAATCAGGTCATTCCCCTCATCAGGCTTTTGCAGAAGCAGCTGGAGAAAGTGAAGGAGGAGCTAAGACGGAGAGATTCCGCTCGGTATGTGGGACTTGTGGATGAAGCCCTTCATTTGCTTTGCCAGGATTCGAGGGTAGTCAATATGTTGAAATCAGACCACTACATTTTGGCCACCGTGCTCAACCCTAGGTTTAAAGCCTATGTGGTGTCTCTCTTTCTGGCGGACACAAGCCTGCAGAGGTGCAAAGACCTGCTGGTGAAAACACTGTCAGCTGAAGCTGAATGTGACACGTCAATAGCTCCTTCATTTTCTCCCGCAACTGGGGCTGCCAGGAAACAACTCACATATCCTAAGCAACCCGCTGGTGGTGATGCGATACAGGCAGGACCATGTTTGGACATCTGGACCTGCCCACAATTTCTGACATGTCTACTGTCACTTATCCCAAAGAAACCAGAATATCCCGCACAGGAATAATAACCACTGTTATATTTCACATCTAAAAGTAAAACCAGCAATAGGTACCATATATATCATATCTTATATCATAATTTTATCATAAGATAAATTTTATATGCTGGAGGTGCTCCCTGGAATTGAGTAACTAGAACTCAAAAAGTAACAATAATTGGAAAAACCAATCATCAGTATAGTGATTCCTTCGTGGGGCACTCTTATGTACAAAAGAGTGCCCCACGAAGGAATCACTATACTGATGATTGGTTTTTCCAATTATTGTTACTGTTTGATGTCTACTGTCACTGCATATGATACTGTCACCATTGACAGAATGGTGGAGGATTACATCAGTGACAGCATCCAAGTAGGCATGTCAGACAGTCCGTACCTGTACTGGCAGGAAAAAGAGGCAATTTGGAGGCCCTTGTACAAACTGGCTCTATTTTACCTAAGTTGCCCCCCCCTCCAGTGTGTACTCCGAAACAGTTTTTAGTGCAGGCAGGAACCTTGTCAGCGTAAGGTGTAGGAGGTTGCTTCCACAAAATGTGGAGATGATGTTCATCAAAATGAATTATCAATTCTTCTAGGAAGACCAGCCTTCAGAAAGTACAGAGGGATCTGTGGTGGTGGATTCCAGCGGGGACGAATTAATACTCTGTGAGGATGAGGATGTACACAACACTGAAGAGGGTGAGGAATCGGTGGATGAGGAGGATGAGGACGACATCTTGCCTCCGTAGAGCCAGTTTGTGCAGGGACAGATTAATTGCCAGCTTGTTTTGTGGGGGCCCAAACGAACAATCGTTTCAGCCACAGTCGTGTGGCAGACCCTGGCGCTGAAATGATTGGTTTGTTAAAGTGTGCATGTCCTGTTTATACAACATAAGGGTGGGTGGGAGGGCCCAGGGACAATTCCATCTTGCACCTCTTTTTTTTCTTTGCATTATGTACTCTTTGGGGCCTTGTTTTCCAAACTGCCATCCTGTCTGCCACTGCAGTGCCACTTCTAGATGGGACACGTGTTTGTGCCACCCACTTGTGTCGCTTAGCATAGTCATCCAGCTACCTTGGTGCAACCTTTTGGCCTAAAAACAATATTGTGAGGTGTTCAGAATAGAGTGGAAATTAATGTTATTGAGGTTAATAATAGCGTAGGAACAAAAATAAGAACCAAATTCTGTGATTTTAGCTGTTTTTTGCTTTTTTCCAAAAAAATACAGATCCAAAACCAAAACCCAGAAGGGTGGTTTTGGCAAAACCAATCCAGTTCCAAAACACGAAGAAAGATCCAGATTCAAAACCAAAACACAAAACACGAAAAGTGGCCAGTGCACACCCCTGTAATAAACACAATTTGTGTTACTGTTTCTGCAAAACTTGTTACTGATATGACTGAAGAAGACAAGCACCCCTCATCTGTAGCACTGAAATGGTTAATATAAAATGAAACCACTTTGCCTATCAGGGTATTTTTATTCAATTCATTTTAAAGGAAGTAAACTCCAACGTTCCGGATCAGTAGTACAATACGCAAAGTTCTAGGATTTTTCAAGGACAGGATGTCTAAACAAATTCATTGAAATCAACTGCATGATTCAATTAACATTTAGCAGATTCTGACACATCATGTTTCTAGCTGACCAGCCAGCCAATTTTCTGCAAAACGTTATATCTGTGTCTCTGTATTGGATGTCTCCTTACGTCACTGGATTACTTGACGTCGCTGGATTACTTTTGTTTGAAATGCCAAATAAGGTGTTAGGGGCATCACAATACATGCCTCCTAATATGGGGAGCAATCATACACAAGACAGCCGACAGGCCACTGCAGATCATATAACGGAATGAACGAAGTATTAATAAAAAACATTGCAGCATTACAATTTCTTGTCCTTAACTAGAATATTACTGTAGCCTATATTATTTTATATATCACTTAGATCTGCAAAGCATCATCTCTGGCTTGAAAATGTAGAAATATGTATGTTTTTAATAAAAGAGTGAGTGCAGATATAGGTTGATATCAGATAAGTGTTAGATTGGATAGATGATTATCTCATCAGGGTTGGGGGAGAGTAAAGGAGAGCCAGAAGCTCTGGCAGGAGGGGACTGGGGTAGGGCAGAGGAAGAAAATAAGAAGCAGAGTTATAGAAGTGGGAGGTTGAATGGAGGAATACATGCAGGACAGGTTGGAATAGAAACAAAGAGATTAGTTATCCTGAAGACAAATAGGAAAGTGAGAGATGAGTGGAGACAGGATGCAGAACATTAGGTCATGTAGGAGATGACCCTCCATCTCTACACACAAATGTTTACTCATCTCTGATTACTGGTTGTTAAGCATGTCTGCAAGGCTTTACATGAGCTAGACCCACTCTGAAACTCTCTTAGGCCGGGATGTACTAAATGGAAAATGCGATGAAAACCCTGTTTTCGGGGTTTTACTGCATTTTTCATATGTACTATTGCGTGGCCGCCGGGGCTCCGATGTGCTGGCATTACCCTATAGAAGCCTATGGGCATCTACCGCATCGCGCTGGTATGAGGGCTCTGATTGGCAGCCGGGTCACTCTGGGCATGCGCAGATGGACTCCCGGGTCATAAACTTGGAAGTCCAGGGCACAGCACTGATCACAAAGGACAGCTCTTAATGCTACTGATCCCATGTTAGTGCATATGCGATCAGTAGGGATGCGATACCTGTCAGGATGTACCGCACAATGTTAGTACATTCGCCCTTACTATTAGACACACCTCAATATATTACACCTTAAAACTACAGGAGTGGGTGCATAACATGGAAACCTGTTATCTAGAAAAGTTCCCAAACTCAGAAAGAAAAAACAAGAATGATTGATGTTGTAGAGCAATAATATTACATCAGTGGCGTAACTAGGGTATTTGGAGCCCAAGGCAAATGTAAAAATGGAGCCCCCCCTATGTGCGCGCGCCGAAGACGTGGCAAACAATGGGCATGGACACTTAAAAATGGTGTGTTTCAACATGACACACCCCTTTATCGTCACTCTGAACATTCCTTTCCATATGCACCTTAACCCCAGTAGTGTCCCTTATACAGTACCCCCAGTATGCAATGTCCCCAGTTGTGGTCCCTCTTATGCAGGCCTATAGTAGTGCCCCTTATACAGTACACCCAGTAGTGGTCCCCCTTATGCAGACCCTCATTAGTTCCCCTTATTCAGTACCCCAGTAGTGGTCTCCCTTATGCAGTGCCCCCCACTATGAAGTGCCCCCAGCAGTGGTCTCCTTTATGCAGTGCTCCTTTATATAGTGCCCCCAGCAGTAGCCCCCCCCCTTATGCAGTGCCCCCATTAGTGGTCCCCCTTATGCAGGCCCCCAACAGTGATCCCCCCTAACCAGTGCCCCTTATAAAGTGCCCCCTGTAGTTTTCCTCCCTATTTAGTGCCCCCAGTAGTAGTCCCCTAGTAGTAAGCCCCTTATATAGTGCCCCCAGTAGTAGTTCCCCCCCTCGCGATGCAGTGCCCCCAATAGTAGTCCCCCCTGTGTTACTGCACAGCCTGAGACTGCCCGCCTCCCACCCTCCTCCTGGCGCTATTGGGTAAGCGCTCAGGGGGAGGGAAGGTCTCGGCTGTGCAGCAAAGGACCGGCGCTGGGCGCAGGGAAGCCTAGCGCCAGTCCTTTGTAAATGTGTAGCGCTGACCGCACACAGGGCCTGATTCAGACCCGGACGCTATTTGCGGACGGTCATTCCAAAAAAGGGGCCGGCTATTTAAATTGAGTGCTCGCTCTTTGCGGTTCATTGACGCCTCTATGTCTGAGCGAGCGAACGAAAAATGCGCTCGCTATTTTGTAAAGACTCCCCTTTGCCGTTCGCATCACACGTTATCTACGCTATTTATTAGATTAATCGGGAACATCAAAAGGCATCTGAACTGCTCGCAGTGCTTGTGGTAGGTTTTTCTTACCGCAATCACTGCGAGCAGTTCAGGCTAAAAGACAACCAAGTGACGTGGTCGATGACGCTCCTTTACGAATTATGCACTCCCATTAAATGCCATTTTCACCGTTTGGCACACCTTCAGGCTAAAAGACAACCAAGTGACGTGGTCGATGACGCTCCTTTACTAATTATGCACTCCCATTAAATGCCATTTTCACCGTTTGGCACGCCTGCGTTCGGATCTCCACTCCCCCATTTTCAAGCACCTTCCCCTGTTACCACCCACAAACGGTACAATCAAATTAGTAGCCCCTCGCTGTTTTGCGAGCACACGATTTCCGACTGCAATGACTGGTTTGCGCTTGTGCATTACGACCCATACGCATGCGCAGTTGTGCGAACATCGCTCAGAGCGAACGTGCGGCCGCTTACGAGCGGCTCTGAATCAGGCCCACACTGCGGTCGGCGCTACACTGCCTAACTAGGGAGGGTCGGTACCATGGCCGGCAGCGCCCCCACCCCACCCCCGTGCCACCGGTCCTACGGCGCCCAGGGCACACGCCCTGCTCGACCCCCTTAGTTACGCCACTGTATTACATGCAGACATTGGGGTCTTCTCCTACAGCAATTCTCAAGAGTCTTTCTTAACATGTAGTAAGGTAATGACAGGTTTCATCATTAAAGGTGATTTAGTATATTTTGGATATGTGCTCCAAATTCTTAAAAAGTTGCAAGCATCTATATAATATTAATAATCAGCTTCAGTGTGCGCAGTGGAAGCCGGGGCGTGCGCCTCAGGAGCCAACAGCTCCCACTGCAGCAACGGGACAGACCTTAGAGGGCGGATCCAGGGGCCATCCTGGCATTCCTGGGTTGTGGGTAACACCTGAATTACAATAAATACTGTGGCTCTTTATAAATTATTCAGAATTTGTTGTGTCCTTATAATAAAATGATTACTACAGTAATGCCCCCTCCTTTACTTAAAAAAGTAGTAAATCCTTACTTAGACAAATTATATATTTCCCTCTTATATTAAAAATACCAAAATAATACTACTTATAATAACATAAATGAAATAGTGGCAGCATATTCATAAAATAAAAAAGTAGTTGCACGAAAAGCAGCCCTAATTGTGTCTCTCTCCATGTCCGTTGATAAAGGCGGTGAAAGTAGGCTGTCACATGATTTGTACCAGCCCTATATCCTTGGTGCAGGAGATCCAGCTGAAGCAGGACAGATCTCTACATACACTCACCTCTGAATAAGCCGCAATCCCACCAACATGCCACAATATGCCTACGGTAAACTCATCCTGCATGCAAACACCAAAATCAAAATGCCCAATCAGTCACAAGTGGAAATGCAACTGAGATCATCAATAATTATGCAGACGCAGTTTTCTAAAATATAGAGATCCCTCTAGGAGGGGATCAGTATGAAATAGGTTAAAATTCCAACATGAGAAGGCTGACGCTGGCTGGTAAGTACCCTAACCCTTCCCTGTCCCCCGCCCTTAGGGGTGCCTATCCCTAAAACTCCCGGGTTGGTGCCTAACCCTAAGTCACCCCTGGGGGTGCCTTAACCTAACCCCCCACTCCCACACCCTAACCCTCCAGGGGGATGGGGTGCCTAGCCGTAACCCTCCCCCCTAGGGGTGCCTAACCCTAATCTCCCCCCCGAAACCTAACCCCGCAATACTCCCTAAACCTAACCCCCCCCCCACGCGGCTAACACTAAGGACACCCCAGACTTACCTCGTTCGGCATTCCGGATTAAGATAAGCCTCGGTGTTTCTACGCCTATCTTAAGTCCCCCATCGGGCTTCTCCTGTTGGGATATAGACTGGCAGCATTTAATCTGCCTGTCTATAAACTGCATCCCATCTAGGAGAGCTACGAAGAACCCCATTTGTAATTTTATACCTGTATTTTTCTTTCATGGACAAACATTTTTAAAGAGCCCCCTACTATGCTCCTGCAGGGCCTCCTACCTAGTCCTCAGCAGCTCACTTCTATTAAGCATTGCTCTCTAAACTCTGCGGACAATAGCTCTTTCATGTAGTAGACACGTGTAAACTGTCTAGTATCACTATATGAACTCCATCACGGGGGACGGGCCTGCCCAGTCTCACATGTCAGTCTTGGAGAGCAATAAACATGGGAGAAAGCCCTACATTACCCCACAAGACCAGAAATGAAGTATACTGAGGAACTTTTGTCCTCGTCTGTTTACATATAGATTATGATGTAATGTCTTGCACAGTAGTCCAGCAAAGACAGCTGCCGATTTATAGTGCTTGCTGCCGCCAGAGTTGTGCGGAGATGTAACAGAACAGAGACCTCCCCTGGGCACATATACATCAAGAATTATTGGTGCTCCTAAATGTGTTTATAGCATGTAAAGGCAGTCAACATGCTATGGGGAAACCTAGGCCAAATATTACAACTGTTAATAAATTATTATTACAATTTGAGAAATATTGAATAAAAAGTTTACTGTGATTTCACTGGATAGGACGCTTTAGTGTTGTACTGGACTTGTATGCATGCAATTTCCTAGTAATAACAGCATTAACTCCTATTGGTCCTATAAATTCTTCTATGTGGTTATTTACTTTTATTTTTCCCTTTGCTGCAGCATTTTCTAGTACTGGAAAATAGAAATTTGTGGCAGGACAGATTTCAGTGGCAATTTAATAGTAAATTTGCTACCTACAAATAATGAAATAGGGTGACTGAGAGTTAGGCAATTCCTTATTATCATTTAATAAATAATGAATACGCCCATTAAGTGGAATATTTAATATAATTTTGTCCTGTTAAACATAAATTCTTATTCTTATTGACGCATATCTCAGCAATCAGAAGTGATAACAATAGTACATTTGCCAAGCCTCTCACTAGGACACGGGCTCCAATAAGAGTTAGAAGCAGAGATAGTTGCCACAAGCACTTCTGGGTACAGACTCGGCGAGCCTAATGCACATGTAAGGCCGACACACTGCGCATGACCCTGTAAGGGCCAGTGGGGAAGATCCCTCGCGGAAACAAATGTATTACAGTAGTTCATAGGCTACCGGTGCTACGTATTCAAGAACATAGAAAATGTCACAATTTAGCAGCACCAGAGAAACCTATGGAGGGCTACAATGAATGTGCAGTTGCTAAAATTCACTATCTTGTGATTTCAGGCACAATTAGTGTTATAAATAGGCCCCAAAATATTATGGTAGAATATAAATGGTGTGCTTTATGCTACTTAACATCACATTGAATAAAACGACACCCATAACATATTGTCAGAACCTATGGTGTTAATAGGTGTCAGTGGTGTGCGATGGAGGTTAAGTTCACTAAGCTGATAACTTAACCAGGCTTATTCATTATTAACCGGCAGATGACAGGATGCAGGGTAACACAGGGTTAAAGCCGGTATGCACATATAATAGGTACAAACAGATCCAGCCCAGGGCTTATGGGGTTAATGCAGGTAGTGGGCAGTTAAGGGTAGCACACACCTGTATATACATTCAGTGATGGCAATGGTCCTTTAGCAGTGAACGGTGGTGAGTGACACAATGGTACTTATGGTACCACTGCTTTAACAGCCAATCTTCGTAGCAGTGAGAGACTCAGGGGCATGTCCTGCCTCAATGGAAGACGGGAGAGATTTGAGCGAACAGGCCACACATGCACAGAAGCACATTTGGGTTGGAGGTTGCACTGTGCAGTCAGCGCACCTCTATCTCAGGTACGGAGTCCTGAAAACGGCAGTAGAGGGAGAGACAGGGAAGAGCGCACTCCCCTCTCAACAACCACATTCCACATTTTGGATGTGTAACTTAACAGCAACACGGTACATACAAATCAAAAATAACAAAGTAAGACACAACAACATTTCAAATACATTCCAGTACACATTTTTGCAGCAGAGCATCTAGTACATGTCAGACCTTTGGTCAACATATCAGCAAATTTTCTACTCACCTGTCACATATTTAACACTAATCAATTTACCATCTACCAGCTCCCTTATAAAATGGTGTCTTATGGCATATATAGACTGCTCATGATGTTTGGTGCTAGAAGACAAATCAAGTGCACCTTTGTTGTCACATGCTGACAATAATTCACACAAAATCTGCTTCAAGCACAACGAGGCCGCACAGACGGTGTAATGGTTAGCATTACTGCCTCACAGCACTGAGGTCATGGGTTCGATTACCACCATGGCCCTAACTGTGCGGAGTTTCTATATTCTCCCTGTGCTTGCATGGGTTTCCTCCGGATTCCTCCCACACTCCAAAAATATACTGGTAGGTTAATTGGCTCCCAACAATTAATTAACCCTAGTGTGTGTGTGTACATGTGGTAGGGATTATAGATTGTAAACTCCACCGGGGCAGGGACTGATGCAATGGGCAAATATTCTCTGTGAAGCGCTGCGGAATATGTGTGCACTATATAAATAACTGGTAATAATAATAATAATGACATCTCTATGGCTATTTCTGCGAGTGTCACATACACTGCCTCTGTAGTGGATAAGGCAACAGTGGGTCTTTTCCTGCTAGCCCAGCTGATGGCTGCACCTGCCAAAACAGGTATCTGGCGGAAGAATGCCTATCGTGCTCATCTAGCTAGCAAGACTTCCAGTGGTATTTAGCTTCTTCCAGAAGATCCACTTGTTTTTGACTGTTCTGCAGTAAATCGGCCTGTCCACAATGGTCATTGTTTACACCTGTAAGCTCTGTATCTATGGCTGATTTCCATTCTTCCCAGTTGCTATTGATTTTTCTTCTTGTATAGTTTGAGGTTCACAGCAGACAAAGGACATGACACAGCGCGGATTGTAATGCAGCTGCAAAAATATGCTAATACCTACCACAGCTCAGCCAGCATAGAGACGCCCACAACTGCTTTCTCACCTCACAGTCCTGTATATACATCGGTTACACCGAACCGTCACGTACATTACAGCAGCTCTGACCAGTCGCAGAAATTGCAAGTCTCGTCGCACGCAGTGAGTACTCAAGCTGCCTGGTAATCACAGTGGCTAATTTATGCACGCTCATACAACGGCATTCAAACAGACAGACACAGCTGCGTTCTGCAACCACTCCCTTGTCACCACCCCCAAACGCTCACGGGCTGTCACTCTCTCTGCTGTGGATTCCTATCTGCATGTGTAGTCACAGTGCGATCACCGGGCACCCACAGTGCATAACAATCGCTCGAACTGCGTACATACTTGCAATTGCGATCGCCGCTGAATCTGGCCCAAAGTTAGCAAATTCCTTGTATCTTTTAGGTGGTTCCCCTTTGTTGTTCCTCTTAGAGCTCCTGCTCTGTGATTGATCACTTGTATCTGTAGTCTCCATTTCTGACACACTTTCAGCAGTCGGCTTATCTTGCATCATAAATTTTTGTGGTGTTGCAATATCCAGCTTGTCTTAGTTGAAGCTGTCTCGTGATTCACTACATCTTTAGTTTTTATAAGTCTTTGATTGACATTGCCCCACAATCTGAAGCCTTTGCTTTCTTGACAATATCCAAGCATGATACATGGAATGGACTTGGGATCCAACTTGCATATGCTCTAATCTACACTCAAAGACACAGAGATGATTGACACTTGGCTTTTACTGGACCATGCCTCCAATAGTGTTTTACGTTTTACTGCCACTGAAGGTGCTCGATTCTCAAAGTAAAGTGCAGTTAGGACTGCCTTTACCCAGATTCTCTTGTCCAGACCTGCCTGTGCTTTCTCAACAATTGTTCTGTTTGCCATTTCACTCAAACTGTTCTGTTATGCAGGCAATCGTTAGTAGGTGTTGGATGCCACTCTTCTTTAGAAAAATAGTAAGAACTCTCTTCTCATATTTTCCTCTATTGTCAGACCTTAGCACTTTTATTTTTAGGCCTGTTTGAGTTTCCAATAGAATTCTGCAATTTTACTGGTTACTTCACTTTTGAAGTGATAGCAAAGTGATGTATTTACAATCACTTTACTGCTTACTTCTGTAACACCCCCCCCCCCCCACTGACATTGTCTCTACTGTGCATTTGCAAACAAACATTGGCACATGTGCCTGTTGACAGCACAGGGGAAGAAACCTATGAATTCCTCTCCAGAAGAAATATGTGGTTAATAGCCCCCAGGCTACCGTGGCAAATGCCATTTTAAGATTACATTAGCAACCGGGCACGAGCTTTGGAGTGCTTTGAACTGTGTGGCTGCTTTTGTGAAAGAAAACCGGAGAATCACAGCAGATATCGGAGAATCTGAAGCAAACACTTCATATTTGCTATATATGGCTCTTCATAAAGAGGCATTATTTGTAGAGATTGTACAGGAGAAAGTCAACCAACTTTAATTGCATAAAGACAGCAAGAAAGAGTGGAATCCACAGTCATATGTGTCCTTGGTATAGTTACTAGCTGTACAATCTCTACCATCTGGACTATAATTGGGCCAGTACAAATATATTATTATGTACCATATAGGCTTGTACATTCTTTAATAACCTCATGTCAATGTGGAATTGAAAGAAATGAGTCTAGCATTCAAGACATTTTGATCTATAGTGCAGAAGGTCATGAACAGTGCGATTTAATCCATTTGCACTGATAATCGGGCCACAATACAGTATTTGCTGAAGTTTTTGTTCTAATTATTGCATTATTTGTTATCTTATTTGCTAAAATATGCAGAAGATTTCACCCTTCCCAGTAAAGTTTTACCTGTTTGAGACAGTGATGTTTGCTTCTATTATCCCTATTATTATTTTTTTTGCCTCTCGGTGGTATTGAGCTTCTGGTGTTGCAATATCCAGCTTGTCTTTAGTTGAAGATGTCTCGTGAAACACTCATAGACACTACTTCGGTGTCTTTGACACCGAACCCAGGAGATCAATTAAGGTATGTGCATTCATTGCCAAGGCCTACAGATCCTCATTTCTCAGGATGATATTACACCACTATATTCTGATTTCTTCAATTACTTCCTTGAGTACCACCATGTCATCGCCCCAGGATAGCTATCCCTATTGTGTATGTGCTGGACATCATCGCAGAGGGCATATTTTAGGTGCAAGAACTTGAGCTTTTATAGTAGACTTAGGGCCTGATTCAGAGGTGGATGCAGCTGCAGCCGCAACTATGTCTTTTTACGTGCATCTTTATTCAAATGCCGCAACCAATGGGATTCTGGCTGAAGCGCCCAAAAGCTGTGCAGACTAAGATGCACCATTGGTTGCAGCATTGGTTTCTAAAGCCCTATGGAGGCACAATTTCTCTGTCTGAACATGGCCTACTGACATTGCCTCGCTCTGCGTCTTCCGGCGGTGTGACTCAGATGCAGGTGCAGTACTTCCAACATCTGCCAACTGTGTGAATATCAGCATTGTGCGCAGTTAGCATGCACCTCTGAATTAGGCCCTTAATGTGCTGATACATAACCCGCAGCCACGGCACGCGGGAAACTAGATAGGTACAGTGGGATCTGGCACATAAAAAGCTGAATAATATATGAGTTCTAGTATCCTGAGCTTTACTGATTATTTTATCTAGATTTAGAGATGGGAGGGGCACGTTGTAGCTGAACTCTAAATTGCAGTGTAAAAATAAAGCTGCCCATTGGCCTGATTCAGTGCTGTACGTTAATTCGAGGATGAATGCAAATCTCCGATAGTTAGGGGTCTGCACAGGACCTGTTCTGCGCATGTGCAGAAAGGGTCCTGTGATCTCTTTCGCAGAACCCCCAAGCTGTGGCACGATTGGCATGCTGCAGCGTTTGGAGCAGGGGCGTGCCTGGTTGCCATTCCCGCAAATGGGGGCGTGTCACCTTTGTTTTCCAGGAGGGACAAGGCCAGGGTCTGCATGGCACCGGCCAGGCTGCGGGAAGCTTCAGCTCCCACAGCCTGACCAAAGGAGCAACCGGTCGCAATGGTGATCCCAGGCTTAGATGTCGTGGCAGTGCTGGGATCGCACATGCAGCAAGGAGGTGTCCAACACCTCCATCTGCATTGGAGATGGATGGATTTGCACAGCCGCTTGTGTGTGGATCTGCAAATCCGTCCATCTCTGAATCAGGTCCTATGTGAGCTACATGAAATAGCAGCCAGTATTTATTCTGTATACAAAAAAATAAAAATGTATTTGCACCCGCATTACAACATGATTTGTCCAGCTGCAAAGTTGCACCTTGTTGTTGCTTTACTCCCAACTCTAAATCAGCCACATAGAGTCGGAATCGGTATGATTTACAGCCGGACGCATGTCCGGCGGTTGGAATCCTGACAGCGGCTTCCCGACATGGGTGAAAATTCCGATTGTCCCTAAGGTAAGTATTGACTAACCTAATTCTCCCCTAACCCTCCCTCAGGGGTGCCTAACCCTAATCCCCCCTCTAAATGCCTAAACCTAATACCCCCTTCCCCGCCACCTAAACCTAAGTCCCCCGGGGGGTGCCTAACCCTAAGTCCCCCCCGGGGGTGCCTAACCCTAACCCCCCCCTTCCCGTAGCCTAACCCTAACCTCCCGGGGGGATGCCTAACCCTAAGTCCTCCCCCCGAGAACCCTAAACCTAACCCTCTCCCCCCCTCAGCTATCCGCACTCAGCGTCCCTTCGATTGGGATGCTGGTCGTCGGGCTCCTGGCGTATGTCTAATGACAGGCGTCGGCATATCGACGCCTGTCTGAAGACACTTGCCGTGATATGACAGTCGGGAAGCCGGCTGTCGGGATTAGGTCTGCCGGCTTCCCGACTGCATACCATAGACTCAACAAGCAAAACACTTACATCTTTTTTCTTTTTCACCTATTTTTGCATGAAAAGTAAAATTTGGCTTTGTATATTTTTGATGCTCTGTTGTGTGATTAGCAAAAAGCAATTTAAGTGGACATCCAAAAGGGGAGCTGAGAGATTATGACTGTAAGGGGTATATTTACTAAAGGTCGATTTTAATCGATTTAAAATCGATTAACATCAATGTTGTGTCTCTGGGGCTAAATCACACATTTACTAACAGACATTGGCCCTCATTCAGAGCCGCTCGTTAGCGGCAGTACGCTCGTTCCGAGCGATGTTTGCACATCTGCGCATGCGTACGCGTTTTAGTACGCATGCGCGAACCAGTCAGTGCGGCCGAAAATCCTTTGTACGCTATATAGCGAGTGCCTGCTATTTTGAGTGACAGAATGAGGTGTATGTGGGTGGTAACAGGGGAAGGTGCTTGAAAATGGGGAGTGGAGATCCGAACGCAGGCGTGCTTAAAGGTCAAACCGGGCGTTTTATGGGTGTGTATATTTAAAACAGCAGCGTCAATGACCACGTCACTGGGTTATTTTATAGCCAGAACTGCACGCAAATTTGTGGTAGCAAACACCAACCACAAGAATAGCGAGCAGTTCATACGCTGGTCGATGTACTCGATTAATCTAATAAATAGCGGACATGACGTAGGATGCGAGCGGCCAGGGGGCGTTTTTAAGAAATAAACGAGCGTATGTTTTGCACGCTCGTTCAGACTTAGAGGTGTGAACAGACAGCAATGTGCATACGGATCATTTGAATAGCCACCCCTTGTTTTTAAACGAACGACCGCAAATAGCGAACGGCTCTGAATGAGGGCCATTATTTTATTTCGTTTTTTAAGTATTAGTAAATATGTGATTTAGCCCCAGAAACACAACATCGATGTTAATGGATTTTGATTGATTTTAAATCGATTAAAATCGACCTGTAGTAATATACCCATAAATCTGTAGGTTCCTACTTTCAATATGTGTAGGAATTGCCTGCAAACTCTGAATATAAGAAAACATATATGAAAATAAAAACAAAATATAAGAAATAAATGTTATACAATTGTGGCTGGCCATGCTTATTTTACAATCTAATCTGTGTCCTGAAATGCTGCATACTGCAAATGAGCAGATTAGGTGGTTTATCGCACATAGCTGAGAGGGTGAGGAAATCAAGGTGTCTAGAGAGAATGAGGTCATGTTTTCCATGCAAGTAAAATAATTTATTAAAAGGTGCGTGCACAGGCAATTTAAAGAGAGAGGGTAGGGGGTCAAAAGTTTGAAAATGTGATATAAAAAATCCAGGGACTCAACTTCTAGGTTATTCTTCAAATCTATAATGGAACAATTATGTAATGTAGTATTTTTAGTAGGTTAGAGATGTAATTATTGCAGTTATTTTCTATGGAAAGTCTTTTCAGTTTACAGACATATCCAAATGGCTGTAACGAGGGGTGTGTGACTGCACCGCTACCCAGGGTACAAGGCTGAGGGGGTAGTATGGTCACTGTCCCGACTGCATTCTTTTCCAACTTGCAGGGTGAAAGGAGAGGTACCCCACTGCATAGAAAGGTGCAGGCGACCTGCTCCCAGTGCTTGTTCTGAGTCACACTTGCCTACTTTTGGAAAAGCATTTCAGGGAAATTGTGAAAGTAACAACTATGAGCATGGCAGTAAAGTGGGCGTGTACTGCTACATCTGAGAGGCGTGTCATAAACCTGACTTACATCCAAATGTAAATGAGCCCCAAAGCAGTTAGTAAGATCTACTTGTTGATGAAAATTAAGAGTTATGGTAGACTTACCATTGTTAACTCTATTTCTCCGAAGTCGATAGGATCCACAGGGATACCATGGGGTGTGTGTGCTCAGAGAGGTCGAGGACACCAAACAGTTAAAGCTTTAGCTCCCAGGATGCACATATACCCCGCCCCCAGTCACAGGCATACAGTTTTGTAAACAAGCCCAAGGCAGGAGCAGGAAAGAGGAGAAGGAAGAACCGTATACTCAAGAAACACAATCCCAGAAGATGAAGGAATCAGTGACCAAGAGAAGAATACCCAATGAAACCAGGTGTGTCAGGGTGGGTGCCCTGTGGACCTCGAAGAAAAAAAGTTAACAAAGGCAAGTCTACCATGTCCCCCACCCCAAGTCTTCCCCTTAGGGTGGGGATGCTCCTGAGCAGAAAGGAGAATCTGTCGACCAAAGGAAGCATCCTGAGAGGCAAATGTGTCAAAGGCGGAGAACCTGAGAAAGGCGTGGGCGGAAAACCACGTGGCCGGCCTGCACAAATGTTCAGCAGAAGCACCACGTCGAACCACCCACGAGGGTCCCACAGACAGAGTAGAATGTGCTGTAAACCTGTTTGGAACAGGAAGATCAGCTTGCATGTAGGCCTGAGAGATTGTCATGCGGAGCCATCGAGCCAGAGTCTGTTTGTTAGCTGGCCAGCCTTGCTTGTGAAAGCCATTCAACACATAGAGATAATCTGATTTCCTAAAGGAATTAGTACGATCCATATAGATCCGAAGACCACGAACCACATCCAAGGAGGCTTCATCTTGTTAGGTTCTGGTTTTGTTGTGGGCCCGGGGTGGTAATAGGAGCAGACACTGGAGCAGATTTAAAAGTAAAGGTGGAGTTTTTAATGAGTGGCTTAACAGACATGAATGTGGCAAAACACAAAGTCCGGGTTTAGCACTAAAGTGCACTTGGGAACTGTAATGAGGCAATGGGAAAAAGTCCAGGTAGTGGTAACAGAAGGCAATCCAGTATTCCAGGTTTTGTGAGGTTGAATTGAATTGCAGGCTGAAGTGACTTGCAGGCTGAAGTGAATGGCAGGCTGAAGTGAATTGCAGGCTGAAGTGAAAATGTCCAGAGGAAATGTAAGTGGAGGCAGGGTGCAGGGTAACAGCTGACACAGGTACTCAGGCACTGGAGAGGCAATAGGAGGAGGCAGGTGATTCCAGCAGGGTATGGAGCAGGTCAGGTAAAGCAGGCTTAGGCAGATATCCTACAGGTAGGCGGACAAGCTCAGGAACTCTCTCTCAGCATGCGCTGAGAAACACATTGCACTGGCAATGAAAGGAAGCTCTGCACTCCCTTAAATACCCAGTGCCGCACTGTGACAGGCTAGAGAGAACATGTGACACACCAGGATAGGGCAACTAGGTCACATGTCCGGAGACAAGATGGCGGCGCCCATGTCAGAATGGAACGGAAGCACCACCGGGCCTAACCAGAACAGAGTGACAGTATGCCCACACAGGACTACGCACAGCCAATGCACCCTGCCAGACACCAGCACCACCGCCCCTCGCCATAGCATCCTCACAGGTATTACCTGTCGTCCCCTATGCCGGGAAACCCTGGTCGTGACACACCTGCAGAAAGATCCGAGGACTGGAATGCTGGAGCCACAATGTCTTCATTCAAAAACAGGGATACCACTTTAGGGAGGTACCCAGCCCTGGACAGATCTGTCCGGATGAGAGATCAAGAATGGGGAGCGACAGGAGAGCGCTGCCAAATCAGATACCTTGTGGGCAGAGGAGATAGCGAGGAGAAAGAGCGCCTTCTCTTTCAGCCACTTGAGGTCCAGAGGTTCAAACGGAGGAACCGGTACCAAAGACAAATCTCACAGAGCCACCAGAGAGACAAAAGGAGGTTGAATGCTGAGAACACCTTGCAAGAATGTTCTAACATCAGGCAGGGGAGCAATCCTTCACTGGACCCAGATTGACAGAGCTGGAACCTGAACTCTAAGGAGGGCCAGACGGAGGTCGAAGTCCAATCGAGGGTGGAGAAAGGCAAGCAGCTGGGAGACCCTAAAAACTGTAGGGGCATAGCCTCTGGGGGAGCACCATTGAAAGTAAAAGTGCCAAACTGTAATAGATGCGGGCTGAGGCAGGCTTACGCACCCTGAGCATCGTCTGGACCACAGAGCGAGAGAAACCTTTGGCTCTTAAGAGGGATGACTCAAGAGCCATGCCGTTAAAGACAGACGAGGTAGGTCCGGGTGCAGGCAAGGGCCCTGTGCTAACAGATCCTGCCTTAGAGGAAGTGGAAAAGGAGTGTCTATGGAGAGACTCCATACGTCAGTGAACCAATGTCGCTGGGGCTATTAGTATTACTGTGCCGCCTTCTTGCTTGAACTTTCGGAGAACCCTCGGGAGGAGGGAGATCGGAAGAAAAATGTATGCGAGACAAGTCCCACCTCACTGCCAGAGCATCCACAAAGGCGGCTGAGGGGTCTCTGGTCCTGGACACGTACCTGGGGACCTTGTGGTTGTGACGTGAGGCCATGAGGTCTACGTCTGACAGGCACCATTTGTCCACCAGGAATTGAAGGACATCCTGATCGAAATACTGAGGGGACAAGCCCGCTGAACAGGATCTGCACAGGGGCCTCAGGTTCCTGTTTTCCTTTAGAAGACATAAGTAATAACCAGTCAGCAGCACACAATCAGTGTTATTGGCTAGAAATGCAGTTTGGTACCCTTCACAAATACAAGTAAATGTAAAGTAATATTGAACCCCTACAGACCTGGTAGTTGAGGGTTGAACAAGAGCAGCAGGGATAAATATAACTGACAGTCAGAAAGTTTTAAGACAGTATATCACCACAGCAGAGCTAGCACAAGTCACATACAATGCATATAAATATATTTATAATGGGCACTAACAGGGCTGGTAGGATTTGTGCACTGTATAACCTGGCCCCAGGGAGAGGTATACTGGGAGACTGGACCCAAAACGCCTGTGACTTGTAACTTCAGAAAAGCCCTAATTAATGACTGCTGAGAGCCTTGTATAGGGAGGAGGGTGAGGGGAGGAGCAGCTCAGAGGTGGGAAACCTCTTGTGAGGGATCACGCTGTGGGCTGGGGGAGGGGCTGCCCGGGGAGAGTCTACCTTCCCACTGCTGCATCAAACGCCGGGTGCCACTGACCTCTACATGTTCCCTGACGCCAGCTTGTAACAGCCCCGGTGGTCTAGTGGTGGAGCAGACAAACCAGTCGTCCCACTACAGCGTACTCCGGGAGGTCTCCACCACCGGAAGGATTGCACAGCAGGCGATTTCCCACAAGCTAGGAATCGCCTTAGCTGTACTTCTCCATGTATCTGGCCACAGTTCTGGGTCCCCAGTGGAGCAGCTGCACAGGTACCCATTAGGACACCTCGCTGCTTGCTCAGGTAAATAACATAGAAAAACCTCATAAAAATAAAGCTTGGGGCTGCCCAGGGGGAATCGGTATGAAATACCGACTGTTGATAGGTAAGTACTGACTAACCTAACCCCATAACCCTCCCTAGGGGTGCCTAACTCTAATCCCCCCTCTAAGTGCCTAAACCCCCCCTTCCCCGCTGCCTGAACCTAACCCTCCTTCCCCCTAGGCTAACCCTCCCAGGGGGGTGCCTAACACTGTCCCCCCGGGGTGCCCTAAACCTAACCCCCTCCCCCGTGGCTGTCCGCTTGCGGCGCCCGGCATCCCTTCGATCGGGATGCCGGGGGCCTGTCTCCCGGCATCGGGGAAATGTCAGGCGTCTACATCTAGACGCCCGGCATTTCACCCTCGCCGGGATATGACAGTCGGGAAGCCGGCTGCCGGTATTAAGGGGTATTAAGGGGTCTATCTATCACATATGCACAAAAATACTTATATGAAATAGCCTTAAGTGGAGTGAATATATTGTGGGCAATGGAGGAGATGCCCCTTCAGTGCTGGCGCCCGGCGGCAGGTTCCTCCATTGTGTCCCATAGTTCTGCCCCTGTGTGCTGTCATATATTGGTGAATGTCCATTCCAAGCTCCAAGAAAAGAAAATACACGTTCAGCAATCCGGTCCCATTCCAGTGGTTTCAGTATTCCGGTTCTACATCATTTCGGTCCCATTCCGCTTCTCAGCATTATGGTTCCAATCAGGTTCAGTGTATTCTGGTCCCAGACCGGTCCAGAGCTACTCCGGGTTCCACTTGATTCAGTTCCCCTCAGATTCAACTAGCCTGGTTGAAGTTACCAAAGCTCTCCTTCATCTTGTCTACCTGCACCTGTGTGCATCAAGTATCTCCACTCTGGTTCCAACAAAGATTGCACCAGTGCCTCCAGTCGCCAGCAGCCAGATCTGCTACCAGTTACAAAAAGTGCACTCTATACATTCCACCATTCCTTACTCTAGTCCATGAGCAGAAACTACATTATGTCGACCAGCTTTCAACCGCTTACCCCAGATCCCATTTTAGCCAGAGACTCAATTCCGGGTTCATAAACAAAGACAAACATGACACACTTCCCCCATAGCCTAACATAAGTGCTGCACCCATAGCTTCACACACATACTCCTCCTATAGTCTCACACACTGCTGCCCACATAGCCTCACACACTTGCTGCCTGTCACATTCGGGCTATGGTGGTCCTTTGTAGAAGGATTGGAAGACATGGACCCAGGTTGAGAAAGGAATCGGAGGCAAGAGGCCTGGATATATGCCTTCCTCATCCACAAGTACTGGATGTTGGCTAGACCTGACCAAAAGTGCAGAGTCTAATTTACTGGGAGGTATTTGCCAGTGACCCTCCAAGTGGTATTTGGGTTTAAGCTGCACCCAGCAAGCAGGTTGCTGCCCTTTGGTCAGGTATCCGGCACAAGTGGGAAATGGAAGAACACTATCACAGGAAAAGCACAGAAGAATGATACTGGAAGTTTTGCATTTAGGTGATGTACTGGGTACACACCCTGTTGATCCAGACGCAGGGCTGGCACAGGAGAATGGAACTAGGAGATTGTACTTAGATAATGTACTGAGTACATACACTGTGGTCCCAGACGCAGAACTGGCACAGGAGGATGAGACTAGGAGATTGTACTCGGATGACGTACTGAGGCCCCGATTCAGTCCGGTCTCCTGGCCGCTTGCTAAGCTGTGGGTGACCACCCACAGCTTTAGTGAGCGGCCATGTGATGGTCGCGACCATCGGGGCTTGCGACGAGATCCTTGTCGGAAGCTCACCACTGACATCAACGGCAGGCGTTGACATCACCACTGGCCAAACGGCAGGCGTTCCTTCGGGAAAGCCTCCGTTTGGCCAGCCACCCCCCCTGACCCGCCTACCAAACGGGGCGAGCTGTCGATCAACATCAACAGCCGCCCCTTTTAGATGCAAGCACCGGAGCGAGTGATTTCTCACTCGCTCCGGGGCTCGCGCTTGCGCACTGCCCGGCCATCGACCCGCTAGTGAGCGCATAGCGCTTGCGAGCGGGTCTGAATCAGGTCCTGAGTACATGCACTGTGGTCCCAGACGCAGAACTGGCACAGGAGGATGACACTAGGAGATCGTACTGAGGAAACGTACTAAGTACACACCCAAACCGTGTGTTAAACACTAGGAGAGTATCGCTGGAAGTAACAACGTTGTACAGGCAACTCCTGTTGTCTGGAGCCCCGCTAAATACCCTAAGGTAGCAGTCCATTGGAGGATAGTGTCAGCTGACAGCAACCAATGCTACCATTGGGTAAAGGGCTAATCAGGTGATGTAGACTGTCATGGCTGCGTCCATGACAGTAACCACAGGAACCAAATCACGAAGCAAACACATGGATGTCCTAGAAGACCCCAGGTATGACCATCGGGGCTTGCGACGAGATTCTTGTGGTTGGGTCTCGCTCCAGCAAGCCCCAGTGAGCTTTCGGCTCTAATAGAGGTTTGGCGGCGGTTTTGCTATCTGCAGATTTACTAAGGCCAAAACCGCTGCAAAACTGCCGTCAAAACACATTTTAGAATAGAATAGAACAGGGCTGTCATTTAGAAACCACTGCAAAACCGCCACCAAACCCCCGGGGTTTAGAACAGAATAGAATCCGCCACTAAACCGCTGGGGTTTAGAACCCGCCGCTTAGTAAATGTTCCCTACATCTTTGATTGGAGTAGGTGGATCTGTAGCAGAGGACCAGCACCTCTGGATTCGGCACTACTGTCGGGTACGCACTAGATGATATCTCGTCCGATCCAGCCGGATATCGGGCACATCGTCTAATGTGTACCCTCAATGTCACGGACGATGTGCGCTCCCATGCAGGTCTGACGGACGATATCGTCAGCGGGGGCCATGCTGCCGAATGTAGCATGGCCCGCATTGTCGCTGCCGGCACCGTGTGAACGCACTTGCCGATGCCGACACCCCGCTGGGTCCCATCGCGCACGATGCCAGTACACACTAGATATCATACCGGCCTTAAGTAGATCTCTGCTCTGTTGCATGCTCAGCGACATCATGGTGAGTAGACTTGTATTTCCACAGGGTGACTGACAGTCATACAGTACTTGGGGAGGATGTAAATGACGCTATTCACGTCTATGTATCCTCACGAGTTGTAATGCTAAGAACAGTATTTACAGTATGTTGACTTATTCTTATAGGCCTGTTGGTGAACCTTGTTGTAGTTAGTAAATCAAGAACAAAATATTTGCCTGGGTGTAAAAATATTTAGCCACAATCCAGTATTGGGATAGGGAAATAACTGACAGCATCCCTAGCAAGAGCAGCTCTGGTCTGGGATTTGCTGGTTAACTACTTGACACTCACTGCCTGTTAGTGTGGATATTTAGTATATTTCCCGCTCCAGACACTTAAAACCACCTTTTTACCTATCCGGTGCCTTACCAGGCTAGCCCCGAGGTCCGCTTGCACTGTGCATCACTCCCAGATAGCACAGAGGTCCGCTCACGCTGCACATTGCTCCCGGCTGGTGCTGAGGTCTACTCCTGCCCTGTCTGCTCAATGTTCTGTCACTGAGCATGGAGATGGCTCTCCACAGTCACTTGCTCACAGCTTGTCTCCCCAGCATGAAGGCATACAGGCTGCAGACCAGAGTTCCCGCAGGAACAACAGTATGAGCACATCCATGATGGACTCTGTCACCTGATACTCTTCCTCCACTCAGAGCGCTGCTCCCAGACCAACTGATCGCAGCATCCAATCCCTGACGATCCACCCCTATAAATTCCATTCCCTGACTGGCCCTCATTGACAGTACAACGTTGCTTCTTGCTGAAGATACAGCTCAGTACTGAGCTACCAGGTACTCTGTATCTGAACGGTCCCAGGGCCTGATTCACTATCGTACACAACTGTGATCACGCAATTGGCTGACTGTTGCGTTCTGCGCATGCATATGTATCACAGTGCGCGTGAGAAATCTAGCCATTGTGACTGGAACTGCGATTGCAATGGCTACGCAGACCCAACGCAGAGTGATCGACAGGAAGTGCAATTTTTGGGTGGTAACAGGGTGGGGGGGGTGTCGGGTGAGCACAGGCGTGCCATTGCGTTCATAAATTATCCACTGCGATGCCCTACGCAGCCTGAAGCTTGATAGCATGCACTGAAGTTAGCAATTTCTGAGTATGGTCAGGGCTTGTGCAAGAGTACAAAGGGGGGTGGGCGCTTCAAAAATGATCTGATGTGGTGGGTCTAAAAGCAGCTCACCAATAAGGGGAGGCTAACCCCTATGAAACCTGTGCAAAAGTACAAAGAGAGAACTGGGAGCGCTGAAAACCACTGATAATATATTGATATATTAATATATTTAATACCTTGTGCAGAATATGAACATAAATAAAATCAAGTAAATGCAAAAATAACAGATAATAAATACCAATAAATGTATAAGACAGCAATGTCCAGAAGAGAAAACAAACAATGAATAGAAAGAAGCACTGTGGCCACAGCAAAAAACAAAAAGATTATTGAACAATGGGCCTGATTCAGAGCCGGACGCTCTCTCAGAGCGCTTGCTCTGAATCAGGGTGGCATTTTTTTTTCTCAGAGCCAGCCTCCTGGCCGCTCACAGCTTTTGCGAGCGGCCAGGTGATGGTCGCGACACATCGCGCTTGCGATGAGACCCTTGTGGTAGGGTCTTGTCCATCGCAAGCCAGAAGCTCACTATAGAGCCGGAAGCTCACTACTGAGGCCGCCTCCAAACGGCAGGCGTTCCTTCGGGAACGCCTCCGTTTGGCCAGCCACCCCCCTGCCCGTCTCTAAAACGGGGCGAGCTGTCAAACACAATCGACAGCCGCCCCTTTCTGGTGCGAGACCCGTAGCGACTGAGCGCCCGTCACTGGCCGGGTCTCGCGCTTGCGCACGCCAGAGCCGGCTCCGGCATGCGCAGTGGGGGACCATCGATCCGCTTGTGAGCAGGTCTGAATCAGGCCCAATGTCCCAATAAATAAAATATAATTATATATATATATATATATATATATATATATGTGTTCGATGTCTCACAGCAACCAAAAAGATGCTGTATTAAATATATCCTTGGATAACAGGAAATTAGATCAATTAGAATACAACCAAATGGTTATCTTATTGCGGATGAATGTTTGAATTGCATAATAAAAATAGTCTGTATTAAAAGTCACGTCTGGGGATATGTATCTAGAATCCACCAGTTTGTAACTTGACACAGCCTCCGTTCAAAGACAGTTTTAGAAGGTACCGTGGTGGTATAGTGCTGGTTCCCTTTGACATGACACATATGATTCACCATCACTGGTTGTTCCGCGACCACCTTCCTACATCCATCACATTCATAGTCACCATGACACCACTTTTCCCATTAACCCGTCACCCCATTTCACCACCTGTGCTTTCTGGGGGTGGGTGGGGACAAAGTTGATCCTTTCACTCTGAGTTTAATTATATCTCATTGTGAGAAGTGCCATTGTTCTTCCTCACCCCACCATCGCATATCCACAGTCTCATTTTCAGGCCCCCATACATCAGAGATTGATTGCAGCAATCGTGTAATTTGCAATCGATTGTGTATAAAAATCTTTCCCTTTTTCAATCGATTATGGCAATTCTGCAATCGATTGAAAAAGGGAAAGATTTTTATACACAATCGACTGCAAATTGCACGATTGTTGCAATCAATCTCTGATGGGGGCCTGTACACTTTTTTGAGCCTCATTTTTTTTTTAATCGGTTTTAGTTGTCTGTTGGCATGACATTTACCTTTTTATGACCATGTAGTTCAAATATACCATATTCAGGAACCTTTACTAGGCGGTTAAGTGGAGTTTTTAATCTTTGCAATGTTTTAATTTTTTATGTCCATTTTCATATTTATTTTCATTTTATTTACTTTTATTATTGTGATTTTTTTCATTATATATTCAGGAGGTTAACATGCCCACTCATTAAATTTATTTCTAGAATTTAGGTCTTTATCTTTCTTCTAATATAATTTTGTTTCATCTCAGATGTTTTATATTACAAATAGTTCCACTTATAGCACTATGGCCCTCATTCAGAGGCGGTCGCAAGAAGCCATCGCTCTCTCTGAATGAGGGCGGCTGCTTGATTTTTTAAGTGCGGCCTCCTGGTCGCTAGCTAAGCTGTGGGTTACCACCCACAGCTTTAGCGACTGACCAGGGTGATGGTCGCGATGGTCAAGACCTAAGGTTGGGTCTCGGAAACTGCAAGCCCCAGGGAGCTTCCTGCTCTGATCGAGCAGGAAGCTCCCCACTGACATCACTGCTGATGTCAGTGCGGCCGCCCACAAAACGGCAGGCGTTCCGTAAGGAACGCCTCCGTTTGTGCAGCCACCCCCCGCCCTGCCTACAAAACGGGGCGAGCTATCGATTACCATCGACAGCCGCCCCTTTTGTAGTGAGCTCCGGAGAGAATTTCTCTCTCGCTCTGGGGCTTGCGCACGCCCAGGGCCTTAACATCGACCCGGTTGCGAGCGCTCAGTGCTTGCGATCGGGTCTGAATGAGACCCTATGTCCATTATCCTCTAATATTTGAACATGTTTTGCAGATTTTATATTGCAATAATTTAGTGCCTTATTTTTGATATTTTAATATGAATATTATTCTTTTTATTTTAACTATTTATTTGCAACAATGCATTTATTATTAATTACTATCTCCCAACCATATATATTCTATGGTTGCACTGTGTTCGATTCTAGATGCTCATATATATGTGTGTATATATATATATATATATATATAGCTCTTATGTAGAAGCTGAATAATTGGCTGAGAAAAGTTCAGTTTAAAATTTAATTGCGGCGACGCCATCTTGAAAATGAGATCGCAAGACGCCATTTTGCAAATGGCCGCCTAAGCGCAATTTTAGATAAACTCACATTTTAGTACATGTGGCGATAATACTATTAGCACCATGCGATTGCATCTTTCACCATTTCTCATACACACATTAATATGCACAATTGCGCTGTTAACTAGTCGCATATTAGCAAATGCATAGGACTTTGTATGAAACCGCTGTTTTATTAGCTTTATGTGCACGCATCTGCCCCAAGTTAACTAGCGTCCTTATATCAAACCCCGAATACTCACACTTTACATATTCACACATAAGGTTTAATAAGCTTTAAAGTATATGATTTAAGTTGGTTCAGTTAGTTTAAATGCTGAGAAATAAAGATATTTGATAATTAAGGTTTTATACATGCTAAGCAAGTTGTGTTTGGTTTCGTACTGATGCGTACACTTTCCACAGTATTCCGGTGTTATCGGTGGGGAGATCGCATCATGCATTCTCGAGTTATGGATCGCAGAGACTTCAAGCAACAAAATGTATTAACTGTTAGGATGTTACAGGGGGTTGGAAGGGAAAGACCCCCAGCTGTAAGAGGCAGGGAGACTCTATTTGAACCAGCCTGTTAAATGCTCTGTAACAGATGCTTCTCCCCTGGGAACCAATGACATCAGCAACAAACTTCTCTATTGTCCTGTCTATTCTGGGGGGATATAAATGTGTGCTCAAATGCTGGGTTCTTAGTCTTCGTGCTGAATGATGAGGGGTCTCTTGCTGATGCCTATCTTCGGGTCCGGAAGCTCTGCGTATGTATACTGTACTTGGGTCTATATAATTCCTTTTGCACCTAAATTGTGTCTGGATCAATTGCGTGTAACTGTCTGAACTTTTACTTGAATAACACTTGTGCTTTGGAACCACAGATTCCAGGTCTAAGTCTTTATTTACTGTATGACTGCGTACGCAAATTAGCGTCATCCTCAGAAGGTATAGGCAGGTTATCAGAAGGTATAGGAAGGAGTGTATAGAGGTTCTGATCCAGTATCGTTACTTACTAAGCTTTTTAACAGCCGGGTCACATATGCATTGTGCGGGCTACAACTGTCTCTAATTACCTAATTACTACCGCCTATTTAAGTCCTGGAGTAGAGTGAGGGGTTTCACCTCTGAGGAAACAGCAGGTAATTTCAGGCTGAGAAACGCGTCAAAATCTTTACCTCCGCACGCTGATGTACCCGGGACTATTACAGTACATCCCTACTGAGTATCCAGCCGACTCCGGTTATATTGCCACACGACGGGATCGTCATTCATTCATCAGGCACATCCTGTGCCACAGCGGTCTGTGTGATTCCACGCTACACAGCGGTCCTCCACTCCATGCATGAAGGCACAGGTATCGTTACAAGCCAGATCTTAAGGATTTCCTTACTGGATGATTTAGGAGAGGCCTCTCCCAGACCCATGTTGTGCCAACACCACCACGGTACCTTTTAAAACTGTCTTTGAATGGAGGCTGTATCAAGTTACAAACTGGTGGATTCTAGATAGTCCCCAGACGTGACTTTTAATACAGACTACAGTATTTTTATGCAATTCAAACATTCATCCGCAATGAGATAACCATTTGGTTGTATTCTGATTTATCTAATTTCCTGTTATCCAAGGATATATTTAATACAGCATCTTTTTGGTTGCTGTGAGATATCGAACACTATAAATATATATATATATATATAATATTTTTTATTCATTGGGACATTGTTCATTCATCTTTTTGTTTTTCCTGTGGCCACAGTGGTTCTTTCTATTTATTGTTCATTTTCTTTTCTGGACATTGCTGTCTTATACATTTGTTGGTATTTTTAATCAGTTATTTTTGCATTTACGTGATTCTATTTATGTTCTCATTCTGCACAAGGTATTAAATATATTAATATATCAATATATTATTAGTGGTTTTCAGCTCTCCCAGTTCTCTTTTTGTACTTGTGCAAGAGTGCATGAGGCTGGAATGGTACTCAATTGTACCGATGATTTTGCAGTCTTGCTAAACATTATGGAAGTGTGGAAAGTAAAGTGGGCGTCTATGTGTAGTGCTGCGAGGGAATAGCGATCGCAATGAATTAGCATACTATCGCAGTTGATCTGGTAAACAAGTCTCCTATACCACTTTGCAAACCAGTCTGGTTTTACCACTGAGACTTGTTCTTACAGCAACCATTGGTTCCTGCTGATACCTCCAACCATCGGTCTCATCTGATGCTTCCAACATCGGACTCTTATAAATTAATTTCCTCAATTCATCAACATCGGTCTCAACCACTCAAGTTAATCAATTCATCAACATCGGATTCAATTCCATCAAGTTCTTCAAATCATCAACATCGGTCTCAATCCAGCATCATTGGTCCCAATCTGAATCTGCTCATTCATTCAGTATTATTAAGGATATTGAATTAGAACCTCTATACACTCCTGCCTATACCTTCTAATATCCTGCCTATAAGCCTCTAAGGATGACGCTATTTTGCGTACGCATATAGTAAATAAAGACTCCAGATCTTTTACCTGTGGTTCCAAAGCACAAAGTGATATTTCAAGTAAAAGTACAGTCAGTTACACGCTATGATCGAAGTACAATTTAGCGCAAAGAATTATACAGACCCAAGTACAGTTATACATACGCAACGCTCTGGGCCAGATGTAGGCTTCAGCAAGAAACCCCCGCCAATCAGCATTCAGCAAGAAGACTCAGACTGGGGTCACAACACACATGTTTATACTCTCACAGAAACAGACAACACAATAGAGAGGCTTGTCGCTGATGCCATTGGTTCCCAGGAGGATGCATCTGTTGCAGAGCATTTAACAGGTTGATTCAAATAGACACAGTCCAGCCTCTAACAACTGGTTGTCTCTGGTTTCCTGTTCATGCACATCCTAACAGTTGGTCATATAATGTACATTTCGGTGCTTTAAGTCTCTGCAGTCCATAAGTTGAGAATGCATGTTGCGATCTTCACACCAATGATACCGGGAAGCTGTGGAGAGGGTGTAGATTAGTATAATACCAAGCACGGCATACTTATCATGTATTAAACCTGAGCTAGTAAATAACCTTTATTTCACAGCAATTATAATAAATGAACAAACTTGAATCTTATACTTTAAAGTTTATGAGACCTTTTATGTGAATATGTACTGTGTAAGTATTTGGGGTTTGATATAAAGACGCTAGTTAACTTGGGGCAGATGCGTGCGCATGAAGCTAATAAACAGCGTTTTCATACAGGATCTTATGCATTCGCTAATATGTGACTAGTTAACAGCGCAATTGTGCGTATTAATGTGTGTATGAGAAATGGTGAAAGATGCAATCGCATGATGCTAATAGTAATATCGCCATATGTACTTAAGTGTGAGTTTAGCTAAAATGGCGCTGGACGGCCATTCGCAAAATGGCGTTTTGCAATCTGATTTACAAGATGGCGTCTTGCAGCCAGTCGCAAGATGGCGTCGTTATGACCTAATTTTAAGCTGGTCTTGTCTCAGCCAATTATCCAGCTTCGACATTATATATTCAGTTACATTCCAACCTGCTGTTTAATAAAGACTTTCTATTCCTGTTTTTGCCTTTGGGCGCATTATCCACTGGTGTATCTCTACAACCTCACATCTATACATGAGGAGGTCCTGGCTCAAACTACCTAAGTTCATCCACGCTTCTGAAATCTCCTCTTCAGTCTCCCACGCCTGTTCAACCCAAAACCAATCCTCAGGTGCCACAGTATGAAGGCACCCCGCTATATTGACAGTACTTCATTACTACTGCTTGACAAATCATAAGCCAAAAGCTATATACAGCAAAAAATATAGAGTATATACAATTTTTTTCACAAAGTGAAACACAAATGTGCATGCATATTTCCATATACAGAGTTGATTAAATCTTAAGCTGCGTACACACACAGCGATATATTGGATGACGGAACAATAATATCGTTATTGTTTAGTCGTCCGAAATATCGTTCAGATTCTGCCCCAAAACGATGAACGATAATGACCAATGCGTGCTCCTGCAGGTCGTTGGTCTTTGTCGTTCATCGCCCGAACCTGCTGCCCAACCTAACGATATTGTCAGGTTGTAGCATGTTCGGGTATGAGGAAGCACGGCACTGAACGATATCGTTGTTGATATCGTTCAGTGTTTGTGCTTAGTGTCGTTAACAATACTGAGCATACCCCTGCCGGGGACACACTAGATGACGCTCATGGAGGGAATCGTTCCGTGTGTATGCAGCTTTACACTTCCGAGGCTGACTTCTCCAACTGATGGTACTTTATTCATTGTGCTTATATTATATGATGTTACAGGTGTCTATTTGGAGTGCTTGTATCACCACAAGGAAACAGGATTGCTCCTTGTTATTTTTTTATAGATGTTTTCTTCTTAACCATTCGTCTTTTGTATTCACAACAGTGTGCTTATGACATTTATAGTAAAATGCTAAACAGTGCCGTAACAGGGCTCTATGCCGCACTGTGCCAGCCCTGCCCCCTAAGCCCATGACATCATGCCTACATGCTAAGGGGACGGGGCCGCCAGCTTTGAAAAGTAGAGCACTGTCCTAGGGATGCTCCGGGCAGCTCCAGAGCCTGTACGGTGTCTGTGCGGAGTGTCCCTTGTAACACTATAAACATATAAAGTGAAAGATAAGCAATATGACTGTGCTTTAACACAACAAAAGTGATATGTATAAACAAAAAATTATTTTATTAAAACTTAATATATTCCAGAATCTTAAAAATTGTAAATTTAAAGACAAATATATTAAATAGAAAACAGCATTAATAATAATCTTTTTTATATAAACACACACAGACACCCATAAAATAATGTTTTAGGTTAGAACTCAGTCACATTGCTTTTCTATTTCTTGTTTTGAAATATTTCAGAGATTACTCAGTGTTTTGGTAGCAGCTCTTTCCAGACGCTGCTGCTATGTATGCCTACTCAAAAAGGCGGATATTCACCCAAATTCTGAGTTGGGCGCATCACCTTTACCCATGCCTTTGTGATAGTAGCGGGCCTGTCATCACTATTAGCACCCTATGCGTGGTGTAAGAGATCCTCTGAAATCAGACAAAACTGCATATGCTCAATTTTAAATCCAATAGCCTGCAATTCTGTCTACACATCCATGGCATGCCCTTGGGGCATACCGGCTGTCGGGATACCGACGCTTACATTACCAATGCCGGAATACCGACGTCAGTTATAATCCCGGCGCCAGCATCCCAACCGCCGGGATGAAGAAGGTAAGTAGCAGGGTGGGAGGGTTAGGCACTAGGGGGAGGGTTTGTTTTAGGGTGCGGGGAGGGGGAGGTCAGGGTTTGGCACCAAAGAGGGAGGGTTAGGGTAGGGAGAGGGTTGGCATACCGACCAACAAATGTCAGTATGTTAACCCTGTCAGGATCCCAACTGTCAGTATTTCATACCGATCCCGCCCTTGGAATATGCCTAATTATACCCACCCAGCTGCAATTGCAGATGTGACTTAGATACTGTAAGTATGACTAGCATTTGCTAGGCTACAAACCATGTGCAGTGTGAGATCTTTCTGCAAAACAAATTTGAATGCTCAGAGCCGACTCTAGGCATAGGCATTCTAAGCAAATGCCTAGGGTGACTGGAATGGTCAAGACCATCGCGACCATCGGGCTTGCTATGGTGGTAGGGTCTCGTCTGCCGCAAGCCCAGGAGTGCTTTTGGGTCTATCAGAGCCAAAAGCACTCCCACTGACATCACTTGTGAACGCCTCCGTCTGGCCAGCCACGCCCCCGGCACGCCCACCAAAGGGGGCGTGCTGTCACTCACCATCGACAGCACGCCCCCTTTGTAGCGCGACCCATACCAACGGCTTGACAGTCGCTATGCGGGTCTTGCGCATGGGCACGACGGAGCCAGCTCCATTGTGCGCATGCGCACTTGGCCAACAGCGACCCGCTTGCGAGCAGGTCTGAATCAGGCCCTGAGTCCAACTAGGTACCCCAAAGTGATTCCGAACTCGGTCTTGGTTTGACTCAGAACACCTAAATTAAGCTGTTGTCGGTTCTATGAGAACCGGACCCACACGTCTCTAGTTATCAGGTAAGTTTTGGTGTCAGTTTTATTTTGTGATGGGATTATGGCCCTCATTCAGAGGCGGTCGCAAGAAGCGATCACTCTCTCTGAATGAGGGCGGCCGCTTCCTATTTTTTTAATGTGGCCTCCTGGTCGCTAGCTAAGCTGTGGGTTACCACCCACAGCTTAGCGACCGACCAGGTTGATGGTCGCGATGGTGAACACCATCGTGACCATCGGGGCTTGCGACGAGACCCTAAGGTTGGGTCTTGGCAGCCGCAAGCCCCAGGGAGTTTCCTGCTCTGATCGAGCCTGATGATGTCAGTGCGGCTGCCCACAAAACGGCAGGCGTTCCTTAAGAAACGCCTCCGTTTGTGTAACCACCCCACGCCCCGCCTACAAAACAGGGCGAGCTGTCGACAGCAGGCCCTTTTGTAGAGAGCTCCAGAGCGAGAGTTTCTCTCTCGCTCCGGGGCTTGCGCACGTGCAGTGCGGCCGCTGCGCGTGCGCAGGGCTAATCATCAACCCGGTTGCGAGCGTATCGGCGCTTGCGACTGGGTCTGAATGAGACCCTATATCTTTTAAGCATTAAGGTACATAATGTTGGTAACATATTACTCACAATTCTCAAACTAAAACACTAGCCTCTTATGTTTTTTTTCTCCCAAAAGCAACACATTAGAGACTAGCTGTATGTATTAAGATAAATATTATCCACATATTAAAAAAAAATTGTTTGTAATCCTTGCAGGAGTGAGCATCCACGCTCTCCAACCACACTTCTCCATTTTCAGATAGCAACACTAGTAAATAGTAAAGCTACATACATACACACACACAACGATTTTATTACCAACGATTTTATGAACGATTTTCTGTCAGATTATCTGTCAGATTTTTTTAAAGTGTAATGAACGATTTTTTTGAACTACAAATGATTTTTGCATATTCCCTTAATGAAACTCGTTCAGTTGACAAGTCTAATGGTGCATACACACGGTCAGATTTTTCCTTCAGATATGAACGATAACTATTTAAAAATCGTTCAGTCGTTCATATCTGAAGGAAAATCTGACATATCTGACATGCCTGAACGATGGACGATCTACAATGCGCGTTCCCGTTTGTCAGATAACGATATCTGACATCTGATGTGTTTGCAGTCAGACTTGGACGATTCCATTCATTTTAATGCAGTCAAAAATCGTTCAATCGTTCAAAACTTTGGTAAAATCGTTCATCTGACAAATCTGACCGTGTGTATGCTCCATAACTGAACTACAAACGTGAACGCGCATGAACGATTATCGTTCGACTCAGAAAGTGAACGATTTTTTTAAACGATATCGTTTAACGATAATCGTTCAAAAAATCGTTGTGTGTGTATGCAGCTTTACAATATATTAGTAAATGATCCCTATAAAGGAGTGGCAACTGTAATCTTGAAATCTTAAAAGTGCTTTAGCATATGGTCATATATATATATACTGTATATATCTATATATAGCCTATGGGTGATGTTGTCCTGGATAAATTCTGTATTCAATATATGTAATAATCTTTTCTGCTCTTCTGGTGATGTTTCCAGCTAAGCCGCTGGCAACAGTGTATCTGTTCTGCTGCTATGTTGAAAGATATTAAGCAGCTTTGTTATGGTAACACCATATCCTGCTTTATTTTATCTCCAATGTCTTAATGCTGGAGCCAATATAGAGGCTAAAGTCTAAACAATGGGCCTGATTCAGCAAGGATCGCTATTCTGCTTATATGCACGCAGCGCAGTTGCTAATATCAGCGGTGATATGTAAATGTTTGCATTCGCATTGTAATCGCAGCCTAACATAAGGACGCCCACTTCCCCTTACTCATATCCGTATACTTGGGGAACATAGAGAAACAAGTTAAAGCTGGTCAGACCTCACTCAGGAACTGCTAACTTCAGCGCACGCTATGAGGCCTCAGGCTGCGTATAATATCGCAGTGTCTAATTTAAGCACGTCCGTTGCAACACCGTCCCAACGCACTGGCATGCCTGTGTTCGCCCGACCACCCACCCATCACCACCCACAAACTGCACTTCCTGTCAATCACTGTGTGTATCCTCTGCAAACGCAGTCCCGATCGCAATAGCTAGTTCACGCACGTGCACTGCATATGCACTGTCCATCGGCTGTGCAGCACAGCCAATGCGATATGTATGTGAACGATGTCGTACAACATATCGCGGGTACACACTGGCTAACGGGCAGCAGATATATTGGCCGATCAATTGATCGCCCAATATATCTGTCAGTGTGTAGCCAGCTTTAGCCGTATAGGTATATCAGTAATATCACTGTATATGATAGGAAGATGGCAAGCAGTACCTTAATAAGATAATAAGGTACAGTCAGGTGCATAAATACTGGGACATTGACAGAATTTTCATATTTTGGCCTCTATTCACCACCACAATGGCTTTGAAATGAAACAAACAAGATGTGCTTTAACTGCAGACTTTCAGATTTAATTTGAGTGTAATTACATCCAAATCAGGTGAACGGTGTAGGAATTACAAAGGTTTCTATATGTGCCTCCCACTTTTTAAGGGGCCAAAAGTAATGGGACAAACTGAACAATCCTAAATCTAACTTTCACTTTTTAATACTTTGTTGCAAATCCTTTGCAGGCAATTACAGCCTGAAGTCTGGAACGCATAGACATCACCAGACGCTGGGTTTCATCCCTGGTGATGCTCTGCCAGGCCTCTACTGCAAATGTCTTCAGTTTCTGCTTGTTCTTGGGGTATTTTCCCTTCAATTTTGTCTTCATCAAGTGAAATGCATGCTCAATTGGATTCAGGTCAGGGGATTGACTTGGCCATTGCATAACATTCCACTTTTTAGCCTTAAAAAACTCTTGGCTGCTTTTGCAGTATGCTTCGGTTCATTGTCCATCTGCACTGTGAAGCGCTGTCCAATGAGTTCTGAAGCATTTGACTGAATATGAGCATATAATATTGCCCGAAAAACACTTCAGAATACATTCTGCTGCTTTTGTCAGCAGTCACATCATTAAATACAAGGGAACCAGTTCCATTGGCAGCCATACATGCCCACGCCATGACACTACCACCACCATGCTTCACTGATGAGGTGGTATGTTTTGGATCATGAGCAGTTCCTTTCCTTCTCCATACTCTTCTGTTCCCATCACTCTGGTACAAGTTGATCTTTGTCTCATCTGTCCAGAGGATGTTGTTCCAGATCTGTAATGGCTTTTTTAGATGTTGTTTGGCAAACTCTAATCTGGTCTTACTGTTTTTTAGGCTCACCAATGGTTTACATCTTGTGGTGAACCCTCTATATTCACTCTTGTGAAGTCTTCTCTTGATTGTTGACTTTGACACATCTACACCTACCTCCTGAAGAGTGTTCTTGATTTGGCCAACTGTTGTGAAGGGGTTTCTCTTCACCAGGGAAATAATTCTTCTGTCATCCACCACAGTTGTTTTCCGTGGTCTTCCGGGTCTTTTGGTGTTGCTGAGCTCTCCGGTGCGTTTTCTTTTTAAGAATGTTCCAAACAGTTGATTTGGCCACACCTAATGTTTTTGCTATCTCTGTGATGGGTTTGTTTTGCTTTTTCAGCCTAATGATGGCTTGCTTCACTGATAGTGACAGCTCTTATTGAGATCTCATATTGAGAGTCGACAGCAACTGATTCCAAATGCAAATGTCACACCTAGAATCAACTCCAGACCTTTTACCTGCTTAATTGATAATGAAATAACAAGGGAATAGCCCACACCTGTCCATGAAATAGCTTTCGAGTTGATAGTCCCATTACTTTTGGCCCCTTAAAAAGTGGGAGGCACATATAGAAACCTTTGTAATTCCTACACCGTTCACCCGATTTGGATGTAATTACCCTCAAATTAAATTTGAAAGTCTGCAGTTAAAGCACATCTTGTTTGTTTAATTTCAAAGCCATTGTGGTGGTGAATAGAGGCCAAAATATGAAAATTCTGTCAATGTCCCAATATTTATGCACCTGACTGTATCTTCTGCCTACCCCTCCCAGTCACTTACCTCCACATGCATGTCAAGAACAGTGAGTTACCCAACCCACACTCCTTGTCCTACCTAGTTTGTCAGTTTATTTGTCTGTATAGTTCCAATGATATGTTAAAATGTACATTTACCGTGCCCTATATATTTCAAGTTTGACTGTTATAGTACTTCAATATTCCCTGCAGAAACTATGTGGCACCAAATAATAATAATCCTATATGTAAGAAAATAAAATACACGATATTGTATAGACCTGTCTGTGTGTGTGTATTCTATACCAAAAAAAAAAAAAAAGATTAAGTTTATAAAAGTACGGCAGTGTTAAAGGGGATAAAGTGAGATTGGACAAAAGGGCAGTAGAATAGTCAGGGCCATGATTGCTATAGTATATAAATTGCAATTAAGGCTACCTACCTGGGGATGTTGTGATATTGGAATTCCATTTGTATTCACCCCACCGACTTTCTCAATGTGTGCAGGCCAACACGTCCTGCTCAACCTCGCTGGCATAATAGTGGTGATCCCATCAAATCCTTTAGGTATTTTTGAAGTTCTGCCACCTCTTCCTGATCACTGTTACTTTGTAGCAGATAGATGCCACCACATTAATCTGCTGGGTGACATCTTAGCAAATAGAATGTTTTAGTCCAGCTGTTTGCTGTATGGCTTCTGTATGGCTTCTCCACCATGTTATTAACAAGCTATGACCAATAGACAATAGCTAACTGTGTAATCCATTAATATGTTGCCCTGTGCTGAGCACAACATCCTGCTTCACACAGACTAGCAGGGTCTTAAGGTGCCCATACACGGTGCGATAAAGCAGCCGATCCGACGGACTGCTACGATTTGGCTGCTATATCGTACAGTGTGTGGGCATATCAGCCATTGCGCTCACCCATGGAGTTGTACATTGCACCCCCTGATCTTACTGCAGGTTCTGTCGATCTGGGGATGCGATGTGCGATCCCATGCAGCGCTATGCGGGTTGGGGAGGGGTGAACCGGCCTATTGGACCGTTCGGCCAACCGATCGCACTGTGTGTGGGGACCGCCCGATATGTCGGACAGCGGATCCCCCGTCGCGTCACACGGTGCATGTCTCACTGTGTATGGCCAGATAAAGAGTAAATTGTCAGGATGGTCCTGCCAGAGTAAAAAATAAAGGGGTGTGACAGCAGTTACATGCATGACTCAGAAAGTCTGTACGCAGTTGACTTTCAGTTGCTGATTTTCCCAAGAGCCACCAGTAGTCACCGATGTCAGAGAGTACTAACAAATTGGTAACAGTCTAATGCAGGTAGCAGAGAAAGCGGAGTCAGTCACAACTCCTATTCACAGATATAGAAAGAAACCAAAGAGAGGTTCATAGGGAAGTATACTGGCTACTTTGACGTACAGTAAGCATTACTACAGTATTTTGCTTGTATGTTTTCAAGGCCTATATCATACATATAGGCCTTGAAAACATACAAGCAAAATACTGTAGTATGTTATTACATCACAGAAATGTACTTTATATTGAATAATAGAATGAAGACCAGTCGAGTAGTTCATATAACATTTTTATCATGTGAGCTTATTATTGTTATTATAGTAACTCAATCATAAACACAGATTCTATGCTGCACCATGAACAGCGCTGCTCTAGTCTGCCTATACCATAAATCCGGCCCTGGCAGATGGTCCATCAGACGTTTATTTCTTCTTCAAGAGGAAACTGGGGAATTTCCTGACAGGATGACTGTAGCATTGTTACGTCTCTGTCACTACCACATCTCCATGTAGATAGCTATATAAAGGGAAGCCATTTTCAGGGATAATATACTGTACATGTAAACTGGACTCAGCTTAAAGCATGCGCAGCAAGAGTTTCTCAGTCATATAACCTTCTCTGTGATTGGTATAGCAAAGACCTTGTGACCTTTGAACCAACCAGTTGTTAAGAAAATTCCTTTAGAATATGATACCCAATGAAGACAGAAAGGATCAAAAGGTCCTGCCCTATGGATGCTTGTAGGGCCAATAAAAAGTTTCCCATCCCGTATTTCAATTTGCTTGGTTCAAACGTTACAATAACTGCCATCTTTATACAGTGATAGCATCTAGCTATCATTTTATAAAATTTACTTGACAAATATTTTACTGTAACATAAGTACATTAACATTAAACAACATGATGTATAATATGGAAGATGACATGTTCCAGATTACTTTATGTATGTGCAATATATGTACTAATAGGACAACACTTTTATCACTAATTCAGCTGGATCATATTATTGTTGAAAGATAATATAAATTCTAACGTTATATAGATGAGTCTATTATATATAGAAGCGATTCTTTGGTTTGGGGATATGACTGATTAGCCTCTCTGCAATGAGAAGTGATCCATTATCCTAATATTAATTAAGCAAACCTGAATACACTCCAATACTTACCAGAAAATAATAATCACGTGACCAGGCCATTAATCTGTTTTTCTAATGAAAAGACTTTTTGCCTATATGATTAGAATCCATTTCTGAACACTATTATATGCAAGACAACATATTAATCATGACCTTAACGCTAATAATCCCTGTTAGATTGGGAATAAGAATCAGTGATTGATTACTTAAGCCTCCCTGGGCTCAATGTATTTGAGACTCTATTAGGGAACCAGACATAGACGTCATCAGAATCCCAATGCCCAGAGGTAAGTTGCCTAACCCTAACCCTCCTTTCCTGCAGCCTAACCCTCCCCCTAGTTCCTAACCCTATCCCTAATACTTACCGTCGGGCTGCCAGTGGTCGGAATTATGGCGCCGGTATTGCGAATGCAGTCGGGATTCCAACACCAGTATTCTGAATGCCGACATTCCGACCGCCGGAATGTCAACTAAATCCCTTTCCATGAATAGATAAACTAGTCAATCAAGATAAGATACGTCGCATAGCGCCATAGGCTCATGCAAATTTACACACATCCGATTGGCTAATCATATTGACTGTAGGCAAAAATGACGGATCCGATGAGCAATCCAGCTTGCCTTGATAAAGCTTGAAACGCTGCGTCGGTCCTACTGTGTTCGTTTATACCATCCACTCTATCCTAAGACGTCATATTTTTCACCCTATCCTATTTATTTTGGGGCGAACAAATAGGATAATTTGATACAAAGGAATATAAGCTTGCGATCCACACTACAAAAGGCAGCCAAAAACCTGTGTGATAATCGCCACTCAAAAAATCTGTAAACACAATAAACATTCAGGTGCTCTTATTTTGGGTGCAGGTTTCTACAACTTGTCTCCACTCGTTGAAAAGGGATGTAGTTGGCATCTCGGCGTGCGGGATGCCGACGGTCTAAATCCCGGCGCCGAAATCCCGACAGGTTGGGATCCCGGCACCAGTGTCCTGACCGTCGGCATCCCGAAAGTATTGGGGTGATAAAGGGAGGTTAGCGTCAGGTAGGGGGGTTAGGATTAGGCATTAGGGGGAGGGTTAGAGTTAGGCACCGGTGAGGGAGTGTTAGGATTAGGGTGCAGGGAGGGGGAGGTTAGGATTAGGGTGCAGGGAGGGGGAGGTTAGGTTTAGGCACTGGGGAGGAGGTGTTAGGTTTAGGGAGGGGGAGGTTAGGTTTAGGCACTAGTGAGGGGGGGTTAGGTTTAGGTACCGGGGAGGGAGGGTTAGAGGTTAGGGTAGAGGTAGGGAAAATACTTACCAGCCGTTCTTATGGGTGTCGGGATGCCGCTGTCGGTATTCTGACCAGCGGCATCCCGACAACCGGGATTCCATACCTAACCCGTTGAAAAATTTAATTCCTAAAGATATAAAGTCATATAGTCACTTTTCTGTAGATCCAATGTTCCTTATTTGATGTTTCATGAAATCCAATCTTGGTACCTCTGCAAGACCTCTAATCACCTGGTCTCTCCAATGGTGTAGGTTTTACCTTCCCCCTCTGCATCAATATACTCGTATAATTGATATATAAAAGACAAAAGGAGGGGAAACATATATAGTGTAAAACCATAACATTTATTGAAAAATCACAACATAAGTAAAATGGTCGCGTACCATCAAAAACCTTTTATGAAAGGCACCTTGAAAAAGACCACATAGTGGTTGAAATGCATTGGTGCTGTTTACTGTGGTGCTGCCATCCAGAATATGTTACTGGGAAGGTACTGCTTAATAGAGGGAGCATTTAGACCCCTATATGCCTGAAATTGTGCCTTTCATCAAAGATTGGATTTCATGAAACGTCAAATAAGGATTTACAGAAAAATTACTATATGACTTTATGGGGTCTATTTAATAAGTAGTGTTAGGAGACAAAGTGAAAGGAGAAAAGGTACTAGCCAATCCGCTCCCAACTGTCATTTTTCAAACACAGCCTCTGATATGGAAGCTGGGAGCTGATTGGCTGGTACCTTAACACAGTTCACTTTGTCTCCTAACACTGCTTAGTAAATAGAACCCTATATCTTTAGGAATTACATTTTTCAACGAGTGGAGACAAAAGTTGTATAAACCTGTACCCAAAAAAGAGCACCTGAAACCATGTTTATTGTGTTTACAAACAGGATAATTTGCCTGAAAACACATAGGATCCGTGATAAGTTCACGTACCTATGTGTTTTTTCGCCATTGCGCTGGTGAAAAAACTGCACTTTTCGGGGATAATTTTTCGGGACACATAATAGTGTTGTGTTTCATTAGGATAAGAAGCCTCTAGAATTTGACACAGAGTGTGTCCATAGATATTGAATTTGTGCCACTGACATATCTGGATGCTTCTAACCCATTGACAGATGGAACTATACCTACAAACCATCTTACAGGACCCATTTATATATGAGCATCTGTGACATCATATTGAAATTGTGATGTATAAATTAGGCACTACAATTATAAAAACACAGACGTCACTAAACAACTTTGAGGCATTGAGTGGAGGTACAAATGTGCAGCATATTTTAATCACACATTTTCTAATCTTTTTTTCCACATAATCTATATTTTTAAACCCTATTTTTGCTTTTTTTCCCAATAATTTACAATATTGTGATACTAACCAAAATTCAATAAAGGTTATATTTTAACCTCCTGTCACAGTACAGGCTGTGTTTGAAAAATGACAGTTAAGAGCTGATTGGTTGGTACTTTATCTCACCAAGGTTAGTGCATAGACCCCGAAAGTTGTGATCTGAAAGGTATGAGGCAAACTAGCAGAGGACAGTGCTGTGAAGGATAAAGCAGAGAAGGATGTTAAAGAGAAGACAGTTGAATGCATTGGGAGATCAAGGAGTATGAGCAGGGACAATTTACTTTCAACTAAGAGTAGGTCATTGGTTGATGAGGTGAGTGGAGGAGAGAATGGATGAGGAGTACTGAATATGGGATGTAATCAAGATTCAGACAGTCAAAATTTACACAATCAAAAGGCCGACACCAAAATATCAACTTATATAATGTTGATATGGTTAAAAGGTTGAACACCAAAAGGTCGACAGGGACATACGGTCGATAGCCAAAATGTCAACATAGTGAAATGTAGACACTGGAGAAATATTGGCAGACATAATGTCGACAGGGTCAAAATATAGACACTTAATATATAGGCAAATCATAAGGTCGACAACCAAAATGTAGACAGTTAAAATGTCGACAGTCAAAATTAGAGCTAGTGGTGAGCAGTAAACAGTGAGCCTGCTAGTGTATGTTAGACTGATTGCAATTAGCAACTCAGATGATACTACCCTCCATTGTAATTGAAATGAAACTGTTGGAACAGGGCATGCTGGCATGTGTAGTTCCACAGTAGCATACACTAACTGCAGCGACAGTAGTCGCCACGGCCGCAATACCCTGCCATAGTAGCGCTAAATAAATTACAAGAACTGTAGCGCTAATTGCCTGCTTGGTTGCACTAAAAAAATGACAGTCAAGACATGTACACCTGCCTATATTTTGACTGCAGGTTACAGTGCAGTGACCTATATTATCAATATCGACATTTTGACTGTCTATATTTTGAAATGGTCAAAATGTTGACATGCCTATATTTTACATCAATGTATGTGCAGAACTATTTTGTTACTTGCATTCTCTAACTGCAACATTAGCTTGATATTAATTTAATATTTGTCTATAAATGCCATTCTATAGGAGGAATTCAATTAGCCACAGGATATGCCCGCAGCTTATAGATTGCACCATGCTATTCAATTAATTAGCCTTTTCCTTGCGTCGGGCCCCAAGATTTCTGTTGCCTGTCCTGAAGTCAGGCATTTAATCGATGTTCTGTTGAGGCAATGCGACAGCATGTAACCACCCTGACTTGTGGAGGGAGTCATGGGAGAGTCACATGAGTGTCATGGGCGTGGATCACAAATTGTGTGCGAGTATGAGTTGTGCGTACCAGGAAGGGTATCTCTTGCACCTAGCATGGGGCAGGTGCAAGCACAGATGCTAATGATGACAGTTGCGGGACCAGTGTAAAACCAATGGGCAGTACAGATTTCCGCTTGCAAACACACAAACCCCCCCATGAATTGAACGGAAACTTACATTAGCATTAAGTAGTAAAACAGGCTTCCGCGGCTGCTCTAACTACAGCCACTTAGCGCGCTTCCCAGAATCAGCTCCTTTATGTGCAACCTGGAGACATAAGGGAACTTGCTCCACCACCATGTCAGTCACCGCAATGAGGAGAATTAGAGAAGTAGAGACCCTTAATAACATAGATTGTAGGTGTGAAAGTAGTGTCAGAGGGAGAAATTCAGCTGCTGAACACATATAAACTTATAAACTGTACTACTCTATGGAGCTTCAGCAGTGTTGTGTACACAGGACCTCATTCACACCAGCTCGGAAGCGGGTCGATGTTGAGGCCCTGCGCACGCGCAGCCTTTCGCAAGCCCCGGAGCGAGAGAGCTCCAGGGCTCACTACAAAAGGTGCGGCTATCGATGGTTATCGACAGCTCGCACCGTTTTGTAGGCGGGGTGGCTGGCCAAACGGAGGCATTCCCGAAGGAACGTCTGCCGTTTGGGGGCGGCCCCACTGACATCACTCTTGATGTTAGTCTGACATCACTTGTGATGTCAGAGGTGAGCTTCCGGCTCTATTAGAGCCGAAAGCTCACTGGGGCTTGCGGCAGACGAGACCATACCACAAGGGTCTCGTCGCTAGCCCCGATGCTCATCAGCAGTGATGTCAGTTGGGAGCTTCCTGCTCGATCAGAGCAGGAAGCTCCCTGGGGCTTGCGGTTGCCGAGACCCAACCTTAGGGTCTTGTCGCAAGCTCCGATGGTCGCGATGGTCAAGACCATCAACCTGGCCGCTTGCTAAAGCTGTGGATGGTCACCCACAGCTTAGCGAGCGGCCAGGAGGCCGGCTCTTTACAGAGAAGCGTCCGCCCTCACTCAGAGCGAGCGCTCGCATTTTGCGAGCGGCTCTGAATGAGGTCCACAGCCTTATAGTTGTAGAAAACTCTGGCTGTGAAGAGTTTGAAAGAGTTGAATATACCAATACTAACAGCATGCAGAAAAGTTGGGAGTTATACTTGAGATCTGAGGTAAAAATAAGTGTTTATGGAGTAGATAAAATGTACAATAAAGAAGTGGTATTGACGGATTTTGGAGGGTTATCAAAAGGGTTCAAAAGGACGTTATTTTTATAATAAAATAACCGAGCGGATTAATTTCTTTTGATACAGGTAATGAATTGGGGAAACAGCTACAACATATCCACATTCTTTATAAATATATCTTATCCTTTTCTTATTCCATTACTGCCATCTAGTGCAGAGTAATGGAAATACAGTCACGTGCAAGGCTCCTATTCTGAACTACAGTAGATGAATGTTATCAGTACAGTACAAAAGAGAAGACTCCCACTTTCTTCACCGAAAACATCTACAGGTTGTGGTTGCAGCATTTTAAGTTTAGACAAGTGGCACAGAGGGCTCTTCTAGCAACAACAACATACATTTTGTGAGTCCAGGTCCCAACAGCTCCATTATATACAGAATTATATTGGTGTAATTATTGGGTATCATGTGTGTGATATCAGTGTAAAGGCCCCCATACATCTGCCACCAGGTCTCACAATCCTGCGATGGGATCAGAAACACCAACTGGCAGCCATCGATGTTCTGTCGGAGGATCGGTGAAATTATACATGTTATATTTCACAGATTTGCAAATCACGATCATACTCTGATTGTGATTGGGAAATCTGTGAAATCCAACATGTTGTATTTCCCTGACCTTGCGATGCCGGGTTGCAGGATCACAGGAACGCAGCAATCCGTCGCTGATATATGGGGACCTAAACTTGTAAATAATGATCAATGTGTGTGAAATCAAGAGTGACATCTGTATAGTGATCAGTGTGTATCAGGTGTGAGATGCCAGTGGGTTTAAATAGATAGAATGGTTTGGAGGATGGGGTCCTAAGATCAGAATCATTATTAGGGCTCCATGGGGCCTTAATCCAGACCTGTACCCACTGACTTTTTAAATTTTTGGTGGTCCATAACGGCTGTGATGATAGCAGCCAAATTATGATGCGACCTAGAAACAGTGATGTAGAACCCCAATTTTTTGAAATGGTGGGCCCCTGGAATTCACTTAATTACAAACTTGGTGTGATCACTGATAGTGACAACCAGGACATATGTTGAATTGTGAAACACCTGGGCCTCAGGAGCCTATGAAGGCTCCCTCTCATGTCGAAAGCTGGCTACGCCACTGATAAACATGTCTTTTCTACAAAATAAACTTTATAAACAAAGAAAGGTATATTATCTGCGTGCCAATACTCTATATTTTAAGGTCTACATTTCTTTACAAAGATATGAAAATTAAGTCCTTGTGCTCAGTTGATAGAACTGGTTAACTGTAAAGTGTTATTTGCACTTCAATCTTACAATTATATTGCCTCCTACAAAGTCACATGTGGTGAAATTGGTATTTTTTTTTCAGTCTAAGTAAATGCACTGGAAGTGTTTAATTCAGTGTGGCATAATAAGAAATCTGGGCACAATGATTTGTCATAATTTTCAAATGGAGACATTTTGTTCTACAGTATGTGGCGTCAAATTAGCTTGAGGATACAGGTGAAGCTAGATAACTTTACGGCCTTCATAATGGTCGTGAGATAGAGTGGCAAACTTGTAAAGGTAACAACATTTCTGGTGAGGAGTTGGAACTGGAACCCATGATTGAGGGTACAAAGTAGTTTCTAAAGGGGCATGAGTAACCACATTCCCCAAGATGCAACGACAACACCCCCTCAGCACACACCTCCACTTACTCACATTATAATCATGGAGTTCATGATGGGATATTGCCATGCACGCACGCCCACCATAATGGGGTCCAATTAATCTCTTGGCAGTTCTGGGACCACCCATTACCAAATGTCTAGTTTAACCTATGTTTATATCATGTCAGGTCAGGATTCTGAGGGAATCTCAGTCTTTGGATAATTCTTCATAAGAGTGAGTATTTATTTTATCTAGAGCACAAAGACTTTACCATGTGGCATTTACCGTGTCGGTAACGTCAGAAAGAAAATTAAATAAAACATCTATGCCCCAAATCTATCCGGGTGCACTTGAATAAAATCGATGACATCCTTCCAAAATCACTGATGGATGCTCATCATAAGAAAATCAAATGACACAGAGTCATTGACGAAGACGCCAAGGAAGAAAGAGGGAGGAAGAAAGTAAAAAATGTCAGCAGTCAAGAAAGGGACACCAACAAGAGGGCTATGAAGAAAATCCAATTAGCTGAGAGGAAGCTATCTATTCTTAAACAGTTTAAACTTCATGCCATCTTAGGAAAAGGAAGTTTCGGCAAAGCAAGTGACGTTTCTTAACTATACATCCGTACCGGCCAACATGTATACCATTTCCTTATCCATTCAAATCATGTTGTGAATCCCTCTGACCCCATTTCAGCCTAGTACATATCTATCACTTAATAAGGTCACACCGGAGGACTGGAGAATTTTGCTAAATATGTAAACTGTTTGCACAAATATATAGTCATATCTTTGAGTGATTATAAAATCTAAGCGGAACATCTAATTTTAACATTTTAATTTCATTACCCCTCAATGTTAGTGGCTTAAAGGTAAAAAAATGAAATATGGTAAGAACTTACCTTTGTTATCTCTATTTCTACGAAGTCCACAGGGTTCAACAGGATACCTTGGGGTATAGGTAATGGCGTCAGGCATCGGGCACCATAGAGTTAAGTTTTCAGCCTCCCAGGATGCGCTAGGGTCCCCCTCCTATACCCCGCCCCCGAGCCAAGGCATCTCAGTTACGTACCAAGCCATAGGCCGGAGGAGGATAAGGAAGAGAGAGAAAAAAGATCTGGACACACACACAAGAATCACATTCTCACCAGAGGGAGACGGAAAAAATGGTGACCAGAGCAAAGCCCATCTGCAGCACAGGTGTGACAGGGCGGGAGTCCTGTGGAACCCTATGGACTTAGTAGAAATAGAGATAACAAAGGTAAGTTCTTACCATATCTCATATTTTCAGGATACCTTGGGGATGTCCCAAAGCAGTATCCTTCAAGGGTGGGGACGCTCCTGTGCTGAAAGGAGAATCCGCCGCCCGAAGGAAGCATCCTGAGAGGCAAAGGTGTCAAACACGTAATACCTCACAAAGGTATGAACAGAGGACCACGTGGCAGCCTTGCAGGTCTGAACTGAAGAGGCACCACGTCGAGCTGCCCACGAAGGACCCACAGACCTAGTGGAATGAGCCCTCACAGAGGATGGAACCGGCAGGCCTTCATGAAGATAAGCTTCTGAAATTGCCATACGGATCCAATTTGCCAAAGTTTGCTTTGAAGCAGGCCAACCCTTTTTACGGAAGCCATAGAGGACAAACAAGGCGTCCGACTTCCTAAACGAAGAAGTGCGGTCAACATAAATCCTTAAGGCACGCACAACATCCAAAGTGGCCTCACCCACTGACAGGTCAGGTGAGTTAAAAGCCGGCACAACGATTTCCTCGTTGATATGAAAACGGGAAACAACTTTGGGAAGAAAATCAGGACGAGTGCGCAGCACCGCCCTGTTCCCATGAAAAATCAAGAAAGGGGTCTACAAGAGAGAGCCCCTAAATCAGAAACACGTCTGGCCGAAGCGATGGCCAGAAGGAAAATTGTTTTAGCTGTCAGCCATTTAAGATCCACTGAGCCCAGTGGTTCAAACGGCGGTCCCTGGAGAGCCCTCAAGACCACAGCTAAATTCCAAGGCGCCACCGGTGGAACAAATGGCGGCTGAATTCGAAGAACACCTTGCATAAAGGTGCGCACATCAGGGATTGTAGCAATCCTACGATGGAACCAGACAGACAGGGCAGATACCTGCACCTTCAAAGAAGCAAGGCGAAGCCCATGGTCTAGTCCCGCCTGTAGGAAGGGAATGGGTATGATTCCCTTCCATGGCCGGCGGTTCGATTCCCGTCAGCGGCAGCCCGACAGGAGCAGAGTTCGAAGCAGCGGAAGCCCGACAGCGCTGGAAATCCCGATCGTGGATAGGCAAGTATAGACTAACCTAACCACCCTAACCCTCCTTAGGGGTGACTAACCCTAACTAACCCCCAAGTGCCTAACCCTAACCACCCCCTTCCCCGCTGCCTAAACCTAAGTCCCCCGCGGGGGTGCCTAACCCTAAGTCCCCCCCGGGGGTGCCTAACCCTAAACCTCCCTCCCCCTAGCCTAACCCTAATCTTCCCGGGGGGGGTGCCTAACCCTAAGTCCTCCCCGGGAGCCCTAAACCTAACCCTCCCCCCACGCGGCGCCCGGCATCACTACGATCGTGATGCAGGGTGCCGGTCTCCCGGCGTCGGGCAAAAGCGGGCGTCTACATCTAGACACCCGGCATTTCACTCATGCCGGGATAAGACAGTCAGGAAGCCGGCTGCCGGTATTTAGGCAGTCGGCTTCCCGATTGCTGCCCGTAGGAAGGCTAGCACTCTAGACAGGTGGAACTCCCGAGGTGCATAAGCTCTCGGTCGACACCATTGGAAGACCGTATGCCACACACGATGGTATATTCTTGCAGAAGACGGTTTCCGAGCTCTCAGCATAGTGCGTACTACAGAGCTGGAAAACCCCCTGGACCTTAACATGGCCGTCTCAACAGCCAAGCCGTCAAAGACAGCCGAGTCAGGTCCGGGTGAAGACAAGGACCCTGTGACAGTAGGTCCGGTCGTAGCGGCAACTGCAGAGGAATGTCCACGGACAGACCCTGAAGCTGTGACCCCAGATGCCTAGCTGTGACCCCAGATGCCTACCCCAGCTGTGACCCCAGATGCCTACCAGCATCCCCGGATCAGTACCGGCATTCTGGTACCGGCGGGGGTGTAGGGAGAATGACTGTCCATGCTGTACCTCCAGATGTGCAGCCACAGCTGCCTTGTAGAAAACTTCAGGGGCTATCCTTAGCCCCCCTCTAAACAGGTGCATCCGACTCCGAGCCGAGCACCAACGAAACTGAGATGCCTTGGCTCGGGGGCGGGGTATAGGAGGGGGACCCTAGTGCATCCTGGGAGGCTGAAAGCTTAACTCTATGGTGCCCGATGCCTGACGTCATCACCTATACCCCAAGGTATCCTGTGGATACCCTATGGACCCTGAAGTAGAAATTATGATTGCAAAATAATAATACTCAAAAACCAGTGTGACCGGAGGGCTTCCAATCACAGGTTGAGGTTTTGATCCCCACTTGACCTTGAGGTATCAGGGATTCCCGCTTACCGTCATGTGACCATCTGTAACTAACTCCACCCACTGCGCCATGGGCGTAACGATGCTGCCACCACCAAACTCTAACATCAGTGTTTGGAACCGCTTCTTAGGTACACTCAGGCTCCTACTGCCGGCGCCTGGAACTGCTCTGCTGCGTACGTCAACTAGCTGTGGCCACCCCTCCTGTTTGGTGTCGGCTGTTCCCGCCTGATCCCTTGCAATGGACCAGGCTCTGCACGGTAGCAGGCAGGGGCCTTGGGCTTCGGAGATGCTCGGCTCAACCCAGAACAGTAGGAGAATGGAATAGCGTTTGGCGCAATTTTGTTGGTCGCAGGGAAGATGTAGTGGAAGTAATGGCAAAGGTGTTTATGGCTCAAAGTCTTAAAAAAGACTCGTCCTTTCGGATTGAAGGGGAATATCAGCATACAATATGTTACAGAAATGAAACAGCAGTTCTTCTCCACAAAGGATTTTCAAAGATGTCCCCATACACAGGCTCACAGGCTCTGTACATATAGTCAGAAAACATAATACAGCATGGTGAAATCCACCCACAGTTGGTCTTGTAAAGCAGTCAGACCATCTATCCCAAATGTAATTACAGCTCACATCACACAGTGACAAAATATCTATGTAGAATCACCAGCAATAATATTCGCTTTCATCTTCCTGCAATATTCAGGAAATCATGAAAAACAAACACTTGTTTCCCCAGAATGCACATACAAGAGTCTCAGGCCATTTGACTCTCTTCACACAGAAAGCTTCCATCCAGGTCTCATCTGGAGTGCACTGACCACAACAGGTCTTTGTATTCATCAGACCTCCTGCTAGGCTATGACAATCAGCATCTAATGTCTTGCAGTCACAAGCTGGTCATGTCTTATACAGGCATATTCAAGAAGTGCATTTTCTTTACAAAATATACATGTAAAATCATACATTTTAAATGCATTCACATTTCATACCTGTGCACAGCATCAGGCTTTGCACCCTGCAGCAGTGTAGCACAGGACCTGCTGTCCTGGCTCAGTGCTGCACATACCATTTTAAATACGTTTTTATTTTTAAACACTCGGTGCCTAGTGCCGGTAATACAATTCAAAGATGGCGCCTAGCGCCGGTAGCATTTAAACTGGGGCGCCTGGTGCCTTTACCAAATGGCGTCGCAGCACGGGGGTTGACGCCATCAGTGCCGCCGTTGCCATTATACCCGTGGGGCCGGCCTCCGGCCACAACAGCTGCGAGTAGTAGCGGTCGGGTTGAGATATAACACAAAATTCACATATAGTGATTACTGCGCTAGGTTTTGAGCTATATTTGGTTTGAACAAATGGGAATGGAAATCAGTAAGTCTGCTCTCTAATGAAAAAACATGAGGCTTGTTTTATATATCACTAATCATGGTTTATTTTGAATAAAAATTAGCACATCTTAAAACTAAACTCAAAGGAAATTAATTCATATAAATAACATTTCAGAAATGGTAAAAGTGAAACTACTGTTTCTTATTGTAACATGAATCCAAGCCACATAGCAAGATACTAATTTGTTACGATGTATAAACAACTTGGTTGTCAATTAATATCCGTTTCAAATACTCTTCAACACTGCAATGAGATAAAAAACTGATTAATGAAATGCAGTCTCTAGTTCATATGAATATGTATCAAAAAACCACAATTTGATGGGTACACTGCCATATAAGAGTAATCCATGCACATGGGCGTCCCAATAGTGCACTTGTGGAATGCGGCGTTACCTTAATAATGAAACTGTCCCGCTAGTACTTCAGTATATAATGGCCACCGGCCTGCTGCTTGGCGTGGCCATACTAGGATCTATTTTTCTGGGTGCTCCCTTAATTCAAGCTTGCGGCCGAAGGTGTAGCCCCTCTACACCTTCGGCCGCATCCAGGCAGTGTATAGCAGCAGTACGTAGCGGTCGCTGCTGTAAGCGTGTAGCGGCTGGAGTGATCTATAATCAGCTGCTTCCCGTATAGCCGCTGCTGGTCCCAGCGCGCAGCGGCTAAGATGTTGGTGCTCCTGCTGCTCCCCAAATAGGGTTTTTCGGTCAGTGGTAGCAGGAACTGAGGAAATGGCTGGAAATAACCTGGGCTGGAGGCTGATGTCAACACGTTTCATCCCTTGAATAAACCGGGACTCCCTCAAGACAAGCCTCATGTTTTTTCATTAGAGAGCAGACTTACTGATTTCCATTCACATTTTTTCAAACCAAATATAGCTCAAAACCTAGCGCTGTAATCACTATATGTGAACTGAATGGTGGTTGAAGCTTTATATACTTTCTAAGCACTATATGTTGTATTTAATATGGCTTCCACTTTATCATGTTACTACTGCCCATTAATTTACAGCCATGTTGTCAGTTGCATTGAATTGCCTATCTCCTGTAACAGAGCGGGACTTTCTTACACAGAGTGGGAACTTTCTTACACATAGGCCCGTATTCAATTTGGAGCCGTTTTCGCGTGTGTTTGGCGAAATTTTTTCGCGGGTGACGTTATTTTTGCCTGTTTTGGTTTTACCCCGTATTCAATTTGAAGGACTTTCCGCCTAGGTGGAAAGTCAATGCAATGTACCAGGCGAAAAAGTTTTGCCTATGAACAGCAGGTGGAAAAAAGTGCAGAATTGGGGTTTTGGGGTGCAACGTTGCGGGAACCCCCCTGCAGCCTTCAGACAGTCCCCCAAAGGTAAACTGTGTCAAGAAAAAACAAAAAACTTAAGGATCCCCCAAAAAAATGACTTTGAAAAAGGGGGCAAAAAAAATAAAAGTGTTTTTTTGATTGCAGATGCTTGCGGCAGGTGAATTTTTCACGATTTTTACAAGTACACTTTAGCAACTTTTAAATATGCAGACCCCCATTTTCAAGTACCCCAAATTTGCTGGGAAGTTATTTTCATAAAAAAATACTCCTGAATACTATTCTGCACCACGTATTGAAAAACGCTATTTAGCAGCTATTGAGCCCATATAAAAACCCCAAATACCTTCAGCATGCCAAATCAGGGGGTATCATAGTGAACCCCCATGTCAGAGCATCTTTTGGGGGTGTCAGAATGATTTCCCCAAATCTGACTGCAGTTCCGCCTGTTTCAGTTTCGCCGGGTGCCATTTTCGTGTAGTTTCATATTGAACACGGGTAAAGCGTGCACGCGCGCGATACTTTTCTGCCTGCCAAACAGGTGAAGTAGGCGGAAAGTCCGGGCTGCGAAAAAGTATCGTGGCTCGGCTCATATTTAATACGGCTCATAGTTTTAAATAGTTTCATCAATGAAAATACAGGTTGAGTCTCCCATATCCAAATATTCCGAAATACGGAATTTTTTTGGCATGACTCAGATAATGAAACCTTTGATTTTTGATGGTTCAATGTACACAAACTTTGTCTAAGGCACAAATTATTAAAAATATTGTATAAAATTACCTTCAGGCCGTGTGTATAAGGTGTATATGAAACATAAATTAATTTCATTTCTGTACACAAATTTTGTTTGAGCCACAAAATTATTGAAAATATTGTATGAAATGACTTGCAGGCTGTGTGTATAAGGTGTATATAACACAAATGCATTCTGTGTGTATATTTGGGTCCTATTCCCAAGATATTTCATTATGGTATGCAATTATTCCAAAATACGGAATATTCAGTTATCCAAAATACCCCTGGTCCCAAGCATTTTGGATATGGGAGACTCAACCTGTATAGTTATTGCAACAATTTAATGTTATGTTATTATGGAACACTGTAAAATGACCACAACATAAAGAATAGTTATCACTGGAGAATGGAGAGGAGCAGTAGCCCTATTAATTTTAAAAAAGACTTTGAAAAAAAAAAATATTTATTAGAATAAGGGACATATTCAATTAAGTGCGAAAAGCCAGTTCTGCGGGAAAGTTTTGCCGGTGAAAACGTATCCCCGTATTCAATTCCAAAGACGTTTCGCCGGTGCGGAAAATCAATGCATTGGAATAGGCGAAAAAGATTTGCTTATGAAAGCTGTCGAAAAAAAATGCAGAATTGGGGTTTTGGGGTGCAAACTTGCGGGAACCACCCTGCACCCTTGAAACAGCCCCCCAAAAGGTAAAATGTGTTAAAAAAAAGTTTCAAAAAAATTAACACCCCAAAAAAGTACTTTCATTTTGGGAGCGAAAAAAACAAAGTTGGGGGACAAACTTAAAAACTAGCTAAATAGATTCCAGGGGGATCCCCAAGTATGCCCCAGGTGCTTTTAAGATTGCAAGTGTTTGCGACAGGTGGATTTTTTAAAACTTCACATTAGCAACTTCAAAATATGTTACCCCCCAAATTTGCTGGGACTAGTCATTTTGCAGAAAAAATATTGCTTAATGCCATTCTTCACCACTTATGCTAAGACTCTAATAGCAAGCTTTTGGAGAAACCCCCCCCCCCAGCTTAGCTTTATTAGGGATACTAGAACACCCCTCTAGTGATCCCCTATGTTAGTGCAGTTTTTGGGGGGCTACAGAGTGTTTTCCCAATTTTAGACAGGACTTTTTGCTGGTTTCAAATTCGCCGGGTTCTGCTTTCGCTGATTTCTAATTGCAAAGGGGGATAAGCGGTGGCGCATGTGATACTTTTTCACAAGGAAAAGTGATGATTACGGCGAAAAGTCTGGCATACGAAAAGTCTGGGACTTTTCGCATCTAATTGAATATGCCCCTAAGTATTTTTTACAGTTTTCTGTTAGATGCAACAGGATTTTGTTGCAAACTTGATAAGCAAGTTTCTCAGCGTTATCTTAGTGTATGTCAGTATGGCTTCAATTAATGTATATATAGGTAAATGTGTAATAGTTTAATGGCAGGGAGGTTAGGATTTGCATTAGGAAAAAATGTTCTGGACTTTAGTGCACCTGTGGTTTCTGCTGTAAATGTATTATGCTGCTGGCCCAGGGACTCATTCACTAACATGGTTAGAGAAAAGCTGATTGTACATATCTACAACTCTATAGCCATACGAGTGTGCACTGACATGGCTTACCACCATTTTCCTGGTCTATACAGAGAGCGTAGTTACTGGCTGATGAGCTAAAGTTCTTCATCCTGCTCTGCTTTCTGGTGTAATGGGCCCCATCCATCTGCGATGGATTGCCGCGATCCCGCGATGCTGCAACCCTGCATCACAGAAATCCAACATGTTGGATTTTCCCGATTTGATGATCGCGATCAAAAAATTATCGCGATTGTCAAATCGGGGACATTTAACATGTAATATTTCAGCGATCCTGCGACGCGGAAATACCAGTCAGATGTATGGGCACCTTAAGACATCACAGAAGTGGAACTACTGATATACAGCCCTGGAGTGAAAGTAATCTTATTTAAAAATGTTTCTGAGCTGACAGCACTTTCTTGCACCATGACATGATGACTATTAGTAGACACTAGCGAGGCACCATCCATGCTCTGTGTCCTTTGGTTCTAGCATTCATGTGTTTTCGGCAAATCCAAGCATAAAAGGAAACAAAGAAACTTAGGGCAAAATTTACTAAGCGGCAGGTGCTAAACCCCAGCGGTTTGGTAGCAGTTTTGTTATCGGCAGATTTACTAAGGCCAAAACCGCTGTCAAAACAAAATTTTAGAAAAGAACAGAACAGGGCTGAACTGTGTGGGGTACTGAGGACCGAGTTTGAGAACCACTGCCCTAGAGGCACGAGGATGTCCCTACTTAAGTTTTCTATATACCACACTTCAGTCTAAGGTACATGAACTTCTCACTGCTCTGCCCATCCTCTAGAGTAGGGGTGAACCCCCAGCTGTTGTAGAACTATACATCCCAGCATGCCCTGCCAGTTTTGTTATTTGGCCATGCTAAAACTGTTGCAAGGCAAGCTGGTTTTGTAGTTCAACAACAGCTGGAGGGCCGCTTATTGTCCACCCCTATTCTAGAGGACCTTATGCACTGTATTGTCCTTTAATTACACTCTGTGATCGTCTCATTAAAATTTAGGGCTACATTTACAAAGCATCACTTTTTAAAGCCACCAGGTATTCAGAGGTTTTGGCCATCAGATGTGGTTTTGTATTTAAAATAATTGCTCCTTGAAGTCCAGAGGTCAAACCCACCGCATGTACGGCGGCTTTGAAAAGTACCACTTAGTGTTATTATCAGTGATTACAATCCCTGCTATTATATTGGAGACTCTCTATGATATAGAATTGTGTGTTTTTGTGTGAATTAGTCAGGTCGGTCACACCTCTATTAAGTCTTAGATACTTGCCACTTTTCCCTTGTATGGTTATAGCCCCAAATCATCCTGACTAGCAGTAAATTGTTAGCAGTAATAGCCCTACCATTTGTTCATCACCTGCCAGCTTCAAATGTGTGTGAGCGGCGACCTCTGTATTCTGACCTGTCATTACACAGCGGCAGCAGAGAATGGTGTCAGCGCATGTGAGAGCTAGCACACGCCTTGTTGTAATTACTGCAGTATCAACTGTACAATAAACAACACATATTTGGTTCTATAACTGTACCCAGGAGACCTATTATTAACATGACCTTATTGCGGAATCAAACGCAATAAAAACCCTATGAGGACAGCTCTGCTGAACAATTGAGGGACAGTTTAGATGCAGCAGACCCTCTATTGATGGAGAAATGTTCTGACAGTTTTCAGAGGATTTATCACATTTCTGCATGTATAGATGTCCCCCACAAAGAGCTAAGAGGACCCTGCCTGTCGCACGTGGTTGACAATATGCTTTCCCAATCTAGACTCTTATATGTGCACAGTTACTACCTTTCATTCCACCATGAGACATTATATGATTGAATATCCACCAGAACAGATAAGACCCTGCATAATCTATCCTGAAGCTTTTTTAATAGAGGCACAGACACCCAGGGCAGCAAAGAGATTGATTGGGCTCCAGTACTGGGGGGGTAGCCACACTCCATTCTGAATACCACGGCCCTTTAAAGAACCTGCGTGCCAACGCTTTGCAGTCAGGCTCCGTGGGGTTGAAGCCATTCCATCATTGTACTCAGAACCCCCCCCCCCTCTCAGCGCCCTGTATACACCTGTGGATTTCATGTTCTGGGATCTTAAAATTCACATTTCTGCTTTTAATGAATATTCTGTCTTATCTGAAAGGTTTTTTTTTTGTTATAGGCCCAAACATACTTCATTATGGCGTTTGTCAGTGGTGGCAGCCTGGAGGCGCTCATAAAATCCTGCAAATACCTGTAGATTGACAAAGTGCAGTAAGTAATTAGCTACTAATGAAATAAGAAACAAGATATTGCAGAGAGAAGTCACTGATGGTGAGTAGAAATAAAATAAAGGTGAACAGGATTGTCAGATGAAGGACACACAAAGCACTGCAACACTTCTGTAAGATGAGGCTGTGTTGAAAATGGAATGATAGACAGTCTCACTTATATGTTGGTTCTATGTGCATCAAATTGCACAATGATACCTAGATTTCCACTAAAGAGCAGAAGTTTGTGGAGCAAAACAGTGGCTTTCTCAGAAGAGCATTAGTTTGCGCTGGTTGATTGGAGGAGTTTGGCAGAATGAGAGCGTTCCTTCGTGTCCCTAGTTTTGTGGTTTAGTGTAAAAACAATATTTTATTTTCTCGAACAAATGTATTGAAATAAGATGGAGGGTAAAAAGAGCTGATTTTTTTTAGGGCCTGACCTGCTGTGCAAAAGAAAAACTTACAGCCATTTCCATACTTTTAATAAGACACATTTTTGGTCCTTCTTGTTGACCTTTGGGTAGAAATTTACTAAAGGGTGTTTTGTTAGGGGATTTGAAACTGCACAACAATGTCAGCGGTTTAACCTTCATACCGCTGGATTTACTATCGGAAGAGAAGGAACAATACATTTATTATGTGGGGAGTCATTCTGTGTTAAATATGGTGGAAAAAACCTAAATAATTGTTTAATAAATGAGGGTAAATTGTGCATTATTTTAGAATATTTAAACAATTGATTGTAAAGTTGTAAGAAGTTGCATCTTTCATATGACGATGACACTTCTGCACAGTTCGCCTCTTCTATTTCCTCACCTCCCTGGACTTTTAGGTGCACTTCTAGTTTACAGAGGCGTTACTTGAGATCAGAGTGTAGACATGCTGGGTGGACCCTTTAGGCACAGGGGTGCAAGCCCAAAGAAGTTTTGTACTTCTCATCTACTGCCTTGTGTAATTGAGACCCAGAGTATGAATAAAACTGGTAAAACATATAATATACACCCATGAGCCATATCAATGGCACATGTCAAGGTCAGGTGTAGATTAGACTATAAGCTCACATTGTGTACTCGTAGATGAAGATATGGGCAGGTGTAAGGACCCAAGTGGTTTTGGTAAGGGACACATTTTTATGGGCAGACAACTCGATCAGAGCATTTCCAAAATGGCAAGGATTGCGGGGTGCTCAAGGCCAGCTGTGGTGAGTACCTACTGACAGTGATCAGAGGAGGGAAAAAACACAAACCGCTTACAGGGTATTGGGTGGCCAAGAGGTCAATGAAGACTATGTCACAAACAAACAAAATGGCTACTGTTGCAAAATTGCCAAAAACTTAAATGACAGTGATGGAAGCAATGTGATACACATTGCATCGAACCCTACTGCGTGTGGAGCTGCATAGCACTTATCCTCATGTATGAAATGCTCATTTCCCTAAGCTTGCGAGTTGCACTCTCTTACCGCTCTGTTTGTGTTATTCCTCAGTCTTGTTTTATTACGGTTTTGTTCCCAATTGTAAAGCGTAACACAATATGCTGGCATTATATAAGTAAATGTTAATAAACAAAATAAAAAGCCCCAGACCGCCCATGTTAACCATTGAAAGCACCTACTAAAGCATAGGATCAATGGAAGAAGGTAGTCTGGTCAAAAGAATCCCATTTTTTGTTGCATCATGTGGACAGATGGGTAAGTCGATGTTGTTAACCTATGGAAGAGATGGCACCAGGATGCAATATGGTACGAAAACAAGCTTGGGGAGGGAGTGTGATGCTTAAGGTGCCTACACACTTGGCGATGTGCTCACGATCTGATATCGTGTACGATTTCCCTTGAACTCTCCCCGGCAGTCGTGGCCACGATTTTGTCTGAAAAGCCGCCAATTTGATACACGATATATCGTGCCGGATGTCCAAATCATGAGATCGTGCACGATAAATCGTGAGCTTACCAAACAACACATGAATAACACAAAAATAGTGTCTGTATTTGGGTGGAGTCTGACATTCTAGTCAATATATGTGTCTTTATGGCTGTACATAGGGCAGCCAGAGAACAAACTTTGCAGCGTTTGGTATGCAGATGTTTTTCATGCTTTAATTTTTGTTTTATACCTACAGAATACTAGTGGTGTGTGTGTGTGTATAGTATACTGGGCTCAATCCTATTAGGTGCAAGTAGGATCCTGCGAGTTGTTCTCATAGCAAACTCACGCTGCATGATGGTCTCTGTAGTCCTAGAGCGAGGTTCAGTGCACTGTAGCAATAAGCTCCTAAGCCTATGCCAAACTACAATTCCCAGCAACACGTGGGTTAAGTCCTCCTCCACTCCAGGTGGCTGGTTGGATAGTCTGTATAGGGATGTGCTTTTGGCTGCATTTGTTTCCTGGAGTTGTGCGGTAGTGCTGTTAAGATTTGTGCTCACGTGAGCAGTCAGGTTTACTCATCTCTGTCATCAGGTAGGTAGTGTGGTGGGTTACTCCAGCTGCCCCTAAGGGGGCAACACTCAGCAATTTGGGGGTGCCAAAATAAATGGTATATTGCCCTCACAACCTTAAAATTTTGTGGCACCCCTGGGTATGTTGATTTCCCTTGCCCATTGACTGGGCTATGATGACTACTGCTACTGGAGTTAAATTACAGGTGTGACGATTAATCGCAAGAAATTATATTTTGTGAACTATGCAGGCGATGTCCTTTAACTTGACCTGTGTGTGTCTAGAAGGGATGATGTATTGCCCCACCTCTTTGAAGTTAGGCATTCAAGAAAGAGGGGTTGATAATGATCTATGTCCGTTCCTATGATTTGAGTGTTGTATAACGGTCTACTTTATTTTGATGTTCTGGCTAAACATGGCATGTCATTTGCTATTTGGTATACTGTCAGAAAAGCATTAATTTTCAATCAAGTGGATGGCTTACAGATAACAAAAGAAGAAATATCCCTCACAGCGTGAGGTCATGTGTGACGAACTATCCTTTTTATGACCCCTGAAGCCAGAACGTAAATCCAGAGCCAGGTCTCTGTTTACAAGCCCAATACTTCACTTCTAAAGATTCTTGTGTAGAAGTAGAGAAAAAGTTTTTTTCTGACCAGTGGAGTAACATGTGAAATTGACATTTTGAGAAGTCACATAAGTTATTGACAGTTGGCAATGGGAGAGTTAAACAAAAAAAAAGGTGGGGGCCATGAGGACTTCTGGAGGCATAAGAGTGAACCTCTCCCCTAGCCAGTGGTTCACTCCTTGGGGTTCAGACAGAAGTGCTGGGAGTGCATCAGGATTCTTGTGGGTGAAATCCCCCACCCCATCAGCAGTGCTAAGAACTTAATTGTGAGTTGTCTTAGGGACTCTGAGTTTTCTTTTCTTTTTTTTAAATATTTGCATTATATTCGGTTTATCATTTTATTAATATTTTTGTACCTAATGGGGGGCATCCACTAGACTATTTTAGCCCTGTCCAACCTCTAAACGATTATCCCTTGAAATTTGATCTTCCACTCTGAACGATTTGCAAACGATCTAACGATAAACAATGTAGTTTCAAACTGTGATTGAAAGCTTTCAGCTATAGTGGGCAGATATTTTAGAGGAGTGGGCGTCACTGAAGAAATAAGTAGGTGGCGGCCATTTTACTCATTGCATTTATGCTCTGTGGCTAGTTTGGTTTATACCTGCTGAACGCTGTTGAATTGCTCATTTGCTGTGGTTTGTTTTTGGCTTGTCTTTAAACAAACTGTACTTATTTCTCTTCCTCATGGATCCTTCTTATCGCTATCGTGTGATGACAGCATATGCTGGAGTCGTACTTATAGCTGATAGGGAGAGGTCTGAGAGAAGGAGAAGGGTGCACTCATGCTGGACCAGGGAGTGGTTGCTGCAGAGGGATACTCTGTGGCACATGCCACTGCTGATAGGACCTCGTGAGAACCCTGATGACTTCCGAAACTATCTGAGGATGGATGACATCAGCTTCCGGGAGTTATTGAGTTTGGTGATGCCCTATATCAGGATACAAGGAAGCGAAGGGCCATACCCCCTGAGGAGAGGCTGATCTCTACCCTGCGGTTCCTGGCGACTGGCAGATCCCTTGCGGACTTAAAGTTTGGCACCCTCATCTCTGCGCAAACTTTAGGTTGCATAATTCCAGAGACGTGTCAATCCATATTTATTTTAAGGTAATCAATTTTATACTGTTCATTTATTAAGTGATCCAGGAACCCATTACCCCCCCTTCTCCCCTCAGAAAAGTTTGTATGTGCAGTACTCCTAGTATACACTTGCAGGTCCCCAAAGTCTGTCCTAATCAGTCAGAAATCATGTGCTGCCTAAGAGTTGCATATCTTTAACTATCGCCTTTCAAGGGCTAGGCGTACTGTTGAAAATTCCTTTGGCATCATGTGCAGCAGGTTTAGAATTTTCTACACTCCTATTAATCTTGAAATTCCAAAAATCTATTATATGCCAAAAAGAAACAGAAAGAACAAGCCTCCAATAGTGCAGTACGTTTTAAACACATACACTTTACTTTTATATTGTACGAGTCTTTTTTGTGTTTTTATTAATCAGTAAGCTTATCTGTCCACATGTAGTGGAGGTATGCCAGGAGGTTCAATTCTCCGTCTCAACGCATTTCGTCCCTCTGGGTCTCTGGGGACTTCTTCAGGAGTAGAATTAGCGATGGGAGTAATCCAGTGTGACTCATATTTATAATTTGGAAAGAAAACACAAACACCGCACAGATTTGACTCGACAACCACCTTGTAAATATAAATTGAATATTCTATTTGAATGAATATATCAAGGGGGTGCTACCTACTACTATTAATTATACATACAACAGAGCTACACAAAAGAGGAGTAGTATGTGGGTGCACTAGTCGAGAATTGAATAGTAATTTTTAAAAATTAACTTTTATTGATAATTAATTAAAATAATCCCTCTAGAGATTCATGGATGGCGAAGTATTAAAATAATAGATTAAAGAAAGAAATAAAGTTTAAAATAATATGCCAAGGGCTCCGTCACCAAACAGCAGACTTATAATCTTCCTTTCAGACGTTTACTGTTATGTCTATAAATATATAAACCTTTATATCTGAATATTTTGTGTGAATAAATATTATCTAATTCAAATGTTGTTGAATTCTTTTACTTATTTAGTGGCCAGCGAGCGTGTGGGACCGCAATGGGGACCTGTTTTTGCACCGAGCTTTGCGAATTTGCACATGGGAAGTTGGGAAAACGAGAACATATATAAAAATAACACTTTCCTGGAGCACATAATACTGTATCAAAGATACATAGATAATATCCTAATTGTCTGGAGAGGTGATAAAGAAGTCTTTGAGAAGTATATTCTACATATCAGTAACAATGTATACAACTGCACCTTTACCTATAAATTTGACAGTTAAGAAATAGAATATTTAGATTGAGTTCTAATGGCTAAAAATAATGTAGTAGAGACCAAAAATTATATCAAACAGGTTGACAAAAACAGTTATTTACATTACAAAGGTGGTCACCAGAAAGGCATGAAAACTAACATTCCCTATTCACAGTTCTGTAGATTGAAAAAAGGAACTGTAGTAATCAAGAATCGTGCAAACAACAACTAAATGTGTATGCATCCAGATTCGTAGAAAGGGGTTATCCTCTAGATCTTGTTCAGCAGGCTCTTGTTAAAACTGATTCAAAAGAGAGATCAGATCTTTTAGCGTATAAGAACACACAAAGTAATAAAGAGAATTTTAGTTTCATTACTACGTTTAGCAAAGGAGAAAGCAAAATCAAAGCTGCTTTTCACAAACACTGGAATGTTTTGCAAATGGATGAAGTTCTGAATACCATCTTACCACCCAAGCCAAAAATAGTTTTTAAGAAAGCTAGGAACTTGAAAGAGATATTAGCCCCTAGTATGCTCAGTGCTGTTCCCAGTATGAACCAATTAAGGTGGGCTAGTGACGCCAAAAGGATTTCGTAAATGTAACCATTGTTGCATTTGCAAGTTCATTAGTCGAGAAAATAAACTCTTTCGCAATAGGAAGGGTGAGGAGTACAAGATCAAAGAAATTATTAACTGTTCCACCACATATGTAATTTATCTGATTGAGTGTTCCTGTGGTCTTGGGTATGTAGGGAAGACAAAAAGACCTTTGAGATTATGAATTAAGGAACATATAAGGAGTATTCGTAATAAGTTGGAGAATTACTCAATACCTAGGCATTTTAATAGGTGTCATAATTCTGATGTGAACCACTTGAGCTTTAAGGTTATTGAACATGTAAAATTGGGAAATAGGGGCGGAGATCTTGACAATACATTAGCAAGACGAGAAATGTACTGGATATACACACTGGACACGCTTGCCCCTACTGGCCTAGATGAAGGCTATGAAATTGCTCCCTTTCTCTGATATAATATAAATTTATTCCTCTTTTTACTTTTTTACTATCAGTGTTTTCCCCATTATTAATTAATATATTTTTTATGAGTTATCTTTTAAAGAGTTTTTAGTATTCTGGTCCTTTTATATTGAATATTCTTACATGCTGCTTTAGATAAATAAAGCAATATAAATATAAAACCTGTAATTTATGAAAATATCTGGGTATAATATATGTTCTAGTTATTTTACTTATTGTATTAATTTTATCTCTGTATAATTACCATCGGCACTAGTCATTGTCTGTCTTGACATCAAGAGTCCCATCCTGTATATGATGATGATTGTTTATTCATTCCGGATTAGCGCTGCCCGGCAATAAGCGATTTTTTTTTTTTTAATTAAGTGCTTTTTTATTGATTTTCAAGAAAAAGAAAACAACAACAAATAGACAAACATAAAACAAACCTAAAACAAAATAAAAGGATGTAAAACTAGCATATCATTGATGTCACATTACAATGAGCAGACAGACTAGCATATAAACTATATATACAACAATTGTCCATATATATATATATATATATACACATAAACATATATATATATTCTTTCCCCTCTCGCACACACCAATAAGTGATTGTGTAGCATTATTTCCCCCATTGCTACTATTACATAACAGCACTAAATGAAGAATTGGAGACAGAAAGCCGGTGGTGTGCGGTCTGAGCATGAGCAGAATTAAGCCATTTGGCCCATATGCGTTCAAATTTAGATTCGGCGTTTCTAGCCAAATAGGTATATTTTTCATGTGCAATTGTGGCAGAGACTAAGGATAACCAATCATAATACTCCGGCCCTGTGGAGGCCATCCAGGAGCGGGCAATGCAAACTTTGGCTAACATACAAACATTCAGTACATACTGATGAGTGTGTCTATCAAGCAGATGATCTTCTATAATTCCAAGCGTACATACAATAGGAGTAAGAACAGCCTGCGGGACTCCTGTAGAGGAGATTACCCTGAGTATTTTTTCCCAGAATGACACAATCTGAGGACAATCCCAAAGCAAATGCCAAAAGTTGGCCGATGGGGCACTACATTTAGGGCAATTTGAATCTGAGCGACCACCAAACCTAAACAGACGATCAGGAGTTAAATAAACCCGGTGCAATAGAAATAGCTGGATTTGTTGGAAACGAATTGAGGTGGTAGCTAATCGTGGACATCCCAATGCATCCCACCATGAGTCGTCCTGTATTGCACCCAGATTAACCTCCCATTTAGCTCTGAGAGTTGGTAGATCATCATGGTGGTGAGCCTGCATTACAAAGGAGTAGGCATGAGAAACAAAACGACGAGGTCCGCCTATAGACAAGAATTTCTTGACAGGGGAATCTTGAATGTTTGGGGGAGCATCAGGGAATTGGGTCGCTAGCGCATGTCTAAGTTGCAGGTATCTAAAGAAATGTGACTGTGGGAGACCAAATTCAATTTGCAACTGACTAAAGGATTTAAGTACACCTGCATTATATAGCTGTCCCAAGGAGACCACTCCCCACCTACCCCAAATCTCCCTGGTCTGCAACGCCAAAAGTTCAGGCAAAGCTCGAGAGCACCATAATGGAGTAGCCGGATCTAAGCCCTGTGTCTTCATAAGTTTTGAGACAGAGTCCCATATTCTGACAGCTTGAGTAAGTATAGGTAACATAGTGCTAGATATATTACCACTAAGTAGTGCCTGCAGAGGAGTATGACCTGGAGTAACCTGGGAGATCATAACAGCATACAGGGCCTGAGGGTCATTATCATTTATCCAATGCCACAAATGTGCCAGTTGAGATGCAAAATAATAAATGCGAAAGTGGGGAAGCGCCAGACCCCCTTGTGAACGAGGCTTAGTGAGCACATCCAATTTTATGCGAGCTCTGCGATCCGCCCAGACCAGAGAGGAGACCAAACTGTTTATTTGATGGAAAAGTTTTTGGGGAAGATAGACCGGAGAGTTATGGAGTACATATAACAGTTTAGGTTGTAGCACCATTTTAATTAAGTTGACACGCCCGGTGAGTGAGAGTGGAAGTTTGCTCCATATCTTTGCCCGAGCCCGTAAATAATCCACCTGGGGCACCACATTTAAGGTCACATAATCTCGGGGAGCATTAGATATCCAAATACCAAGATATTTAAAGGTATTGACCCACTTCAGTGGAAGTGAAACACTCGAACCCACAGGGCATGATCCTCCAAGGGGGAGAATACAAGATTTATCCCAATTTATTGTAAGTCCCGAGAAACTACCAAACTGTTTCTGACTATTCCAGCTCCATGCCTCATGTTTTTGATCTCATTACTCAAAGAGCAACATATCGTCAGCGTACAACGCCACCTTGTCTGTTCTGGCCCCCAGCTCCAATCCCCTGATACTCCTATGTGCCCGAATGAGACAAGCCAAAGGCTCAATTGCTATAGCAAACAGGGCGGGAGACAAAGGGCATCCCTGTCTTGTTCCACGTGATAAAGGAAAGGAAGAGGATATAAAACCATTAACTGACACCCTAGCTGTTGGGGCTGAATATAGGAGCTGAACCCATTTTATAAACCCAGGGCCAATCCCAAAGCAGCGCATGGTCTCCCATAGGAAGGGCCACTCGACAGAATCGAAAGCTTTTGCCGCATCCAGCGAGACAACAACTGAGGACCCTTGCCCACGAGAGACCTGCAAATGAGTAAAAAGGCGACGTAAATTAATGGATGTGGACTTGCCGGGCATAAACCCCGTCTGGTCTGGGTGGACAACAGTTAAAATCACCCTACCTAATCGAATGGCCAATACTTTAGCTAAAATTTTAACATCTGTAGGGAGAAGGGATATGGGTCGGTAAGAGTCAGAGAGCGTCGGATCCTTCCCCGGCTTAGGCAAGACCACAATAAGAGCCTTTGACATAGATTGTGGGAGAGCAGTGCCCTCATATAACTGGTTAAACAAGTCAAGGAGACGAAGGACATAAAACTGACTATGCTTCTTGTACAGCTCTATCGGAACTCCATCTAACCCGGGTGCCTTACCACCAGGGAATGAACGCAAAGCCTCATCTACCTCCTCCCGAGTCAGGGGAGAGTCCAAGTAATCCCTGTCTTCCGCCGTCAAAGTGGGCAATAATATACCTGCGAGATAGGATTGTACATCGTTTAACGTGCAGGTCAGTCTAGAAGTATACAAAGCCCTATAAAACTGTACAAAAACTGCAGCAATATCTGGGGTCTGTATCTGGGCCACCCCAGCAGAATCAAGAACTTCAACCACAGCTACAGGGGACCTCTCTGCACGTGCCAGATTAGCAAGATAACCTCCCGGCCTGTCAGCCAAGGCATAGTGGGAATGTGCTGCAAACAGCAGCCTATACTGAGTCTTAGCCAATAGTAAGTCACTCCACTCCTTCTGCGTGGCAAGCCAGGCAAGTCTGGAAGAGTCCTGCCCATCAGACAGATATGCTGCTTCCAAAGCCCTGCAGGAGGATTCCAACTCTTTCTCATGGTGCTTGTAGGAAGATTTTAATTCAGACACACGTCTAATCAGGGTACCCCTTAAAAAGGATTTAAAGGCATCCCAAACTACCGTAGTGGAAGCCGAGCCATGATTATTAGAGAAGAATTCATCCCAGGTAGCCTCTAGCTCCGACCCCGCTCCCATACGAGTTAACCAAAAGGGGTTGAGCTTCCAGAAGGAATGCCCGCGTTGACCAATCAGGTCCAACCCAAGTACTAATGGGGAGTGATCTGAAATCCCTCTTGCTTCGTAAACAACTGACTGAAGTTTAGGCAACAGATTGGGGGAGATCAGGGCAAGGTCAATCCTGGAGAACGAATGATAGCTACGTGAAAAACAGGAATATTGTTTCTCCACAGGATGTCTCGTCCTCCAAGCATCCACCAAGCCCAGCTCTGCCACAAGGGCCCCGAAGCGACCACTACTGGAGGAAGAGGAACCAGAGGTATTGCTCCGCCTATCAAGAACAGGATCCATTACGTTGTTGAAATCCCCCACACAAATTACAGGTGTATCTGGAAATCTAGCCATAAATTCAGCTGCTTTTTTCATAACCTCAGATGAGTACGGGGGTGGGATATATATAGCCAATAAAAGAATGGGGGCAGCATTTATTCGACATTGTAAAAAAACATACCGTTCCCAAGTGTCACTTTGCAGGGAAACCAACTCAAAACCAAGTGATCTGCGTATAAGGATTGAAACACCCCTAGATGATGAAGTGTGCGAGGTATGATAAGCCCATCCAACCCACGTTTTTTTCAGTGACATTAACCTACCCCCCAGCAAATGTGTTTCAGTGAGGCATGCAATTGTCAGAGCCATATTGTCGGAGCTGCCGGAGGACTAAGGATCTTTAATTTTATCGTTAAGCCCTCGGACATTCCAAGATACAATTCTCAATGGAGAAGCCATCATCCCAGATTAGTACCAGATACTAGCAACACTAGCCAGCGGATAACCTGCAAAATAGTATTGGAGTGTGCGAGACAAACAAATAGACATATTAAATATACAATGGTATATGCATAGAAAAAAGCAAAGAGAAAAGCAAAAATTTTCGATACAAAAAAAAAATTGACATGACATCTCTATAGGAACATCCATTGAAAAACACAAAAGAAACAAAACAAAAAACAAAAGAGAAACCCCAACCCTTATTTCCTCCCCGTATACCTAACCCCAACTTTGGCATACCTAAATCCCTAACTAGAATTCCTAACAACTATCCCGAAACAGCAACCCCCCTACAGATTACGGAGCAAAGAATTTAGATGACCCCTAGACATGAGGGAACTCTCCAGCCAATAATGCCCTCGGTGACCCTGTAAACAAAAAAAAAAAAAAACCCAAACGAAAAAAAAAACATACAATAGCAGGGGAAGGTGCATAAACCCAAACATAATACATACAGTAGAAAGGTGACAGAGTACAATGCAATAAACCGACAGACAAAAAATAGTTATCTGAAATCGGTAATGATATGAATATAGTGATCTCGTAATGCTATCAGACTTATTGTCAACAAATAAATAATAACTTGAAGATCACAGCAAGCCATAAGCGCCCAGCCTATATGAGAACAACAGTCAGTGACCAGAAATTAAACATAGTTACGTGAGTTCAAGGCAAATTATGATCCAGCTGACTTAATCTTCAGCCACCTGTCTGCGGCCGGGCCTGTAACGATCTAGCCATAGAGCAGCCTCTTTTGGAGACAAAGAACTTTGTTTCCCCGTCAGCAATGACTCTTAGCTTGGATGGGAATAACATTGCATATGGGAGATTCAGTTCACGCAGGCGTCTCTTAATTGGCATAAATTGAGCTTGCTCCTTTTGCACATCAATAGAAAAATCAGGAAATATCGAGACACGACAGCCATTCCTTTCCATAGGACCTTTGACACGAACTAGTCTGAGTATTGAATCCCGATCTTGGTAGTGTAAGAATTTGGCTATAAACGTACGGGCAGGTGCTCCAGGCGGCGGTGCCCTAGTAGGGACGCGATGAGCCCGTTCCACCGCAAAATGAGAAGTAAAAGCATCGCGACCAAAAACTTCCAGGAGCCATTTTTCTAGAAATTCTACAGGATTATTTCCCTCCTCCTTTTCCGGCAATCCTACGAAGCGAACATTGTTGCGACGTAATCGCCCTTCCATATCTGACAATTTACGTTGCACAACTAACATTTGAGAATCCAAAGTATTAACTCGTACTTTAAGCGGGGAGAACGAATCTTCCAAGGTGGAAATGCGTGTCTCAGTCTCTCCAACCCTCTCGCGAATACGCTGTAAATCTTGATGAATAACCGTCAGATCAGACTGTACAGAGCCAATCTGGTCAGCTAAGCGCTTCTCACTGGTAGTTACAGCATCCAACACTTGCTGTAAGGTGATCTCCTGGGCCTGCGCAGCAGGAGGGGCTGTAGTTAAAGGAGGTGATTGATCAGGCGTTTCCACAGGATTCTCCTTCTGTGGAGTATTAGACACAGGGTTACGGGAGAAGCGCTCCAGTTTAGCAGCAGCTGATGTATGGTTTGTTTTCCCCATAGCTGAAGGACAACACAGAATAGGGATATAGAGAGCTACTGCAGGCAGAGAGTCAATGGGTTAACTGAGGAAGAAAGTGGCCGCTACCAGGCACACAGGATAAAGCTTCACAGCCCCAAATATAACAGCACTGAGTAGCCCCAGAAGGGCACTATGACCAGCACTGTACAGCAAGGAGAGGGCTAAACAGCACCGCTGCTCAGGAGGTCCGAGGAAGATGAGGGGGTGATCGGGCACTCACTTGTAGTTGCCACTGTGTACACAGCGAGGTCCAGCAGGCTACAGGGTCTCCCCGCGGCAGATGAGGCCAGCAACAGTCCCAGGACGCACCCGGCAATGGAAGGCCAGGAGGAGGAGGCACGTGCCCCGCAAATGTCCCCGGCGGCTGCTGGATCCCTCAACAGCACACGCGGCAGGCACCAACTCCAGGGAGCTCAGCGGCAGGACAGGAAGCCGCAGCAGGAGACGGGACCACGTGAAGAAGCAGGAGGGCACAGCGCACGGAGCACACGCGGCAGGCACCAACTCCAGGGAGCTCAGCGGCAGGACAGGAAGCCGCAGCAGGAGACGGGACCACGTGCAGAGGCAGGAGGACACAACACACGGAGCCGGCCGGACGGACAGGAGGAGACGGAAAGCGGCTCAAATTGTTTCCCCAGAGGCAGCACACCTTCCCCCACACGGTAAGTATAATGGGCACCGCTGGGCAGAGGTCAGGATGTTGGCAGCGGATATTGCGGCTGGAGAGCTCAGCTAAGTGCTAGCTACTCCATGTCAGTCTTGGCCACGCCCCCCCGGCAATAAGCGATGTTTACATTTATCTTAGACCCAGCAAAAATGGCGGCCGCCATGGTACACATAGAAATGGCCGCCGTCCAAGTTTAGGATTGCATGAGATGAAACCTACACTAGAGGCAAAAGTGACGCCTCGTTTGTAACACAATGCACAGCGGCGAATGCCACACTCAGGGTCTGCGAAGTGCAAGACCACACTTTGTTTAACATACTCACGCGGGGACTTAGAATTCCCGTGCATGCGTGAACTGCGCTTACAGCCGTTAATGCTCACCTGGAATGGATAATGAATCCCATAGATATGGGTATAAATATATGAGTCACACTGGATTACTCCCATCGCTAATTCTACTCCTGAAGAAGTCCCCAGAGAGACGAAATGCGTTGAGACGGAGAATTGAACCTCCTGGCATACCTCCACTACATGTGGACAGATAAGCTTACTGATTACTTTTATATTGTACGAGTCTTTTTTGTGTTTTTATTAAAGTGTATGTGTTTAAAACGTACTGCACTATTGGAGGCTTGTTCTTTCTCTTTCTTTTGGCATATACTTATGGTTATATGAACTGGAGCCCATTGGAAATTGCAGGCAGATCTCATTTGTGCTGACCCATAGAAAGAATACAGCTGGTACGAGGCCTTTTTATTTGAGTGGGTGCTGGTGCTTTTTTTTAAGAGCACGTGTGGAGTGCTTTCTACACTGTCATTTTGTTATACCAATCACTTCTCTATTGCATGAGAACAATGTTGCATGTCTATGCACTGTTATTGTATTATCAGGTTACAATATGTTGTTGTTTTTTTCATTTTTCTTTGTGATAATAACATCGTGGGAAGTCCATCGTGGAGACTACTTTGGGACTCTAAAGATCTTATGGACACTTGCTGTAAGATTTACTGCAGAGGAATTACTCTAGGACTGACACACTGAAGGCGCCGCTCCTTCACCTCTATAAACGATTTTCTTCCTATGGTTTTTTTTTTAATAGATCATATCCAGGAAGGATTGGCAGCCACCTTACGAGGGAGTGTTTTTGGGTCATGTGCTTGTGTTTGCTTTCACCTTCATTTTGACATTTTAGCTTAGTGCGCCACTTACACCACTTATTCACACACATTGTGATATATATATATATATATATATACACACACACACACACACACATATACATATACACACACACACATTCATTCTCTATAGCCCCAGGGGGAGGTCTGTCCTCATCCTGGGACTGCCAGTTCGGACAGAGATCAGTAGCGTTCCTGCTAGGTTGTTTTAGCGGAGAAATATGCCCTGCCCTACATAAGCGCTAGTGACACATACACTGGTTAATGAAAATCACTCCCACAACCCACCGTTTACTCTATATGAAAGCACCATCAATAAAGAAAAACACAAGAGCAGAGTATTGAACTTTGTAAAATTTATAAGTATCAAAAAAAAAAAATAGGAGATGGTAAGAACTTACCATTGTTATCTCTATTTCTACGAAGTCCATAGGGTTCCACAGGATACCTTGGGGTATAGGTGATGACGTCAGGCATCGGGCACCATAGAGTTAAGCTTTCAGCCTCCCAGGATGCACTAGGGTCCCCCTCCTATACCCCGCCCCCGAGCCAAGGCATCTCAGTTACGTACTAAGCCAGAGGCCGGAGGAGGATAAGGAAGAGAGAGAAAAAAGATCTGGACACACACAAGAATCACATTCTCACCAGAGGGAGACGGAAAAACCGGTGACCAGAGCAAAGCCCATCTGCAGCACAGGTGATAAAGGCGGGAGTCCTGTGGAACCCTATGGACTTCGTAGAAATAGAGATAACAAAGGTAAGTTCTTACCATATCTCATATTTTCTACACCATAGGGTATCCACAGGATACCTTAGGGATGTCCCAAAGCAGTATCCTTTAAGGGTGGGGACGCTCCTGTGCTGAAAGGAGAATCCGCCGCCTGAAGGAAGCATCCTGAGAGGCAAAGGTGTCAAACGCGTAATACCTCACAAAGGTATGGACCGAGGACCATGTGGCAGCCTTGCAGATCTGACTGCAGAGGCACCACGTCGAGCAGCCCACGAAGGACCCACAGACCTAGTGGAATGAGCCCTCACAGAGGAAGGAACCGGAAGGCCTTCATGAAGATAAGCTTCTGAAATGGCCATACGAATCCAGCCTGCCAAAGTCTGCTTTGAAGCAGGCCAACCCATTTTACGGAAGCCATAGAGGACAAACAAGGCGTCTGACTTGAACTAAACAGTGCGGTCAACATAAATCCTTAAGGCCCGTACAACATCCAAAGTGGCCTCACCCACTGAAAGATCAGGTGAGTTAAAAGCCGGCACAACGATTTCCTCGTTGATGTGAAAACTGGAAACAACTTTAGGAAGGAAACCAGGACGAGTGCGCAGCCCAGCCCTGTTCCTATGAAAAAATCAGAAAAGGGGGTCTACAGGAGAAAGCCCCTAAGTCAGAAACACGTCTAGCCGAAGCAATGGCCAGAAGGAAAATAGTTTTAGCTGTCGGCCATTTGAGGTCCACTGAGCCCAGTTGTTCAAACGGCGGTCCCTGGAGAGCCCTCAGGACAACAGCTAAATCCCAAGGCGCCACCGGTGGAACAAAAGGTGGCTGAATTCTGAAAACACCTTGCATAAAGGTGCGCACATCAAGGATTGCAGCAATCCTACGATGGAACCAGACGGACAGGGCAGACACCTGCACCTTCAGAGACGCAAGGCGAAGCCCATGGTCCAGTCCCGCCTGTAGGAAAGCTAATACTCTAGACAGACGGAACTCCCGAGGAGCATAACCTCTCGACCGACACCACTGGAAGAACGTATGCCACACACAATGGTATATCCTTGCAGAGGATGGTTTCTGAGCCCTTAGCATTGTTTGCACTACAGAGCTGGAAAACCCCCTGGACCTTAACATAGCCGTCTCAACAGCCACGCCGTCAAAGACAGCCGAGTCAAGTCCGGGTGAAGACAGGGACCCTGTGACAGGAGGTCCGGACGTAACAGCAACCTCAGAGGAATGTCCACGGACAGTGCCTGGAGGTCTGATAACCAGTGCCTCCGGGGCCACGCGGAAGCCATCAACAGGAGCGTCCCTCCGTCCTGTTTGAATTTCCGGATTACCCGTGGAAGAAGGGAAAACGGAGGAAACAGATAAGCAAGCCGGAACGTCCACCGGACGGACAGAGCATCCACCAGAAACAACTTTTCGTCTCTTGTGCGAGACCCGTACACCGGCAACTTGTTGTTGTGCCGTGACATCATAAGGTCGATCTCTGGAAGACCCCACCTGTCCACCAGAAATTGAAAGACGTCCTGGTGCAGAGACCATTCCCCCGGATGAACGTCCTGGCGACTGAGAAAGTCCGCCTCCCAGTTTAGGACTCCCGGGATGAAGACTGCTGATATGGCCGGGAGATTGTGCTCCGCCCAAACCAGGATTCGGGACACCTCTACGAGAGCCGCCCGACTTCGGGTTCCTCCTTGCTGATTTATTTAGGCCACGGTGGTAGCATTGTCCGACTGGACCTGCACTGGGTGACCTTGGAGAACCCGATGTGCCTGCTGGAGAGCATTGAATACCGCGCGGAGCTCCAAGATGTTTATTGGAAGCTCTGTTTCCGCCCAAGTCCACCTGCCCTGGAACAAGTGTGGACCCGTGACTGCTCCCCAGCCTCGCAGACTGGCGTCCGTTGTCAACAGGACCCAATTCGCCACCCAGAACGGACGGGCCTTGTTGAGATGGGTCGTCTGCAACCACCAGGCTAGGGACAGGCGAACCTCCGGAGTGAGCACCATCATCTGGGATTTTAGACTCTGAGGCTGAGTCCATTTGGACAGGATCAATTGCTGCAGAGGTCTGGAGTGAAACGGGGCATATTCCACCATGTCGAATACCGACACCATGGAGCCCAGTAACCTCATCGCCGAGTGCAGAGACACACGGCGATTCTGCAGACCACTGCGCACCATCAACTGCAAGGCAGAGATCTTTTCCCCCGTGACAAAGATCCTTTGCTGTCAGGAGTCCAGTAAGGCTCCGAGGTGCAGAATCCTCTGAGAGGGGATCAGGGTGGACTTCTGCCAGTTTATCAACCAGCTGTGCCATTGCAGTACCGCAATGGTCAGGTCCAAGTGGCATAGAAGGAGCTCTGGAGATCCTGCCACCAACAGAAGGTCGTCCAAGTACGGTAACATACGGACTCCCTGCAGCCGCAGGGAAGCCGCCATGACCGCCATCACCTTGGTGAATACACGTGGTGCTGTCGCCAGCCAAAAAGGTAACGCCCGGAACTGAAAGTGGTCGTTGCGGATTACAAACCTGAGGAACTATTGATGGCGCGAAAGAATAGGGACATGCAGGTAAGCGTCCTGTATGTCCAACGACACCGTCTAATCCCCATCTTCCAGCGCCAGAATGATGGACCGTAGGGTCTCCATCGGAAACCTCGGCATCCGCAAAGACTTGTTGAGTGCTTTGAGGTTGAGGATCGGACGATACAACCCATTGGGTTTCTGCACCAAAAACAGATTGGAATAGAAACCCTGGCCCCTCTGGGAGAAAGGAACAGGCACTATAACTCCAGCCTGGAGCATAGTGTGCAAAACCTTCCGCAGTTCCACGGCTTTGTTCCGGTCTGATGGAAGACCCGTGGTGAAGAATCGAGACGGGGTCCTGTGCCGAAAGGAGAGGGCGTATCCGTGAGAAACCACCTCGAGAACCCAAGTGTCTGTCGTGGTAACCGACCAACACTGGGCGAACTGCAGCAGGCGGCCTCCCACTTTGGGATCCCCCAAAGGGAGGCCCGGACCGTCAGGCCGCAGGCTTGTCATCGGGCTTAGGGGCCAGACATCTGCAACTCCAAGCCTGTTTCCGGGGCTTGGCCGTTTTTTGGGGGCCAGCCTGCCTGGGAAAAGACTGCGTCTTAGGCCTACCCTGATCCCTGAAAGGACGACGTACCTGAACCGGAAGACATGCAGATTTAGCTGCCGCCAGCCTGGCTACGATTTTGTCCAGATCCGGACCAAAGAGGACTTCTCCATTGAAATGCAAAGCTTCCAAGCCCTTCTTGGAATCAGCGTCCGCCTTCCAAGATCGCAACCATAAGGTGCGACGAGCAGCGACAGCCGCCGAAGAAATCCGAGACGTCAGGGTACTGATATCCAAGGCCGCCTCATTGATATAAGTGCCCGAGTCCCGGAGATTGCCTATCAACTCGGTCTGTTCAGCCGAACAGTCGGAATCGAAAGACGCCTCCACCTGTGGAGGGGATTCCCACTTAGCAAAATAAAACGGATAAGCCACTGCTAAACGTCTTTGAGGCTGATACCATTTGCCAGGATGTTTCCACGCCTCCTCTAAATGGTCCACCAATTGACCTGAAAGAGGAAACACTGTGGCGTCACCCTTAACATCTTTGAAAAAGGCATATTTGGATTTTGATACCAGAGGTTCATCATCCTCAATAACTAAAGCTGTGCGGACTGCACGAATCAGGCCAGGTATATAAACCTTACGGTCCGTGACATCCTTTAAGGAGGACATAGAGGGCATGTGCAATGTGGCACTGCGGACTAGGCGTGTCACATGAGAATCCACCTGTGGCGGGGATTCCCACTTAGCAAAATAATTATCCGCAAACGGATAAGCCACCGCCAAGCGCCTCTGAGGCCGATACCGTTTGCCCGGATGTTTCCACGCCTCCTCTAAATGGTCCACTAACTGACCCGAAAGAGGAAACACTGTGGCGTCACCCTTAATATTCTTAAAAAAGGCATATTTAGATTTTGACACTGGAGGATTTTCATCCTCAATCACTAAAGCTGTGCGGACTGCCCGAATAAGTCCAGGAATATAAACCTTGGACCTAGCGTCCGACTCTTTAGTACGGAGAGGTTTCTGGTCCGAAAAATACAGAATCTCCCCATCATCAGACGTCACGTCGTCATCCTCATAAGGAGCGGACAGAGACGCCACCGACCGCTTATGCGGCCTCAACAGACTCCCCTTGTAACACGTCCGACAAGTGCTGTACAGAACTTGTCAGAGAATTAACCCACGCAGGCTCCTGAGAGACTTGGGGAGGGGAAGTAGGGAGACTGTGTGGTACCATCAATTGTCTCGGAAAACATGGGTGACACCACCGACTGCTGGGACAAACCCATCTGTGAGAACGCAGGCTGCGGAGCTAACTGGCCCACGAGGGTTGTAAGCGCATTGGCGAAACAAGCCCAGGGCGGTACCTGAACCAAAGTAGTGACAGTAATTGGCCGCGCCAATAAATAACACTGCCGACATAGCCCCTCCGCGCTACCTTCCCCCTCCACTATAGTTACCTTGCACGTAGTACACAAAAGCTGGAGAGGAAAGTCACTCTCAGACATGATGGTAAGTATGTGACCCCTCTCACTGATACTCGTAGTATAGTGTGAGACCACCCTGCAATCACCGCACCGCAAGGGCTTTAGCAGAAGAAGAGCTCGGACAGTGAAAAGGCTGACAGTAGAAAATGGTACAGGCAGCAGCGCTAGCAGAAGTCACATACAATGCAAAGAAAATCAATTCCTGCACTAACAGCGCTGATAAACAACCACGCAGACAGAGCCTGATAGTACACAGCGCTGCATACACAGACCTGAACCAAACGGAGGAGAGGTATGCCGGGGGACCCAGACCGTGATGCCACCGCTTCCAGCAGCGTTCACCATGCGCTTGTAAAGATGGCCACCGAGGAGCATAGAGGAGGCCGGCCTGGGGGAGGAGCGCTGCCACAGGGCCAGTCAGCACAGTGCAGAGAGGACTGTGTGTAGCGGGGGAGGCGCCGGCTGTGCTACAGGGAAGGCGCGCTCCCCTGGCATGCAATTAACCCCTGGGACGCCGCAGCGCTACCGCTCAACCGCGGTCCGCTGTCCCAGGGGGGTAGTGGAAGCGCAGGTTAGGTACCTGGCTCCACGCTGCAGCCAGTATCCCGGGTGCCCCCTGCCTGGGGACTCTGGACCATGTTTCAGCAGGATCCCACCGTGGGACCCCGCTGCTTACCTGCTGTCCCCTTGGATCCGTCCATAGTCCCAAACATCTGGGGTCACCGCTAGCTGTGACCCCAGATGCTTACCAGCATCCCCGGATCGGTACCGGTGTTCTGGTACCAGCGGGGGTGTAGGGAAGACAGCATGGACGTCAGCACTGACTGTCCATGCTGTACTTCCAGATGTGCAGCCACAGCTGCATTGAAGAAACTTCAGGGGCTATTCTTAGCCCCCCTCTAACAGGTGCATCCGACTCCGGCCGGGCACCAAACGAAACAGAGATGAATTGGCTCGGGGGCGGGGTATAGGAGGGGGACCCTAGTGCATCCTGGGAGGCTGAAAACTTAACTCTATGGTGCCCGATGCCTGACGTCATCACCTATACCCCAAGGTATCCTGTGGATACCCTATGGACCCTGATGTAGAAAATAAAATAAAATCTGTACCGGATTCATTGAATATTACCAGACCAATGAGTGCCTCCTCAGTAGTGACTACCCAAAAATGAAAAGCTTCAGGCACTGAAATAAGCGTAATATACAGTCGGGAGCTAAACAGTGATGTCAACATAAACAGGGTTTAGACCAAGAAATAGGGTTCAAAAACAGTGTCCATGGGAGCAGAAGTAGTATGCAGATTTCAAATCATTCGGAAAACAAGTGCAAATGAAGTACATTGGCCAAAGTTAAGGCACTATGTACATGCTCAAATTCAGCCTTGACAAAGAACCACATTTTTGAACCACTAAAAAAAACGTACATTAAAAAAAAAAAAACAACTATTATAATACTCATCCATGATGAGCGTACGTCACTGCTGGGAATGGGAACCGGGGCGCCCGATGCATGATAGGTGAGGGGATGTGACGGAGGAGGAATTGCCATTAGTTGGGACGCGAGTCTATGAGGTGGGATAGGGAAATTGTCAGAAGACAATGGGGTGGGCTGCGCCATAATATATGACTCTATGTTACTATGCTCGTCCAATTTTCCTTCTTGAGCTAGTATCATAGCGTTGTATATTATACGCTTGAAATGAGGCAGCTGGTTTTGAGCCATGCTGTCCATTTCGTTGCCGATGTGAGCAGCAAAAGTTTGATTTGGACGAGGGGGTGCATACAAAACCTCCTCCGCGTGACTCAAAAATCTGTCACTTCTTGACGGGCCAGAGGATGGAGTCTTGGAAGCCGACCTCTGCTTCTTTGCGGGTGCTGCCACTGCCGGCCTTTCTATTGTTGACTCCATAGCCTCTGTGGTCTCGCTGGTTTAAGGTACAGGATTCACATCCAGGACTTCCAACTTGGAAAAATGACAAACAAAAATTAAAAGTATTTAGATTTTAACAAAATAAACATACATACAGTGGCTTACAAGTTGTTTTTTTAATTAAAAAAGCACAGCATTTGGAGCATCACCATCCCATACATCCAAGAGAAAAATACTACACTATATCCAATTAAAAAATACAATAGTTTAATTGCATACCTGGTCCTGCCCCTTCACATTCTCCACGAGGGTCTCTTCTATCTCGGGTACCAGCGATGACCGCGCCCGTTTCTTTGGCTCTTGGTCAAGGACCAATTTGAGCAAGTCATAATACCATAACTTTGGCTTTATGACTTCATCTGCACCTGCTCCCGAACGTTTTGATTCTTCACACTTCTTGTGCTCCTTCAGGAACACTGTTCTCAAACCCTGGATCTTGGTCTTCACCCACTCTATGCCAACATCACTGTCGTACTCCCGACTGTATACCAACAATTTCTTCAGTGCCTGAAGCTTCACATCAGTCCCTGAGTGCTTCCAGAGGCACTCATTGGCCTGGTACATTTCAATGAACCCGGCGATAAAAGCTCTGTATTGAGTTCCAGTCATGTCTGCAAGTGAGAAAAATATATAAAAAAAAAAAAAAAAAAAAAGATGCATTACCCCCCAAGTTTCCCTTATAGAACCCCAGTAGTCCTCCATTATGCAGCATCCCCCTCAGTATTGCCCTTATACAGCACCCCCACAGTATGCCGTTAATGTAGCACCCCCACAGTATGGCCATGCAGCACCCCCACAGTATGCTCCATATGCAGCACCCCCACAGTATGCCCTTAATGCAGCAACCCCCAGGAGCTCTTTAAAAATGCACCTCCCCCAAGTCCCTTGATGCAGCACCCTCCAAGTGCCACAGCCCGATTGTGTGCTGCCTCTTGTACCCCTTCCCAGTGCCAGTCCCCAGGGAGTGCTACATTGGTGGACTGTGGTTTACAATTAAATACTTACCGATCTTCTATTGTGATCCGCGTGGTCCTCCAAATAATGTTACCTCTCGCAAGCTCCTTCAGGGCTGACAAAAAAATGAAGGTGTGGGAGTGTCAGGGAGTAGTTCATCGTTTGATCGTTCACCGTGAACGATGTGTAAAAGATATGCAAGCGATATTAAAGCGATCAAGTGAAATTGACCTGCATGTTCACTCGATGGAGGAGACTATCAAACGATCAGCGGGAGCGTGCATCGTACATCGTTTGAAACAAATACTGAACGATTTGCAAACGATTGAACGATATCGTTCGATCGCCTGCTAAAATCGTCTAGTGGATGCCCCCCATAAGCCTTGAAAACATTTTTTTGGATTAAACACATTTAATCTAGCATATTCTCCGTGATTCTAATTGAACTTGCGTGCCTGGATAGGCTCATGCTACATATGTGTGTAATTTGAATGTGATTTATTATTAATCTGTTGGGAGATCGCAGCCCTCCGGAGAACAGTCTGCGTGGTGGCAGAAGAACTATGTATTTTCTTAAGTGACCGCGGTGTGCCGCGTCACAACCAGCTGATCCAAATTGTTGTATCTGCGAGTCAGCCCGGGTTTGTGACAATAGGTTTTAAAGTTTATGACGGTCGCTGGTCCTAGTCGCAATGCAGTATTATCTGCCGCCTCCTCCTGCGTTTGCAGAATAAAGATTCCCCATGGAATAAGATTCTACTGAGGTTGTCTCTTTGCCCTTGATGTGTGTAGTTATGGATGTATTTAATAGATACATATAAGGAAGTTACCAATCACTTCTTGGCTGTTACAAGAGCCCTGCGACTCCACCAGGGATGTAGTCATGCCGACATTTACAATGGCAACATTCAAGATGACAAGTTATGTTGACATTGTTGAAATTGAACATGTCAGCATCTGTGAAATGTTGATATTCTGCAGGGAGAAGAATGTTAGGCAACAAGGAAAGGGCTATGGTTTGGCTATGGGAGGAGAGGGTAAGGGATACTCACCACTGGAAGCAACACGAGATGATCCAGAAGTTTTAATGTGGTCGCCTCTGTACCCACGAATAAGGCAAGCCGCCATTAGTGCACCAGGAACATTGTCAACATGATAAAGGGGGTGTAGTAGGTGTTACCACCAGACGCATGTCTGGCGGTTCAAATCCTGACAGCGGCAACCCGGCAAGGGTGAAAATCCCGATCGTCCCTAAGGTAAGTATCGCTAACCTAATCCCCCCCCCTAACCCTCCCTTAGGGGTGCCTAACCCTAACCCCCCCAAGTGCCTAAACCTAACCATCCCCCCCCCTTCCCCGCCGCCTAAACCCAAGTCCCCCGGGGGGGGAGGGTACCTAATCTTGACCTCCCACCAGGGCTGCCTAACCCCCCCTTCCCACAGCCTAACCCTAACCTCCGGGGGGGGGGGGGGGGGTGCCTAACCCTAAGTCCCCCCCCGGAGCCCTAACCCTCCCCCTGCGCGGCTGTCCGCGCCCGGCATCGATTCGATCGGGATGCCGGGCGTCGGTCTTCCGGTGTCTGGTTAGTGACAGGCGTCTAGATTTAGATGCCACGCCGGGATTAGAACGTCTGGAAGCCGGCAGGTCGGGATTTAGACCGTTGGCCTCGAAACTACATGCCGATAAAGAACACCCTACACCCTTATTCCACAGGATTTGTCTCCAAAATGAATGCTAATTTCCTTTTGATCACACTTTTTTTTTTTTTTACCTTTGGGGGAATGGAATATGTTCTGCCAGGCTGTAGCACAGACCAACTACCCTGCATCCCTGCCTTTACTATTGTAACTAGTTTCTGTTCTCTACACTCATATCTGGAAATCTTGAACATTGTTTGAGCTTGCACCCAATGGGGAGAGGAGGGTAACTAGGAAACCCCTTCCTATTACTGACAAAGTAGACAGCAGTACTTAAAAATCACCTCCTACTTAATGCATGTCATTAATGTCCCCACTTCTAGCCTAGCTAACGTGAACATTGGACTTGTACACAAAGTGGAGGATAGACGTGCAGTTTGGAAGATAACCCACAATTTTAGTGCATTTCACGTGTGCGTATGCCCCAATTTGCTCTTCTACCAAACCACAATTCCCTCACTGAGTCCTTGCAATACCACAATCTCCACAATAAAATATCTGAAAAACATATTCTTTAAAAGTATCTCTTACACTTTTTTAACTCTAATTGCCATGCTAAACCATGATGTTATCAACCACCTTGGACCATCCATTCCTGCCTGTAGACACATTCAATCTACACAGATTCTAGACATGCTTGGCTTGTATTTAATGATTATGGGACATTTTCCAAAGAAAGGGACAGTGTAGGTCAAGAAACCTATCAAAGACATTAATCTAATTTCTCTGCTGCTAGATGCATCGCTTCTGTTTTAATCATAAAATATCAGTCACGCAAAGAGTTCAGATCCTATCTCCAAAGAAAAGTATGCAGATGATACAGCTAAAGCTACCCATTCCCTTTGTGACAATCCAAGTACCCATGAGGAGACATTTTTTAGTTGCAAATTGATGACCCATTCACAGAAATATGGCAATGGCTGACCAGCTAACGTAAACCACACAATGATGGCATCTGGCAAACGTGTGTGCAGCCGCTCAGCGGCTCTACACCCAGTTATATTTAGACACATGTTCCACTCCCTGTCACATGTACCCAAGGGGATTATTTGTACAGACCTTATAAACCAATAGTGGAGAAAAGGTTTAGGTAAAATTGCATAATTAAGAGCTTTGATTGCATCACCCGTCCTCAGGCTTGTGGACAGGATAATCCAAAACAGGTGTGTATCTAGGTGTCTGAACGCTCCTGGCAAATAGACTCTAACTCCACCCCACCCCCCATGTCACTCCAGTCCACGCCTCACCCCTGTGTCGCTTCCTGTTTTACTCCAAGCACCCCCATGTCACTTTTATTAGTCAACAGGCTTATGTCAGACCCATCTCTCTAAGATGGTTTGCATTTATGAACGCTAAACAGGCACTGGGTCTGTCAGCGGTAATACAGTGTGTTAGTGTTGGAGGGCCAGTCCGTGCACTAACTAAGCCTCATAAAGTTGTTCAGCAGATCGGTAAGGAGGACGCGCGTTTTGCCTAGGTCCAGGCCATGGCGAGGTGAACAAGCCTGTACCTAGGCGAAACGCGCATCCTCCTTACCAATCTGCTGAAAAACTTTATGAGGCTCAGTTAGTGCACGGACTGGACCTCCACCACTGACACACTGGTATCGTATTACCGCTGACAGACCCAGTGCCGGTTTAGTGTTCATTAATGCAACCCACCTTAATAGCTTGTGCTGACATTATTATGCTTAAAATTCTTAAGGATCTTGTACACTGATTTTCTGGCAATAGGCGATTATGCACATATGCATTGCTTTTTAAAAGTTATTTTTTTCTGTTAAGATGTCTCTGTGATACTAACAGGGACCCCATATGCAGACTTAAATTCTGCTACTGCCTTAGATGTCATGAGACTCACTCCCCTTTGACCTTTTTTGACTCTTTGATTTGTGAACATATAAAAGTTGAACGTTAATACTGTGCACAAGCCCAGTCAAATTGATAGGAATTGGCTGAGATATGACTCTAAGCTGCAGGTGATACTATTATGATACAAGTCAGTACTATGAGAAAAAAAAATATTTTTTGGTTGACATGCTACTCTCAACACCACTGAAATCTGTGATGTTTTAACCCCTTATACTTCAAGGATTATTGTGGAATATATGATGTTATCACACCATGGTAGTATGTGAACATTATAATCAGTGTGTTTATATCCAGGATCAAAGTATGCTTGTGCATAACTTTTTTCACAATCTGTTTTAATTAAAAAATGGACTTTCCTCTTTGTGACAACAAGAGATATGGTAAGAACTTACCTTTGTTATCTCTGTTTCTACGAAGTCCATAGGGTCCACAGGGTTGACCTTGGGGTATAGGTTGGGAACCAAATCCGGGCACCACGCAGTTAAAGCTTTTAGCTCCCAGGATGCACTGGGTCCACTCTCCCTATAACCCCACCCCCAAGCCAGAGGCACCTCAGTTTGTAAGTAGCCAAAGGCCGGAGGAGGAGAGAAAAAGAGAGAGAAAACTGGAACACTCAATAACCATACTCACCGAAATGGGAGACGGAAAACCGGTGACCAGCCACACAGCCCATATGAAGCCAGGTGCGTCAGGGCGGGCGCCCTGTGGACCCTATGGACTTCGTAGAAACAGAGATAACAAAGGTAAGTTCTTACCATATCTCTTGTTTTCTACTTCAGGGTCCATAGGGGGTCCACAGGGTTGACCTTGGGGATGTCCCAAAGCAGTTCAACCAAGGGTGGGGACGCTCCTGTGCTGAGAGGAGAATCCGTCGCCAAAAAGGAAGCATCCTGAGAGGCAAAGGAAACCAATGCCTAGAACCTTAAAAAGGTGTGGACAGAAGACCACGTGGCCACCTAGTAAGGCAAAACAGCCGAGGCGCCACAGCGAGCCGCACACGAGGGTCACATGGCCCGAGAAAAAACAAGCATCAACAACAGGAAGGCCTACCCATGGGTAGGCCCCTGAGGAAGACCTACGAGGCCATCCAAGTCAACATTTGGTTATAGGCCGGCCATCCTTTCCTGTGAAAACCAGAAATCTCAGACCACCAATAAGGAGTCCGATTTCCGTAAGGAACCTGAACGGATCACATAAATCCAAAGAGGCCAGACCACAGTCAATGAGGCCACACCAGCCGAGAGGACTGGGGACAGAATGGCCGTACCATAAGTTCCAGAATAATATGGAACCTGAAAACCACTAAGAAGAAACACAGGGCGAGAGCAACTCCCACCCTGACATGATGCCCTCCAGAAGAGGGAGCCACATGAGAACGCTCCCAATTCAGACACTCTCCTGGTTGATATAAACACCCTGAGAGAAAGAGAGAGCCTAAGCAATAGACCATGTAATGGCTATCACAACCAGCGGTTCCATTGACTGTCCCCGGAGGTAACGAAGAACCACTACTTACTCCCAAGGAGTCCCTAGGGAGGACAAATGGAGGCATAATCAAGAAAACACTCCAAAGGATGAACTGGATACCAGAGTGAAGCAATTCCATATCTTAACCATACTGACAGTGTAGAGATCCGCACTGTCAGGAAGACCAGGCCAAGTGTGAAACCCAAGCCAGCCGGAAGGAATGCCAGAATATCTGGAAATCCTGGACACCGGAGGATTGTATCGACAGGTACAATACCATAAGATTTATGGCTGCCACAGTTTGTGGTAGGTCCCAGCAAAAGCTGATCCATGTGCTCTAATCATTCCAACGATGACAAAGCCAGGGAAGCCGTAAGACCACTGTAAGGACACAGTCAAAGACAAACGACCCAGGTCCAAGGCAAAACCAAGGACCCTGAGACAACAGGTCCGGGCAGTGAAGCATCAGGGATGGAGTATCGATGTAGAGACTCCGAAGATCCAAGTACCCCTGACATCTGGGGCAATCAGGAGCCACCAGCAGGAAAGCATCTCCGTCTCGATTGAAAACACTTCCAAAGACCTCGAGGAAGAAGGGAGACCGGAGAACACAGGTACACAAAGTGGAAGGACCACTTCACCGACAAAGAGTCGCTGAAGTTTGCTTCAGAATCCCCAGAGCTGAACTGTAACACCATAGTGTGATAAAGTCAGAAGGCCATGAGGGTCACCTCAGGGGGGCCCCCCCTGCTCACCAGGAGATGAAACCTCTCTTGGGGAAGAGACTAGTCCCCGGGATGCACGTCGTGACGGCTGAGGACTCCCGCTTCCCAATGGAGAGCTCCTGAAATGAACGCTGCCGAGATGGTCGGGAGGAGACCCTCGGACTATGTCCGAATATGTGACATACCTGTCATTGCCACCCAACGAACAGTGTTGCTAAAAAGGAAGCCACTGTCCTGACCCTGTCGGACTGAACCTTTTCAGGTTCACCGGGAAACAAGAGTTATGCCAGAGTAAGTTAATTGACAGGGTGGAATCGACAGACGTCCAACTGCACTGAAAAGGATTCGGTCCAGACACTGTCCCTAGCAAAGAAAACCCTGGACGAGATGGCCATGGCCATAGCCACCCGGACAGGGACCGACTTGCCTCCGGAGAGAGCATCATCGTTTGAACAGTTATCCGACAGAAAAAAACTCATTCCATCTGGAGATGAGCCAATTATGGAAAGGCCTGGAATGGAACTGAGCCCATTCCACCATGCATCCCAGAGTGTAAAGACATCTGTCGACTGCGCAGACAACCATGTACTCCTAATGGAAGAGAGGAGATTCCGTCTTACGCCAGAAGAATTCTCAGATTCTGAGAATCCAGCAGGGATCCTAGATGAAGAATACCCAGAGAGGGATGCAGGGAGGACTTTTTCCCCGTTGATTAAACGTCTGCACCCTGAAGAAGCCACAGTCATCCTGACCTGGCCGTAAAGTACCCCGGTGATCCCGCTAAGAGCAGGAGGCCGTCCAGGTACAGGAGCATTGGGATATACTGAACAGAAGAACTGACAGAAAATCCAAAACGCTGGTAAACCCCTGTGGGGCTGAGGACAGTCCCAACAGGCAGAGCCCGAAAAATTGTAAGTGTTGCTGTGATACAGCAAACCTCAGCCCATGCTGAGGAAAGGTCTCTGTAAGTACCCGTAGGCACGCGTCCTGTATATCCATTGATACCCTAAAGTCCCCAGGTTCCAAACATCGTATGATGGAGCATAGGGATTTCCTCCTGAGCCCAGGTAGCTTTAGGAACTGGTTCAGGGAATTGAGACAGAGAACAGGCCAAAGAGGACCATTCAGCCACCGCACCAGAAAGAAAACAGAACAACCAGTCCCTCACTGAGATAGTGGGGATGGCCCAATTAGCTCCGCTTACCGCAACAACTGCATAGCTTTCTGGATCTGTAAGGCCCTTGTAAAGAGGGCGTACCCTCCTACCCACGTAGCCGCGGCAACTTGACACTAATACCGGGCGAACTGAGAAAATCGGTATCTCCCAGTTGTAGGCCTGTCCCGTCAGACTGAAGAGATATCCGTAGGTTCAGAAGCAGGATCGGCTGGCAGTCCAGGCCTGCTCGGTACTGGATATGTCGGCCCTTGTAGATGCCGACAGTCTACGAAGAAACAGACCTTTAGGCTGACCCAGAGGACAAAAAAGACTTAACAGACTTAGTCTGAGGCCTTGTAGTGTGCATAGCTGAAAACGGTAAACTTGTCGTTAGTAATACTGCCAATGTTACTACAATCTTGTCAAGGTCAGGACCAAACAATATCAACCCTAAAGATGGTATCTGCACCTCTGCATTCTCAGAGCGCAGCCATAGGGTATTACGGAGGATACAGTCGCAGCCGGAACTCTGAAAGTTAGGAGACTGGTATCCAATATAGGCATGTCCACCTATGACAACTGCATATATTACCTGAGCGACCAAATACATTTGAACCCCCGACGTGTTGGAGGGGAAAAAACGTTACAAATGCATCAACCCAATATGCAATAGTATTAACCAACCATGCTATAGCCATGGTAGGATGGGTAACAACTCCTGAAAGCAAGTATACTGATTTCAGGCAGAGTTACCACCTACGGATCCGAAGAATCCGACCACGCAGGAATGGGAGGCGTAGTAACGTCTGTAATCAGACGAGTAACACGCCCATCCCCCCCAGGAGGGGCTCGTGATGACCCTCAGGGAATTTGGGACAGGAGGCCAAACACTGTTGTAACACCTCCTATCTGGCAACAGCCAGAGTCCCGCTATGCGATCCACCCGCTAGTCAGCAACAGGTAACCCGAAGGCACGCAATACTGAGGGTGTATGATACAGGTGCAGGTCAACATTCACTCTAACCAGAATGGACCTGCTACCAGCCCTAAAGCAGGGATAATAATACCTGAAATAGGCTTCCCCCCGTGTAAGAGGGAAAGAGCCCCGAACAGTACCCAGTTCACGGCAGAGCCAACTGGGAAGTAACCACAGGGCGTCAACCACGCCAATTAGCGTTTCGTAGAAAACGACATCCACCCAGGGTGGCTGTTGTGGTAATCCCTGCAAGGGGAATGACAGACTATTGTGGCACCAGGGGGAATTCATATACTGCGAAAAACCCCTGCAGGGAGCGGTAGTCTGTGTCACAGGGGAAGAGTGCAAGAAGCTGCGAGATACCCTGAGATGAAAAGGGCAGTATGGTGAAGTAACCCCAAGTGAGGTACAACAATGGGGCCCGCCCGGCGATCCGCAATTGAGAGGATCCCGAGAAAACAAACCGCCCAAGGGGGTCGTGAAAGAGGCCGGCACCAGATGACGCCACATACAGAACCCTTTATGAGTCAAATCCTCCGCACTAACACCTGCAGCACATGGCTTGCAGGATAGTAAAAATGGGTGCAGTATAACGCTCTATCTCCTGGTCAGACATATCTGACCAATCTTGGCGGAAATATTAAGCAGCACTATACTGGTCCTGACTGATGCCAAAAATTAGCTGCAGGGACCCATTTTCAGCGTATGCAACACACAGTTCCATCTAAAATATGGCAACGTGCAGCACGCAACAGTATGTGACAAACCACACAAATATTAACAAGTATATAAATGTGAGGTCTCAGAACCACCCTAAGTACAGCTGTATTAGGGCAGATAAAGAAAAGGGATAGATATACACTGACAGGTGAGAGAATAAAGTACAGTCAGCACTAGCATAAGTCACATACAATGCAGATATATACATATATACATAAACATGTCATATAATATACTGCACTATTACACTGCATTCAACTGCCCAGATTCAGTGTCTGGGAAGGCTACAGCGCTGTGTACACTGACCTGATGGTGAGGTACGCAGGGGGACTGGACTCACTGCCATCCTGAGAGATTTCTGCTGCACCACAGAGATAAAATGGCCGCTGGAGACCTCAGAGGAAGCGTGGCCCGCGGAGGAAGCAGCTCAGCGACGCCAGACTATGGATACTGAAAGGCGCGCTGAGCTGAGGGGAGGAGCCGCTGTAACAGGGAAGGCTGCCTCCCCTGGCCGGCTATTAACCTCCCGGGACGCCGGCTCCCTGCACCGATCGTTAAGTCCCTGGTGGTCTAGTGGACACACGGGGTATGGGGGGCCCGCCGCCACTGCCGGCGCCTCCAGTCTGTCCCCTGAGACCGGAGGCACAGGACTGCATTTGAAATGCGCGGATCACCGCAAGCGGTGATCCGCGACCTTACCTGCTCCCCGTGGATCCGGCAGCAGTCCTGGGCGCCCGCAGAGTCCGGCTAGTACAGACTCTGGGGTCCCGCTGAGATCCCCAGATCTGTACTGGCGTCTCAGCGCCAGCGGGGTGACGGAGCGGCAGCTTAGACGTCCTATGGACAGTCCGACGCTGCCGCTCTGAAGAGTCCAAAGTCCATGAAAAAACTTTGTCCCTATAAAAATAAAATAAGCTTAGGGGCTGCTAATCAGCTCCCCCTGCGCTAACGGTGACCCGACTCCGGCCGGGCACCAACTTAAACTGAGGTGCCTCTGGCTTGGGGGTGGGGTTATAGGGAGAGTGGACCCAGTGCATCCTGGGAGCTAAAAGCTTTAACTGCGTGGTGCCCGGATTTGGTTCCCAACCTATACCCCAAGGTCAACCCTGTGGACCCCCTATGGACCCTGAAGTAGAAAGTCCTACATTTTACAATTCTGTGTAGTCCATGTGCATATGAACATTTACCTCCACCATATGAATTGAACCTACAGTCTTACTTTACTGGATCTGCTCAATCTCGTCTGATTTTGGAAGCGATACAGCAATAGGCCTGGTCAGTACTTGGATGGGAGACCACCTACGAATACCAGGTGCTGTAGAGGTTAATCTACACTGGTCGAGGACCGGGATAGCACAAGGGGCATTAACCAACAAATCGTATATATTTATATATCATCATCGTTTGGAATGGAGATAGTATGATACCTATATCATGTGTGCTTTGTGTAATGCAGAATTGCTGTAATATTTTCACCATTTAGCTCGGTAACGTTCAAATCCAAAGCATTACTATAACAGTACATTTATAATCTCCTAACATGGTCAATATTTAATTTGACAAAACTATGCATAAAGGTACCTCACAATTTTATATGAACATAATAAAAGTTATATTTTAAATGATTTTTCTATATGAAATTTTGTCCAAGTGTGCCCCAGCTAAAAGCCGTTTTTCTGTGTGTTGCAGTCCCTTATTCTCTTCTGGCTGCTGCTTCTCTTTGCGCCAGGCCGCGGCTCCTCTTCTCAGCGCAGCATGGCGTCACAATAATGGAAAAAAAAAAAAACTTTGCCGGCCGCTTGTGGCGAATGGGGGCCTGTGAATCGACCCAGCGGGGAAGGGTTAACTACCATGTTTTTAAGCACCGGCTCGTACGCTTACTTGTTCAACTCAGAGTGATTAGACTACTCAGACCTGTCCTAATGCTCACCATGGGCACTGAAGTGCTGCTATTATAATGACGGTCTGCAGTACCTGACCCAGGGGCACTGTTTGAGACCTATGATCAGCTTAATGACGTCAGATAATACACCCACCTAACTTGTGCAAATGCTTTAAAAAGGAACCTCTCGTGTGTCATGGCATTGGAGAGGTGAACAAGCCACCCGAGAGGCGAAACGCGCGTCCTACACACCGCACACCCATGTAGATTTGGTCTGTGCACGGACCAGACTTCAAACCATTAACCCGGACACCGTATGTATGCCTGACTGACCGTCGTGTCAGTGCAATTCTAAACGTGATGATCGCTCTGCAAATGTGACTGCACTTAGGAACTATTCATTTTTTGTATAGCTAACTGACCATCGTGTCAGTGCAGCTGCGGAGGCTCAGATTAATTGGTATATCCTATATTCTCTTTGCAGCTGCGGAGGCTTAGATTTATTTGTATATCTCATTCTCTTTGCAGCAATTATTAGATGATGGTCATTTGCAACTTGTTTTATTTCAGGACAATGTCCATCTTTATAACTTTGTGAGAATTGTATCCCCCTCTGTCTCTGCAATATATTCTGTTTCTCTGTGAACATATATGGAAGGAGGGTTATAACCCCTGCCTAATTTGGTTTAATTTGCTGATGTGCATTCATTGAGGAACTTTAAATATATGTATCTAATATTACCTTGAAGAACCTGACTATAGGAGAAAAGTACAGTTGATATATAGATACATGCCAGAATGATTATAAAACGAGAGAGAAAAGCATGTAAATTGCGCATATGTATATATGAGATCTCTTTTTTGCAGGTACAACAGTTGACTGATATATACCGTCCTCCTAGGAATAATTCCATATCACTTTGTATGTTCATACTATGAAATAATCGTGACAGTGGTATTGGCATATTAGTGGATATATTACATATACTATCTTTGGATGGCCACATAAGCATTGGAATACACTGCATATTCCTGGTATATGTTTCTGTTATAATCAACAACTAACCAGAGGGTTTGAGCCCTCCCCTAATAAGGCTATAACCAGGCTAATCCTTAGAGTTGAGATAATATCATATATACAGCACTAAAGGGGGTAACGATACTCTACATTTATTGGAGATATCCATACGATAATATGAGATATGGTAAGAACTTACCCTTGTTATCTCTATTTCTACGAAGTCCATAGGGTTCCACAGGATACCTTGGGGTATAGGTGTGACGTCAGTCGCAGGGCACCAAAGAGTTAAGCTTTCAGCCTCCCAGGATGCACTAGGTCCCCCTCCTATACCCCGCCCCCGGGCCAAGGCACCTCAGTTAGTTACCAAGCCATAGGCCGGAGGAGGAGAAGGAAGAGAGAGAACAAAGATCTGGACACATACAAGAATCACATTCTCACCAGAGGGAGACGGAAAACCGGTGACCAGAGCAAAGCCCATCTGCAGCACAGGTGCGACAGGGCGGGAGTCCTGTGGAACCCTATGGACTTCGTAGAAATAGAGATAACAAGGGTAAGTTCTTACCATATCTCATATTTTCTACTTCAGGGTCCATAGGGTATCCACAGGATACCTTGGGGATGTCCCAAAGCAGTATCCTTTAAGGGTGGGGACGCTCCTGTGCAGAAAGGAGAATCCGCCGCCCGAAGGAAGCATCCTGAGAGGCGAAGGTGTCAAACCTGTAATACCTCACGAAGGTATGGACAGAAGACCACGTAGCAGCCTTGCAGATCTGAACTGCCGAGGCACCACGTCGAGCTGCCCACGAAGGACCCACAGACCTAGTGGAATGAGCCTTCAGAGAAGGAGGGACCGGTAGGCCTTCATGAAGATAAGCTTCAGAAATAGCCATACGGATCCAGGCTGCCAAAGTTTGCTTTGAAGCAGGCCAACCCTTTTTACGGAAGCCAAAGAGGACAAACAAAGCGTCCGACTTCCTAAACGAAGAAGTGCGGTCAACATAAGTCCTTAAGGCCCGCACAACATCCAAAGAGGCCTCACCCACGGAAAGACCCGGTGAGTTAAAGGCCGGAACAACTATTTCCTCGTTAATATGAAACTGGGAAACAACTTTGGGAAGAAACTCGGGCCGAGTGCGGAGCACTGCCCTGTTCCCATAAAAAACCAAGAAAGGGGGTCTACAAGAAAGAGCCCCTAACTCAGAAACACGTCTGGCCGAAGCAATGGCCAGAAGGAAAACAGTCTTAGCTGTTAGCCATTTAAGATCCACTGAGCCCAGTGGTTCAAACGGCAGTCCTTGGAGAGCCCTCAGGACCACAGCCAAATCCCAAGGCGCCACAGGTGGAACAAAGGGCGGCTGAATGCGGAGAACACCCTGCATAAAGGTGCGCACATCCGGGATTGTAGCAATCCTACGGTGAAACCAGACAGATAGGGCCGAAACCTGTACCTTCAAAGAAGCAAGGCGAAGCCCATGATCTAGTCCCGCTTGCAGGAAGGCGAGAATCCGAGACAGACGAAACTCCCGCGGTGCATAACCTCTCGGTCGACACCACTGGAAGAACGTATGCCACACGCGATGGTATATCCTCGCGGAAGACGGTTTCCGAGCTCGCAACATGGTACGCACCACAGAGCTGGAAAACCCCCGGGACCTCAGCATGGCCGTCTCAACAGCCACGCCGTCAAAGACAGCCGTCAGGTCCGGGTGAAGGCAAGGACCCTGAGACAGAAGGTCCGGTCGTAGCGGCAACCGCAGAGGAATGTCCACGGACAGACCCTGAAGGTCTGAGAACCAGTGCCGTCTGGGCCACGCGGGAGCTATCAACAGGAGCGTCCCTCCTTCCTGTTTGAATTTCCGGATTACCCGTGGAAGAAAGGAAGACCGGAGGGAACAGGTATGCGAACCGGAACGTCCACCGGACGGACAGAGCATCCACCAGAGACGCCCCTTCGTCTCTTGTGCGAGACCCGTACACCGGCAACTTGTTGTTGTGCCGGGACGCCATGAGGTCGATTTCTGGAAGACCCCACCTGTCCACCAGTAGTTGAAAAACGTCCGGGTGCAGGGACCATTCCCCCGGATGAACGTCCTGGCGACTTAGAAAGTCCGCCTCCCAATTGAGCACTCCCGGGATGAAGACCGCTGATATGGCCGGAAGATTGCGCTCCGCCCAAACCAGGATCCGAGAGACCTCTACGAGAGCCGCCCGACTGCGAGTTCCTCCTTGCCTGTTTATGTAGGCCACGGTGGTAGCGTTGTCCGACTGGACCTGCACCGGGCGACCCTGGAGAAACCGCTGTGCCTGCTGGAGAGCATTGAAGACCGCACGGAGTTCCAAGATATTTATTGGAAGCTCCGCTTCTGTCGGCGTCCACCTGCCCTGGAACAAGTGTGGACCCGAAACTGCTCCCCAGCCCCGAAGACTGGCGTCCGTTGTCAACAGGACCCAATTTGGAACCCAGAACGGACGTCCCTTGTTGAGGTGGGTCGTCTGTAACCACCACGTAAGGGACAGGCGAACCTCCTGGGTGAGCACAATCGTCTGGGACTTCAGAGACTGAGTCAGCCCTTTCCACTTGGACAGGATCAGGTGCTGCAGAGGTCTGGAGTGAAACTGGGCGTATTCCACCATGTCGAACACCGACACCATGGAGCCCAGTAACCTCATCGCCGAGTGTAAGGACACCCGGCGGCTGTGCAGACAACTGCGCACCCTTGACTGTAAAGCAGAGATCTTGTCCTCCGTCACGAAGATCCTTTGCTGTCCCGAGTCCAATAAGGCTCCAAGATGCAGAATCCTCCGAGACGGGATTAGAGTGGACTTCTGCCAGTTGATTAGCCAGCCGTGCCGTTGCAGCAGTGCAATGGTCAGGTCCAAGTGGCGTAACAGGAGCTCTGGAGATCCTGCCACCAATAACAGGTCGTCCAAATACGGCAACATGCGGACTCCCTGCAGCCGCAGAGAAGCCGCAATGACCGCCATCACCTTGGTGAAAACACGTGGTGCTGTTGCCAGGCCAAAAGGTAACGCCCGAAACTGGAAGTGGTCGCTGCTGATTGCAAACCTGAGGAACTGTTGATGGCGCCAAAGAATAGGGACATGCAGGTAAGCGTCCTGTATGTCCAATGACACCAAGTAGTCCCCAGGTTCCAGCGCCAGAATGATGGACCGTAGGGTCTCCATCCGAAACTTCGGGACCCGCAAAGACTTGTTGAGTGCTTTGAGGTTGAGAATCGGACGATATGACCCATTGGGTTTCTGTACCAAAAATAGATTTGAATAGAAACCCTGGCCCCTCTGGGAGAATGGAACCGCCACTATAACTCCAGCCTGGAGCATAGTGTGCAATACCTTCCGCAGCTCCGTAGCCTTGTTCCGGTCTGATGGGAGACCCGTGGTGAAGAAGCGAGCCGGGGGTCTGTGCCGGAAGGAGAGGGCGTATCCGTGGGAAACCACCTCCAGAACCCAAGTGTCTGTCGTAGTGGTCGACCAACACTGGGCGAACTGTAGCAGGCGGCCTCCCACCCTGGGATCCCCCAAAGGGAGGCCCGGACCGTCAGGCCGCAGGCTTGTCATCTGGCTTGGGGGCCGGACGTCTGGTACTCCATGCCTGCTTCCGGGGCTTGACCGATTTCTTAGGGCCAGCCTGTCGAGGAAACGACTGTGGTTTGGGCCTGCCCTGGGCCCTAGATGACCGAAAGGACGATGGTCCCGAACCAGAAGGAGCAGCGGCCGACGGGAGACAGGCAGATTTGGCTGCCGCCAGCGTGGCCACAATCTTATCCAGATCCGGACCGAAGAGAACTTCTCCGGTAAACGGCAACGCTTCCAGACCTTTCTTGGAATCTGCGTCCGCCTTCCAGGATCGCAGCCACAAGGTGCGACGAGCAGCTACCGCTGCTGAAGAAATTCTAGACACCAGAGTACTAATGTCTAGAGCCGCCTCGTTGATGTAGGTGGCCGAATCACGGAGATTGCCAATCAACTCCGCCTGATCGGCCGGACAGTCGGATTCAAAAGAAGCCTCTAATGAATCCGCCCAGCGCTCCATCGCTCTGGCAACCCAGCAAATGGCCATAGCCGGCCGTGCTGCCCCCCCTGCAAGGGAATAAGCGGACTTCAGGCAGATTTCTACCTTGCGGTCCGTAGCATCCTTAAGGGAGGACATGGATGGCATCAGCAATGTGGCACTACGGACAAGACGGGTCACGTGAGAATCCACCTGTGGAGGGGATTCCCACTTCGCAAAATAATTATCCGCGAACGGATAAGCCACCGCCAGGCGTCTCTGCGGCTGGTATCTTTTGCCAGGTTGTTTCCACGCCTCCTCTAAATGGTCCACCAACTGACCCGAAAGAGGAAAGACTGTGGCATCGCCCTTCACATCTTTGAAAAAGGCATACTTAGATTTAGCCGCTGGGGGAACTTCGTCCTCAATCACCAAGGCTGTGCGGACCGCCCGAATAAGTCCAGGAATATATACTTTGGACTTAGCATCAGCGTCCTTAGTATGGAGAGGTTCCTGATCGTAAGGATCTAGAATCTCCCCATCATCAGACGTCCCTTCGTCATCCTCATAAGGAGCGGACAGAGACGCCACCGGCCTTTTATGAGACCGCATCACAGACTCCCCTTGCAACACATCCGACAAGTGCTGTACAGAACTCGTCAGGGAGTTAACCCACGCTGGCTCCTGAGAACCCGGGAGCGGGGAAATAGGGAGACTGTGGGGTACCACCAATTGTCGTGGGAACCCCTGCATGGGTGACGACACCACAGACTGCTGGGACAAACCCATCGGAGTAAACGCGGGCTGCGGAGCTAACTGGCCCACTAAAGCTGTTAACGCCTGAGCGAAACAAGCCCAGGGCGGCTCCTGTACCGGTGCTGTAACCGTAATAGGCCGCGCCATGGACAAACACTGCCGGCAAAGGCCCTCCGCGCTACCCTCCCCCTCCGCTAACGGTACTTTGCACGTGGTACACTGTAGCCGGAGGGGAAAATCACTTTCAGACATGATGGCACCACGTATGTGACCTCTCTCACCAATTAAGTATTAAATAGGCGAGAGACCACCCTGCAGCACCGCACGGGCTTTAGCAGATAGAACAGGGACAGTAATAAAGCTGACAGTTTAGAGAAGAAAAGATTACAGGCAGCAGCGCTAGCACAGTCACATACAATGCAGAAAAATAACAATTCCTGCACTAACAGCGCTGATCACTCAACTACACAGACACAGGGCCTGGTAGGACACAGCGCTGCATACACAGACCTGACCACAGCGGAGGAGAGGTATGCGGGGGGACCCAGACCACGATGCTTCCGTCCAGCGCTTCCAGCAGCGTTCACCATGCGTTCTGGAGAAGATGGCCACCGAGGAGCAGAGAGGAGGCTGGCCTGGGGGAGGAGCGCTGCCACAGGACCAGTCGGCAGCATGCAGAGAGGGCTGTGTGCAGCGGGGGAGGCGCCGGCTGTGAGACAGGGAAGGCGCGCTCCCCTGGCATGCATTTAACCCCTGGGACGCCGCAGCGCTACCGCTCTGCTGCGGTCCGCTGTCCCAGGGGGTAGTGGAAGCGCAGGTTGGTCGCCTGGCTCCACGCTGCAGCCAGTCCCCAGGGAGCCCCCTGCCTGGGGACTTAGGACCATGTGATCAGCGGGGACCCACCGCGGGACCCCGCTGCTTACCTCTGTCCCCCTTGAATCCGGCCATGGTCCGGAGCATCTGGGGTCACCGCTAGCTGTGACCCCAGACGCCCACCAGCATCCCCGGATCAGTACCGGCGTTCTGGTACCGGCGGGGTGTAGGGAAGACAGCATGGACGTCAGGACTGACTGTCCATGCTGTTCATCCAGTTGTGCAGCCACAGCTGCATGAAGAATAAGCTTCAGGGGCTCTTCTAGCCCCCACTCCAACAGGTGCACCCGACTCCGGCCGGGCACCAAACTAAACTGAGGTGCCTTGGCCCGGGGGCGGGGTATAGGAGGGGGACCTAGTGCATCCTGGGAGGCTGAAAGCTTAACTCTTTGGTGCCCTGCGACTGACGTCACACCTATACCCCAAGGTATCCTGTGGATACCCTATGGACCCTGAAGTAGAAACAACAATTGTATCCATTTATTTTCTATTACAACTTGATTCAGTCTGCTTGGAGATGGATAAATGTAAGCACACATGTTGTATTATATAGAATGCAATTATGTTATGTAACCTCAGACCATACAATCCCTATGTGTGATACCTAGACAATGTATAAAGAGAGTTTTACTTGTGATACAAATAAAGTACGCCTGTGCAATACTTTTTTTTTTGACTCTGCACTATTTTAACAAAGCGGACTCCTCATGCGAGATAGTCCTACAAACATCATTGCTGTGTATACACCAGGGAACCAGACTCTCATAATAAAATATTCAACCTACATCCATACCATGCTGGATATGCCCAATCATCTGATCTTGGAAGCTATACAGTATTGGGCCTGTTTAGTACTTGAATGGGAGACCACCTGTGAATACCAGGTGCTGTAGGTAATTCCAGAGAAGAGTTGGACTGGGATAAAATGTGTAACACAGCATAGTGTTTATGTTGAATCTAAGTCTGATAATCACCGGGTTATTATGGATACCATTACCCTACACTCAATATTTAAAGTTATAGATACGGTTTTTGAATCTCATCAATAATTTGTAGGAATTTGATGGCTCAGAATATTTTCGCCATACCCACTTACTTGCTAAGGAGATCTGTTTTATTATAATTTAATAAAAATGTAAAGTTATTTTTTATATATTTGGATTAAAGAGTGCCCCAGTGACAAACCCTTCTTGTTCTCTTTTTCTTGGGAGCACCACCAACACAGTGCTATGATACAAATTAAGTATTGAGAATCTATGGTTGGTTTATAACAATTCGACACAAAATATGAAAAAGTTCTGTGCGGTACCCTCCCTGTTTGTTTGAGGGAAGGGATAACTGCCTGGCCGCTTGTGAAGTTCTAGCAGTTCATTAGTGACCCCAACTCACGCTTACAATTCCCTAAAAGATTTGAAATATGAGCCAAATGGAAAACATTATTCAAAAAATCCACTAACAATATATCTAGTGTGCATGTTAAATGTTTTTCAAAAAATTCAGATGTGACCCAACACAAAATGAAACAAAACTTTATTTTTTTTAAACAGGAAAAAAAAAATAATATTTTCCAGATCCAACTTTACTGATCTTAACTTCAGTCTAAATCAAAATAGTAACATGTTAAATTTTTAAAGATTATTTTTTCGTATCAAACAACTGTACTTCCAACATGGTACTAATAATTGACTTCTACCATGGTTCAAATGTTCCACCACAGTTGGAATGTTTTTCATCTGATATGACAGACTATAAAACTTTACATTGGCATGCCCTGGGATGGGTTGAATACTGCCCTAAATAAGTGTACAAGTTTGTTGTGTGGTGTCATAAAGGTGCTTTAAACTGCTGTACACACCTGTTATGAAGTAATAAAATGAATAGAAAACATTTCCCCGTCATGGGGGTTTTGTAACCTATCGATTAGAATGTGCGATTTTCACAGTAGGAAGTGCAGGTGCAAGGCACAAACAGCTTCCCATGCTTAACCAACATAACCTACAGAGAGAATTCTGTATCTACAACAATATCTGTTTGGTCCTTACACAAGCTACTTATGAATTTCCAGTAACAAGTGCAAAACAAGAAGGCTTTTATGTATTCTATTACAATTCGATTTTTCTTGATCTACAAAAATGTTTCAATTGTAAAACATATAGGGGAGGAATTGAATTATAAGATGGCCAACAGAACGGTTGGTTGGCAAAAGCACTTTTTTGGCCAGAGACATAGCTAATTTTCCCCACTTCTCTCACATCCCACTGATGTGCGCAGGAAAATTAGTGATGTTACTATTTTCTACTGTGATGTGCACAGCCGAACATTGTGGATAATTCAATCTCACTATTTTTCAATGCATAATTTGGACTATGGTCCACTCAGTAAACATTACGTTCAATACAATCACTGATCAAAAAAAAACAATATGCATCAGTAAAAGTACTTGTTGACTGGCTTACATAAACCACTGAGGACATGGATATGATGTAAGATTAGCTGCGCAAGGCTATTATTTACAAGCTCCAAGACTACAATGCAAACGAACACAAGACGGGCTACTGGAAGTAAGGTTACAGATATGTGGCTTAGTTGATATCAATTAACTCCCTCAAAAAGTAACACCATAAACTGATGCACAAAGTTACTTATATTTGTGTAAATCTGGATGTCATCTAATGAATATTTTTTGGTAATTAAAAGGAACACAACTGCAGCCACTTTATTTAACAAACATTTAAATAATGATTGTGTATTAACACATTTATGAAGGGCATTGCTCTTTGAATGCATACAACATTAGCACTTCAAGCTTACAACTGCTCTAAACTTTAGCATGACCCTTTGATCAGCTCATTCACTGGCATGCAATGGGCTTGGGTTCTTCGGAGAAACTTAAAGATCTTCAATAATGAAAAGCAAAGCCTGGTAAAGCATTTGTTCTCCCTCTGAAACAAACATTACTTAACACTAAACTAAAAGTTTGAATAACAGCAACTGAAAGTACCAGAGGAAGATCAACCTGGTCCTCATATACATCCGTAAAGTGCAAGGATCTAAAATAGAAAAAAAAAAAAAAAAACACACAATATAAATACAAACATACATACAATGTGTTTTATGCAGTCAAGACAGATTTTTGCACAACAGGCAAAAGAATAAATAATACACTCCAGCTAATAAAAGGATTAGCAAATGATGGTTACACACTGAGGTAGATTTATAAAATTGTCTTTGATACAGAATTATTTTCAGACAGTCTTCAGGGAAATTTAGCTGACTACTTAATAGGTGCCTACACACTAGACAAATCGCAAACGATGCAATGTCGTCAACAACTTCCCTTGAACTCTCCCCGGCACTCCACGACACAATATGGTGCTTAAAAGTCTTGCCTTATACAACATCAAAAGCTCAGATGGTATGCTGGGATATTTATGCAGTATAATACTTTCTGCTGCACAGAACTTGTCAGAGAATTAACCCACGCAGGCTCCTGAGAGACCTGAGGAGGGGAAATAGGGAGACTATGGGGTACCATAAGTTGTCTCGGGAACCCCTGCATGGGTGACACCACTGACTGCTGGGACAATCCCATCTGAGGGAAAGCAGGTTGCAGAGCTAACTGGCCCACTAGGGTTGTAAGCGCTTTAGCAAAACAAGCCCAGGGCGGTACCTGAACCGAAGCAGTGACAGTAATTGGCCGCGTCCATAAAAAACACGGTTGACATAGCCCCTCCGCGCTACCCTCCCCCTCCGTTATAGGTACCTTACACGTAGTACACACAAGCCGGAGAGGAAAATCACTCTCAGACATGATGGCAAGTATGTGACCCCTCTCACTGATACACGTTAGTACAGTGGTAGAACCGCAGTGCAATTACTCACCGCAAGGGCTTTAGCAGAAGAAGAGCAGGGACAGTGAAAAGGCTGACAGTAGAAAGTTGGAATAGACAGCACACGCTAGCAGCAGTCACATACAATGCAAAGAAATCAATCCCTGCACTATCATCGCTGATCCTCAACTATGCAGACACAGGGCCTGGTAGGACACAGCGCTGCATACACAGACATGTTCCAACGGAGGAGAGGTATGCCGGGGGACCCAGACCACGATGCCACCGATCAGCAGCGTCCACCATGCTTTCTTGTAAAGATGGCCACCGAGGAGCAGAGAGGAGGCCGGCCTGGGGGAGGAACGCTGCCACAGGGCCAATCGGCAAGTACAGAGAGGCTGTGTGCAGCGGGGGAGGCGCCGGCTGTGTACAGGGAAGGCGCGCTCCCCTGGCATGCAATTGACCCCTGGGACGCCGCAGCGCTACCGCTCAGCTGCGGTCCGCTGTCCCAGGGGGGTAGTGGAAGCGCAGGTCTGTAACCTGGCTCCACGCTGCAGCCAGTCCCCAGGAAGCCCCCTGCCTGGGGACTCCGGAGCATGTTCCAGCAGGGACCCACCGCGGGACCCCGCTGCTTACCTGCTGTCCCCCATGGTCCCAAACATCTGGGGTCACCGCTAGCTGTGACCCCAGATGCCTACCAGCATCCCCGGGTCAGTACCAGCGTTCTGGTACCGGCGGGGGTTTAGGGAAGACAGCATGGACGTCAAGGATGACTGTCCATGCTGTACTTCCAGATGGGCAGCCACAGCTGCCTTGAAGAAAACTTCAGGGGCTATCCTTAACCCCCCTCTCAATAGGTGCATCCAACTCCGAGCCGGGCACCAACGAAACTGGGATGCCTTGGCTCGGGGGCGGGGTATAGGATGGGGACCCTAGTGCATCCTGGGAGGCTGAAAATATGAGAAATGGTAAGAACTTACCCTTGTTATCTCTATTTCTACGAAGTCCATAGGGTTCCACAGGATACCTTGGGGTATAGGTGTGACGTCAGTCATCGGGCACCATAGAGTTAAGCTTTCAGCCTCCCAGGATGCACTAGGGTCCCCCTCCTATACCCCGCCCCCGAGCCAAGGCATCTCAGTTACGTACTAAGCCAGAGGCCGGAGGAGGAGAAGGAAGAGAGAGAAAAAAAGATCTGGACACACACAAGAATCACATTCTCACCAGAGGGAGACGGAAAAACCGGTGACCAGAGCAAAGCCCATCTGCAGCACAGGTGCGACAGGGCGGGAGTCCTGTTGAACCCTATGGACTTCGTAGAAAGAGAGATAACAAGGGTAAGTTCTTACCATATCATATTTTCTACTTCAGGGTCCATAGGGTATCCACAGGATACCTTGGGGATGTCCCAAAGCAGTATCCTTTAAGGGTGGGGACGCTCCTGTGCCGAAAGGAGAATCCGCCGCCCGAAGGAAGCATCCTGAGAGGCGAAGGTGTCAAACCTGTAATACCTCACCAAGGTATGGACAGAGGACCACGTAGCAGCCTTGCAGATTTGGACTACAGAGGCACCACGTCGAGCTGCCCACGAAGGACCCACAGACCTAGTGGAATGAGCCTTCACAGAAAGAGGAACCGGCAGGCCTTCATGAAGATAAGCTTCAGAAATAGCCATACGGATCCAGGCTGCCAAAGTTTGCTTTGAAGCAGGCCAACCCTTTTTACGGAAGCCATAGAGGACAAACAAGGCGTCCGACTTCCTAAACGAAGAAGTGCGGTCAACATAAGTCCTTAAGGCCCGCACAACATCCAAAGTGGCCTCACCCACTGAAAGACCAGGTGAGTTAAAGGCCGGAACAACGATTTCCTCGTTAACATGAAACTGGGAAACAACTTTGGGAAGAAACTCGGGCCGAGTGCGGAGCACTGCCCTGTTCCCATGAAAAACCAAGAAAGGGGGTCTACAAGAAAGAGCCCCTAAATCAGAAACACGTCTGGCCGAAGTAATAGCCAGAAGGAAAACAGTCTTAGCTGTTAGCCATTTAAGATCCACTGATTCCAGTGGCTCAAACGGCAGCCCCTGGAGAGCCCTCAGGACCACAGCCAAATCCCAAGGCGCCACAGGTGGAACAAAGGGCGGCTGAATGCGGAGAACACCTTGCATAAAGGTGCGCACATCCGGGATTGTAGCAATCCTACGGTGAAAATAGACAGACAGGGCCGAAACTTGTACCTTCAAAGAAGCAAGGCAAAGCCCATGATCTAGTCCCGCTTGTAGGAAGGCGAGTATCCGAGACAGACGAAATTCCCTCAGTGCATAACCTCTCGGTCGACACCACTGGAAGGACGTATGCCACACGCGATGGTATATCCTCGCGGAAGACGGCTTTCGAGCTCGTAACATGGTACGCACCAAAGAGCTGGAAAAACCCCTGGACCTCAGCATGGCCGTCTCAACAGCCACGCCGTCAAAGACAGCCGAGTCAGGTCCGGGTGAAGACAGGGACCCTGTGACAGAAGGTCCGGTCGTAGCGGCAACCGCAGAGGACTGTCCACGGACAGACCTTGAAGGCCTGAGAACCAGTGCCGTCTGGGCCACGCGGGAGCTATCAACAGGAGCATCCCTCCTTCCTGTTTAAATTTCCGGATTACCCGTGGAAGAAGGGAAATCGGAGGAAACCGGTATGCGAAACGGAACGTCCACCGGACGGACTAAGCATCCACCAGAGACGCCCCTTCGTCTCTTGTGCGAGACCCGTACACCGGCAACTTGTTGTTGTGCCGTGACGCCATGAGGCCGATCTCTGGAAGACCCCATCTGTCCACCAGCAGTTGAAAAACGTCCGGGTGCCGGGACCATTCCCCCGGATGAACGCCCTGGCGACTTAGAAAGTTCGCTTCCCAATTTAGCACTCCCGGAATGAAGACCGCTGATATGGCTGGAAGATTGCGCTCCGCCCATACCAGGATCCGAGAGACCTCCACGAGAGCCGCCCGACTTCGGGTTCCTCCTTGCCTGTTTATGTAGGCCACGGTGGTAGCGTTGTCCGACTGGACCTGTACCGGATGACCCTGGAGAACCCGATGTGCCTGCTGGAGAGCATTGAAGACCGCACGGAGTTCCAAGATATTGATTGGAAGCTCCGCTTCTGTCGGCGTCCACCTGCCCTGGAACAAGTGTGGACCCAAAACTGCTCCCCAGCCCCGAAGACTGGTGTCCGTTGTCAACAGGACCCAATTTGGAACCCAGAACGGACGTCCCTTGCTGAGATGGGACGTCTGTAACCACCAGGCAAGGGACAGGCGAACCTCCGGATCAGGTGCTGCAGAGGTCTGGAGTGAAACTGGGCATATTCCACCATGTCGAACATAGACACCATGGAGCCCAGTAACCTCATCGCCAAGTGTAGAGACACCCGGCGGCTGTGCAGACAACTGCGCACCCTCGACTGTAAAGCAGAGATCTTTTCCCCCGTCACGAAGATCCTTTGCTGTTCCGAGTCCAATAAGGCTCCGAGATGCAGAATCCTCCGAGACGGGATTAGAGTGGACTTCTGCCAGTTGATTAGCCAGCCGTGCCGTTGCAGTAGCGCAATGGTCAGGTCCAAGTGGCGTAGAAGGAGCTCTGGAGATCCCGCCACCAATAAAAGGTCGTCCAAGTACGGCAACATGCGGACTCCCTGCAGCCGCAGAGAAGCTGCCATGACCGCCATCACCTTAGTGAACACACGTGGTGCTGTCGCCAGGCCAAAAGGTTAAGTCCGAAACTGGAAGTGGTCGCTGCGGATTGCAAACCTGAGGAACTGTTGATGACGCAAAAGAATAGGGACATGCAGGTAAGCGTCCTGTATGTCCAATGACACCATGTAGTCCCCAGGTTCCAGCGCCAGAATGATGGACCGTAGGGTCTCCATCCGAAACTTCGGTACCCGCAAAGACTTGTTGAGAGCTTTGAGGTTGAGAATCGGATGATATGACCCATTGGGTTTCTGTACCAAAAAAAGATTTGAATAGAAACTCTGGCCCCTCTGGGAGAATGGAACAGGCACTATAACTCCAGCCTGGAGCATAGTGTGCAATACCTTCCGCAGCTCCGTAGCCTTGTTCCGGTCTGATGGTAGACCCGTGGTGAAGAATCGAGCCGGGGGGTCTGTGCCGGAAAGAGAGGGCGTACCCGTGGGAGACCACCTCCAGAACCCAAGTGTCTGTCGTAGTGACCGACCAACACTGGGCGAACTGCAGCAGGCGGCCTCCCACCTTGGGATCCCCCAAAGGGAGGCCCGGACCGTCAGGCCGAAGGCTTGTCATCTGGCTTAGGGGCCGGACGTCTGGTACTCCATGCCTGCTTCCGGGGCTTGGCCGATTTCTTAGGACCAGCCTGTCGAGGAAAAGACTGTGGTTTGGGCCTGCCCTGGGCCCTATAAGACCGAAAGGACGATGGTCCAGAACCAGATGGAGCAGCGGCCGACGGGAGACAAGCCGATTTGGCTGCCGCCAGCGTGGCCACAATCTTGTCCAGATCCGGACCGAAGAGAACTTCTCCGGTAAATGGCAACGCCTCCAAACCCTTCTTGGAATCTGCATCCGCCTTCCAGGATCGCAGCCACAAGGTGCGACGAGCAGCCACCGCTGCTGAAGAAATTCTAGACACCAGAGTACTAATGTCTAAGGCCGCCTCGTTGATATAAGTGGCCGAATCACGGAGATTACCAATTAACTCCGCCTGTTCGGCCGGACAGTCGGAATCAAAAGACGCCTCTAATGAATCCGCCCAGCGCTCCATCGATATGGCAACCCAGCAAATGGCCATAGCCGGCCGTGCTGCCCCCCTTGCAAGGGAATAAGCGGACTTCAGGCAGATCTCCACCTTGCGGTCCGTAGCATCCTTAAGGGAGGACATGGATGGCATCTTCAATGTGGCGCTACGGACAAGACGGGTCACGTGAGAATCCACCTGTGGAGGGGATTCCCACTTTGCAAAATAATTATCCACGAACGGATAAGCCACTGCCAGGCGCCTCTGCGGCTGGTATCTTTTGCCAGGCTGTTTCCTCGCCTCCTCTAAATGGTCCACTAACTGACCCGAAAGAGGATAGACTGTGGCATCGCCCTTCACATCTTTAAAAAAGGCATACTTGGATTTAGCCGCTGGGGGAACTTCGTCCTCAATCACCAAGGCTGTGCGGACTGCCCGAATAAGTCCAGGAATATATACCGTGGACTTAGCGTCAGCGTCCTTAGTATGGAGAGGTTCCTGATCGTAAGGATCCAGAATCTCCCCATCATCAGACGTCCCCTCGTCATCCTCATAAGGAGCCGACAGAGACGCCACCGGCCGTTTATGTGGCCGCATCACAGACTCCCCTTGCAACACATCCGACAAGTGCTGTACAGAACTCGTCAGGGAGTTAACCCACGCTGGCTCCTGAGAAACCGGGAGCGGGGAAATAGGGAGACTGTGGGGTACCACCAATTGTTGTGGGAAACCCTGCATGGGTGACGACACCACTGACTGCTGGGACAAACCCATCGGCGTAAACGCGGGCTGCGGAGCTAACTGGCCCACTAAGGTTGTAAGCGCCTGAGCGAAACAAGCCCAGGGCGGCTCCTGTAACGGTGCTGTAACCGTAATAGGCCGCGCCATAGACAAACACTGCCGGCAGAGGCCCTCCGCGCTGCCCTCCCCCTCCGCTAACGGTACTTTACACGTAGTACACTGTAGGCGGAGAGGAAAATCTCTTTCAGACATGATGGCACCAAGTATGTGACCCCTCTCACCAATTATATATTAAATAGGCGAGAACCACCCTGCAGCACCGCACCGCAAGGGCTTAGCAGAAAGGACAGGGACAGTAATAAATCTGACAGTTAGAAGAAAAGTTACAGGCAGCAGCGCTAGCACAGTCACATACAATGCAAAGAAAAATCAATTCTTGCACTAACAGCGCTGATCACTCAACTACGCAGACACAGGGCCTGGTAGGACACAGCGCAGCATACACAGACCTGACCCAAATCGGAGAAGAGGTAGGCGGGGGGACCCAGACCACGATGCTTCCGTCCAGCGCTTCCAGCAGCGTTCACCATGCGTTGGAAAGATGGCCGCCGAGGAGCAGAGAGGAGGCTGGCCTGGGGGAGGAGCGCTGTTACAGGACCAGTCGGCAGTGTGCAGAGAGGGCTGTGTGCAGCGGGGGAGGCGCCGGCTGTGAGACAGGGAAGGCGCGCTCCCCTGGCATGCATTTAACCCCCGGGACGCCGCAGCGCTACCGCTCTGCTGCGGTCCGCTGTCCCAGGGGGTAGTGGAAGCGCAGGTTCAGTACCTGGCTCCACGCTGCAGCCAGTCCCCAGGGAGCCCCCTGCCTGGGGACTCTGAACCATGTAACAGCGGGGACCCACTGCGGGACCCCGCTGCTTACCTGCTGTCCCCCTTGAATCCGGCCATGGTCCGGAACATCTGGGGTCACCGCTAGCTGTGACCCCAGATGCTCACCAGCATCCCCGGATCGGTACCGGCGTTCTGGTACCGGCGGGGGTGTAGGGAAGACAGCATGGACGTCAGGACTGAGTGTCCATGCTGTTCATCCAGATGTGCAGCCACAGCTGCATGAAGAAAAAGCTTCAGGGGCTCTTCTAGCCCCCACTCCAACAGGTGCACCCGACTCCGGCCGGGCACCAAACGAAACTGAGGTGCCTTGGCTCGGGGGCGGGGTATAGGAGGGGGGACCCTAGTGCATCCTGGGAGGCTGAAAGCTTAACTCTATGGTGCCCGATGACTGACGTCACGCCTATACCCCAAGGTATCCTGTGGATACCCTATGGACCCTGAAGTAGAAAAGGGTGGTTTTTTTTCGTGTTTTTTAATTATAAGTGTAAGAATGTGAAATAAAAGCCAATGTGTATATTTTGTCCTAACCACTACCAAGAAATACTCTGCATTAAATCAACCTTTCCAAAATAGCACAAAGCTGGATTCTTCTACATGTAGGTTTGCAGAATAGTCTTAACTTGAAAATAATTTTTACCACAAAGCATACTATTGTGAAAAGTAGACAGCCTACCACATGAAATGAAGGGACCTGTGTGTTTATTGATGTCAGTATGGGGGAGATCTGTGCATTAGATTCTTGAAGCTTTCTTTAGTATTGGATGTTATGTTCTGTAGATCTCCAGACAACTGCTAAGGGGGCACATAGTTTGAAAGAGGGCACTCCGCTTTCAAATCGATGGTGTCCTGTATGTGTAGGAGCCAGAATGGGTCATTGCGCTCTGGCATGATTATATCCCAATTATACTTAACATTGAAGGGGTTAAAACACAGATTAGTTGTTAGTGTCACAATGCTGCATAGATGAATCATCTAGGCAATTAGTCCATGCCAGTGAAAATCTGCATCCATTCCACTAGATACAGCCATGGACGCAGAGATGAGTGTTGTACTGATGATGGTGGGGCAAATGTGGCTGCAGCCCTATCCAATCCCTGTGCTAGGGAGGGGACATCCTGCTACATCTTACTACAACAATGAATCCTGTACAGGATTTTTTATCAAACCATAATTGGTAAATTCATGCTTAATAAAATCTCAGATTAGAAATGCAACCTCATATTCTTCACATAATAGAATAAAAAAAAAAAAAAAGCAACTGTCTCAACTCCGGTGTCAAGATAAAGGTTCAAGTTTCTTCACACCATCATTGCGATCGTTGGAATAAGAGAATTACAGGACTGCAGAGAGATCAATCACCGTAGGACAACAGTGGGATTTCTGTTCAATGCTTGTATACTTATACAGGTTGAGTCTCCGATATCCAAAATGCTTGGGACCAGGGGTATTTTGGATAACGGAATATTCCGTATTTTGGAATATTTGCATAATATCATGAAATATCTTGGGAATAGGACACAATATACACACAGAATGCATTTATGTGTTATATACACCTTATACACACAGCCTGCAGGTAATTTTATACAATATTTTCAATAATTTTGTGGCTCAAACAAAGTTTGTATACATACATAAAATTCAGTTATGTTTCATATACACCCTATATACACAGCCTGAAGGTAATTCTATACAATATTTTTAATAATTTGTGCCTTAGACAAAATTTGTGTACATTGAACCACCAAAAATCAAAAGTTTAATTATTCCAGTCAAGCCAAAAATATTCCGTATTTCGGAATATTTTGATATGGGAGACTCAACCTGTATTTATACTTACAGGTCATCTGAATATCATTGCAGCACACACTATTGTCACACATTTTATCCCTACATATTCCGGGATACCATTTGGAGTAATACTTAATCACTCAGAGGACGCGAGAGCGCTGGAACAAACCCCCATCCCCTCTATTATTGACTGTTCCCAACCACATATCCCTTTTCTCACTTGTTCCCAAAGTAGTATGTGGTGCCAGCCTCTCTCATTCCCTGCTAATCATTCAGATAGTTTGCTGAAACATTCGCTATGTGGCCAAATCAGTTTTATTTTTAAGGTCATCAGTCCCTTGCAGTCACAAAAATATTAAGAAATACACTCACCCAAATATTCAAAATACCCCAATACTCAGTCAAGACTTATCTGTAAAGAAGGAGAGACGCACGTTATTGAACTCATTAACAAGTAACATCTCTGCAATAGGGCAATTAAACGTATGGCCAATTCACCTACTGGATTTATTTTCTACTGTAAGTCAAGCCCAGTGTTTAATTACATTGTCACTGCAGCCAATTGGTGACACACGGCAGCAGACTTTGAAAAGGAAAACGTACTTCCTTCCCCTCCCCCACATACAGAAAACGCAACCACATGATTTTTTTTGTTCTCCGGTAATCACAGCCAGGAGAATTCTTACATAGAAAGGGATAGGAAAAGTGGCGTGACTTTCTGTTAAACGTTAATGGTATGGTCTGGGCTATAGACAGACAGATATCCACATTATGCACTGCTGTGAATACACCATTGTCCTGGGAATGCAGTATAATAGAACATGTATCATAAAAGCACATAGTGGTGATCCTGTTTATATGCACTAAATTACTGCACTTCTACATATGATAGTGTCTATAACTTATTTTTATTGCCAGGAGGGCGAGTCTTGATGTAGTACAGTAGTTTCAAACCAAGCACCATGTTCATCCATGTTCCTGCTCTACCAGGTAAATGACCCTCTATTATAGTAACAATGTACGGTCTGGAACATAAGAGAGGCCCTCAGGCAGTGGAGCCTACTAGTATACAATTCTAGTGGGCAGCACAGACTGTGTAATGGTTCGCGTTACTGCCTCACAGCACTGAGGTCGTGGGATTTCAATTCCCACCACGGCTTTAACTGTGTAGAGTTTGTATATTCTCCCTGTTCTTGCGTGGGTTTCCTCCGGATACTCCGATTTCCTCCCACACTCCAAAAATATACTGGTAGGTTAATTGGCTCCCAACACAAATCAACCCTGTGTGTATGTGTGTGTGAGCATGTGATAGGGAACATAGATTGTGAGCTCCACTGGGGCAGGGACTGATGTGAGAGGCCAAATATTCTCTGTAAAGCGCTGCAGAATATGTGTGCGCTATATAAATAACTGGTAATATATAAATAGTGACACACACATTATAGACATGGGTATAAAGGAGAGCACTCACTAGACTTCTTTAATGATATGCCAAAAATTTTAAAAAGTTGAATTAGTTCACAGAGCAAATATATTGTCCACATAGTCGACGTTTCGGCTCACAAAAGGGCCTTTGTCAAAACAGGTAAAGCAACCCTCCAACCATCACAGACACAGGAACTTGTGTGCAAAAAAAGGAGAACTATTTATACTAACTCCCCATATCTATGTGGCTCCCATGTCAGACAACAACCGTCATTTATTGGTAAGTGTTTAATATAATATACTCAAAGAGCCCTATATAGTAGATTATGCCCATGGTTGATAGGGATGATATAGGCGGTAGTTTATGCGACGTCCCACGTGGGAGCCACTTAGATATGGGGAGTTGGTATTAATAGTTCTCCATTTTTGCACACAAGTTCGTGTGTTTCTGTGATGGTTGGAGGGTTTTACCTGTCGTGACAAAGGCTCATGTGAGCTGAAACGTCAACTATGTGGACTATGGCCCTCATTCAGAGCCACTCGCTAGCGGCAGTACGCTCGTTCCGAGCGATGTTCGCACATCTGCGCATGCGTACGGATCGTTATACGCATGCGCGAATCAGTCAGTGCGGGCGAAATTCATGTGCTCGCAATATAGCGAATGCCTGCTATTTTGAGTGACAGAATGAGGCGTATGTGGGTGGTAACAGGGGAAGGTGCTTGAAAACGGGGAGTGGAGATCAGAACGCAGGCGTGCTTAAAGGTCAAAACGGGCGTTTTATGGGTGTGCATAATTAATACTGCAGCGTCATTGACCACGTCACTGGGTTATTTTATAGCCAGAACTGCTCGCAAGATTGTGGTAGCAAAAACCAACCACAAGAATAGCGAGCAGTTCATACGCTGGTCGATGTACTCGATTAATCTAATAAATAGCGGACATGACGTATGGTGCGAGCGGCCAGGGGGCGTTTTTAACAAATAAACGAGCGTATGTTTTGCTCGCTCATTCAGACTTAGAGGTGTGAACAGACAGCAATTTGCGAACGGATCATTTGAATAGCCACCCCTTGTTTTTGAACGAACGTCCGCAAATAGCGAACGGCTCTGAATCAGGCCCTATATATTTGTTCTATATGAACTAATTCATTATATGCCAAAAAATTCTAAAAAGTTTTAAAATAGTATGTATGTATATACACACACAAATAGATTTCTTTTTTTTTTAAATGTGCTTATGTTAAATCCCTTTCTCCAAAGCTTATAGGGGACACCAATAGATTTGGGTATAGAGTGTAGTGGTATGAACTTGGGCACTGTTAATTTACCAGCAGAAGCTCTAGCGCCTAACACTCAAACCCATTAGCTAGGAGTTCCAAAAGAGGAAGAGAAGAAAACAAATTGCTCTTGATATAGAAAAATCCTAACAAGGATAACCGGGATAGGAATAAAACAATGAACAAGAAAAGAGACAGAGCATAAAAGGACAAAGTGTGTCCACCAAAGGACTCTGGAATAATAATAATAATAATAATAATAAAAAAAAAAAAAACTACACGAAGTTGAAGTGCGCATCAACGTCTGCAAATTTGAACACAAAAGTATTGAGACTGTAAAATTTAGTGAAGATATGTGCCAAAGGCCATGTGGTCACTCGCCACAGCTGCTCAGCAGACACACCAGGCCGCACCACCCGAGAGGTGACCAATGAACCCTCACATCAGTAAGTCTGGCAAATTACCAAAATAATCCACCTAGTACTAGTCTGTTTGGACACAGGCCAACCTAATTTGTTGATATCATTAAGGACCAACACATCATCCATCTTGCGCAAGTTCCAGATCCTATGGACATTGGTTCTCAATGTCTTACCAAAGTCCACAGTACAGAGAGCCTCGTTCTCTAAAAACTTAGCCCCGTTAATTTCACATGGGTGAAAAAGGGTGGTGGCCTCTGGTATTAACGTCTGAGGCTATTCAATTCACCCACATTTTCATCACGCCTGTTAAATTAACGTGTCAACTGGTTTTAACACAAAGAAACCAGTGATCCGTTCATGGACCTCCAGGCTACCTTCAGGGCTAATTGCATAGCCCCGGGGGATCTATTAGCCCGCAAGGGGGTGGTCTTAGACCTGAACCTTAAAAGAGCTGAGTTTTAAACCCCCTTCAAGAAACAAGGTAACCAGTCCAAGTGAAAAGAGGTGGTAGGAAACCCTTTGCAGGCTGGATTTCCTGACACAGAAACCAACCGTGAGCATCAAATTCTAGCCTGCTCCGAGAAAATGAGCCTGCAGCATGGACAGGGAGTTCGCCTTGATCAGCATATTGTCCAGGTAAGGGATGATGTTCATCCCAACTAAATCTGAGAAGGGAAGCCATCACTGACAAGTACTTTGTGAACACATTTGGTGCTATGGTCAGGCTCGAAATAGCTATGACAGAATTGAAAATCTGAAGAGACACAGATATCCCTTCCAGAGTGGAACATCCAAATATGCATCCTTGATGTCCTTTGACACCATGAACTTGTACTGTTGCATGCCATTAATGCCTGATCTCAAAGCCTCTATCTAGAATCTGTCCACCATCAGCATTTAGGGATTTCTGGTTCACAAAAGCTCAACAAGAATGTTCCGGTTTGACGAGGAAGCAATAGGAGTAAAATTAGAATTATTTTTACTGTTTGAGGATTGGACTGAATACTACTGCTGAAAGAAGGGACTGAGTGACTTTTTTTTACTGGATATAAATAAGGACGGGAGCTTCAAGGAGATCTCCCATCTTACGATGCCTCGCACCCTAGCATCGGTGGTAGAATTGTAACACACTGGGCCAAGAATAGAAGCAGACGGCCTCTCACCACAGTAGTACACTGGAGGGCCGCCTTTCTATCAAAGAACTTCGGAGCTGGACACCTAGATGCTCACACCATAACTTCCTGCAGCCCTTCACGAGGAGTGGCGTACTGACCCTAGGAGGACTGACTGCTTGCCTTCCTGTAGGGAAGAGCGAAACCTAGGACCATTTGGACAAGGGGCATTAACAGTAACCTAACAGCATATGGAAGGGACTCTAAAAGTAGGCTTAGAGTCACCATCTGCCTCCCAAGAATGAAGCCACAGGGCCCAGCGTGTCAAGACTGAAATTCTAGCTTCATTTAGTCCCATATCAATTGCACTTGTCCCAGATACTTATTAGCCTCATATATATCCTCCAGCAAGGTAAGTAAATCAGATTTGATAGATTTAAACTAGTCTTTAGGGTCTGCCTGATAGCACAGGCACTATATTATCTACTACTATCAGCTTCCTGTTGGAAACCTCACCTGGACATGAAGAAACCTAAAAGGTTACAGCTTTCCGCCACCTTACATTGCTTCTGGTGGGAAAACGGAGGGTCACACTTCTCCAGTCTGGAAAACTCCCAGAAACTGGCATTTCTGGAGTCTAGATGTCGTGGTGATAGTAGTGACAATTCTATCTAAGGAAGACTACACCAAAACCATACGCTGCACAAACAGTAAGGTGATATGAATGTGCCCTACAAACTAATTCAGTCCTAGGCTTCTACATTAGCTACCACCATTCAGATTGGGAGCGTAGTTGGTAAAGCATACTGTGTGAGCAGGAGGGAGTAGTAATGCAGGTGGCGAGGACTAAAAGGGGTGTGTAGAAGGAAAGGTTGAAAAAGTCCACAACTTGCTTTTGCAAATATCAGGACTCTCTTCTGTCACTTGGGGCTCAATTAGCGCACACACACACAGCGCGAGTTAAGTGCGGGCTGTATGCCACTTACAGTATTGGATTCTCAGATTCTTAGTTCACAGCACAAGGGACTGGGCACAAAACTTTGCAAATTCAGGGTGAAATCAGGCAGCAGGAGGGGGGGGGTGAATTGCGGTGCCATTGCAACTCACGCTATGCGGCTAACTGTATTGATTCCTTTGAATTCATATACAGATGGAAACCACCTTTACAGGTTTTATCAAATTGTAATGGAACGACAGCTACTGCTGGAATTGTTGGAGACAGACAAGTTCACTGCGATAAATAGGAGTAGACAAAACAATAAAAGCAGAGCTAAAGTTTCCTCTATACACAACTAGTGGTATTTCTATTTACAGACAGTTACTGATACTTACTCATTTGCCATGGCAGCACATAAGGAAGAGATTTTGGAGCACGTAAATTAGAACCAAGACTATTTTTCGGATCCATTAAAGTGCCAAACCTAGAACTGTAAGATAAAACAGAAAAGGTAAGCTATATATTACACAGACCACTCTTTTTTACATTTGAAGACGTCATCCCTGAAATAAATGATCTAATGGAGAATTGACAGTTTTGTTTTACAACTTAACTATGCATTATTAATATTCCAAGCAATCAGAAATAAGAGCGAACTGGAAAAAATGAGAAATTTAAAAATTACCCCTCTTACAAACATGTAAAAAAATAAAAAAAAATCAAAGTTATGGTAGACTTACCTAGATAACTCCTTTTCTTCAAGGTCCATAGGGTCCACAGGGATACCATAGGAATATTATGGTTGGAGAGACCAGGCACCAAATAGTTAAAACTTCAGTTCCCAGGATGCCTCGGGTCTCCTCCACATATACCACACCCCTAGCCATAGGACTTCAGTTTAGTTAACAAGCCTAAAGGCAGGAAAGAGGAGAAGGAAGAGCAATTGTACACCAGAAACATTCTTACCCAAGATGAGGAAATCTGTGACTGAAACAAAACAAAAAAATTACCCATGCAGCCAGGTGAGTCAAGGTGGGTGCCCTGTGGACCTTGAAGAAAAGGAGTTATCTAGGTAAGTCTACCATTACTCTGATTTTCTTCTTCGGGGTCCATAGGGATCCACAGGAATACCATGGGGTTGTCCAAAAGCAGTTCCCCTAGAGTGGGAGACACTCCTGAGCAGAAAGGAGAACTCATCGCCCAAAGGAAGCATCAAAGTCAAAGAACCTAAGAAAAGTGTGGACAGAAGACCAAGTGGCTGCCTTGCACAATTGTTCCACAGAGTCACCACGACTAAATGCCTACGATGGCCCTACAGAGTAGAATGTGCTGTCACCGTGCTTGCAACAGGGAGATTAGCCTGTGTGTACACCTGAGTCATGCATAGCCATCTCGCCATAGTCTGCTTGTTAGCTGGCCATCCTAGTTTGTGAAAACCATATAATACAAAAAGAGCATTAGATTTTCTAACAAAGTCTGTACGCTTCACATACATACTGAGAGCACAAACTACATCCAGGGAGGCTTCACCTACAGAAAGATCTGGAGTCTGAAAAGCTGGATAAACAATTTCTTCATTCACATGAAAACGGGACACTACCTTAGGAAGGTAACCCCCCCCTTGTACGAAGAACAGCTTTATCCTGGAGAAAAATCAAAAATGGGGAGCGACAAGATAGCGCTGCCAAATCAGAGACTCTGCGAGCAGAAGAGATAGCGAGAAGAGTGTCTTCGCTGTCAACCACTTCAAATCTACAGAGTCTAGAGGTTCAAATGGGGGAGCTTGTAGCCCTTTAACCACTTGCCTGGCACAGTCGTGTCAGATACGACCATACCACACAGGGCTTTCCCTGACATGGTCGTATCTGATACGACCAGTCAGAAAAGGTTGGTGGGCGGCTGCTGGAAGATGTTCTTCTAGCAGCCGCCTATCTCAGAGGGTCCCTCTGCACTCTTGAGTCAGCCCGGCGCTCGCAGATCCCACAACAGACGGCTATCAGTCATCCCCCCCCCCCCCCCTGCAAGCGGAAGCCAGGCGGGACCTACACCCGGCAGCTGCAGATGTCAGAGCGGGAAAACAGATAACAGCACAGCGCTGTCGGCGCCGGCTTCTTCACCCTCCCCTCGGCAGCCCAGCGGGACCCACACCCGGCGGCTGCAGATGTCGGAGCAGCCGCCGGGAAAATACATAACACCACAGCACTGTCATTTCTCCCCTCCCCCCTGGAAGTGGCAGCCCGGCGGCACCCACACAACGTGTCTGAAAATGTACAGCACAACACGCTGATGGTGCGGTCCTCCTCTCCCTCCTCCAGCCCTGCTAGAGCCCGGTGGAACAGGAGCAAACTCCACCTCACAAGGTATACACTGCCTTCAATAAATAAATAGAGAGATTTTATATGTATATGTGTGTAATATATGATAGATAGATGTATATATCTATGTCTAATTATATACATTATACACACACACATATATATACATATATATATATACACGTATACATATATACACACACATTATATATATAATATATATATATATTATATATATTATATATATATATATATATATATATATATATACACACACACCCACATACAGTCAGGTGCATAAATATTAGGACATTGACAGAATTTTCAGATTTTGGCCTCTATTCACCACCACAATGGCTTTGCAGTTAAAGCACATGTTGTTTGTTTCATTTCAGACTTTCAGATTTAATTTGAGGGTAATTACATCCAAATCAGGTGAACGGTGTAGGAATTACAATGGTTTCTAGATGTGCCTTCCACTTTTTAAGGGGCCAAAAGTAATGGGACAAACTAAACAATCCTAAATCTAACTTTCACTTTTTAATACTTTGTTGCAAATCCTTTGCAGGCAATTACAGCCTGAAGTCTGGAACGCATAGACATCACCAGACGCTGGGTTTCATCTCTGGTGATGCTCTGCCAGGCCTCTACTGCAAATGTCTTCAGTTCCTGCTTGTTCTTGGGGCATTTTCCCTTCAGTTTTGTCTTCAACAAGTGAAATGCAAGCTCAATCGGATTCAGGTCAGGAGATTGAGTTGGCCATTGCATAACATTTCACTTTTTAGCCTTTAAAAACTTTTTGGTTGCTTTTGCAGTATGCTTCGGGTCATTGTCGATCTGCACTGTGAAGTGCCGTCCAATGAGTTCTGAAGCATTTGACTGAATATGAGCATATAATATTGCCCAAAACACTTCAGAATTCATTCTGCTGCTTTTGTCAGCAGTCACATCATCAATAAATACAAGGGAACCAGTTCCATTGGCAGCCATACATGCCCACGCCATGACACTACCACCAGCATGCTTCACTGATGAGGTGGTATGTTTTGGATCATGAGAAGTTCCTTTCCTTCTCCATACTCTTCTCTTCCCATCACTCTGGTACAAGTTGATCTTTGTCTCATCTGTCCATAGGATGTTGTTCCAGAACTGTAATGGCTTTTTTAAATGTTGCTTGGCAAACTCTAATCTGGTCTTCCTGTTTTTGTGGCTCACCAATGGTTTACAACTTGTGGTGAACCCTCTATATTCACTCTTGTGAAGTTTTCTCTTGATTGTTGACTTTGACACATATACACCTACCTCCTGGAGAGTGTTCTTGATTTGGCCAACTGTTGTGAAGGGGTTTTTCTTCACCAGGGAAATAATTCTTCTGTCATTCACCACAGTTGTTTTCCGTGGTCTTCCGGGTCTTTTGGTGTTGCTGAGCTCTCCGGTGAGTTCTTTCTTTTTAAGAATGTTCCAAAAAGTTGATTTGGCTACACCTAATGTTTTTGCTATCTGATGGGTTTGTTTTGATTTTCAGCCTAATGATGGCTTGCTTCACTGATAGTGACAGCTCTTTGGATCTCATATTGAGAGTCGACAGCAACTGATTCCAAATGCAAATGTCACACCTAGAATCAACTCCAGACCTTTTACCTGCTTAATTGATAATGAAATAACGAGGTAATAGCTCACACCTGTGCATGAAATAGCTTTTGAGTTGATAGTCCCATTACTTTTGGCCCCTTAAAAAGTGGGAGGTACATATAGAAACTGTTGTAATTCCTACACCGTTCACCTGATTTAGATGTAATTACACTCAAAATAAATCTGAAAGTCTGCAGTTAAAGCACATCTTGTTTGTTTCATTTCAAAGCCATTGTGGTGGTGGAGTAGATGCCAAAATATGAAAATTCTGTCAATGTCCCAATATTTATGCACCTGACAGATATATATATGTGTGTGTGTGTGTGTGTACAGTTCTGCCCAGCTACATGGTTGCCCGTTACGCAACGAGTCACGATATGCATTGGCCCAAGACGACTGGGACGCGCAATAGAGTCTCCACTCAATCCTATGGAGACGCACTCCTGCGATTGGGGACGCGACATAGCGTGGCGCATAGCACGATTTGCGGGCACGTTTCTCCGCTTCACTTTTATTTCTATAACTACTAAGTGGGTAATTAGTAAATGGAGGTGCTACCAGACCATCTTAAGTACAAACTCAATTTCACGTCAAAAAGAAAAAAAAAAGGAGGAGATATGGTAAGAACTTACCTTTGTTATCTCCCTTTCTACGAGGTCCTTAGAGTCCACAGGTGACCTTGGGGTATAGGTGGATGACGTAGGCATCGGGCACCGTGCAGTCAACTTCTTTCCCCCAGGGTGCACTGGTCCCCCTCCATACCCCGCCTCCCAGCCAGAGCATTACTCAGTTTAGTCAGGACATACAATAATCACATTCTCGCTAGGAAGGAGACAGACTGTAGACCAGACAACACCATAGCTACCGTACAGGGCGTAAGGGCGGGTGCCCTGTGGACCCTAAAGACCTCGTAGAAAGGTAGATAAAGGTAAGTTCTTACCATATCTCCTCTTTTCTACTTCAAGTTCCTTAGGGTCCACAGGTGACTTTGGGGATGTCCCAAAGCAATTCCCCTTAAGGGTGGGTACGCTCCTGTACAGAAAGGAGGACTAGCCGCCCAAAGGAAGCATCCTGAGAGGCGAAGGTATCAAATGAATAATACCTCACAAAAGGTCTGAACTGAAGACCAGGTGGCCACCTTACAAAGCTGTACAGCCGAGGCATCACGCCGAGCTGCCCACGAAGGGCCCACAGACCTCGTAGACTGAGCAGATACAGAAGGCGGAGCTGGAAGGCCCTCCCTAGAGTAGGCCTCCGAAATAGTCAGACAAAGCCATCGTGCCAAAGTTTGCTTCATGGCAGGCCAACCCTTTTTATGGAGCCCAAAAAGGACAAAAGAGCGAGTCTGACTTTCTGTATGACCGAGAACGGTCCACATAAGTTCTGAGGGCTCGCACCACATCCAAAGAGGCCTCACCTGCTGAAAGACCCGGCCAAAGAAAAGCCAGAACCACAATTTCCTCATTAATGTGGAAACTTGTCACCACCTTAGGAAGGAAACCAGGGCAAGTACGAAGTACTGCCCTGTCCTGGTGGAACACCAGATACGGAGAGCGACACGAAAGGGCGCCCAAATCTGACACTCGTCTAGCCGAAGCAATGGCCACAAGGAAGACGTCTTAAACGTAAGCCATTTCAAATCCACCAATTCCAGCGGTTCAAAAGGCGGGCCCTGCAAGACCCGAAGGACAACCGCCAAATCCCAAGTCTCCACCAGAGGCACAAAGGGTGGCTGAATCCGAAGCACACCTTGTAAAAAGTTGCGCACATCCTGCAGAGTTGCAATCGGTCTCTGAAACCACACAGAGAGGGCTGAGACCTGTACCTTCAGTGAAGCAAGGCAGAGTCCTAGGTCCAGGCCTGCCTTGAGGAAAGCCAGTATCCTGGGAATCCTAAACGTCCGAGGATCATACTCTTTAGGGGTGCACCACTGAAAGTAGGAGTGCCACACTCTGTGGTAAATCCTGGCAGAGGCTGGCTTCCGCGCACTCATCAAGGTGTTAACTGCCGCACCAGAGAAGCCCTTTGACCTTAAGAGGGATGCCTCAAGAGCCATGCCGTCAAAGCCAAGCGACCCAGATCCGGGTGAAGGCAAGGACCCTGTGACACAACAAGTCCCGACGTTGAGGTAACAACCACTGAGTGTCTATCGACAGACACTGAAGGTCTGAGTACTTGTGCCTCCGTGGCCACGCTGGAGCCACCACTAGGAGCCTGCCTCCTTCCTGCTTGAACTTTCTGAGTACGCGAGGAAGAAAGGGTCACAGGAGGAAAAAGGTACGCGAACCGAAAGGTCCACCTGACCGACAGAGCATCTACTAGTAGAGCGCCTGCGTCTCTTGTCCTCGATCCGTACACTGGTAGCTTGTAATTGTGTCTGGAGGCCAATAGGTCCACGTCCGGAAGGCCCCATCTGTCCACCAGGAGTTGAAATACCTCCTGTTGAAGAAACCATTCCCCTGGATGCACGTGTGACGGCTGAGGAAGTCCGCTTACCAATTGAGGACTCCGGGTATGAACACTGCCGATATGGCCGGCAGATGGCCTTCTGCCCATGTCAGGATGCGTGACACTTCTCGCATGGCCGCCTGACAGAGTTCCTCCCTGGTGGTTGATGTACGCCACCATCGTGGCGTTGTCTGACCGCACCTGCACAGGACTTCTTTGTAGGATGTGTCTTGCTCTTGTGAGAGCCAGGAAGACTGCCCTTAGTTCCAATATATTGTTTGGAAGGACTGTTTCCTCGAGTCCACAGACTCTGAAAGGAGTGGGGACCCGACACTGCGCCCCAACCCCGCAGACTGGCATCAGTTATCAGTAGGGTCCAGTCCGGTATCCAAAAGGGGCGTCCCTGGGTGAGATGCTGAGTTTGCAGCCACCAAGACAGAGACAACCTGACTTCCGGGGAGAGCTCAATTGTCTGTGCCTTCAATTTCAAGGTGATCTGTCCCATCGGGCAAGGATCAATGTCTGTAGAGGCCTCGAATGAAATAGCGCATACTCCACCATGTCGAACGTTGACACCATAAACCCCAGCAATTGCATTGCTGCATGCAGAGAGACCCGGCGACTGTGGAGACATCTGCGTACCCGCGTCTGCAACACCGAGATCTTGTCTGATGTTAGGAAGATCCTTTGCTGTTGTGAGTCCAATAGAGCTCCTAGATGCAGTATCCTCTGCGACGGAGTTAGAGACGGCTTCTCCCAATTTATGACCCATCCATGCGTGCGACTGAAGCACAGAGATGGTCATCTGGAGGTGATGGAGAAGTACCTCTGGAGATCCTGCCAGGAGCAAAAGATCGTCCAGATATGGTAATAGGCGGATCCCCTGCAGCCGCAGATGGGACGCCATTACTGCCATCATTTTTGTAAATACCCGAGAGGCAGTGGATAGGCCAAAGGGTAACGCCTGGAACTGGAAGTGTTGCTGTTGCACAGCGAACATGAGAAACCGTTGATGCGAAGCCGCAATAGGGATATGCAGATAGGCATCCCGGATGTCCAGGGATACCATGAAATCCCCCGGTTCCATAGCCAGTATGATAGTACGTAGCGTCTCCATCCGGAAACAAGGAACCTATTAAGGCACTTGAGGTTCAGGATAGGGCGGTAGGTCCCATTGGGCTTTTGCACCAAAAACAAGTTGGAATAAAACTCCATGCCCCGCTGGGGCTCTGGTACTGGGACAATCTCTGCCTTGGGAAGGTAATATACTGCCTCCTGTATCAGTAAGGCTTTGTCCTTATTGGAGAGGTCAGAGTGGAAGAATTGGTGAGGGGATCGGCCGTGAAACGAAAGGGCATAACCCCGAGAGACCACTTCTCTTAACCAGGCATCTGTTGTGGTCTGATGCCAGCACTGGGCAAACTGAAGTCGGCCTCCCACTGTGGGGTCCCCCAAAGGGAGGCCCATCCCGTCATGCTGTGGACTTGTCGTCCGGTTTAGAGGCTGGACACCTTGTACTCCAAGCTTGCTTTTTGGGTCTGCCAGTCTTCCTGACAGCCGCCTGCTTGTCAATTGACTGGCTTTTAAGCCTAGTCAGCGCTCTCTGTAGGGCCGAAAGGAGGGAGTTCGGGAACCAGAGGGGACAGAGGCTGATGGCAGACGAGCCGACTTGGCCGCTGCTAAAGTGTCCATGATCTTGTCTAGATCTGGGCCAAATACTTCTTTCCCGTTGTAGGGTAAAACTTCCAGTCCCTTCTTAGAGTCCGCATCCGCCCTCCAGGAACGGAGCCATAGGGACCTGCGCGCTGTGACAGCCGCGGCTGACACTCTGGAGGATAAACTGACATCCAGAGCTGCCTAATTCATATAGGTAGCAGTCTCGCATATCTTGCCCACCAGGGACAGCTCATCCTCTTGAGCATCAGAAGACAGGGACTCCTCCAACAGATCTGCCCAGGATTCCACGGCCCTAGCTACCTAAGAGATAGCCATAGACTGTCTGGCCACTGCTCCTGACAAGGAGTAAATGGACTTTAGACCGTTTTCCACCTTCCGGTCAGTTCCTTTAAGGATGCAATGGAAGGCATAGGTAAGGTCGCACTTCTGACTAAGCGTGTTACATGGGAGTCCGCTACAGGAGGTGAAACCCATTTCTTGAAGTACTCCTCGGGAAAGGGGTATGCATTGACCAGACGCTTTTGCGGCTGGAAACGCCTCGCCGAAGCCTTCCACGACTCCTCCAGATGATCCACTAACTGATTTGACAGATGGAAAATGGCTGTAGAACTTTTAACACTCTTAAACAAGGGGTGTTTAGATTTAACAGCCGAAGGGGCATCTTCCTCCTCAATGACCAACACCTCTTTTACTGCTCGGACCAGGCCCGGAATGTAAACACTGGACATGTGCTGCTCATCCCTTGGGGATAGTTCCGAGTCAGACTCTGGAAGCACCCCATCGTCCTTGGACAACCTGTCATCCTCGTCCACATAGGGATGGCGAGGAGACACAGAAGGCCTTTTTGCCAGTACCCTAGGGGTCCTAGATAGTGAATCGGGGTCAGAGCCCGCAGACAGGTTGACCTGAGACCCTTGTGGTACATTAACCACCTGCGGTGCCAACTGGATCTGTGGCATAGGAGCCAGAACCAGTGGTTGCTGTGAAGACCCCACTTGGGGGAGCATAGGGGGCACAGCCATGCGAACCATAAGCGTTTGCAGTGCCTGAGCAAAGCACGTCCACGGGGGTTCTTGTGCAGCCCCAAGGACCGAAGAAGGACCTGGAGGGATATAACACCTGCCGCATAAACCCTCACGCAGCACATCAGTCTCCCCAATGCCAGCAGCACAAAGCACACAAGACCGCAAGGCGGGGATAGACACCCTGGTATTATCCTCACCGCCGGACATGGTGAAAGGATATATTGGTGTGTAAATAGGGGTATACACCAAAACCGTTTGTGACCTAACCAGACCTGGACAGCAAGTCAGAGGTTACACGGAAAAACAGTGTACAGCAATATGTTTAGTAGAAAGTAAAGCAGACACATGCAGATGCTAGCAAACAGTCACAAGCATTGCAGGAGAAAAACTCTGCGCTACCTGGCACTTTAAATCAACCTTAAAGTCACTGAAAGGGTTAAAAGTGCTGCAAATCAACTTCAAAACCAAAAGGGTTAAATGAAGGCTGCAACTACATACCAGATCCAGGAATCAAAGTACGTAGGGGGACACAGGACACCAGCTACTCACCGCTGCCTGGGAGTCAGAAAATGGCCACCAAACTCTTGCTGGGGGGTGATGCCTGTAGGAGGAGTCCACTACAGCATGGCCTTAGAGCAAGGCAAAGGCGCGCTGGGTGGGGGGGAGGGGCTGGCTGCTGTGCAGGCGTGCCATCTCCCCTGGCCACACTAAGAACTGGCGGGGACACCAGGCACTTCCTCCTCCAGAGCACGGCGGTTATTTGTCCCTGGTGGACGCCGGGGTATGGGGGGGGGGCCGAGCTCCACTGCTGACAGGCGCCGGGCGTCCCTTACCCGGCGCTAACGGGCTGCCCCGCAGCGGTTCCCATCCAGGGATACCGCGCGCAGTATTCTTACCTAATCTCCAGCCCCACCGCCGCTTCAGCCCTGGGAGCAGACATGTCCCGCTAGCAGGGAAACGCCACTCCTGCTCAGACTCACTGCTCTGTGCTAGGACGCAGCTCCGGCGGGGGTTGGTGTAGGAACGGCGGTCCTGACTTCCGCTGGACTGTCAGGGCCGACCGCTCAATCCCGCTGACTCCAGTCAGCCGAACTCTTCAAAACTTTAGGGGCTCTTCTGATAGCCCCCCTGCAACCTCTCCTGCCGGGGCACCACACTAAACTGAGTAATGCCCTGGCTGGGAGGCGGGGTATGGAGGGGGAACAGAAGTTAACTGCATGGTGCCCAATGCCTACGTCATCCACCTATACTCCAAGGTCACCTGTGGACCCTAAGGAACCTTAAGTAGAAAGATAAGATATAGGGTCCAGTGCACATTCATTGATCTAATGTATCCGTATTATGTTTTCTGAATAGTTTCATATAACTTATTAGCTACTTCTAAAATATGGAGTTCAGATATATTGCAAAATATTAAAAACATTGTATATAGAAAATAATATGAAAAATGTATGAAATAAATGATTAAAACACTTCCTGTTGCTGCCGGTCTATTGGACCTCCCTGTCTTTCAATATATAGTCAAGTGGTAAAGCTGTCAAGTGTTTGCAGCACTATTAATAGTTAATGGGTATCTCTAGTACCTATAGGTTGTCCCCTCTTGAATATATGCCTTGTATTTCAATAAGCTCTATGAAAAGGACATTTAGTAATAATTTCAGTTGTAACAACGTCAGTGTTTATTTGCAACAATTGCATACATTGGTTTATTTCAGGGGATTTATTAATAACAAGAAACAATTCGTTCCAGTAGGACATAGAGCACCATATACCGTAACCAAGGGAGACATATACAGTGAGACTGACCCAGACCCTACTGAGACCACAGCTACAGGGCGCATTGAGCGTGGACCGTGAGCGTCTCATATACACATGGAGGGTAGGCAGAGCAACAGTTACGTGAAGCCCTTTGTAGGGACTGCGTCAGGGTCAGGGTAGTAGTTGCCGCGAGAGCATCTACCTCCCCTAGGCTGCGTTAACCAGCCAGGTATGCTGGCCTCGTGGCAGCAGAAGAGTCTGCTGCTGATCCCCAGCATCAGAAGAAAAAGCCCCGACTGATTTAGGGAGGACGAAGACACTCCCGAGCCCTGACTGCAGCGGCATCTGGTGCGTCTCTTGACACTAAAAAGCAAGAACTGGCGCATGTGATTCCTCGTAAGCGAGGAATCGCCTTACCAGACATCTCAAAACATCCGATGCAGTCCAGGTTGCAGCATTGCTGCTAACTAAGCTCAGCCGCGACCCGCCGAAATCACCAGCACAATTACTGATGTTGCGGCCCGGCGGAGGTAGATGGAGTCGCATTACCTGCATCTTAGTACAGACGAGTAGAGTACTGCTGACTCAAACATAAGAATAAAACCTAAAATAAAAGCTGCCAGAGCAGTCCCCTGTTAAAAAAGTGCGTCTTGATCCTGCTGCACCAAACGAACAACTGAAGTCCTATGGTTAGGGGTGGGGTATATATGGGGAAGGACCTGGGGCATTCTGGGAGCAGAAGCTTTAACTGTTTGGTGCCTGGTCTTCCGACCATAATATCCCAGGTATCCCCTGTGGATCCCGATGGACCCCGAAGAAGAAAAGTATGGTAAAACTAAGACTCTCCCTTGTTAACTCTTTCTTCGAAGTCCATAGGGAGACAATGGGGTGTAGGTGGTACTTGGAGGGACCGGACACCAACAGCAAAGCTTTTCTCTATCCCAGGATGCTCCGGTCTTTCCCCCTATACCCCACCCACAGCCTGAGGGCAACTACGTTTCGTTAACAAGCCCAAGGTAGGAGAGAAGGAATACTGGTACACTGAAGAATCACTCACACAGAAAAGGAAACAAGCGACCAAGAGTAGAAACCTATAGCAGCCAGGTGCGCCAGGGAGGGTGCCCTGTGGACCCTATGGACTTTGAAGAAAGTTAACAAGGGTTTTACCATAACTCTCCATTTTCTTCAGGGTACATAGAACGTATCAAAGGCATAGAATCTAAGAAAGGTGTGGACAGAAGACCACGTGGCCGCCTTGCATAGTTGTTCGGCAGACAAGCCACACCGGGCTGCCCACGAGGGACCCACAGAACGCGTAGAATGATCAGATACTGTAGTCAGCAAAGGAAGGCCAGATTGCATGTCAGCCAGTGAGATAGTCATGGAAAGCCATCTGGCCAGAGTGTTTGTTAGTTGGCCATCCCTTCATGTGGAATCCATCTAGAACAAAGAGGGAGCCAGATTTCCTGATGGAGCTAGTACAGTCCACAAAGATCTTCAGAGCATGGACCACATCCAAAGAGGCCTCTCCTGCCGAGAGGTCTGATAATTGAAAGGCCGGAACCTCAATTTCCTCATTAAGGTGGAAATGAGACCACCTTAGGAAGGAAGTCAGGGCGTGTTTGAAGAACAGCCCTGTCCAGATGAATTATTAGAAAAGGGGAGAGACAGGAAAGCGCCCCTAAATCAGAAACCCTATGGGTTGATACAATAGCCAGAAGAAACAGTCTTCGCAGTGAGCCATTTTACATCTACTGAATCCAGTTCGAATGGAGGTTCCTGAAGTGCGTGGAGAACCATAGACAAATCCCACAGAGCCACAGGAGGGAACAAAAGGGAGGTTGTATACGTAGAACACCTTACAGAAAGGTGTGAACATCCAGGCGAGGAGCAATTCTGCGCTGGAACCAGATGGACAGCGCCTAGCATCTCTGAATTGCACGTCTCTGCTGAGTCCGCCAAGAGCCAAGCCGTTAAAGACAGATGGGCCAGGTCTGGTTGCAGAGGAAGGTCTATGGAGAGACTTTGAAGATCGGCGTACCAATGGCAACTAGGCCAAGCCAGAGCTACAACAGGACCGTGCCACCATCTTGCTTGAACTTCGAAAGAACCAGAGGCAGAAGGGAGACTGGAGGAAAGAGGTACGTCAAATGGAAGGTCCACCTCACAGATAATGGATCCACGATGGCTGCGTCAGGGTCCCTCATCCTGGCCTCGTACACTGGAAGCTTGTGGTTGTGTTGTGAGACCATGAGGTCCACTTCCGGTAGACCCCATTTGCCCACCAGGATCTGAAAGACTTCTGGATTGAGAGACCACTCCCATGCGGAGATGGTGTTCGGCCCATGTGAGAATGCAGGATATTTCTGCCATTGCTGACAGACTTCGAGTGCCTCCTTGATGATTGAGGTAGGCCACTGTTAAGGCGTTGTCGGACTGTACTTATACTGGCCTGCCCTGAAGAATATCCTGAGCCAGAGTGAGGGATTTGTAAATGGCTCGGAGTTCCAGGACATTGATTGGTAGGACCGCCTTGGTTGGAGTCCAGCTCCCTTGGAAGGAGTGCTGGCTGGTCACTGCGCCCCACCCGCGGAGGCTTGTGTCCATGATTAGGCGTGCCCAGTCCGGGATCCAAAAGGGGCAACCCTTATTTAGGTGGGACGTGTAGCCACCAGGATAGGGATCTGAGCAGATGGGGCAGCCCGTTCCACCTGGAGAGTTTCAGGTGTTGTAGGGGCCTTGAGTGAAACTGTGCGAACTACACCATGTCGAAGGTGGACACCATGGATTCTGCATTGCAGAGTGAATTGACACTGACTGTTGAGTAATCTGCACACTCAGTGCTCTAATACAGATATTTTGTCTGCTGTAAGGAAGATTCTCTGAGCCTAAGCATCCAGGAAGGTGCCCAGATGTTATTACTCCCGAGAGCAGTAAGGACTGAATGGCCTTCTGGAGGAGTAGAGCTTTGCTTCGGTCCGATGGAGGTCCTGTGCAAAAGAACAGCTGGGAGGGCCGACTCAGGAATGAGATGCCAGAACTGGGTGAAGAAGTCGGCCTCCCACCCATGGTGAGGCCCGCCCAGTCAGGCTGAAGGCTTGTCCTCAGATTTGGTAGGTGGACGTCTAGTAGCCCAAGTCTGTTTGGTCCTAGGCTTGGAGGCCTTAGTGGAAGCAGACTGCCATGGAAAGGACGGACCTTTCGCTTTTCCAGAGGGACGAAAGCATGACATCTGAGGCTTCGTAGTAGATGCAGAGGGCAAGAACGCTGTCTTGGAAGCTGCCAAGGTAGTCACCCAATTCTGTGCCAAACAGGATCACCCCAGAATAAGGCAGAGTCTCCAAAGCCTTTTTTAGACTCTGAACCTGCCTTCCATGAGCGAAGCCAATCAATATGGTGGGCTACCACGGAAGTAGCAGATTGCCTTGGAAGCTAGACCAGTATCCAAAGCCGCCTATCCTGGAGAGCCATATCCGTAGCTGCTTCACATAAGTAGGAGGCTGCATCCCTAATGTGAGACATGTAGGACAGCTGTTCCCTCAAAGCATCAGAGGGAAATGATCTTCTAGGGCCTCTTCCCAACTCTGTGGGTTTTGCCTCCCAGCCCGTAGTCCTGGCAGGACGAGTAATCGCTCCTGTAAGAGAGTATATAGACTTTAGGCAAGCGTCAATCCTTCTTTCTGTAGTCTCCTTTTTTTTTTTTTAATTCAATAATTTTTATTGTTTTTCAAAAATGAAAAAAACAAAAACAAACATACAACAATTGACAATATAATAGTATCAACCGATATAGAATATATCGGAGTTCACGATAAGATACATAATAGTAATCAACTCAAATAATATACTGTATATTGGAGAGTACAAAAATCATAATAAATAACAAAATTTATAGACCATTGCTATCATAAACCATATGGATATTACAACATGGACCCATAGGCGCCATCTGGGCCTACTTATTCTAGAACAATTTAAATTAGGTTATACGAGCATACTGGATAACTTTGCAGTATGTAGTCCTCAAAAATTACACATATCAGGATAAATAAGTACAGTAAAATATAAAAAAAAAAATACAAATCACTTCCACTTCTGCCAATACATAAATTTAAACAAAATTAAAATACATAGACCACCCCCCCCAGAAACCCCAAAACAACCCTCCCCATAACCCCCCACCCTGTATAACCTAATCTAGGCATACCTGGATCCCCTACCCCGCTACTAACTAATCTAATCTATCTAAATACCAAAATCCCCCCCCATACCAAAAATAAAAATTATAAACAGGGACAAAAATTGAGATGGCCTTAAGCTAGTGGGAACCAACCCCAACTCACAACAGGCCCACAAAATATATTGGATCAAAACCCCTTTTTCCCCTTAGCCAAAATACAAGGATATAAAATGCACTTATACGGCAGAAATAAAACCCCCACCACCTCCCAACTGAAATAAAAACAAATAGTTCCACCGGATAATTGACAGGGGCAATAGGCTAAATGATCTTAAATCAGGCATAATTCTTCTCCCAAGCATAGCAAGGATTAATAATCCTCCCACAATAAAACAAAAAAGACAGTACAATGGTAACATAAGAAATAGGAACATTTAATAAATCAGGATATATACATTTTTTTTTTGCGGTGAGATATAAAATTACCTAAAATGGCGGCAAAGGTGTAACAAAATACATTAAACTCCAGAATACTAATCAGGCCAAGCCTCAGCCTCTTGCAAAACAAGAGAAAAAAAAGTCTCGGACCAGCCCACCCAAAAACAAACTGAAAAGGACATATAATATGGAAAGGATAAATTCAGAATCTTCATCACACCGTGCACAGGAAAAAGAAGGGCTTTTTGGAGAGGCAGCACAAAATCAAAGTACCCATATATTGAGAAATCTTCACCGCCGGATGTAATCTCACCATTTATAGAGGCTATATCCATATATTGATCCTTTGTAGAAAATAATAGCCCTGCAGTCAAAGATCAAGGAGGGATGTAAAATATGAGCAAAGCAATAAGCAATGGCGTCGGGCAGTGTTGGATAGATCATTCTCCACAATTTGAAAGCGGTCGTACTATCAATATCAGGAGTATCACCACCCTCCAGAGTGGGAATGTATGTCACCATATCAGCGAGCCCAGTCTCACTATACGGTAAGTCAGAACAGGGATGAGACAGCACAGTATGCAGGTTCTTCAGTCGAGCCACAATCTTCCTTTCGGACTAAGGCAGGGTACACACTTGAACGATTTGTAATCGTTCCGATTTCCTATCAAATTTCCCTTGAAGGCAGAACTTCCTAAATTGAGCGTACACACTGTCCAATTTCGCATAAGATTTGACGATTTGTTGAATCGGCAAATCGAATGCGCTGTACAGTGTACAGTGGGCTGATCGTCCGGTTGTCCGTACACACTGTGCGATTGGCACCTTATCGTATGCGTCATCTTATGATTGTCTGTGCTGCACAGACAATCATAAGACGTCGCATACGACCAGCGGGAGCGTGCAATTGTGCGTACACACTATGCGATTTACACGATTCATCATTCCAATTACCTTAATCGTGCTGATATCGTCCTGGTGTGTATGTACCCTAAGCAAAAGCCTAAATGAGACGATCCATGCCATGTACAGAGGATAACAGGAGATATGGTAAGAACTTACCTTTGTTATCTCTGTTTCTACGAAGTCCATAGGGTCCACAGGGTTGACCTTGGGGTTATAGCTGGAACAGGATCCATGGGCACCACACAGTTAAGCTTTTAGCTCCCAGGATGCACTTGGGTCCTCCTCTATACCCCGCCCCCGAGCCACAGGCACCTCAGTTGGTAAGCAGCCTAGGCCGGAGGAGAATATGGAACAGAGAGAAGGAAGACTGGAACAAACAAGAAACCATACTCACAGCAATAGGAGACGGAAAACCGGTGACCAGCCACACAGCCCATTTGAAGCCAGGTGCGTCAGGGCGGGCGCCCTGTGGACCCTATGGACTTCGTAGAAACAGAGATAACAAAGGTAAGTTCTTACCATATCTCTTGTTTTCTACTTCAGGGTCCATAGGGGGTCCACAGGGTTGACCTTGGGGATGTCCCAAAGCAGTTCAACTAAGGGCGGGGACGCTCCTGTGCTGAAAGGAGCACCCGGCGCCCAAAGGAAGCATCCTGAGAGGCGAAGGTGTCAAACGCATAGAACCTCAAAAACGTTTGAATAGAAGACCAAGTGGCCGCCTTACACAGCTGAACAGCAGAAGCGCCACTTCTAGCAGCCCAAGAGGGACTTAACAGTGGCTGGCACAGGTAAACCCTCTTGTGCATAAGCCTCACAAATAACGGAACGAAGCCAACGGGCCAACGTTTGTTTGTTGGCAGGCCAACCCCTCTTGTGAAAACCAAAGAGGATAAACAAGGAATCAGACTTCCTAACCGAAGCCGTCCGGTCTACATAAATTCTAAGCGCCCGGACCACATCTAAGGAAGTCTCACCAGCTGAAAGATCAGGGGACTGAAAAGCTGGCACAACAAGTTCCTGATTAATGTGGAACTTCGAGACCACTTTGGGCAAAACTCAGGACGAGTGCGGAGCACCGCTCTGTCCTGGTGAAAAATCAGGAAAGGAGGGCGACAGGAAAGCGCCCCCAATTCAGACACCCTCCTGGCCGAAGCAATTGCCAGGAGAAAAACCGTCTTAAATGTCAGCCACTTGAGCTCCACCGCCTCAAGAGGCTCAAACGGAGGACCCTGCAGGACCCGTAGCACCACCGCCAAGTCCCAAGGAGCCACAGGAGGCACAAAGGGAGGCTGGATCCTGAGAACACCCTGGAAAAAGGTGTGAACGTCTGGTAGTATTGCAATCCGCCGTTGAAACCACACGGACAAGGCTGACACATGAACCTTCAGAGATGCAAGGCGTAAGCAGAGGTCCAATCCTGATTGAAGAAATGCCAAGATCCTAGAAACTCGGAACACCTGAGGATCATAATGTCTGGACTCACACCACTGAAAGTAAGTGTGCCACACCCTGTGATAAATCCGTGCTGAAGCAGGCTTGCGTGCCCTGAGCATGGTACCAATAACCGAACTGGAGAAGCCCCGAGACCTCAAGACGGCTGTCTCAAGAGCCACGCCGTCAAAGACAGCCGACCCAGATCCGGGTAAAGGCAGGGCCCCTGAGACAACAGGTCCCGACGCTGAGGAAGAAGGTACGGAGCGTCGATGGAGAGGCTCCTGAGATCGGAGTACCAAGGACGTCTGGGCCACGCCGGAGCTACCAGCACGAGCGTGCCGCCGTCCTGCTTGAATTTCCGCAGAACCCGAGGAAGCAGGGATAGCGGAGGAAACAGATACGCCAGGTGAAACGTCCATTTCACCGACAGCGCGTCCACCAGACTTGCGCCTGCGTCTCTTGTCCTTGACCCGTAAACGGGCAACTTGTGATTGTGATGGGAGGCCATCAAGTCCAGCTCCGGCAGTCCCCACCTGTCCACGAGTAGCTGAAACACCTCTGGGTGAAGCGACCATTCCCCGGGATGCACGTCGTGACGGCTGAGGAAGTCCGCCTCCCAATTGAGGACTCCGGGGATGAAGACCGCCGAGATCGCCGGAATGTGACCCTCCGCCCAAGTCAGGATATGAGACACCTCCGACATCGCTGCCTGACTGCGAGTTCCGCCTTGGTGGTTGATATACGCCACCGTGGTGGCGTTGTCGGACTGCACCTGTACCGCCCTTCCGTGAAGAGCGGGGCCGGACGACTGCAGGGCCCTGTATACTGCCCGCAGTTCCAGGATGTTGATGGGGAGAAGTGCTTCTTCCACTGACCGACGACCCTGAAGCGACAAAGAGCCGGTCACTGCCCCCCAACCCCGGAGACAGGCATCCGTCGTGAGCAGGACCCAGTCCGGGATCCAAAATGGGCGCCCCTCGACCAGATGAGCTGTCTGAAGCCACCAAGCCAAAGATTGCCGAACGTCCGGAGACAACACCAGCACCTGAGAGCGGATCCGGTGACGTAACCCGTTCCATTCTGATAGAATCAGCCCCTGCAGGGGCCGGGAATGGAACTGGGCAAATTCCACCATGTCGAATGTCGACACCATGGACCCCAGAACTCTCATAGCCGAATGGACCGACAGACGGCAACGGCTCAGGCAACTGTGTATCCGCAGCTGTAGGGAGGCGACCTTCTCCGGAGTCAGGAAGATCCTTTGCTGACGCGAATCCAGCAGGGCTCCCAAATGAACCATCCGCTGTGATGGAATCAGGGAGGACTTTTTCCAATTTATCAACCACCCGTGTGCTTGCAGGCAAGCGATCGTCAGGTGGAGATGTTGAAGCAGTACCTCCGGGGAGCTCGCCAGCAACAGGAGGTCGTCCAGATACGGCAGCAGCCGTACATTCTGGTTCCGAAGATATGCGGCCATGACCGCCATAATCTTCGTGAACACCCTCGGTGCCGTGGAGAGACCAAAGGGTAGCGCCCGGAACTGATAGTGGTGTTGAAGGATAGCGAACCTCAGATACCGCTGGTGTGAAAATGCTATCGGAACATGGAGGTAGGCGTCCTGGATGTCCAGGGACACCATGTAATCCCCCGGTTCCATCGCCAGAATGATGGAACGTAACGTTTCCATCCTGAACTTGGGAACTCTAAGGAATTTGTTCAGAGACTTCAAGTTGAGGATAGGGCGATGAGAACCATTGGGTTTCTGCACCAGAAACAGAGACGAATAATACCCCGTCCCTCGTTGTGATAGAGGAACGGGAACAATGACCCCTGCTTTCAGCAAGGACTCTATAGCCTCCTGAACCTGTAACGCCTTGGTCTTGTCCTGAGAAGGACTTGTGCAGAAAAACTGGTGGGGTGGTCTGTGCCGAAAAGACAGGGCGTACCCTTGGGAGACCACTTCTCGAACTCAGGCATCCGTGGTGGTATTGTGCCAGCACTGGGCAAATAGAAGAAGTCGGCCTCCCACTCTGAGGTCCCCCAGAGGGAGGCCCGTCCCATCAGGCCGCAGGTTTATCTTCCTGCTTGGAAGAAGGGCGCCGAGCACTCCAGGCTTGCTTCTTGGGTTTAGAGGCAGTCTTACTCGCAGACTCTCTCGGGAAGGACTGACCTTTCGCCTTACCCTGAACCCGAAAGGAACGAAAAGCCGAACTCCGAACCTTAGCAGGCAGTGCCGCCGAAGGGAGGAAGGCCGACTTGGATTTAGCCAGGGTGTCCACTATTTTGTCCAAGTCCGGACCAAATAGTAATTCCCCATTGAAAGGTAAGGCCTCCAGGCCTTTCTTTGAATCAGAGTCCGCTCTCCAGGACCGCAACCACAAGGATCGGCGGCCAGACACCGCTGCAGCCGATACCCGCGAGGTCAGCAGACTAGCATCTAAAGAAGCTTCACCAATGTAAGAAGCAGCGTCCCTCATTTGTCCCAACAACGCTCGCTGGACATCCGGAGCGTCGTCTGGGAAGGTATCTTCCAATGCATTGGCCCACCCCTCAATGGCCTTGGCCACCCAGGAGATGGCCATGGACGGTCGGGCCACCGCCCCGGAGAGGGAGTAAATAGACTTTAAGCAAGTCTCAACTTTCCTGTCCGTGGGATCCTTCAGCGAGGATATCGACGGTAATGGTAAGGTGGCGCCCCGAGTTAAACGGGTGACATGGGAATCCACCGCCGGTGGAGTTTCCCATTTTTAATTAAAAGCCAACCGCTTCTGAGGAAGGAATCTCTTACTGGGCGCCTGCCAAGCTACCGCCATATGATCCGTCAACTGATCCGACAGGGGAAACACCGCAGAAGCCACCTTAGTTTTTTTGAAACTAGGAAACTTCGACTTAGGAACTGGTGCCTCATCCTCTATAAGAAGAATAGCTCGCACCGCCCTAACTAGTGCTCGCACATTAATGGACGACTTGGTATCCATTTCCTGGACCGAGGCGTCCGAGTCAGAGGGTTCCTCAGATGATGGGGAGGTCCCTGATGACACTGAGTCCGATACCTGAGCAGCCCGTGTCATGAGTGGGCGTTTTGAAATCCTAGAAGGCATGTCAGTCTGCAACATTGACTGAAAAGCAGAGGAAGCGGCCGCCAAATTTTGCACGGAGTTGGAGAGCACATCCACCCATGGTGGAGGAGTCGCCATAGGGGCCTGAAAAGGTACCACAGGCTGCTGCGGCACAGGGGAAGCCTGTATATACATAGGCAACCCCGCATAGGGACCTACTGATTGAGACCCAGGAGGACTCCGCAATAACTGCGGGACACCCGGGGAATGGGGGATGGTCGGCTGGGGCACCGCCCTAGTAGGGAGAGCAGTCGGGACCGACAGACGGTCCGCAATAGACACCAGCACTTGAGAAAACATCGCCCACGGTGGTTCCTGCGCCAGAGAAGGTCTGGATGGGCCAGGAGCCACCTGGCATCGACTACACAGGCCATCCTGTGACAAATCCTCCCTATCTACTCCTGCAGAACAGCGTCCGCAGGATGCCAACACCGGAGCCACTGAGCGCTCAACCTCCTCGTCTGACATGACAGAATATATTATATATCTGGCACCAGGGTAGAAGTAAAACGCACTCACCGGTGTGCTGAACAACAGCCCACAATATGGCACTGAGTAGCACACAACTGTATGTGACGGACCTCTCAAATACGTGACCTCAAATACAAGTGAGGTCAGTAGAAACGCCCCTCCCCCACACACCTGTAGGGCTTGTAGGAGAAGTAAAGGGATAGGTATAAGCTGACAGTAAGTAGAAAATAAGCACAGACGGCAGCACTAGCAATAGTCACATACCATGCAGGAAGATATACTCACTGCACCTTTACACTACAATCAACCTGCGCAGATTCAGTGTCTGGGAGGGCTATAGTGCTGTGCACGCTGTCCTTAATCAGGGGATAGGTACACAGGGGGACCGGTCCGCGTGCTCCCTGAGATCTGCGCTGCCACTGGGAAAATGGCCGCTGGAGACCTCAGAGGAGGAGTGGCCGTGTAACTGCAGCTCAGCGACGCCAGACTGCGTGCTGAAAGGCGCGCTGAGCTGAGGGGAGGAGCCGCTGACAGGGAAGGCTTCCTCCCCTGGCTGGCCATAACCCCAGGGATGCTGGCTTCCCGCTTGCCCCTTTATCCCTGGTGGTCTAGTGGTCCCACGGGTTATGGGAGGGGCCCGCCGCCACTGCCAGCAGCCTCCGGTCTGTCCCCCGGACCGGAGGCTAAAGGACTGCATTTAAGGCATTCCGCGCGCCGCCGCTAGCCAGCGACGCGCGGCTTACCTGAATCCCCAGCGACTCCGGCAGCAGTCCTGGGAGGTAGACAGAGTCCGGCTAGTACGGACTCTGCCCTCCCGCCGCGATCCCCAGATCAGTACTGGCGTCGCGGCGCCAGTCGGGGATCAGAGCGGCAGCGTGGGCGTCTGTACAGACAGCCCTTCGCTGCCGTCTTTAGTAAAAAGATTAAAATAAATAAAATCTAACTTAAAATAAAAAGCTTCTGGGGGCTGCTCCTGCAGCCCCCCTGCGCGGTGACCGACTCCGGCCGGGCACCAGCTTACACTGAGGTGCCTGTGGCTCGGGGGCGGGGTATAGAGGAGGACCCAAGTGCATCCTGGGAGCTAAAAGCTTAACTGTGTGGTGCCCATGGATCCTGTTCCAGCTATAACCCCAAGGTCAACCCTGTGGACCCCCTATGGACCCTGAAGTAGAAATAGCCACTACCGCCCAAAAGTTGTTACTGACACGGAGCAGCACTGCAAAATGGCATCCAGGGCCGGTATTTGCGGAGCTGCCCTAACCCACAGATAGCCGCGACTCTACAGGTTAGTCAATTATCCAGCTTCGACAGTGGATAGGTACTGAGACAAGACCAGTTTAAAATTGTATCGCAGCGACGCCATCTTGCGACTGGCCGCAAGACGCCATTTTAGAAAATGAGATCGCAAGACGCCATTTTGCGAATGGCCGCCTAAGCGCCATTTTAGATAAACTTACACTTTAGTACATGTGGCGATATTACTATTAGCAACATGCGATTGCATCTTTCACCATTTCTCATACACACATTAATACGCACAATTGCGCTGTTAACTAGTCACATATTAGAGAATGCATAAGACTTTGTATGAAATCGCTGTTTTATTAGCTTTATGCGCACGCATCAGCCCCAAGTTAACTAGCGTCCTTATATCAAACCCCGCATACTCACACATTACATATTCACACATAAGGTTTAATAAGCTTTAAAGTATAAGATTTAAGTTGGTTCAGTTAGTATAAATGCTGTGAAATAAAGATATTTGATAACTAGGGGTTTATACATGCTAAGAAAGCAGTGTTTGGTTTTGTGGTTTCGTACCGATGCGTACTCTTTCAACAGAATTCCTGTACTATCGGTGTGGAGATCGCATCATGCATTCTCAACTTATGGACCGCACAGACTTCAAGCAACAAAATGTATAACTGTTAGGATTTTGCATGGGGGTGGGAGGGCAGATACCCCCAGTTGTTAGAGGCTGGGTGAGTCTATTTGAACCAACCTGTTAAACTCTCTGTAACAGATGCTTCCTCCCTAGGAAATAATGACATCAGCAACAAACGTCTCTGTTCTCTGGTCTATTCTGGGCGGTTATAAATATGTGTGCTCAAACACTGAGTTCTTAAGTCTTCTTGCTGAATGACGACGGGGTTTCTTGCTGATGCCTATTATCTGGTCCGGAAGCGCTGCTTATGTATACTGTACTTGGGGTCTGTATAATTCCTTTGCGTCTAATTGTGTCTGGATCAATAGCGTGTAACTGACAGTACTTTTTACTTGAATACTACTTTGTGCTTCGGAACCACACGTTCCAAGTCTGGAGTCTTTTATTTACTGTATGACTGCGTACGCAAATTAGCATCATCCTTGAGGTTTATAGGTAGGATTTTAGAAGGTACAGGCAGGGGTATATAGAGGTTCAATTTCAATATCGTTAGTTGGGGGCTCGTAGTAGTGAGGCCACTTACCTACTCACACGGCACATACGGCTATCGATATCTCAGCAAAGGGTGGAGTGGCCACATGCAGGGTTTTCCTGTAACCGCTTTGTGCTGAAAGATCGCTATCCGTTTTCGTGTGAGCAAAGGAAGCCGACTAGAATCCAGGGACAAGAAAGGAAAAAGTCTATTTTCCTTTGTTGATAGAACCTAACGTTTAAAATGGGTGCCGCAGTATTGAGTACGCGGTTGAGTCGCAGTTTTGCGCACAGTAAAAATGCACTTTTGCGTACACAGCTAAAAAGTCATTATACGGTTGTGTGGTACTCGCATTATTGTGTATGCGGCTGGTCGCACAATAGCGTATACGTACTTCCGGTTCTGCTGCCACGTGTTTAAACAAAGCCATTGAGGTCTACCTTTTTCAATTGTTATCAATATCTGGGTTAACGTTTGTTTTTCTGCGCAGGAAAAAAAAAAGTGTGTAACAGTGAATATTTGTTGGACAAAGTTAAGGGTATCGTATGATCCTTAAGGGCTAGGTGCAAGGGTTAGTCTAGCCACTCGGTAAGTAGCTTTACCGTTCTATACAAAGTAGCAGATGTACATGTCTTTGTTGTAGAGAGGTGTGTGGAAGCGGCCGACATATAAACTTCCATAGGTGTGGAAGTTGCCTTACTAAATCTTATCCGGGTGTGTGGGCGCCGCCGACTTAAATCGTCCACAGGTAAGTGAAAGTATCTTGATTGTCTTTCACCAGTTTAAATCTTTATTGAAAAGCGTAGGATTTTGTCTCAGAATGGGAGCCATGCAAACAGTAGAGATGTTAGATAATGATGTGCTGCTAATGGAAGCGCCGATCGGATCGGCCCGTCGTATTATGCATACTAAGTATGGTACTTATGCAATAAGGTATTGTGATGTATGGTTTAAAATGACGATGAAGAGTGTTAGACAGTTTCCCAGAATTGGTAGTTTTGATAAGGATGTATTAGATAATGTCCAGTATCACATCAGTCTGATGCGCTCCGGCAAGAAAAAGGGCAAATATTGTGAATGTTTAAAATTGTGGAAGCATGAAGGGGATGCGTGGCTTAAAAATGTGCAAGCGACGCAAACTAGCGTTGCGAGCGCATTGCCAGAGAATGCATCTGCAACGCTGAATTGCAATACAGCGAGCCGCAAATTGGCGCGCACGTGCAGCAAGGTAGCGTCGTGGAGAGTATTGTCAGCAGTTCACGCTCACCTCCCCCACCTTATGTGGATGGATGTGCAAGTACAGTTACCAAAAATACCCATAAAAATGTAACAAGCAATTTGTACCCTCTCTTAAGCAACCATAAAGAAAATGTTTATGATGTGGATGATGAGCCTACTGTAATGTCTGCCATTTCCCATGCTGTACAAATGATAGATGCTGCATCACCACAATCACGAGTGGTGCCGCCATCTCCATCGGTAACAGCAAGGGAAGTGTTAATGCCCTCTGCACCCGTAGAGGAAGTTGTTCATACCATACGTAGCAGCAGCAGATTAAACCCCCAGCCAGGTAACCAGGTCAGAGGTAGCAACGTTACCGGTCTGCATCCCATTCGGACAATAACTGTTCCGAATGGAAATGCAGATGCGAACGGTGTAGTGCCCACGAGTGAAGTAGTAATGCATTGTCCATGGACAAGAGCAGAACTAGATTCCATCATAAATGATATCCCCGATCCCAAAAAGGAACTAGCCAAATATCAAAGATTTTTGAGAAATTTGGGTAGTTCTCATGAACCAACTAATAAAGATTGGCGTGTGGTGTTAAGGGCCTATCTGCCACGCAATACCGCCGTGACAAAATTTATCACGGATTGTGTATTGGATGGTGACGTTCCCTTAACAGACCAAGAAAACTAAGTTAACATTTCCCGCATTGTGACTCAATTGGGTATATATTTTCCAGTAATAGTTAACTGGAACAAAATTTCACAATCAAGCAAAAGGAGAGTGAAACTGCAGAAGACTATTGTGACCGGGCTCTGCAGGCTATCACCCAGTACACTGGGATAGAAGATATTAAAGATAGCACTCACCACAGGGGAATGATAGTCACGGTACTCATGGACGGTCTGAAGGAGAACTTAAAAACTCGGGTTCAGACCTCACAGCCTGGCTGGAGGGGACTCACAAAAGATAACCTCATAGAGTCCGCCACAGAACATGATAAAAACATCTCAAAAAAGAGGGAGATCCAGAGCGAAAAACTAATGGCTGTCAGTATCCAAGCTCTGGAGGGAATGACTGTAACATCACATCCAACAGACACACTCGCACCTGCCCTCACTAATCAGACAACAACAAACACAGCTCTATTCCACTAACCCATTACAACCACAAGTCCCATACTCATATCCCCCACAATACCCTTACCCTCCCTATCCTTACCCATTATCCTCAACCTTTACCCTCTGCTCAAACCTCACAGCAACGCATGTTTTCACCTGATCCACGGACATGTTTTAATTGTAAACAGGACACTTAAGTAGAAATTGAACAGTAAAACGAGTAGGAACCCCAAATCAGGGAAGACCTGGATATCCCCATAAGGGATATGCACAGAGACCAGCAAATGTCAAGCAGGCACCAGCTCCAATTGTGGCCGTAAATGCTTTATTGGAGAATGGTAGCCAACGCTAGGGGTCAGGTCATACCTGTAGTCTACAGATAGTCAGGTTAACGGGAAGTACTAGGGAAGAACCGGTCATGGGAAGAACCGGTCATGATGGTTGATGTAGCCAGTACTGAATATCCTTTTCTTGTAGACACAGGGGCAACCAGGTCAGTGATGAATTCTCCCGTTAATTTACAGGTGACCAACGAGACAGTACCAACAATGGGTGTAACAGGTAAAGTGGAACATTATCCTTTAACAAAGTCCACAGAGGTTACTATTGGACCGTTGCATACCAGGCATTCTTTCCTTCTGGCTGCTGTGGCTCCTACTAACCTGCTGGGTAGAGACTTGTTATGTAAGATGGGATGTGTTATATACTGCACCCCTGATGGTGTATTTTTAGATATCCCCGAGAGAGTTGCAAACGAGGTGCGGGATGTATTGAACACTCCCCAAAGGATAATGTATCACTCTACAAGTTTAAATGAAAATCCATCCCAGGTAGATGAAATGTTGTCCCAAATTCCAGATTCCCTTTGGACCAAGGATGGACAGGACACTGGATTAATGGCAAGCGTAAGCCCTGTAACGGTAAATTTAAAAGGCATTAGGCAAGCTCCAAAAATTCCCCAGTACCCACTAAAACAGGAGGTAGAATTAGGGGTGTTTCCAATAATAGAGCGATTATTGCAACAGGGAATTTTAGTTCGTACAGCTAGTGTAGCCAACAGTCCCATTTTTCCAGTAAAGAAGAGTGGTGGGAGGGGTTATAGGCTGGTACAAGACCTTAGAGGTGTTAAGGTAGTAGAGAGCCAATTCCCTGTAGTGCCAAATCCAGCTGTCATCCTGATGCAGATCCCACCAAATACAACCCATTTCACTGTCATTGACCTCTGTTCTGCTTTCTTCTCTGTGCCTCTCCACCCTGACTGTCAATACCTATTCGCATTTACATACAGAGGTGTGCAATATACATGGACACGGTTACCCCAAGGTATCAGACAGCCCCAGTATCTTCTCCCAGGCATTGCACGACTGTTTACAATCTTTTTAACCTGTCAATGGATCTGTTCTAATTCAATATGTGGACGATTTATTGCCATGTTCTGACTCGTTTATGTCATGTTTGAATGATACTAAACTTTTGTTACTTCATCTCTTGCATACAGGACACAAGGTGGCTAAGGACAAACTACAGCCGTGCCAATCCAGAGTAAAATATTTGGTACACTGCCTAACCCAGGGGTTACGACATCTTACAAATGATAGAATCCAGGCCATACAAAACATGACACTGCCACAGAATCAACAGCAAATTCGTACCTTCTTGGGAATGTGTGGATATTGCAGAATGTGGATCCCAGGTTTTTCTATTTTGGCCTTGCCTTTACAGGAATTAGTTTCTTCCTCAAAGCCCGATCGTGTCATACACAGAGGAATCAGAGCAGGCTTTCCTTAATCTTAAGGATAGCCTGACAAAAGCTCCTGCATTGGGAATACCTGATTATGAAAAACCTTTTGATTTGTATTGTACAGAAGCCGATGGTTGTGCTGCAGGTGTCCTTACACAAAAACATGGTGATGCCAGTAGGCCCGTAGCATACTACAGTGCCCAATTGAACACGGTAGCAAGATCACTCCCCACTTGTTTGAGAAGTGTAGCAGCTACTGCTCTATTGGTGAGTAAAAGTGAGGACGTAGTACTGGGCCATGATATGATTGTTTACACTCCCCATGCTGTATCTTCTCTGTTGAACTCAGCTCAAACCAGACACGTCTCTTCAGCTAGGTTTACCAAACGGGAACTAGCCCTAATCGCACCCGCAAACATCATTGTTAAGCGTTGCAGCACGCTGAATCCAGCAACGCTTTTACCATATCTACAACATGATGTACAAAGGGTGGAGGGAGACGAGTTGCTGGCGGGAGGTGAGTTCAGCGGACATAATGATACGCACGATTGTATGACATATTTGAATCAGACCTTTACTGCTAGACCTGACATACACGACACACCTTTAGAGAATGTGGATGTGACTTTATACGGATGGACGTTGTCATAGACAAAGACACAGGTGAATTATGTACAGGTTATGCTGTTGTAAATGACAGACATCATAGAAGCTAAACCTCTTGGTCCTCCTCACGCAGCCCAGGTGGCAGAGTTAGTAGCACTAACTAGAGCGTGTGAACTAGCAGCAGGCAAATCTGCTAACATTTACATTGACTCGAGGTATGCGTTCGGGGTGGTGCACGATTTTGGGGCTCTATGGCATCTGAGAAATTTTATGACAGCAGCAGGCACACCAGTTGCACATTCCCGACACATAAAACATCTTTTAGAAGCAATCCAACTGCCCAAAGCGGTGGCAGTAATTAATTGTAAAGCCCATACATGTGAGGATGACACGGTGTCACTAGGCAACAACAGGGCCGATGAATCTGCAAAATGGGCAGCAGGGTTGAAATTTTTTTAGTCGAAGAAAACATTTATGTCTTTCCAAACAATTGATATGCTGAAATTAATTGAGATGCAAAATTTGTGTTCAATTCAGGAAAAATTAATTTGGAAGTCCAAGGGATGTGAGCAAGAGTCCTCCGGGCTCTGGAGGGACGGACAAGGTAAACCAGTAGCCCCCAAGGCATATTACCCCAGCATGGCTGAGGCAGCACACGGTCTAACTCATCTGGGAAAACAAGGTATGTGCAAGTTGGTGAGGGCATACTGGTGCGCACCAGGGTTTTCTTCACAAGCAGAAAAGATAGTAATGTCCTCTCTGACCTGAAGAACATAGGGAAAGCGATCCCTACCGAACCGTCCCACATTCCACCAACTGATGGACCTTTCCAGGTGATACAAATTGATTTCATCCAATTACCACCCTGCAGGAACGTTAAGTATGTATTAGTGTGCACAGACGTATTTTCTAACTGGGTTGAGGCCTACCCATCGGCCACTAATACTGCTGCAGAAACCAGAAAATAAGTGAAGATAAACTTCACAGCAGGCGCTTAATCTGGGCAATTTTTCCACAGCAGCTGTAGTAAATGATAAAGCTGGGGGTTACCCAGCAAAACGCGTTAGATGTTCAAACACCACTCCATTCCAAAAAGGATACATCTGGATCTTTTCTCTCTACTGCTGAAAATCTACCTGGAACGGACTCCGTGGACCATACCAACCTGTTTGGGCAATTTCCAAGGGACAGATGGACGTATATCATCACATTTGAAATACCATTTGGATTGTTAAGTTTCACCACTCCAAGGGACACCATCAGAGCATGATGTCGCTCTAGCCCACTGCGGATCCCTACTATCGTGAGTTTGGTTAGACTTACCCATTTGGAACATTGATTATCTTACCACTGTCATCCTAAGGAGTTCCAGAGATTATATTTATCAATCCTTCCATTTGTATACCGTATGTGCAGGGGTAGCGTTTATTATTGGCCTATACATATATTTCATGATTATCAAATTTTATTACTATTAAAACATTGTATTTTAACCTTGATTGCACTTCATCTGGTTAATCATCAGTTCTCATAGCGCTATAATTTACTAATACTGCTGCATTTACTGCAAAGAAAATAGTTCAGGAATTTGTATGCAGGTACGGTATCCCTAGAATCATTGAAAGTGACAGGGGTACTCATTTCACAGGTGATGTTTTTCAAAATATGTGTAAGCTCATGGGTATTAATAGCCGACTTCATACCCCCTACCGACCGCAAGCCAGTGGCAAGGTAGAGAGGATGAACGGAACTATTAAAAATAAGTTAAGCAAAATTATGGACTGGGATGGTCAGAAGCGTTACCTTTGGTCCTACATAGCATAAGGACCACTCCTAGACCCCCTCTAAATCTGTCCCCATTTGAAATATTGTTCGGTAGACAACCTCATTTGATTATAAGTCCACAGGAAGACTTGAAGAGTAACAACGAAGTAACTGTAAAGTATCTTATATCAATGAGTAAGCAGTTAAAGCAACAGCATCAGAAAAAGGTCAATCAACCGGTGGAGAAACAAGTCGGAGACAAGGCTGATCGTGTGGACCTGTCGCTCGTGAGCTTGTTCCGGGAGGATTGAAAAGGTCGTAGTGAGATACCTGAACTAAGAGAAATTTTGCAGGGTTTGTTGTGACAATGGACGGGCCTGCTGTGTTCATTTTCATATTCTCTTTTAGAGTGTTCACCATCCTGGTAAGTTGGGGATATACAGTGTCTGTGATGAGGGACCGATTGAGGAAACGGGAGCTGATGGCAGTGCTGATGGAGTGGAGTCAGGAGGAATGCAATGCCAATTAGGGGAGTGTCTGACCAATCTTAGTACTGTTATTGTTAAGAGAGCTGTCATTCCGGATACTCGGGGAAGGTGTGGAGGTTTATCGTCTGTAGATTCCTGTATTTGTGAGCTTTGTGGGTCCCTAGTTGATGAGAACTGTATCCAACCTAAATATAACCTGTACTGGGGTGGGTATCCTTTAGAGGATTATCATAGCATGGTAGGCAAAGTGTTAAATCAAACTGATTGCTGGGTGTGTTCATACGTGCCACAGGGACAGCATAACGTAGGGTTGGTGCCATTTCCGCTGAATACCACGGAAATTTTAGAATTGCAAAAAGGGAAAACCTTGGATAGAAAATTTCTCTCATCCAAACCACCTCATTTCAAACTCCATGAATTCCAAGTAGATAGATCACTTTTGTGTTTAAACATAACCAACCCCAATAAACCCGAAGGTTGGGAAGTGACGGGGAATAACCAGACGATGACCTTCTCACAAAGAGCTGATAATGAGTCCATAAACCATGATCTGTTACGCTCAATTAAATCTAGTGGGAAACATTTTAGGTATCGGTATACATTGGAGTTCCACCAAGGAGATTATTGGTAAGGTGCCAGATGGTTATTGAGCTAAAATAATACAGCCAGAGACTTGCATGCACCAGATGGAAAACCCAGAAATAGGACTGTTTGCAAGAGAAATGTGCTTAATGATAATGATGCATATCATCCCTTATGTTCTCCCTGATAATGTATATTTTGTATGAGGAAGAAAAGCGTATAAATAGCTCTCCCCGAGTTCCGAAGGTTTGTGTTACCTGGGAAGAGTAGTCCCAGAAGTTATGACCCTCACACATGTTGAAATGCTTGGTATACATAAAAACACACCATCACCATATCTTCACACGCAATATGAAAACAGAGGCAAGAGAAATATGATACCTGGTGATGTGCATAAAGCCGCTCAGTTAATTAGTGAGACAACTGGCTTTCAAGTTTTAGTGGCACTGGATCCCACCAGGATCGCTCAGGGAACATTAAATTTTAGATATATTCAGGAACTTGCTAAATTGATAGATAATATCACAGAGATGTACGATGACACATTCAGGTATACAGGGAGAGAATTGCAAGCGTACAAGAAAGAACTGGTTCAACACAGGCTAGTGTTAAATTATTTAACTGCTGTTATTGGAGGGTATTGCGTAACGTTAGCCACCCAATTTGGAGTAAAATGTTGCGCCTATATCACCAATGATACCAGCGACCCTAAGGAGGTGAAAGACCGGAAGCTAAAGTGGGAATTTCGTAAGAACCATAATGCTTCAGTGGCTAAAGTAAGGGAAAAATATGAGATATGGTAAGAACTTACCTTTGCTATCTCTATTTCTACGAAGTCCATAGGGTTCCACAGGATACCTTGGGGTATAGGTGATGACGTCAGGCATCGGGCACCATAGAGTTAAGCTTTCAGCCTCCCAGGATGCACTAGGGTCCCCCTCCTATACCCCGCCCCCGAGCCAAGGCATCTCAGTTACGTACTAAGCCAGAGGCCGGAGGAGGAGAAGGAAGAGAGAGAAAAAAGATCTGGACACACACAAGAAACACATTCTCACCAGAGGGAGACGGAAAAACCGGTGACCAGAGCAAAGCCCATCTGCAGCACAGGTGCGACAGGGCGGGAGTCCTGTGGAACCCTATGGACTTCATAGAAATAGAGATAACAAAGGTAAGTTCTTACCATATCTCATTTTCTACTTCAGTGTCCATAGGGTATCCACAGGATACCTTGGGGATGTCCCAAACCAGTATCCTTTAAGGGTGGGGACGCTCCTGTGCTGAAAGGAGAATCCGCCGCCCGAAGGAAGCATCCTGAGAGGCAAAGGTGTCAAGCGCGTAATACCTCACAAAGGTATGGACAGAGGACCACGTGGCCGCCTTGCAGATCTGGACTGCAGAGGCACCACGTCGAGCTGCCCACGAAGGACCCACAGACCTAGTGGAATGAGCCTTTACAGAAGGAGGAACCGGCAGGCCTTCATGAAGATAAGCTTCTGAAATCGCCATACGGATCCAGGCTGCCAAAGTTTGCTTTGAAGCAGGCCAACCCTGTTTACGGAAGCCATAGAGGACAAACAAGGCGTCCGACTTCCTAAACGAAGAAGTGCGGTCAACATAAGTCCTTAAGGCCCGCACAACATCCAAAGTGGCCTCACCCACTGAAAGATCAGGTGAGTTAAAGGCCGGAACAACGATTTCCTCATTAACATGAAACTGGGAAACAACTTTGGGAAGAAACTCGGGCCGAGTGCGGAGCACTGCCCTGTTCCCATGAAAAACCAAGAAAGGGGGTCTACAAGAAAGAGCCCCTAAATTAGAAACACGTCTGGCCGAAGCTATGGCCAGAAGGAAAACAGTCTTAGCTGTTAGCCATTTAAGATCCACTGAGCCCAGTGGTTCAAACGGCGGTCCCTGGAGAGCCCTCAGGACCACAGCCAAGTCCCAAGGCGCCACAGGTGGAACAAATGGCGGCTGAATTTGCAGAACACCTTGCAAAAAGGTGCGCACATCAGGGATTGTAGCAATCCTACAATGAAACCAGACAGACAGGGCAGAAACCTGCACATTCAAGAAGCAAGGCGAAGCCCATGGTCTAGTCCCGCTTGTAGGAAGGCTAGCACTCTAGACAGACGAAACTCCCGAGGTGCATAACCTCTCGGTCGACACCACTGGAAGAACGTATGCCACACGCGATGGTATATTCTCGCGGAAGACGGTTTCCGAGCTCTTAGCATGGTTCGCACTACAGAGCTGGAAAACCCCCTGGACCTTAACATGGCCGTCTCAACAGCCACGCCGTCAAAGACAGGAGAGTCAGGTCCGGGTGAAGACAAGGATCCTGTGACCGAAGGTCCGGTCGTAGCGGCAACCGCAGAGGACTGTCCACAGATAAGCGAACCGGAACGTCCACCGGACGGACAGAGCATCCACCAGAGACGCCTCTTCGTCTCTTGTGCGAGACCCGTACACTGGCAACTTGTTGTGCCGGGCCGCCATGAGGTCGATCTCTGGAAGACCCCACCTGTCCACCAGCAGTTGAAAAACGTCCGGGTGCAGGGACCATTCCCCCGGATGAACGTCCTGGCGACTGAGACAGTCCGCCTCCCAGTTTAGCACTCTGTGAATGAAGACTGCTGATATGGCCGGGAGATTGCGCTCCGCCCATACCAGGATTTGGGACACCTCTACGAGAGCTGCCCGACTTCGGGTTCCTCCTTGCCGATTTATGTAGGCCACGGTGGTAGCGTTGTCCGACTGGACCTGCACTGGGTGACCTTGGAGAAACCGATGTGCCTGCCGGAGGGCATTGAACACCGCGCGGAGCTCCAGAATGTTTATTGGAAGCTCTGTTTCTGCCTGAGTCCACCTGCCCTGGAACAAGTGTGGACCAGAGACTGCTCCCCAGCCCCGAAGACTGGCATCCGTTGTTAATAGGACCCAATTCACCACCCAGAACGGACGACCCTTGTTGAGATGGGTCGTCTGCAACCACCAGGCTAGGGACAGGCGAACCTCCGGAGTGAGCACCATCATCTGGGACTTTAGACTCTGAGGCAGTCCATTCCATTTGGACAGGATCAGGTGAGGCAGAGGTCTGGAGTGAAACGGGGCATATTCCACCGTGTCGAATATGGACACCATGGAGCCCAGTAACCTCATCGCCGAGTGCAGAGACACCCGGCAGCTCTGTAGACAACTGCGCACCCTCAACTGCAAGGCAGAGATCTTTTCCCCCGTCAAAGATCCTTTGCTGTCCGGAGTCCAATAATGTTCTGAGGTGCAGAATCCGCCGAGACGGGATCAGGGTGGACTTCTGCCAGTTTATTAACCAGCCGTGCCGTTGCAGTACCGCCATGGTCAGGTCAGTGGCGTAGAAGGAGCTCCGGAGATCCTGCCACTAAGAGAAGGTCGTCCAAGTACGGCAACATGCGAACTCCCTGCAGCTGCAGGGAAGCCGCCATGACCGCCATCACCTTGGTGAAAACACGAGGTGATGTCGCCAGGCCAAAAGGTAACGCCCGGAACTGAAAGTGGTCGCTGCGGATTGCAAACCTGAGGAACTGCTGATGGCGTAAAAGAATAGGGACATGCAGGTAAGCGTCCTGTATGTCCAATGACACCATGTAGTCCCCAGGTTCCAGCGCCAGAATGATGGACCGTGGGGTCTCCATCGGAAACTTCGGTACCCGCAAAGACTTGTTGAGAGCTTTGAGGTTGAGTATCGGAACAAACGACCCATTGGGTTTCTGCACCAAAAAGAGATTGGAATAGAAACCCTGGCCCTTCTGGGAGAATGGAACAGGCACTATAACTCCAGCCTGGAGCATAGTGTGCAAGACCTTCCGCAGTTCCGTGGCTTTGTTCCGGTCTGATGGCAGACCCGTGGTGAAGAATCGAGACGGGGGTCTGTGCCGGAAGGAGAGGGCATACCCGAGGGAGACCACCTCGAGAACCCAAGTGTCTGTCGTGGTGACCAACCAACACCGGGCGAACTGCAGCAGGCGGCCTCCCACTTTGGGATCCCCCAAAGGGAGGCCCGGACCGTCAGGCCGCCGGTTTGTCATCTGGCTTAGGGGCCAGACGTCTGGTACTCCAGGCCTGCTTCCGGGGCTTGGCCGATTTTTGGGCGCCAGCCTGTCGGGGAAAGGACTGTGCTTTAGGCCTACCCTGGGCCCTATAAGGCCGAAAGGACGACGTACCTGAACCGGAAGGAACTGCAGCAGACGGGAGACATGCCGATTTGGCTGCCGCCAGGGTGGCTACAATTTTGTCCAGGTCCGGACCAAATAGAACTTCTCCATTAAAAGGCAACGCTTCCAAGCCCTTTTTGGAAACAGCGTCCGCCTTCCAAGATCGCAACCATAAGGTGCGACGAGACGCCAGGGTACTAATATCCAAGGCCGCTTCGTTGATATAAGTGGCCGAATCCCGGAGATTGCCGATCAACTCCGTCTGTTCAGCCAAACAGTCGGAATCGAAGAATGCCTCCAACGTATCAGCCCAGCGCTCCATAGCTCTGGCAACCCAACAAATGGTCATAGCTGGCCTAGCTGCCTCCCCCCGCAAGGGAATAAATGGACTTTAGGCAGATATCCACCTTGCGGTCCGTCAGACATGGATGGCATCGGCAATGTGGCACTACGGACTAGGCGTGTCACATGAGAATCCACCTGTGGAGGGGATTCCCACTTCGAAAAATAATTATCCGCAAACGGATAAGCATCCGCCAAACGCCTCTGTGGCTGGTACCGTTTGCCAGGCTGTTTCCACGCCTCCTCTAAATGGTCCACGAATTGACCCGAAAGAGGAAACACTGTGGCGTCACCCTTAATATCCTTAAAAAAGGCATATTTAGATTTGGACACCGGAGGATCTTCGTCCTCAATCACCAAAGCTGTGCGGACTGCCCGAATAAGTCCAGGAATACACACCTTGGACCTAGCGTCCGTTTCTTTAGTACGGAGAGGTTCCTGGTCCGAAAGATCCAGAATATCCCCATCATCAGACGTCACGTCGTCATCCTAAGGAGCAGAGACGCCACCGGCCGCTTATGTGGCCGTAACACAGACTCCCCTTGTAACACATCCGACAAGTGCTGGACAGAACTAGTTAGGGAATTAACCCACGCAGGCTCCTGAGAGACCTGGGGAGGGGAACAGGGGGGCTGTGGGGTACCATCAATTGTCTCGGGAAACCCTGCATGGGTGACGACACCACTGATTTCTGGGACAGTCCCATCTGTGAGAACGCAGGCTGCGGAGCTAACTGGCCCACCAGGGTTCTAAGCGCCTTAGCGAAACAAGCCCAGGGTGGCTCCTGCACCGATGCTGTGACAGTAATTGGCCGCGCCAATAAATAACACTGCCGGCATAGCCCCTGCCGGCTGTGAGACAGGGAAGGCGCGCTCCCCTGGCATGCATTTAACCCCTGGGACGCTGCAGCGCTACCGCGGTCCGCTGTCCCAGAGAGGCAGTGGAAGCACAGGTTAATACCTGGCTCCACGCTGCAGCCAGTCCCCAGGAAGCCCCCTGCCTGGGAAGTTAGGACCATGTTCAGCAGGGTCCCACCGCGGGACCCCTGCTGCTTACCTGTAATCCCCCTTAAATCCGGCCATGGCCCAGAACATCTGGGGTCACCACTAGCTGTGACCCCAGATGCTTACCAGCATCCCCGGATCGGTACCGGCATTCTGGTACCGGCGGGGGTGTAGGGAAGACAGCATGGACGTCAGTACTGACAGTCCATGCTGTACTTCCAGATGTGCAGCCACAGCTGCAAAGAAGAAAACTTCAGGGGCTCTTCTAAGCCCCCATCTAGCAGGTGCATCAGACTCCGGCCGGGCACCACACGAAACTGAGATGCCTTGGCTTGGGGGCGGGGTATAGGAGGGGGACCCTGGTGCATCCTGGGAGGCTGAAAGCTTAACTCTATGGTGCTCGATGCCTGACATCATCACCTATACCCCAAGGTATCCTGTGGATACCCTATGGACCCTGAAGTAGAAAGATAGAAGGATGGGTGTCGTGGCTGAATCCAGTGAAATGTTTCTCAGGTCTAGGGGAATTGGTCCAGGAAATGATCGCCAGCATAGGCAAATTCTTGATCCTTATACTAATTGTCATCATAATAATTGGCATATGCGTCAGATGTGTTCCTATTGTGTTGAAGTGTGGAAAATGTAAGAATAGAGTAAAACGAAAGAATGAAATTATGATGGTGGCCAGTATGAATACCAAGGTAAATGCAGAACTGCATTAGAACCCTGAGCTAGGAAATACCATCATTTAATGTACTATATTTAGACATGTATTATTGAAATGTTATTTTTAAAACACCTCAGATAATGTAAAGTCTCAATTCCCCTTCAAGACTGGTGCATTCCCACACCTTTCACATGATCCTCCAAGATCTGCGGTGTGCGTATAATAGTAGTTTTATGTCCTCACCCAGAGACACATTATCGATGGATTAAGAACCACCTTGAGCCATCCCATAATAACACGAAATAATATGTAAATGTAAGCCTAAGATAAAAATTCCAATAACAGATTGTGATAGCATGTTGTTCACTATCAAAGGGTGGACTGTCGAAGCTGGATAATTGACTGAGACAAGACCAGTTTAAAATTGTATCGCAGTGACGCCATCTTGCGACTGGCCGCAAGACGCCATTTTGCGAATGGCCGCCTAAGCGCCATTTTAGATAAGCTTACACTTTAGTACATGTGGCGATATTACTATTAGCAACATGCGATTGCATCTTTCACCATTTCTCATACACACATTAATACGCACAATTGCGCTGTTAACTAGTCACATATTAGAGAATGCATAAGACTTTGTATGAAATCGCTGTTTTATTAGCTTTATGCGCACGCATCAGCCCCAAGTTAACTAGCGTCCTTATATCAAACCCCGCATACTCACACATTACATATTCACACATAAGGTTTAATAAGCTTTAAAGTATAAGATTTAAGTTGGTTCAGTTAGTATAAATGCTGTGAAATAAAGATATTTGATAACTAGGGGTTTATACATGCTAAGAAAGCAGTGTTTGGTTTCGTACTGATGCGTACTCTTTCAACAGAATTCCGATACTATCTGTGTGGAGATCGCATCATGCATTCTCAACTTATGGACCGCACAGACTTCAGGCAACAAAATGTATAACTGTTAGGATTTTGCATGGGGGCGGGAGGGCAGAGACCCCCAGTTGTTAGAGGCTGGGTGAGTCTATTTGAACCAACCTGTTAAACTCTCTGTAACAGATGCTTCCTCCCTGGGAACCAATGACATCAGCAACAAACGTCTCTATTGTCCGGTCTATTCTGGGGGGGTATAAATATGTGTGCTCAAACACTGGGTCCTTAGTCTTCTTGCTGAATGCCGACGGGGTTTCTTGCTGATGCCTATCATCTGGTCCGGAAGCGCTGCTTATGTATACTGTACTTGGGGTCTGTATAATTCCTTTGCGTCTAATTGTGTCTGGATCAATAGCGTGTAACTGACTGTACTTTTTACTTGAATAATACTTTGTGCTTCGGAACCACACGTTCCAAGTCTGGAGTCTTTTATAAACTGTATGACTGCGTACGTAAATTAGCGTCATCCTTAGAGGTTTATAGGTAGGAATTTAGAAGGTACAGGCAGGGGTATATAAAGGTTCAATTTCAATATCGTTATCACCCACCTAGGAGACAGACCGGGAGACAGAAGAGGGGTCATCGCTGGAGTCAGGAGTTGCATCAACCGTAAAAATCAGATCCAAGTTGGCGCCCGCGATGAGGAGGCACAGCAGGAGAAACTATCAGCGCCTATATCACCGCAACCTGGGGAGACGAGCAGGCCAAGGGGCTCCTGGAACGTGGAGAGGTAAGTCACCAACAATATGCCAGTGTGAAGGTCCAGGCAAAGATCTAGGATAGGTGCGTCGGATATTTGGGCCTAGGAACTACAGAATCAGCTTCCTTTCACTAGCCTGTCCAGGCCACCATCTGTAGTCTCCTTTAAGGAGATTGCAATGTGTATAGGTAAGGTAGCATTCTTAACTAAGAGTGTCACGTGGGAATCCACTGCTGAGGGAATTTCCCATTTAGTGCAATTGGTAGCGGGAAGAAGGTAAAAGGAAATCAAGCGTTTAGGCAGTTGAAACCTTTTACATATTTCATGCTTCACACATAAGATAGCTGAGTGAGGAAACTCTGGCAAAACTACCTGCTGTCGCTTAAATAGTGTCTCTTTTGACTTAGGAGTGGGTTCTGCCTCATCTATTTGAAGAAGAGATTTTACAACTCTCAGAAATGCAGTATATTCAATTTAGCGGGGGGTTCCTCGTCTCCTGAGGGGGAGTCAGAGTGAGAGAGGTCCGAGTCTTCTGCCTCCCCAGATGATAAGTCGGATAGCTAGGTGGACTGGGAAGAGAACACAGCATGCTTAGTAGGTTTACTAGGTAAGGGTTTCTCCTTTTGCAGCATTTGTTGAAAGGCAGTAGAGGTAGCCGCCAGACTCTGCACAGAGGTAGAAAGTACATCTACCCATGGGGGAGGCAAAGAATTCGCAGGGAGTACCTGCTGTGGCCATCCCATAGGGCAGCTATTACAGGGACCGCTAGGCGGTCCGCAATTTTTGGCAACAGCTGTGAAAAAGCAGCCCAGGGGAGTCATGAGGAGAAGAAGCAGGGGCTGATGGGCCAGGTGCCGTATAACAGGGTGCACATAGACCATCTTGAATGAGAGAATATGAAGCTAAGGGCCATATTCAATTAGAGTCAAAATCGGCAGTTTTCACCGTCGTTTGCGAATCGGCCGTCTGATTGGCCGATATATTGTCCGCGATCAGCCGATTTCGCCAACGAACTTTTCTCCAGCCTACGGCAGGTGAAAAAAAAATTATCAAAATCCCTATTTTTGGTAAAAATGTGGGGGATTTCTTACAGAACCCTTTGGACAGCCCCCCTAATGATACTTTAGCGGAAACATTTTTTGTAAATTACGTAGTGTGGTGAAAAACGACAGCTGAAATTTTGGTCCAAATTTTTTTTCCCGTGACAAATGCGTTTAACGTATTGGGTCTGGTATTTCGGAGGGCCATAAGGCTGTGCCAAGCGTTTCAAACATCGCACGTGGCTGGCACAGGTGGTTTTTTAAAACCACTAAAAAACACACCTGCGCAAGCCACGTGCGATGTTTAACACACTTGGTGCATCCTTATGGTCCTCCGAAATACCAGCCCCAATTAAATGAATTTTTCATGGGAAAAAAAAAATTTGGGACCAAAATTTCAGCTGTCGTTTTTCACCAAAGTACGCAATTTACAAAAATAAAATTTCGCTAGAGAATCATTAGGGGGGCTGTCCAAAGGGTTCTGTAAGAAATCCCCACATTTTTACACAAAAATTGGGAGTTTGCACATTTTCCTCCTTTTTTAAAAAGGAGAAAAGTTTTCTCCATTTTTACATTTAAAAAAAAAAAAAAAAAAACGGCGATAAATTATCGTCGACGCGATATCGCCGAAAAATCACCAATAGCGGGTTTAATAATATCGCGGGTAATTGAATATGACCCTAAGGGCCACATTCAATTAGACGCGAAAAGTCGGAATTCGCAGAAAAGTATGGCGGATGACGTCATTTCGCCAAGCGTAAAGTTTGCCCCTTATTCAATTCCAAAGACTTTTCGGAGATGCAAAAAGTCAATGCAATGTAATAGGCGGAAAAGTTTCGCCTCTGAATAGCAGCCAAAAAGAAATAAATCGCAGAATTGCCGTTTTGGGGTGCAAACGTCGGGAATCCCCCCTACACCCATGGGACAGTCCCCCAAAGATACACTCAAAAAAATTTTTTTTAGAACACCCCAAAAAGTACTTTCATTCTGGGGGCAAAAAAGTTCAAAGTTGGGGAGACAAACATAAAAACTAGCGAGATAAGACTTCTGGGGGGTCCCCAAGTACGGGGCAGGTGTTTTTATGATTGCAGGTGCTTGCGGAAGGTGGATTTTTGACTTATTTTAAAACTTCACTTTAGCAACTTAAAAATATGCTAGCCCCCATTTTCAAGTACCCCAAATGTCCTGGGAGTAGTTCTTTTCACAAAAAAATACTGCTTAATGCTATTCTTCACCACTTGTGTTAATGCACTAATTGGCACCCATTGTATCAACTTAAGTACCCCAAATACCTTCATTAGGGCTAATTGGGGGCATCTATAGTGATCCCCAATGTTAGTGCATATTTTGGGGCGTCAGATTGAGTTCCCCATTTTTGCCAGGGCTTTTCGCCTATTTCAGTTCCGCAGGGTGCTCTTTTTGCGTCCTAAATGAATACGGCGAATAGTGGGAGCGCGCCCTATACTTTTCCGCATGCAAAACACGCGATGTAGCTGAAAAGCCCAGCAGGTGAAAAAGTATCGCGGGTGCAATATGGCCCTAAGTCTGCTAAACAGGACCTGCAAGACACCAGAGTGTGAGCAGCAGGCTGCTTGTTATTCTTGCCTTTGCTAGACATAGCTGCAAGGATAATGTAGCACACAATCTGGCACATTACCGTGAGCAACCCAGATATATGTACAATATGGCACAATATAGTGTGCAACACAGATATACAGTATGTGATAGCCCTCACAAATATAGGTAGATGTGAGGTACAATATCTCAGTATTTCAGAGTTATTATGAAAGAAAGGAAAAGGTATAAGCGGACAGTTGAGAAAAATAGACAGCAGCGCTAGCACAAGTCACATACAAAGCAGAGCATACAATATAACTGCAGTGGGCACCAAATTCAACTACACAGACCGCAGTGGCTGGTAGGAAATAGCGCTGTATAACCTGGCTCCTGGGAGAGGCAGCCAGGGAGACTGGACCCAGTGTTCCCGGAGACCTGAGGCTATGGAAAATAGCTGCAGTGAGTCTCTGAGGGGGCGAAGGGTGAGGGAGGAGCAGCTCAGGGGTGGCAAGACTGCAGTAGAATGGCGCCCTGAGCTGGGAGAGGGGCCACAGAGAGAGGGCCTTCTCCCCTATCAACCACCAGGTCCCTGGCCTTAACTGTTCCCTGCGCCAGTATAGTTTATACCCTGGTGGTCTAATGGAGTCCGGACGACCCGGTGTCCACATCAGCGCCTCCGGTCTGTCTCCTAAGACCAGAGGCAAGACTGCGCATAGATGCTGGTCCCCCCCGCCTTACCTGTCCCCTTGAGTCCAGGCTGCAATCTGGGGTCAGAGGAGCCCTGCTAGCTAGGTCATTCCGGAGCCACACCGAGAGAACCTAGCAGAGGGCTGGAGTCACGGTGCCGTGGAAGGGTGATAGAGCAGCAGTAGGGACGTCCAGAGGACTGTCCAGCGCTGCTTGCTCTGTATGAAAATAAAAATAAATCATAAAAACCTTTTTACCAGGTTCTCACTATTCCATTATCGCGTGTGCAATAATTTTTTGCAAAAACTGCTCTTATTGCACCTAATTGAATCTGACCCTTACTGTTGAATCCCTTCTCGGACAATGCTCCCAATATCTCACCCCTGCTCTATAGGCTTAGTGGTCATTTATAACATTACAAAAGGCATTAATATTTATATGGTGTCACGGTAAGGGATGAAATATTTAGAAGTTTACAAGCTTTTCCTCACTTACCTGGGTACGGGGTAGGAAGGTACCCCCCAAACGAAAGTAGACCTATCACTCTGCAAATCTGTAATATATGATTTATTTCCATCAATGTATTGCATTTCAAACACTACAAAATTGCACCTTTGGGTCTGCTGTAATGCCTAGCACATCAGAAAGCCACTGTTACACAGAGGGTATTAACAACATAGGCTACAAACACAAGCTATCACTGGTACCAATTACATTAACTTGCTGATCTTGGAGAGATCACATGGCCCATACTGGAGGTTCTAGAGAGTTAAAATCATTACATTTGAAGTGTTCACCAATGACAATTCTATTATACAGTTATAATGCACCAAGTGTCTAAATTTCACCATGATTTACTGCAAGCTCTATTATGCCCAGCTACTGGAAACCACATACTCCAAGGAAGTCAGAAATCATGAGGCTGGAGTAGTAAATAGAGTAATAACAGAAGTGAAGACAAACTCAAATGATTTTCATTATAACTTTTTATGTCACATTGACTATACATTTTTATATTAACAGATTTACCTTTATGCAGTTAGCCGTAAGTGAGAAAGTGTTCTAATATGTATGTAAAATAAAATATCCTTATACCTTCGTCCCAGTCTTCATTACAAGGTGGAGTCTCCCAACGACTTGGGCTCACTTCTCTCTTGTACATGCTCTTTTCATCAACTAAAAGCCAAATAAAGAGGTTTATGGTAATTTAATATATAGTATTGAAAGATTGTATGTTAGAGGTGTATTTGGATGTTTCTAAAAGGGTCTTTAAATGAGACAAATATATACTTACAGGTATTTTAATGCACCCCCACTTTAAAAAGAACATTCATTTTGCAAAAAAACATTTTCTATCATAATTTGACTTCTTTTGAAGTATGCATAGAACAGCCATTTGACACTTTTAGAACCCCAAAAACTTTTATTACGGCCACTAATACACATCTTTTGTTTTCCTTTATCACTTTGAAGAAGAGATATGGTAAGAACTTACCTTTGTTATCTCTGTTTCTATGAAGTCCATAGGGTCCACAGGGTTGACCTTGGGGTATAGCTGGATCTGGATCCATGGGCACCACGCAGTTAAAGCTCTGCTGCTCCCAGGATGCACTTGGGTCCGTCCTCCTCTATACCCCACCCCCGAGACCAGGCACCTCAGTTGGTAAGCAGCCAAGGCCGGAGGAGGAGACTAAACAGAGAGAAGGAAGACTGGAACACACAAGAAACCATACTCACAGAAATGGGAGACGGAAAACCGGTGACCAGCCACACAGCCCATATGAAGCCAGGTGCGTCAGGGCGGGTGCCCTGTGGACTTCGTAGAAACAGAGATAACAAAGGTAAGTTCTTACCGTCTCTCTTGTTTTCTACTTCAGGGTCCATAGGGGGTCCACAGGGTTGACTTTGGGGATGTCCCAAAGCAGTTCAACTAAGGGCGGGGACGCTCCTGTGCTGAAAGGAGAACCCGGCGCCCAAAGGATGCATCCTGAGAGGCGAAGGTGTCAAACGCATAGAACCTCAAAAACGTCTGAATGGAAGACCAGGTGGCCGCCTTACACAGCTGAACAGCAGAGGCGCTACGTCTAGCAGCCCAAGAGGGACCCACAGAACGAGTGGAATGAGCCTTAACCGAGGCTGGCACAGGTAAACCCTCCTGTGCATAAGCCTCCCAAATAAAGGAACAAAGCCAACGGGCTAACGTTTGTTTGTTGGCAGGCCAACCCATCCTGTGAAAACCAAAGAGGAAAAACAATGAATCAGACTTCCTAACCGAAGCAGTCCGGTCCACATAGATTCTAAGCGCACGGACTACATCTAAGGAAGCCTCACCAGCGGAAAGATCAGGAGCTGGCACAACAAGTTCCTGATTGATGTGGAACTTCGAAACCACTTTAGGTAAAAACTCAGGACGAGTGCGGAGCACCGCTCTGTCCTTGTGAAAAATCAGAAAAGGGGGGCGACAGGAAAGCGCCCCCAACTCTGACACCCTCCTGGCAGAAGCAATTGCCAGGAGAAAAACGGTCTTAAACGTCAACCACTTGAGCTCCGACTCAAGAGGCTCAAAAGGAGGACCCTGCAGGACCCGTAGAACCACCAACAAGTCCCAAGGAGCCACAAAGGGAAGCTGGATTCGGAGAACATCTTGGAAAAAGGTGTGAACATCTGGCAGTGTAGCAATTAGTCGTTGGAAGCACACGGACAAAGCGGACAACCTTCAGAGAGGCAAGGTTGTAAGCCGAGGTCCAAACCTGATTGAGGAAATTCCAAGATCCTAGAAACTCGGAACACCTGAGGATCATAGCTTCTGGACTCACACCACTGAAAGTAAGTGCGCCACACCCTGTGGTAAATCCATGCGGAAGCAGGCTTGCGTGCCCTGAGCATGGTACTAATAACCGAACCAGAGAAGCCCCGAGACCTTAAGACGGCTGTCTCAAGACCCACGTCGTCAAAGACAGCCGACCCAGATCCGGGTAAAGGCAGGGCCCTTGAGACAATAGGTCCTGACGCTGAGGAAGGTACGGAGCGTCAATGGAGAGGCTCCTCAGATCGGAGTACCAAGGACGTCTGGGCCACACCGGAGCCACCAGCACGACCGTGCCACCGTCCTGCTTGAATTTCGCAGGACCCGAGGTAGCAAGGATATCGGAGGAAACAGATACGCCAGCTGAAACGTCCATTTCACCGACATCGCGTCCACCAGACATGCGCCTGCGTCTCTTGTCCTTGACCCGTAAACGGGCAACTTGTGATTGTGACGGGAGGCCATCAAATCCAGCTCCGGCAGCCCCCATCTGTCCACGAGTAGCTGAAACACCTCTGGGTGAAGCGACCATTCCTCTGGATGCACGTCGTGACGGCTGAGGAAGTCCGCCTCCCAATTGAGGACTCCGGGGATGAAGACTGCCGAGATCGCTGGAATGTGGCACTCCGCCCAAGCAAGGATGAGAGACACCTCCGACATCGCAGTCCGCCTGCGAGTTCCTCCCTGGTGGTTGATATACGCCACCGTGGTGGCGTTGTCGGACTGCACCTGAACTGCCATTCCATGAAGAGCGGGGCCGGATGACTGAAGGGCCCTGTATACCGCCCGCAGTTCCAGGATGTTGATGGGGAGAAGTGCTTCTTCCGCAGACCAACGACCCTGAAGTGACGAGCCGGTCACTGCCCCCCAACCCTGGAGACTGGCATCCATCGTGATCAGGACCCAGTCCGGGATCCAAAAGGGGCGCCCCTCGACCAGATGAGCTGTCTGAAGCCACCAAGCCAAAGACTGCCGAACCTCCGGGGACAACACCAGCATCTGAGAGCGGATCCGGTGAGGTAACCCGTTCCATTCCGATAGAATCAGCCCCTGCAGGGGCCGGGAATGGAACTGGGCAAATTCCACCATGTCGAATGTCGACACCATGGACCCCAGAACTCTCATAGCCGAATGGACAGACAGGCGGCAACTGTGTATCCGCAGCTGTAGGGAGAACACCTTCTCCGGAGTCAGGAATCCTTTGCTGATGAGAATCCAGCAGGGCTCCCAAATGAGCCATCCGCTGTGATGGAATCAGGGAGGCCTTTCTCCAATTTATCAACCACCCGTGCGCTTGCAGGCAAGCGATCGTCAGGTGGAGATGTTGAAGCAGTACCTCCAGGGAGCTCGCCAGCAAAAGGAGGTCGTCCAGATACGGCTGCAGCCGTACATTCTGGTTCCGAAGATGTGCGGCCATGACTGCCATAACTTTGGTGGATACCATCGGTGGCGTGGAGAGGCCAAAGGGTAGCGCCCGGAACTGATAATGATGCTGAAGGACAGCGAACCTCAGATACCGATGGTGCGAAGGTGCTATCGGAACATGGAGGTAGGTGCCCTGGATATCCAGGGACACCATGTAATCCCCAGGTTCCGTGATGGAACGTAACGTTTCCATCCCGAATTTGGGAACTCTGAAGAATTTGTTCAGAGACTTCAAATTGAGGATAGGGCGATGAGAACCATTGGGTTTCTGCACCAGAAACAGAGACGAATAATACCCCGTCCCTCGTTGTGATTGAGGAACGGGAACAATGACCCCTGCTTTCAGCAAGGACTCTATAGCCTCCTGAATCTGTAAAGCCTTGGTTTTGTCCTGAGAAGCACTCGTGCAGAAAAACTGGTGGGGCGGTCTGTGCCGAAAAGACAGGGCGTACCCCTAGGAGACCACTTCTCGAACCCAGGCATCCGTGGTGGTATTGTGCCAGCACTGGGCAAATTGAAGAAGTCGGCCTCCCACTCTGGGGTCCCCCAGAGGGAGGCCCATCCCATCAGGCAGAAGGTTTATCCTCCTGCTTGAAGAAGGGCGGCTGGCAGGCACTCCAGGACTGCTTGTTGGGCTTAGAGGCGGTCTTCCCGACTGCCTCGGGATGGACTGACCTTTGGCCTTGCCCTGAACCCGAAAGGACCGAAAGGCGGAGCTCCGCAGTTTGGTTGGTGCTGAAGCCGAAGGGAGGAAGGCTGATTTAGACTTAGCCAGAGAATCCACTATTTTGTCCAAGTCTGGACCAAATAGCAACTCTCCATTAAAAGGTAAAGCCTCCAGGCCCTTTTGGAGTCTGCGTCAGCTCTCCAGGACCGCAGCCACAAGGACCGACGCAGCGACACAGCTGCAGCCGACACCCTAGAGGTCAGCAGGCTTGCATCCAACGATGCTTCCCCAATGTAGGAAGCCGCATCTCTCATTTGTCCTATCAACGCTCTCTGGATATCCGGAGAATTGGCCCATCTCTCGATGGCCTTAGCCACCCAAGAGATGGCCATGGACGGGCCACTGCCCCAGAGAGAGAGTAGATAGACTTTAAACAAGTCTCCACTTCCCTGTCCGTGGGATCCTTCGGGGAGGAGATAGACGGTTAAGGCAACGTAGCGCTTTTAATTAAGCGGGTGACATGGGAATCCACCGCAGGTGGCGTTTCCCATTTCCTGCAATGAGCCTAGGGAAAAGGATAGTTGGATGCCAACCGTTTCTGCGGTTGGAATCTCTTGCTGGGCAACTGCCAGGCCCCCGCGATATGATCAGTCAACTAACTGTTCGGATAGGGGAAAAACAGTCGAAGCTACTTTCGCCTTTTTAAAATTAGGATACTTCGACCTGGGAGCCGGCGCATCCTCCTCTATATGAAGGATGGCCCGCACCGCCCTGACCAATACCGGCACATTAATGGAGGACTTAGTCTCCACCTCCTGGGCCCCGGCATCCGAGTCAGAGTCCTCATGGACCTATCCGTCATCCGAAGACACATCCGTGTCTGAACTGCGCAGCCAGTGAAGCCAGAACGGGTCGCTTGGACGCCTTTGGGGGAAAATCACTGTGTAACATCGACTGAAAAGCCGATGACGAGGCTGCCAGGCTCTGAACAGAGCTGGAGAGGACATCCACCCAGGGAGGGGATACCCCGCCTGAGGATACCCCTGAAAGGGTACCATTGACTGCTGCGTCACCGTGGGAGACTGTACGTACACAGGCAGTCCCGCATAGACCCACAGTCTGAGACCCGGGAGGAGACTGCACCGGAAGCGTAACACCCGGGGAACGGGGGATGGTAGGCTGGGGCAACGCTCTAAAAGGGACCGCAAGCCGGTCCGCGATTGACGCCAGCACTTGTGTAAACATCGCCCAAAGAGGATCCTGTGCCACCGGGGGTTTAGAGGGACCAGGTACCAGCTGGCACCGCCAGCATAGACCGTCCGGAGACAAATCCACCCCATCAACCCCTGCAGAACAGCGCCGGCAGGAAAACAACACAGGAGCCACGGAGCGCTCATTCTCCTCATCAGACATGACACAATAACTTTGCAATAAAAGTGCATCACCGAAAGAGGTGGGGCGTATAACACCTGCGCACTCCCAAGTATGCAACACAAACAGCCCACAATATGGTACTGTGTAGCACACCACTGTATGTGACGGACCTCACAAATACGTAGATCTATATAATTGAGGTACACAGAAAGAACACCCCTCCCCCACACACCTGCGAGCCTGTAGGAGAAGGAAAGGGATAGTGATAAGATGACAGTCAGCAGAAAATTAGCACAGACAGCAGCACTAGCAAAAGTCACATACCATGCAGGAAGTTATACTCACTGCACCTTTCGCTACAATCAACTTCCCAGATTCAGTGTCTGGGAGGGCTATAGCGCTTCGAACACTGTCCTTTGCAGGGGAGAGGTAAGCAGGGGGACCGGTCCACGCACCGCCTGGGAGATCTGCGTTGCCACTGAGAAGATGGCCGCCAGAGAGCTCTGAGGAGGAGTGGCCATAAGAGGAACAGCCAGTGACGCCAGCACGCATTAGAGAAGGCGCGCTGGGCTGAGGGGAGGAGCTGCTAAACCAAGGAAGGCTGTCTCCCCTGGCTAGCAATTAACCCCAGGGACACTGGTTCCCTTCGAGCAATTACTCCCTGGTGGTCCAGTGGGGTATGCCTGTGAAGTGGGAGCCCGCCGCCGCTATTAGCGCCGCCGGTCTGTCCCCAGAGACCGGCGGCTGATGACAATTTGTATCTCCCCGCGCGCAGCGTAAAGCGCTGCACGCAGCTTACCTGGCTCCGTGCGTCTGGCAGCAGTCAGTGGGAGGTCCCGGAGCCACGCTAGCACTGACTCCGGGGTCCCACTGCGATCCCCAGATCAGTACTGGCGTCGCAGAGTCAGCGGGGCTGTTGGAGCAGCAGCGTGGATGTCCAGATGGACGCTGCCGCTCAGAAGATAGTAAAAATAAATAAATAAAATCATCTTCTTTAAAAAAATAAAAATAAAGCTTAGGGGCTGCTTATACAGCCCCACTGCCCAGGGTGACCAGACTCCGGCCGGGCACCAACTAAAACTGAGGTGCCTGGGGCTCGTGGGCGAGGTATAGAGGAGGATGGACCCAAGTGCATCCTGGGAGCAGCAAAGCTTTAACTGTGTGGTGCCTGCGGATCCAGATCCAGCTATACCCCAAGGTCAACCCTGTGGACCCCCTATGGACCGTGAAGTAGAAAGGAGATCTACAAGATAATGCAGCTAATAGGATTTTTTTTTAACCCTAGTGTGTATGTGAGCATGTGATAGGGAATATAGATTGTAAGCTACACTGGGGCAGGGACTGATGTGATGGCCAAATATTCTCTAACTGGTAATAACTAAAAGTTGACATCATATTGAAGTAAATTATATCGGAGCAGATTGCATTCATTTCAATGTGTATGTGTTAATTTTTAGTATGTATGTCTTATGTTGGCTGTCCATTTTTTATACACACTTATCCAATAATGGCACTGCCTCGTATTTGCATGACAAATTTTTTTAGTAAAAAAATTTTTTGGCACAGAATATTGATGCATCTATATGTTCCTGAGGTCTGCTCTCAGGTCTTATGTGTAGCTTTTTCTTTTCACCACAAGATGGCGATAGTTAATTGTATATAATATATTTATATTTTGACACTTGTAAGCACTTTATATATGTATTTTATGTTTTGGATCAGTACAGGCATTGTTCTTTTATCATTGTATGTCTGTTCTTTTTGTTATCTTAATGAAGTGTATTATTTGTTTGTTTAGGCAACCAGCCGGGTGCTGGATTGCGTCACTTCCGGTTTTCGGATGCCGCAACCGAAAGTGTGCAGTCTGAGCGCCGGCGGAGTGCAGTGGGAGACAGCATGATGGGCACAATGAGTAAGGTATTTAAAGTCACTGTTTTCTGTATTTGTTATTGTGTGTTCCTGAAGAGAGATATATAGATATATATTTTATGCAATTGCCCTCACAAATATAGGCAGATGTGAGGTACGATACTTTAGTGTGCCAGGGTATTGTAGACTAAAGGGAAAGGCATCAGCTGAAAGTAATAGGAAACATACAGCAGCGCTAGCACAAGTCACATACAAATGCACAAGTCACATACAAATGCAGAACAACAAGAGATATGGTAAGAACTTACCTTTGTTATCTCTGTTTCTACGAAGTCCATAGGGTCCACAGGGTTGACCATGGGGTATAGCTGGATCTGGATCCATGGGCACCACGCAGTTAAAGCTTTAGCTGCTCCCAGGATGCACTTGGGTCCGTCCTCCTCTATACCCCACCCCCGAGCCACAGCACCTCAGGTGGCAAGCAGCCAAGGCCGGAGGAGGAGACTAAACAGAGAGAAGGAAGACTGGAACACACAAGAAACCATACTCACAGAAATGGGAGACGGAAAACCGGTGACCAGCCACACAGCCCATTTGAAGCCAGGTGCGTCAGGGCGGGCGCCCTGTGGACCCTATGGACTTCGTAGAAACAGAGATAACAAAGGTAAGTTCTTACCATATCTCTTGTTTTCTACTTCAGGGTCCATAGGGGTCCACAGGGTTGACCTTAGGGATGTCCCAAAGCAGTTCAACTAAGGGCAGGGACGCTCCTGTGCTGAAAGGAGCACCCGGCGCCCAAAGGATGCATCCTGAGAGGCGAAGGTGTCAAACGCATAGAACCTCAAAAACGTTTGAATTGAAGACCAAGTGGCCGCCTTACACAGCTGAACAGCAGAGGCGCCACGTCTAGCAGCCTCAAGAGGGACCCACAGAACGAGTGGAATGAGCCTTAACAGAGGCTGGCACAGGTAAACCCTCCTGTGCATAAGCCTCACAAATAACGGAACGAAGCCAACGGGCTAACGTTTGTTTGTTGGCAGGCCAACCCCTCTTGTGAAAACCAAAGAGGATAAACAAGGAATCAGACTTCCTAACCGAAGCCGTCCGGTCCACATAGATTCTAAGCGCCCGGACCACATCTAAGGAAGTCTCACCAGCTGAAAGATCAGGGGACTGAAAAGCTGACACAACAAGTTCCTGATTAATGTGGAACTTCGAGACCACTTTGGGCAAAAACTCAGGACGAGTGCGGAGCACCGCTCTGTCCTGGTGAAAAATCAGGAAAGGAGGGCGACAGGAAAGCGCACCCAATTCAGACACCCTCCTGGCCGAAGCAATTGCCAGGAGAAAAACAGTCTTAAATGTCAGCCACTTGAGCTCCACCGACTCAAGAGGCTCAAACGGAGGACCCTGCAGGACCCGTAGAACCACCGCCAAGTCCCAAGGAGCCACAGGAGGCACAAAGGGAGGCTGGATCCTGAGAACACCTTAGAAAAAGGTGTGAACATCCGGCAGTATTGCAATCCGCCGTTGAAACCACACGGACAAGGCGGACACATGAACCTTCAGAGATGCAAGGCGTAAGCAGAGGTCCAATCCTGATTGAAGAAATGCCAAGATCCTAGAAACTCTGAACACCTGAGGATCATAATGTCTGGACTCACACCACTGAAAGTAAGTGTGCCACACCCTGTGATAAATCCGTGCTGAAGCAGGCTTGCGTGCCCTGAGCATGGTACCAATAACCGAACTGGAGAAGCCCCGAGACCTCAAGACGGCTGTCTCAAGAGCCACGCTGTCAAAGACAGCCGACCCAGATCCGGGTAAAGGCAGGGCCCCTGAGACAATAGGTCCCGACGCTGAGGAAGAAGGTACGGAGCGTCGATGGAGAGGCTCCTGAGATCGGAGTACCAAGGACGTCTGGGCCACGCCGGAGCCACCAGCACGAGCGTGCCGCCGCCCTGCTTGAATTTCCGCAGAACCCGAGGAAGTAGGGATATCGGAGGAAACAGATACGCCAGGTGAAACGTCCATTTCACCGACAGCGCGTCCACCAGACTTGCACCTGCGTCTCTTGTCCTTGACCCGTAAACGGGCAACTTGTGATTGTGACGGGAGGCCATCAAGTCCAGCTCCGGCAGTCCCCACCTGTCCACGAGTAGCTGAAACACCTCTGGGTGAAGCGACCATTCCCCGGGATGCACGTCGTGACGGCTGAGGAAGTCCGCTTCCCAATTGAGGACTCCGGGGATGAAGGCCGCCGAGATCGCTGGAATGTGACCCTCCGCCCAAGTCAGGATGCGAGACACCTCCGACATCGCTGCCCGACTGCGAGTTCCTCCTTGGTGGTTGATATACGCCACCGTGGTGGCGTTGTCGGACTGCACCTGTACCGCCCTTCCGTGAAGAGCGGGGCCGGACGACTCAGGACCCAGTCCGGGATCCAAAAGGGGCGCCCCTCGACCAAGCCAAAGATTGCCGAACGTCCGGAGACAACACCAGCACCTGAGAGAGGATCCGGTGAGGCAACCCATTCCATTCCAATAGAATCAGCCCCTGCAGGGGCCGGGAATGGAACTGGGCAAATTCCACCATGTCGAATGTCGACACCATGGACCCCAGAACTCTCATAGCCGAATGGACCGACAGAAGGCAACTGCTCAGGCAACTGCGTATCCGCAGCGGTAGGGAGGCGACCTTCTCCGGAGTCAGGAAGATCCTTTGCTGACACGAATCCAGCAGGGCTCCCGAATGAACCATCCGCTGTGATGGAATCAGGGAGGACTTTTTCCAATTTGTCAACCACCCGTGTGCTTGCAGGCAAGCGATCGTCAGGTGGAGATGTTGAAGCAGTACCTCCGGGGAGCTCGCCAGCAACAGGAGGTCGTCCAGATACGGCAGCAGCCGTACATTCTGGTTCCGAAGATGTGCGGCCATGACCGCCATAATCTTCGTGAACACCATCGGTGCCGTGGAGAGACCAAAGGGTAGCGCCTGGAACTGACAGTGGTGTTGAAGGATAGCAAACCTCAGATACCGCTGGTGCGAAGGTGCTATCGGAACATGGAGGTAGGCGTCCTGGATGTCCAGGGACACCATGTAATCCCCCGGTTCCATCGCCAGAATGATGGAACGTAACGTTTCCATCCTGAACTTGGGAACTCTAAGGAATTTGTTCAGAGACTTCAAGTTGAGGATAGGGCGATGAGAACCATTGGGTTTCTGCACCAGAAACAGAGACGAATAATACCCCGTCCCTCGTTGTGATAGAGGAACGGGAACAATGACCCCTGCTTTCAGCAAGGACTCTATAGCCTCCTGAATCTGTAACGCCTTGGTCTTGTCCTGAGAAGGACTCGTGCAGAAAAACTGGTGGGGTGGTCTGTGCCGAAAAGACATGGCGTACCCCTGGGAGACCACTTCTCGAACCCAGGCATCCGAGGTGGTATTGTGCCAGCACTGGGCAAATCGAAGAAGTCGGCCTCCCACTCTGGGGTCCCCCAGAGGGAGGCCCATCCCATCAGGCCGCAGGTTTATCTTTCTGCTTGGAAGAAGGGCGCCGAGCACTCCAGGCTTGCTTCTTGGGTTTAGAGGCAGTCTTACTCGCCGACTGTCTCGGGAAGGACTGACCTTTTGCCTTACCCTGAACCCGAAAGGAACGAAAAGCCGAACTCCGAACCTTAGCAGGCAGTGCCGTTGAAGGGAGGAAAGCCGACTTGGATTTAGCCAGGGTATCCACTATTTTGTCCAAGTTCGTACCAAATAGTAATTCCCCATTGAACGGTAAGGCCTCCAGGCCTTTCTTTGAATCAGAGTCCGCTCTCCAGGACCGCAACCATAATGATCAGCGGGCAGACATCGCTGCAGCCTATACCCGCGAAGTCAGCAGACTAGCATCTAAAGAGGCTTCCCCAATGTAAGAAGCAGCGTCCCTCATCTGTCCCAACAACGCCCTCTGGACATCCGGAGCTTCGTCCGGGAAGGTATCTTCCAATGCATTGGCCCACCCCTCAATGGCCTTGGCCACCCAGGAGATGGCCATGGACGGTCGGGCCACCGCCCCGGAGAGGGAGTAAATAGACTTTAAGCAAGTCTCAACTTTCCTGTCCGTGGGATCCTTCAGCGAGGATATCGACGGTAATGGTAAGGTAGCGCCCCGAGTTAAACGGGTGACATGGGAATCCACCGCCGGTGGAGTTTCCCATTTTTTACAATGTGCCTCAGTGAAGGGATAATTAGAAGCCAACCGCTTCGGAGGAAGGAATCTCTTACTGGGCGCCTGCCAAGCTACTGCCATATGATCCGTCAACTGATCCGACAGGGGAAACACCGCAGAAGCCACTTTATAGTTTTTTTGAAACTAGGATACTTCGACTTAGGAGCCGGTGCCTCATCCTCTATAAGAAGAATGGCTCGCACCGCCCTAACCAGTGCTCGCACATTAATGGACGACTTGGTATCCATTTCCTGGACCGAGGCGTCCGAGTCAGTGTCATCAGGGACCTCCCCATCATCTGAGGATCCCTCTGAGTCCGATACCTGAGCCGCCCGCGCCATGAGTGGGCGTTTTGAAACCCTAGAAGGCATGTCAGTCTGCAACATTGACTGAAAAGCCGAGGATGCGGCCTCCAAATTTTGCACGGAGTTGGAGAGCACATCCACCCAGGGTGGAGGAGTCGCCATAGGGGCCTGAAAAGGTACCGCAGGCTTCTGCGGCACAGGGGAAGCCTGTATATACATAGGCAACCCCGTATATGGACCCACAGACTGAGACCCAGGAGGACTCCGCAACAACTGCGGGACACCCGGGAAATGGGGGATGGTCGGCTGGGGTAACGCCCTAGTAGGGAGAGCACTCGGGACCGACAGACGGTCCGCAATAGACACCAGCACTTGAGAAAACATCGCCCACGGTGGTTCCTGCGTCAGAGAAGGTCTGGATGGGCCAGGAGCCACCTGGCACCGACTACACAGGCCATCCTGTGACAAATCCTCCCTATCCACTCCTGCAGAACAGCGTCCACAGGAGGCCAACACCGGAGCCACTGAGCGCTCAACCTCCTCGTCTGACATGACAGAATATATTATATAGTCAAAAAATATATCTGGCAACAGGGCAGAAAAAAACGCACTCACCGGTGTGCTGAACAACAGCCCACAATATGGCACTGTGTAGCACACAACTGCATGTGACGAACCTCACAAATATACGTGATTTATATAGGTGAGGTCTGTAGAAACGCCCCTCCCCCACACACCTGTAGGGCTTGTAGGAGAAGTAAAGGGACAGGTATAAGCTGACAGTAAGCGGAAAATAAGCACAGACAGGCAGCACTAGCCAAAGTCACATACCATGCAGAGAAGATATACTCACTGCACCTTTTCACCACAATCAACCTGCCCAGATTCAGTGTCTGGGGGGGCTATAGTGCTGTGTACGCTGTCCTTAAATCGTGGAAGGGGTACACAGGGGGACCGGTCCGCGTGCTCCCTGAGATCTGCGTTGCCACAGAGAAAATGGCAACCAGAGACCTCAGAGGAAGAGTGGCCGAAGAGTCTGCAGCTCAGTGATGCCAGACTGCGTGCTGAAAGGCACGCTGAGCTGAGGGGAGGAGCCGCAAGACAGGGAAGGCTTCCTCCCCTGGCTAGCCGGCTTCCCGCTTGCCAATATATCCCTGGTGGTCTAGTGGTCCCACGGGGTATTCCTCCTTAGAGGGGGAGCCCGCCGCCGCCGCTAGCGGCCCCCGGTCTGTCCCCTAGGACCGGGGGCAAAGGACTGTATATGCAGGCAATACCCGCGAGCTGCCGCTAATCGGCGACTCGCGGCTTACCTTATCCCCGGCGACTCTGGCAGCAGTCCAGGGAGGGACCCAGAGTCCGGCTAGTACGGACTCTGGCCCCCCCCGCCGCGATCCCCAGTGCAGTACTCGCGTCGCGGCGCCAGCGGGGAAGGAGAGCGGCAGCGTGGGCACCTGCATAGACAGCCCGTCGCTGCCACACTAGAGAGCTTCTGTTTTAAAAAAAATCTAACAGGCTCTTTTTTTTTTTTTTTTTTTAAAGAAAGCTTTTGGGGGCTGCTCCTGCAGCCCCCTGCGCAGGTGACCCGACTCCGGCCGGGCACCAACTCAAACTGAGGTGCTGTGGCTCGGGGGCGGGGTATAGAGGAGGACGGACCCAAGTGCATCCTGGGAGCAGCTAAAGCTTTAACAGCGTGGTGCCCATGGATCCAGATCCAGCTATACCCCAAGGTCAACTCTGTGGACCCCTATGGACCCTGAAGTAGAAATACAGTATAACTGCAGTGGGCACGAAAATCAACTACACAGACCGCAGTGGCTGGTAGGATATAGCGCTGTATAAACCTGGCCCTTGGGAGAAGTATACAAGGAGACTGGACCCAGCGTTCCAGGAGACCTGAATGCAGAAAATGGCTGCCGTGAGTCTCACAGGGGGCAGATGTTGAGGGAGGAGCAGCAAGACCGCAATGGAATGGCGCCCTGAACTGGGGGAGGGGCTGCAGGGAGAGAGACTTCTCCCTTATGCGGACATTAACCACCGGGTCCCCCTCAGTGCCCCGCCGGGAGTACCTAGCCGTGGGCTGGTGTCACGATGCCATGGATGGGTGATTGAGCAGCAGTGCAGAAGTCCAAAAGGACTGTCTCGTGCTGCTGCTCAGCAGTAAAATAAATAAGATCATAGAAATAAGCTTTGGCTGCTTTCTAGCAGCCCCACTGTTAAAACGGTGAACCAGCTCCTGCAAGACATCAACGAAACAGAGTTGCCCTCAGGCTGTGGGTGGGGTATAGGGGGAAGGACCGAAGCATCCTGGGATTGAAAAGCTTTGCTGTTGGTGTCCAGTCTTCCATTACCCACCTACACCCCATTGTCTCCCCTGTGGAGTCCTATGGACCCTGAAGAAGAAAAAGGCACTAAGGCTTTTCATAAAAGGCTACGGCGTAGCCCCAGGAGAGAAAACCTCACCCTCTGGTATCCTACATGGTCGCCATCCAGGTGATGGAAAGCGCAAAATTCGTCCTCCCATGCTGGGACCCCCCCTAGCCTAGTGACGTGCAAGCCTGTCAGTAGGATAACTGGTAAACCTGGATAACCCGTAGCCCTGAGAAAGGTTGGCCCTTCCCTCCGAGGTAAGAAACGAAAATTAGAATATTCGACCTAAGTCACAGAAGGGAGGAAGGTAGTCCTGGATGCAGTCATTGTGGCTACCATCCTGTCCAAAATAGGATCCCAGCAAATGACCTGAAAGTGAAATGCATACAATGCAGAAATAACAGAAAACTGCAATCTGGCACTACAATCAACTACACGGACTCAGTGTCTGGTAGGCTATAGCACTAAATACGCTGACTCCAGGGAGAGTTATGTAGGGGAACTAGACCCTGAGTATCCCTGAGAGAGCTGTGGCTGTGCCTGGAGAAAATGGCCGCCGGAGACCTCAAAAGGGATGTGGTCGGAGGAGGAGAGCAGCTCAGGGAAGCGAGACCTCAGAGGAATGGCGCCCTGAGCTGAGAGGCCGCTTTAATGGGGAAAGCTGACCTCCCCATGCTGATTGTTTACCCACTGGGACGCTGGATTCCTGCCCATATGTACCCTGGTGGTCTAGTGGATCAAGATGCACGAAGCCTGTGTCCACACTAAGCGCCTCCAGTCCGTCCCCTGAGACCGGAGGTATGACTGCTAATGCGCAGGTCACCGCTAGCGATGACCCGCCTTACCTGTCCTCTTGCTTCCGGGTTGCAGTCTAGGTCTGTCCGCGGGGCCGGCTAGCGAAGTCCCCAGGATGCCTGCCGAAATCCCCAGCCGAAACTAGCGTTGCGGCGCAGGGAGGGGTGACTGCGCGGCAGCGCAGATGTCCTGTGGACAGTCTGCTGTTGCGTGCTCACAGGAAAATATATAGTAAACACATCATAAAAAGAAAAGCTATTTGGGCTGCTTAAGCCCACTGCATAATGGTGACCAGACTCCGGCCAGGCACCGACGAAACTGAGGTGCCTCTGGCTATCCTGGGAGCTAAAGCTTTAAATGCGTGGTGCCCGGTGTCCTCATCCACCACCTACACCCCAAGGTCTCCCTGTGGAGCCCTATGGACCCTGAAGAAGAAATTGAATCTCTCAGGCAAAAATAAGCTTTATTAAAAGAGATTTAAAGTTTGAACTATCCTTTAATATAGTTTTAAAAGCATTTTATTATTAATATTGCCAATTTATAAGGCACCACAAGTGTTCTGCAGCGCCTTACAAAGTAATTGAACAAGAAACCAGTAACTTACAGTACAATACAATGCAGGAAAAGTTCTATATACATTGCTACATTAGTGTGTTCTCCCCAGAATTTTTTTCCATCTGGGTGGCATCAAGAAGTAGCTGGGTGGGGGGCTTCGCAATAATAAAATGGTTTAAACCCTGACCTTATAATGATTTAAACTTGAAATAACATTTTATATATTAATTCTGTTCTTCTTAGAGGCCCAGTCGTCTGCAGCTTATTCATAATCAAAGTCTTTAGGATCTGGTCCCTCTAGTGAAATCAGCATCACGTTATTTAGTGCTGGCACCACAGAATTTATTTTTTATACAGCTCCCAGATAGTGTCCCCACTTGCAGGCTCCACAGATACAGTGTCCCCACTTGCAGGCTCCCAAATACTATCCTCTAAGATGTGGACGCAGGACTACTCTTTAATGTGTTCAGGCGACTGTTACCGCCTGAACAGCGCACCCGTGCTTTTATACAGGGGGAAGGATATCTGCCCTCCATGGCCCCTGCACTGTGATGCAGCATCCCGTCGCCTGGAACCCTCAGGAACATCACGTGTCCTTATTGCCGGCAGACATGGAACCTCCAATGGGAAGAACATGTAAAGTCGGAGCAGCTTGTCGGCACATCCGGCATCAAGTGTCCATAGCAACAAGGACACAGGGGATGCGGCGCATTGGGGAGGGGGGAGAGTGACAGGCAGTAAGTTGTACGGGGACGCGGAGCATTTGGGCGGGGAGCACAAGAAGTTACAGGGCCCAGTTCGTAAAGCTTACATTCTAAAAAAAAGTGCCCATATTCTTTGTATACTGCAGTAAACACCATTGTTGCATAAACATAGATTTATTAACTTTTATTTTTAGTTTCTTTTGGGGGGGGGGGTTATCATTCATAATGCAAAACGTATAGAAAAAAAGAAAAAAAAAAAAGAAAGAAAAAAAAAAAAACTCCCATCATCTTACCAATGTCTTGTTCAATGCAGCCCTTGTCATCACATCTGGATATATGGAAACTCAGCTCTCCCCGAGGTACCATATGGCGGGCATTGAAAGGGCAAGTGACAAACTGATTGGCAAGGTCAAGATGATTCTTCAAATCAGAGAAAGAACATAGAAAAAACACACAACCCATTACCTTATTGTCAATTAAAAAAAACACTACATAAATAAAAAATCTGTACTGTAGTTGATGTGAAAAAATATAGAACAGCAAAGGTGGGACGTGCAATACAAACATACCTTCAAGAGCTGTACCTCATTCATACCATAGTGCTGGAGATTGCGCAATTGAAACCTAATAGTAGAGTGCAATCCAGGTTCGACATCCAAACATATTTCCGAGGATCGACATAGTGCATTCCACTTAAGGGGGGGGGAAATTAATTTTTTTCTTTTTGGTACACATGGGTCCTCATACATCTAGCCTCCTTGCGCACTAAACAGCACTTCTAGCTGCGCCATGCCGTGGTTTGACTTGGTAGCGCAGGGCGTATTCTTGTGCGACTTTTTACCTTCAAATGCGTCTTATTTGCACAGCGATGCGAATAGCTAGCACAATCTTCTGCTGATTAAAATGATATGCTGCATGCCTAGATTCTGTGCGCGACTGTATCTGCATACGAAACACTATATTACAGTGTCAGTGGCTGTAACACTAATGTAGCATATTTGAAATCAGCAGAAGCTGCTTGTGCTATCTATTTGCATCGCTGTGCGAATAAGACGTATTGAAAGGTAAAAAGTTGCACAAAGACGCTCGGCGCTACAGTCACACTGATATCCTGCATTATTTGTAGCGCACAGAGGACAGAAGTATGTGGACACATCTGTACCTTAACGGGCGCCCGACGGAGCAAATCAATTGTTGCTCTTTTCAGGCGTGAGCCGTTGGTGCAGACAACATTTCTGAGGTGGCGAGCAGAAAAAGTGCGAAAAGTACATGTTTTGGACGCCAGGACTTTAGACAGTTTAGCCGCTTTATGCTGGTAACGCCAGTGCTTTAGGGCAAGACAAGCACCATAATCAATGGGTGCTGAAAAATCCATTGGGCGCCAAAAAAACTATTGAACTCTATGCACAAGTCGAGGGAGTTGGGCAAACTTGTGGGCAGCAGCCACTGGTTAGTTGTTAAATAAAATATCCTGTAGGTGCAGAAATCTGAAAGGTCCCAGTCTAGATCAGCTTTCAGTTTAAGGTACTCCAAGAGAGACAGTACAGATTTTTAATTACAGTATATCTATTTTTCAACATTGGCCCTGGGGTATTTAAATATGGTGAAACTCAAATACAGGTTTAAAGATTCTTTCCACAACATGTGCAGTCTTATTGCAAACCAGTAGGCCAAAACATATAATGGTCAGTTCTGGATGTCGACTTAAACTTTCAACATCTAATCCAAACACCATGTTGCCTGTGCTTCCAGATCAGTCAAACAAAGAGATATGGTAAGAATTTCCCTTTGTTATCTCTCTTTCTACAAAGTCCATAGGGTCCACAAGGAGACCTAGGGCTATAGGTGATGCGGAGTCATCCGGGCACCTTACGCAGTACATATTTCTCCCAGGATGCACTTGCGTCTCCCTCTATACCCCACCCCTGAGCCAGAGGCACCTCAGTTTCGTTGCAAACCAAAGGCCGGAGGAGAATAAAAGAGAAGAACGTCTGGAACACTCAAGAATCGCATTCTCACACAGGAGACGGAAAACCGGTGACCAGAGCAAAGCCCATCTGAAGCGCTGGTGCGTCAGGGTGTGTGCCCTGTGGACCCTATGGACTTCGTAGAAAGATAAAAAAAGGTAAGTTCTTACCATATCCCTCATATTCTACTTCAGGGTCCATAGACTCCACAGGGACACCTTGGAGGATGTACCAAAGCAGTCCCTTTAAGGGTGGGGACGCTCCTGTACAGGGAGGAGAATCCGCCGCCCAAAAGGAAGCATCCTGAGAGCCAAAAGGTATCAAATGCATAATACCCCAAAAAGGTCTGGACAGAAGACCACGTGGCCACCTTACAAAGCTGAACAGTCAAGGCCCCGTGGTGAGCTGCCCATGAAGGACCCACAGACAGAGTAGAATGAGCAGTAACAGACGGCGGCACTGGAAGGCCCCTCATGAATGTAAGCCTCAGAGATAGCCATGCGAAGCCATCTAGCCAAAGTTTGTTTATTGGCTGGCCGTAGACAAACAAGGAGTCTGACTTCCGAAAGGAACTGGTATGGTCCACATAAATCCTGAGAGCACGTACCACATCCAATGAGGCCTCACCTGCAGAGAGGCCTGGAGAATTAGAGGCAAGTACAGTAATGTCCTCATTAATGTGTAAACTAGAAACCACCTTAGGAAGGAACCCAGGTCGAGACCGAAGCACCGCCCTGTCCTGGTGAAAGACAAGAAATGGGGAACGGCAAGAGAGCCCCCAAGTCTAACACTCTTCTGGCAGAAGCAATAGCCAAAAGAAAAACAGTTTTAGCTGTAAGCCTTTTGAGATCCACTGAGCCCAGGGGTTCAAATGGAGGGCCCCAAGGACAACAGCCAAATCCCAGTGCGCCACAGAAGGGACAAAGGGAGGCTGAATGCGAAGGACACCCTGTAGGAAAGTGCGGATATCAGGAAGAGGAGCAATCCTTCACTGGAACCACAATGAAAGAACAAAGACATGCACCTTCAGTGAGGCAAGGTGGAGACCAAGATCCAAACCGGCCTGCAGGTTAGCCAAAACTCTGGCTATCCGAAATACCTGGGTGTCGTAACCTTTGGGATGAAACCATTGAAAATAGGTGTGCCACAGCCTGTGGTAAATCCTAGTGGCTGGTTTACACGCTCTGAGCATGGTGTTAAGCAGAGAGCCAGAAAATCCCTTGGACCTTAGGAGGGATGTCTCAAGAGCCACGCCGACAAAGACAGACGACCCAGGTCCAGGTAAAGGCAAGAACCTTGAGACAACAGGTCCGGATGTTGAGGCAACAGCAACGGAGTGTCTGTGGAGAGACACTGAAGATCTGGAGTACCAGTGACGTCTGGGCCACGCTGGAGCCACCAGCAGGACAGTGCCCCCTTCTTATTTGAACTTCCGAATTACTCGAGGAAGAAGGGAGATTGGAGGAAACAGGTACGCAAAGTGGAAGGTCCACTTGACTGACAGAGCATCTACCAAGAGAGCCTTGGCGTCTCTTGTCTTGGACCCGTACACCGGCAGTTTGTGATTGTGTCGGGAGGCCATGAGGTTCACGTCCGGAGGGCCCCACTTGTCCACTAGGAGCTAAAACAAGCCTTGGTGAAGTGACCATTCTCCGGGATGCACGTCATGATGGCTGAGGAAGTCCGCTTCCCAATTGAGAACTCCTGGAATGAACATGGCCGATATGACTGGGAAATGACCTTCCGCCCATGTCAGAATGCGTGCCACCTCTCTCATTGCCGTCTGACTTAGAGTTCCTCCTTGATGGTTGATGTATCCCACGGTCGAGGCGATGTCTGACTGAACTTGCACAGGCTTTCCGTGAAGTAAGGAGTTTGGCTTGTTGCAGGGCCCTGAAGACTGCCCAAAGTTCCAATATGTTGAAAGGAGTGTGGGCCTGTCACGGCGCCCCAACCCCGGAGACTGGCGTCCGTTGTCAGGAGGACCCAGTCCGGAATCCAAAAAGGGGTGCCCCCCTGGAGAGGTGGCCCATCTGCAACCACTAAGCAAGAGACAGACACCTTCGGAGAGCACAGTTTTTGCCTTTATCCGATGGGGTAATCTGTCCCCCCTGGAGAGGATTAATTTCTGTAGAGGCCGGGAATGAAACTGGGCATATTCCACCATGTCGAAAGTCACAGCATCACTGTAACCAGTGGGTTAAATAGTTAATTTCTACATAGGCATATAAGTTACAAACACATATATACCCTTGCTAGGCCTCTTGAGGTTTGAAATGAGATTGTCTTAATACAGTTGCTGTTTTTCCATAGAACGGTCAAATGACCTTTTGGGGTCAAATAAGCCATAATTTGAGGGGCCTACTCTACCTGTCATTTCTACTACTAGAAGTATAATGAACCATTCATAGCTTCTATGTTCTTATCAGTAGTGAACCACATTCCATTGGAATGACCATGATAAGCTGTGTAGAGATTCTAAGCATTATGGGTAATTAACAGTGATGTCCAGACTCTATACAAAGGAGCCTTGAAATAGAGTTCATCTCCAGACATTAGGATACGTCATTAATGTATGTCTTTGTCTGGTAATATCTTAGTGCTTACAGAGCATGTGCAAGAGAGATAAGTTTGGTCAATGCTATGCTGGACCAATGAGTGCTTGATACCTAGCACTGTATGTAACTGATATGGGCTTAATAGCCGGAAAGCCAACACCCCAGACTAGGGTATATAAACCAGAGGTACTCAAAGGACCCATTAGCTCGTGGTAGATCTGAGACTGCAGTAGGATGCTGCCAATGCAAATTGAATAACCTGGGCGTTAAGAAACGAGGGCTCCCCAGAGGAGAAGAGAAGATAAGATGAAGTACATCTTATGCTGAAGATGATTAATTACCGGTGTCATCTGAATACATAGACAAAAGTTGAGTATACAGCATACTTTGTATGTTGTTTGTTTATTGTAAATAAAGTGTGTTCATTCGTACTCACTCATATTGGTCACATGTGTACTATTTCATTTCGATCAGAACGAAACCCACCGTTATGCAATCACTGAGTAAATGGACACTCGGCGACTGTGGAGGAATCTGCTTACTCGTGTCTGCAAAGTGGAGATCTTTCCTGCAGTAAGAAAAATCCTCTGCTGTTGTGAATCCAACAGAGCTCCCAGATGGAGCATCTTTTGAGAAGGGATCAGGGAGGACTTCTTCCAATTGATCAACCACCCGTGCATCTGTAACACAGATATGGTCAGCTGTAGGTGGTGGTGAAGTACCTCTGGAGACCCTGCCAACAGTAAAAGGTCATCCAGGTATGGTACAGGCGGACCGCCTGCAGCCGCAGATGGGCTGCCATTGCCGCCATCATTTTGGTAAACACCCGAGGTGCAGGAGAGAGGCCAAACGGCAGAGCCGAAACTGGAAATGCTGTAGTACAGCTAACCTGACAAAACGCTGGTGAAAAAAAGTAATCGGAATATGCAGGTATGCATCCTGAATATCCAGCGACACCATAAAATCTCTAGGTTCCATAGCCAATATAATTGAGCGTAGGGTTTCCATCCTAAACAGAGGTACCCTGAGGAATTTGTTCAGGGACTTGAGATTGAGGATAGGTCGGTGGGATCCGTTCGGTTTTTGAACCATAGAGACACTGGAATAATAACCTGATCCCCTCTTGGTTAAAGGAACATCTACAATGACCCCTGCCTGAAGCAAGGACTGTCCTGCCTTCTGAATTTCTAAGGCCTTGTCCTTGTTTGACAGATGGCCTGTGCAGAAAAACTGATGGGGAGGTCTTCTGCGGAAGGAGAGGCATATATACGTGAGAGACCACTTCTCTTACCCAGGTGTATGTTGTAGCCAGATACCAGTATTGGGCGAACTGAAGAAGTCGACCTCCCACCCTGGGAGAGGCGTATACGTGAGAGACAACTTCTCTTACCCAGGTGTATGTTGTAGCCAGATACCAGTATTGGGCGAACTGAAGAAGTCTGCCTCCCACCCTGGGATTCCCCCAAGAGGAGGTCTGCCCAGTCAGGCTGAGGTGTTTGTCATCAGGCTTGACAGCAAGAAGTCTCGCATTACAAGCTTGCTTCTTGGGCTTGGCAGTCTTCTTGGTGACTGACTGCCTAGGGAAGGAATGAGCTTTAACCTTACCTGGGGCCAGAATAGGTCCGAAAGGACAAGGTCAGAGACTCAGAGAGAGCAGGGGACAGACAGGGGAAGGCAGACAAGCAAACTTAGCCGCTGCCAACGTATCCACAATTTTATCCAAAATCAGGGTCAAACAAAACTTTACCGTTATAAGGTAAACACTCTAAGCCCTTCCTGGAGTCTGCATCTGCCCTCCAAGAGCATAGCCACAGGGAGTGGCGAACCGCAATAGCCGCAGTGGAAATCCTAGCATTCAATAAGCTGACATCCAAGGCAGCCTCGTTAATGTAAGTAGCTGACTCTCGGAGGTTGCCCACTAGATTCAACTGCTCTTTGGTAGCATCCGAGGCCAAGGACCCTTCAAGGGTGCTCGCCCAACATTCCATAGCTCTAGCTACCCGGCAAATAGCCATGGCTGGTCTGCACGCAGCACCTGAAAGGGAGTAAATGGATTTTAGACAAACCTCCACCTTCCTATCCATAGTATCCTTTAAGGACAACATGGAAGGCATAGGTAGGGTTGTGCTTTTAACCAAGCGCGTCACATGAGAATCCACCGCTGGTGAAGTTTCCCATTTTGTAAAAAACAGTCCTCAGCAAAAGGATAAGCATAAGCCAGGCGTCTTTACGGCTGGTAACGCTTTCCAGGTGATTTCCATGCCACATCCAGGTGGTCTACCAGCTGATCAGATAAAGGAAATATGGAAACGGTCACCTTTACGTCCTTCAAATAGGCATTTTGGACTTAGGCGCTGAAGGTTCGTCCTCCTCTATGTCCAAGGCAGCACGGACAGCTTGCATCAGTCCTGGAATATAAATCTTTGACTTAGGCTCCACTCATCGTGCAGAGGGTTCGGAGACAAAATCAGCCGGGAGCACCCCATCATCAGATGACATGTCATCTTCATCATATGGAGTAGACTTGAGATGACGGCAAAATTCTTTTAGCCGGTCTAATCTGAGGTGCATCCCCCTGCCGCACATCTGTAAGATTCTGCATCGTAGTGGAAAGCATATTAACCCAGGGAGGATTAGATACAACCAGCATGGGTGCAACCGGAAGAAACAGGCTCGGAGAGGGCATAACCTGGTGCTGTGGGAACCCCAGCGGGGAACACACAGGATAGGCAGCTAAGCGTCCCGCAATGGCAGTTAATGCTTGTGCAAAGCATGTCCAAGGGGGCTCTGCACGGTGGCTGAGAAAGTAGAGTGACCTGGAGGGGCATAGCACTTCAGAACCCTCCAGTATAATGTCTCCCACACCTAACACTGCTGTACATTTTTTGCATGACAGGACAGGAGCCAAGCTGGGCATATCATCCTCACTCCCACACAGTTTAGAGGATATCTAGTACCCTATATGTGACCGACCACACAGCACAAATAAACGGTGAGGAGTATTCTGCACCCTGACAACACTTGTAAAGGGTCAGTGAGAAGAAAAGCACAGGGAGTGTAAAATGGATGACAGAGTGAAGAGAGAAACTCAGACAGACATCGCTAGCATAAAGTCACATACAATGCAGAGATAAAACAAGAGATATGGTAAGAACTTACCTTTGTTATCTCTGTTTCTACGAAGTCCATAGGGTCCACAGGGTTGACCTTGGGGTATAGCTGGATCTGGATCCACGGGCACCACGCAGTTAAAGCTTTGCTGCTCCCAGGATGCACTTGGGTCCATCCTGCTCTATACCCCACCCCCGAGCCCAGGCACCTCAGTTGGTAAGCAGCCAAGGCCGGAGGAGGAGACTAAACAGAGAGAAGGAAGACTGGAACACACAAGAAACCATACTCACAGAAATGGGAGATGGAAAACCGGTGACCAGCCACACAGCCCATATGAAGCCAGGTGCGTCAGGGCGGGTGCTGTGTGGACCCTATAGACTTCGTAGAAACAGAGATAACAAAGGTAAGTTATTACCATCTCTCTTGTTTTCTACTTCAGGGTCCATAGGGGGTCCACAGGGTTGACCTTAGGGAGCAGTTCAACTAAGGGCGGGGACGGTCCTGTGCAGAAAGGAGAACTCAGCGCCCAAAGGACGCATCCTGAGAGGCGAAGGTGTCAAACGCATAGAACCTCAAAAACATCTGAATGGAAGACCAGGTGGCCGCCTTACACAGCTAAACAGAAGAGACGCCACGTCTAGCAGCCCAAGAGGGACCCACAGAACGAGTGGAATGAGCCTTAACAGAGGTTGGCACAGGTAAAACCTCCTGTCCATAAGCCTCACAAATAACAGAACAAAGCCAACAGGCTAACGTTTGTTGGCAGGCCAACCTCTCCTGTGAAAACCAAAGAGGACAAACAATGAATCAGACATCCTAACAGAAGCAGTCCGGTCCACATAGATTCTAAGCGCCCGGACTACAACTAAGGAAGCCTCACCAGCGGAAAGATCAGGTGACTGAAAAGCTGACACAAAAAGTTCCTGATTGATGTGGAACTTCGAAACTGCTTTAGGTAAAAACTCAGGACGAGTGCGGAGCACTGCACTGTCCTGGTGAAAAATCAGAAAAGGAGGGCGACAGGAAAGCGCCCCCAACTCTGACACCCTCCTGGCAGAAGCAATTGCCAGGAGAAAAATGGTCTTAAGCGTCAACCACTTGAGCTCCGACTCAAGAGGCCCTGCAGGACCCGTAAAACCACCGCCAAGTCCCAAGGAGCCACAGGACGTACGAAGGGAGGCTGGATTCGGAGAACACCTTGGAAAAAGGTGTGAACATCTGGCAGTGTAGCAATCAGTCGTTGGAACCACACGGATAAAGCGGACACATGAACCTTCAGAGAGTCAAACCTGATTGAAGAAATTCCAAGATCCTAGAAACTCGGAACACCTGAGGATCATAGCTTCTGGACTCACACCACTGAAAGTAAGTGCGCCACACCCTGTGGTAAATCCGTGCAGAAGCAGGCTTGCGTGCCCTGAGCATGTTACTAATAACCGAACCAGAGAAGCCCCGAGACCTCAAGATGGCTGTCTCAAGAGCCACGCCGTCAATGACAGCCAACCCAGATCCGGGTAAAGGCATGGCCCTTGAGACAATAGGTCCTGACGCTGAGGAAGAAGGTACGGAGCGTCGATGGAGAGGCTCCTCAGATCGGAGTACCAAGGATGTCTGGGCCACGCCGGAGCCACCAGCACAAGCGTGCCGCCGTCCTACTTGAATTTCCGCAGGACCCAAGGTAGTAGGGATATCGGAGGAAACAGATACGCCAGGTGAAACGTCCATTTCACCGACAGCGCATCCACCAGACATGCGCCTGCGTCTCGTCCTTGACCCGTAAACGGGCAACTTGTGATTGTGACGGGAGGCCATCAAGTCCAGCTCCGGCAGCCCCCATCTGTCCACGAGTAGCTGAAACACCTCTGGGTGAAGCGACCATTCCCCGGGATGCACGTCGTGACGGCTGAGGAATTCCGCCTCCCAATTGAGGACTCAGGGGATGAAGACCGCCGAGATCACTGGAATGTGGCACTCCGACCAAGCAAGGATGCGAGACACCTCCGACATCGCAGCTCGACTGCGAGTTCCTCCCTGGTGGTTGATATACGCCACCGTGGTGGCGTTGTCGGACTGCACCTGAACCGCCCTGTATACCGCCCGCAGTTCCAGGATGAAGGTGCTATCGGAACATGGAGGTAGGCGTCCTGGATATCCAGGGACACCATGTAATCCCCAGGTTCCATCGCCAGAATGATGGAACGTAACGTTTCCATCCTGAATTTGGGAACTCTTGAGGAATTTGTTCAGAGACTTCAAATTGAGGATAGGGCGATGAGACCATTGGGTTTCTGCACCAGAAACAGAGACGAATAATACCCCGTCCCTCGTTGTGATTGAGGAACGGGAACGACCCCTGCTTTCAGCAAGGACTCTATAGCCTCCTGAATCTGTAAAGCCTTGGTTTTGTCCTGAGAAGGACTCGTGGAGAAAAACTGGTGGGGCGGTCTGTGCCGAAAAGACAGGGCGTACCACTGGGAGACCACTTCTCGAACCCAGGCACCCGTGGTGGTATTGTGCCAGCACTGGGCAAATTGAAGAAGTCGGCCTCCCACTCTGGGGTCCCCCAGAGGAAGGCCCGTCCCATCAGGCAGAAGGTTTATCCTCCTGCTTGGAAGAAGGGCGCCTGGCACTCCAGGCCTGCTTCTTGGACTTTGAGGCGGTCTTGGTTGCCGACTGCCTCGGGAAGGACTGACCTTTGGCCTTGCCCTGAACCCGATAGGACCAAAAGGCGGAGCTCCGTACTTTGGCAGGTGCTGAAGCCGAAGGGAGGAAGGCCGATTTAGACTTAGCCAGAGTATCCACTATTTTGTCCAAGTCTGGACCAAAAAGCAACTCTCCATTAAAAGGTAAAGCCTCCAGGCCCTTTTTGGATTCTGCGTCAGCTCTCCAGGATCGCAGCCACAAGGACCGACACGCCGACACAGCTGCAGCAGACACCCTAGAGGTCAGCAGGCTTGCATCCAACGATGCTTCCCCAATGTAGGAAGCCGCATCTCTCATTTGTCCTATCAGCGCGCTCTGGATATCCGGAGCATCCTCCGGAAAGGTATCCTCCAAAGCGTTGGCCCAGCTCTCGATGGCCTTAGCCACCCAAGAGATGGCCATGGACGGACGGGCCACTGCCCCAGAGAGAGAGTAGATAGACTTTAAACAAGTCTCCACTTTCCTGTCCGTGGGATCCTTCAGGGAGGAGATAGACAGTAAAGGCAACGTAGTGCTTTTAATTAAGCGGGTGACATGGGAATCCACCGCAGGTGGCGTTTCCCATTTCCTGCAATGAGCCTCAGGAAAAGGATAGTTGGATGCCAACCGTTTCTGCGGTTGGAATCTTTTGCTGGGCAACTGCCAGGCCCCCGCCATATGAACCGTCAACTGGTCGGATAGGGGAAAAAAAAACAGTCAAAGCTACTTTGGCCTTTTTAAAATTAGGATACTTCGACCTGGGAGCCGGTGCATCCTCCTCTATATGAAGGATGGCCTGCACCGCCCTAACCAATGCCGGCACATTAATGGAGGACTTAGTCTCCACCTCCTGGGCCCCGGCATCCGAGTCAGAGTCCTCATGGACCTCTCCGTCATCCGAAGACATGTCTGTGTCCGTGAACGGGTCGCTTGGACGCCTTTGGGGGCAATCACTGTGTAATATCGACTGAAAAGCCGATGACGAGGCCGCCAGGCTCTGAACAGAGCTGGAGAGGACATCCACCCAGGGAGGGGGTACCGCCTGAGGATATCCCTGACAGGGTACCATTGACTGCTGCGTTACCGTGGGAGACTGCACGTACACAGGCAATCCCGCATAAGGACCCATAGTCTGAGACCCGGGAGGAGACTGCACCAGATGCGTAACACCCGGGAACGGGGGATGGTAGGCTGGGGCAACACCCTAGAAGGGACCGCAGTCGGGACCGCAAGCCAGACCGCGATCGACGCCAGCACTTGTGTAAACATCGCCCAAGGAGGATCCTGCGCCACCGGGGGTTTAGAGGGACCAGGTACCAGCTGGCACCGCCCGCACAGACCGTCCAGAGACAAATCCACCCCATCAACCCCTGCAGAACAGCGTCTGCAGGAAAACAACACAGGAGCCACGGAGCGCTCATTCTCCTCATCAGACATGACACAATAACTTTGCAATAAAAGTGTATCACCGAAAGAGGTGGGGTGTATAACACCTGCGCACTCCCAAGTATGCAACACAAACAGCCCACAATATGGTACTGTGTAGCACACCACTGTATGTGACGGACCTCACAAATACGTAGATCTATATAAGTGAGGTACACAGAAAGAACACCCATCCCCCACGTACCTGCGGGCCGTAGGAGAAAGAAAGGGATAGTGATAAGATGACAGTCAGCAGAAAATTGGCACAGATAGCAGCACTAGCAAAAGTCACATACCATGCAGGAAGTTATACTCACTGCACCTTTCGCGTACCAATCAACTTCCCAGATTCAGTGTCTGGGAGGGCTATAGTGCAGCGAATACTGTCCTTTGCAGGGGGAGAGGTACGCAGGGGGACCGGTCCAGGCACCGCCTGGGAGATCTGCGTTGCCACTGAGAAGATGGCCGCCGGAGAGCTCTGAGGAAGAGTGGCCGCAAGAGGAACAGCTCAGCGACGCCAGCACGCATGAGAGAAGGCGCGCTGGGCTGAGGGGAGGAATAGCTAAACCAGGGAAGGCTGCCTCCCCTGGCTAGCAATTAACCCCAGGGACGCTGGTTCCCTTCCAGCAATTACTCCCTGGTGGTCCAGCGGTCACGCGGGGTATGCCTGTGAAGAGGGAGCTCGCTGCTACTAGCAACGCCGGTCTGTCCTCAGAGACCGGCGGCTGAAGACTGCATTTCTACCCCCGCGCACAGCGCGAAGCGCTGCACGCGGCTTACCTGGCCCCGTGCGTCCGGCAGCAGTCAGTGGGAGGTCCCGGAGCCACGCTAGTACTGACTCCGGGGTCCCGCTGCGATCCCCAGATCAGTACTGGCGTCGCAGCGCCAGCGGGGCTGTTGGAGCGGCAGCGTGGACGTCCAGATGGACAGTCTGATGCTGCCGCTCTGAAGATAGTAAAAATAAATAAATAAAATCTTCTTCTTTAAAAAGAATAAAAAATAAAGCTATGGGGCTGCTTATGCAGCCCCATGGCCCAGGGTGATCTGACTGCGGCCGGGCACCAACTAAAACTGAGGTGCCTGGGCTCGGGGTATGGAGGAGGATGGACCCAAGCACATCCTGGGAGCAGCAAAGCTTTAACTGCGTGGTGTCTGTGGATCCAGATATACCCCAAGGTCAACCCTGTGGACCCCCTATGGACCCTGAAGTAGAAATACACATGCACAAATGGCACTACTATTCAACTACACAGGCTCAGTGTCTGGTAGGCTATAGTGCTACATACACTGACCACCTTGGAGGAGAGGTACGTAGGGAGACCCGGGCTCCGCACTGCCTGCGAGATCTGCAACTCAGCCAGGAGAAAATGGCTGCCAGAGACCTCTGCGGTGGCGGATCCGGAGAAGCTGCCGCAGCACAGCCAGACAACAGTGGAAAGGCGCGCTGTGCAGCGGGGAGGAGCTGGCTGTTAAGATAGGGAAGACCGCATCCCCTGGCCAGCATTTGGCCCCAGGGACGCTGGACTTGCGCCCTTACTATCTAGCGCGCGTCTATGGTGGTCCAGTGGAAGCGCAGGACTCTGTGCCTGGCTCCACTTGCCATCAACCCCAGCCCTGGAGGTAAAAAGACTGCGATTTAGGCGGTACACCACTTACCTCCCCCATAGCGCCCAGCCGCAGTCCAGGGATCCTCCGGGGTCCCTGCTAGCCGAGCCCGCCAAGATCCACGGATCAGTACCGGGGTCTCTGCTCCGGCGGGGTTGACGGTGCGGCAGCGCGGACGGCCCTTGGACTGTCAGCTCTTGGAAAAAGAAGAACTTAAAATAACAAATCTTCAGGGGCTGTTTTCCTATCGCGTTCAGTGACCTGAATCAGGCGGGGCACCGAACGAAACTGAAGCGGCCTCTGGCCCGGGGGCGGGGTAGAGATGGAGACTCAAGTGAATCCTGAAAGAAAAATTTACTGCGTAAGGTGCCTGGATGACTCTGCATCACCTATACTCCAAGGTCTCCTGTGGAGCCTACAGACCCTGAAGCAGAAAGAACGGTATTTTCTGGATGTTGAACTTATCTTTCAGTTTGTTATACCAGTCACAGGAAGGAGATGGAAGTGTGCAGGAGTTGGGGCAAGGGCAGTACAACAGACCTAGAGGCAGCTGTGGCTGTTTGACAGCTGTGGTTAAATACACTAAGAGGGGTATTCAATATGAAACGTTAACTTCACTGTCGAAGTTACCGTTTCATATCGGAGTTTTTACCTGCGTTAAAGTAGCGGGCGCGCTCCCGCTTAACCCCATATTCAATATAAAATTATCGAAAATGGGAACCTCCGAAGTTTGATTTGCGTAAAGTTACGATTTTTTCCATAAAAAATTTGTAAGACCCCCCTAAAGTTGTAAAAACATGGGGGATCACTATGGGTACCCCCGTTTTAGCCTTTAAATGAAAGTCGGGGATTTAAATAGCCGCAGCAGGTGTTTTTTTCCCGACATTTAAGTGTTGCAGAAGAGCACTTAGGTTAATTTTTTCGTTTTTTTAAGTGGTCCCATCAAATTTGGGGCACATGAAAATGGGTACTAGTATATTTTTAAGTCCCTAAAGTAAGTTTTTAAAAATTCTGTAACTAGGCACCTGCCGCTATAATTCTATTCTTCAAAACACCTGCCGCATACTTGCAGAATAGCCCTGAACCTATTTCCCTATTGTTAAACAATTTTTTCTTTTCACCCCAATTTTTAAATTAATTGTTTGGGGTGTCCCGATTTTTTGTAGGACCTTTTTTTTTTTTGAACATTTCCTTTTAAGGGGACATTCCCAAAACTACAGGCTATTTTTATAAGCCTACACCCCCAAACCCCTATTCTGCATTTTTTTTCACTTGATATAGTGCTTAGAAAAATTATCCCTGTTTTTCAAAAAATTACCCTTGAGCCCATTTAAGGAAAAAAACGGGAATTTTCGGGAAATATGCCTGGGACCCCCCTAAAGATGTCCTGACATGGGGGATCACTATGGGTAACCCCGTTTTTGCCTGCTTAAGAAAGTCGGGTTTTTAAACAGCTTTGCAAGGTGTTTTTCCCTGCCGCGGCTATTAGAAACCCTGACTTCCTTCAGGAGTTAAAAATGGGGGTACCCATAGTGATCCCCCATGTCTAGACATCTTTAGGGGGGTCCCTAGAATATTTCCCGAAAATTCCCGTTTTAGTTAACCTATAAAAAAATTAGTAAAAAATAATAAAAAAAATGACATAAGGTCCCCCCCCAAAAGCCAAACCAGCCCCAGGCTTGCCAGCCAGTGGTGGTTTCTAAAAATACGGGGAACAAAATGTGTAGGGTTCCACCGTATTTTAGAAACCAACACCAGGCTGCAGGGACTAGTGCTGGTTTTAAATATAAGGGGCAAAAACGATGTGGGGTACCCCCTATATTTAAAACCAGCACCAGACCCAACCGACCGAGGTGTAATGCCACAGCCCGGAGACCCAATCACCGGTGCTCCAGGTCCAAAGCATTACACCCCAAGTCGGTCAGCACAAGGGTCCCCCCTCTCCCGAGCTTAACTTACGCTGAAGCCTGGGGCTCATCCCCATACCCCTGGAGTGGTGGGTATGGGGGTAATAGGGGGGCCAAATATTGTAACACTATTGTACTTTACAGTGGAACTACAAGTGCCAGCATGCCTGCCATTTTGCACTTGTGGAACTACAAGTGCCAGCAGACATGCGGCACCTGTAATTTCACTGTAAAATAAATAGTTAAAAAAAGACACACACACACACAGTGACAGAATAAGTTTATTACATACACCTACCCATTAACACATACTTCCCTATACCAGATGTTCGGTCCCCTTGTCAAGTAGAAATCCATGGTAGCTGGCCCTGCAAGAAAGATTTCATACTCACCTACATCCAGCGCTGGTCTCCGCAGTAATCCATGGGTGTTTTAAAACAAAAAAAAACGTGTTACCCGATCCACGCTACAAGCTATCTGTATGTGTGTTATCACACATACAGATAGCTCCCGAATGGCCGCTGCCGGCACTTCACGGGGCATTGCAGTCCCGTCAGACAATCAGCGGCAGCGCTCACTGTAGAGCACCCGCTGATTGGCTCCGGCAACTGACAGTTCCCACGCAGGCTGACTCACCCATGTGGGAACTGTCCGTTGCCGGAGCCAATTAGCGGCCGCGCTACAGTCAGCGCGGCCGCTGATTGGCTCTCAGGACTGCAATGCCCCGTGAAGTGCCGGCAGCTGCCATTCGGAAGCTATCTGTATGTGTGACAACACACATACAGATAGCTTGTAGCGTGGATCGGTTAACACGTTTTTTTGGTTTAAAACACCCATGGATTACTGTGGAGACCAGCGCTGGATGTAGGTGAGTATGAAATCTTTCTTCACAAAACCCCTTCAAAAACGCTCAAGTAGAGTAGAATATCCGTGGCGTAAATCTCTTAATCCAAATTACTTCCTCACATGCTCTATAGTAGGAATCCAACCAACAGTCTGTCTCATGCTCATTGTCTACCCCATCTGTGTCACCCCTGTGTCTGCCCCTCCCCTTTAGAATGTAAGCTCTCACGAGAAGGGCCCTCTTCCCTCATGTTCTTTTCCTTCCTTTACGTATATTTTTATCTACTGTATACTCCTTGCAACAGCACCTAACCCTTGTTTTTTTGCCATTCCGCTATTGCAGCAATGTTTATATATCTTGTACTTGGCCAGCAATGTACTGTATGTCACTGTTCAACTGTGTATGTACTTTGTTAGGCGCTGCGGAACCCTTGCGGCGCCATATCAATAAAGGTCAATAATAATAATATGGGCAGCATGTCAAATCTGTCCCTGTTCTTAAGTCCTGAACAGAAAACTAATGTGAAAATGGAGCAACTAGAGCCTAAGCAGCAATCTAATGAGAAAGGGGAGCAACTACATAAACAGAAATTAGCATATAAACACTGAAGTGATAGCCCATAAATAGGATATACAAAAATTTAGTAGAGCATAGCTACCCCATGATAAAGTATGCAAGCATACTACATGGTGGCAAATAAGAGCAAGGCTCTTCGAATGAACCATAACATCTGTGATCTTCTTGGACATCAAAATAAAAACCCTACTATAAGGCTAATGATATAAAGATATGAGATAAAAGAAGTGTGATCACTATACCTTACAAGAGTTACCACATGAAAAAGAACAAAATCATTTCCTTACCTTCTTGCACTTTATCAGGTGATAAGGAAAACGACAAGCTCTTATTTGGTGGTTTGAATCATATGGGCATTGCAAAAGTCTGTCTGGATCTTGTGGGTCTACAGAAATAACAAAAATATAGTTTGTAATTAATGTATGGTATTCTATTTAGAAATAAAAATCCCTACTGTGCCACACTGCATTCTTACAGGGGACATTCTTCGTGACTAATTCAAAAGCATAGACAAGGTCTTACACAGAAAGGCACCAGCAATATAAACACTCACATCACTATGGCGATTAATATTGCATACAGGTTACTGTGAACAGCTAGATGGCACTGGGCAACCACAAGCTCTATTGTGCTATGGAACATAGGGGTCGATTCAGACCCAGACGCTAAGCTGCACTCTCTCGCTGCCAAAAGGAGCCGGGTATGCAAATTCTGCGATTGCACTGTCTGGTGTAAAGATGCCCTCTATGTATTAGAGAGCGACAGCAGAGTGAGCGCACGCTGGTATAAAGACGCCCACTTTTCTTTAACACACGTCATTTCCAGAAAGTGTATGATTAATCAGAACCATCGAGAGCCATCGGAGCTGCACGCAGCACTTGAGGTAGACCCTACTCCACCACAACCACTGCAGGCTGAAATACAACCAAGTGACGTGTACAACGACGCTTCCTTGATAATTATGCACACCCATAAAAACTCAATTTTGACGCCCAGACACGCCTGCATTCGCAGCACCACTCCTCAGTTCACAAGCACCTTCCCCTGTTACCACCCACACACGGAAGTGTCAAAGTAGCTCTCAGTCTTTATGCTAAGAGTGCACGATTCCCGATCGCAATAACTGCTTTGCGCACTGCGATGCATGCGCAGATGGGTGACAAACGCCCATAGTGTGTGTCCGCGGCTTAGCGTCTGAATCGGGCTCATACTTCTCTTGAGTTTGAAACTCTATAGGAGAGGTGCAACACCGATTTGATGTTTAAAGTTAAAGTACTCAAGAATCTTCAATAAGTGTTTAATTGGGATGACCTGGTGACTGACACGCAATGTTTTACATAGTTTTCAATGGTGGAAGTTATCCACTCGGCCACTGACTATTTGGAGGCCAGGTAACCCTATTTTTGTGTATCGTGTATAATGAGTAGACTATCAGTCCTATTTAGGGACACAGATCTAGCTACAAAGGGAGATTTATGTTCTTACTTAGTTAAATCCTTTTCGTCGAGATCCATAGGGGACAAGGAGACAACACTAGGGTATAGGCTGGGCAGATGGACTGGGCAACAAACCGTTAACAACTTCTCCCCTATACCCGCCTTCAGCCCCAGGCAGTCCAGTTAAGTTAGCAAGCCCAAGGCAAGAGAGAGAATGGAGAAGGAAGAATGGCACACACATCCAAACACATCGAAGCGATGGACATGGGAACCAGAAACTGAACAAACTCCCGCAAGCCAGGTGCGTCTGGATGGGTGCCCTATGTCCCATATGTATCTCTATGAAAAGGTGAGTGTTATGGTAAAACTTTGCTTTGTTAACTCTTTCTACAAATTCCATAGGGTCCAAAGGGAGACAATGGGGTGTAGGTGGGACCTGACACCAACAAAGTTTTTTAATCCCAGGATGTTCCAGTCCTTCCCCCCTATACCCCACCCACAGCCTGAGTGCAACTCTGTTTTGTTAACAAGCCCAATGCAGAAGCAGGAGAAGCCAGAAGGAAAACTGGTACACTGAAGAATCAGATCGTCACACAGAGAAGGAAACAAGTGACCAAGATAAGAAACCCATAGAAGCCAGGAGCATCAAGGCGGGTGCCGTGTGGACCCTATGGACTTCAAAGAAAGTTAACCAAAGTAAGTTTTACCAAAACTCTCCTTTTCTTCTTCAGGGTCCATAGGGCTCTACAAGGAGACATTGGGGGATGTCCCAAAGCACGTTGTTCAAAGGCGGGAACGCACCTAAGCGGATAGGATGCTTCCTCCGGGCGCATGGTTCTCCTGAGAGGCAATGTATCAAAGGCATAAAACCTAAGAAAGGTGTGGACAGAAGACCAGGTGGCCGCCTTGCATAGCGCCAAACCGGGCTGCCCACGAGGGACCCAGAGAGCGAGTAGAATGAGCAGAGACTGTAGCTGGCACAGGTAGGCCCGTCTGTGTGTAAGCCTGTGCGACAGTGATGCGAATCCACCTGCCCAGCGTCTGTTTATTAGCTGGCCATCCCTTCTTGTGGAATCCAAATAGGACAAAAGAGTCCGATTTTCGGATGGAAGCAGTACGGTCCACGTAGATCTTTAAAGCACGGACCACATCCAATGAGGCCTCTCCTGCCGAGAGGTCTGGTGAATTAAAGACCGGAACCACAATTTCCTCATTCAGGTGGAAGCGAGAAACCACTTTGGGAAGGAAGCCTTGGAGTGTTCGAAGTAGAGCCCTGTCCTGCTGAAATATCAAAAAAGGGGGAGCGACAAAAAAAGCACTAAATCTGATACCCTACGGGCAGATGCTATAGCCAGAAGAAACAGCCTTCGCAGTAAGCCATTTGACATCCACCGATTCCAGGGGTTCGAACGGAGGTTCCTGAAGTGCTTGGAGCACCACTGACAAATCCCAGGAGGGACAAAGGGAGGTTGTATACGTAGAACACCCTGCATGAAGGTGTGAACAAACGGTATAGGAGCAATGCTGCGCTGAAACCAGATAGACAGAGCAAAGAACTGCACTTTCAGAGATGCTAGGTGGAAGCCTAGATCCAATCCAGCTTGAAGAAAGGCAAGAATTCTAGAAACCTTATAATACCTGACTCTCAGTTTCTTGGAGCACACCATTGGAAATATGTATGCCATATTCTGTGGCAAATCCTGGCTGAGGCTGGTTTACGTGCTTTTAGCATGGTCTGGAGTAAAACTGGGCGAACTCCACCATATTGAGGGTGGACACCATTGATCTCAAGGCCTGCATTGCAGTTAAGCGACACTGCGATTGTGAAGCAGTCTGCGTAGTTTGTGCTCTAGTGCTGAAATCTTGTCCGCCGTTAGGAAGAATCTCTGAACTCGAGAGTCCAGGAGGGCTCCCAAATGTACTATGCTTTGAGAGGGTGAGTCAAGGAAGACTTTCCAGTTGATCAGCCAACCGTACATTTGTAGAAAGGCAATGGTTACCTGCAGATGGCTGTGAAGAGTCTCTGGTGAGCTTGCCAACTACATGAGATCGTCTAAGTATGGCAGCAGTCTGATCCCTTGATGACGAACTTCCATGATCTTGGTAAAGACCCGAGGGGCCATTGAGAGGCAAAACGGCAGAGGCTGGAAATAATGTTGCTGCAGTGTAGCAAATCAGAGATATTGTTGATGAGAAGATGCTATAGGTACATGTAGGTAAGCGTCCTGGATGACTAGGGATGCCATAAAATCTCCAGCCTCCAAAGCTAGGATAATAGAAGGGAGGGTTTCCATACGAAACCTGGGCACCCGGATAAACTTGTTCAGAGACTTGAGGTTGAGGATAGGCCGATGAGACCCATTGGGCTTCTGAACTAAGAAAAGGGTAGAATAATAGCCCTGCTTTCGCTCTCCAGAAGTATTACCCCCGAGAGGAGCAAGGACTGAATGGCCTTCTGGAGAAGCAGGGCTTTGCATGGGTCCAATGGGGGTCCTGTGCAAAAGAACTGCTGGGAGGGACGCCTCAGGAATGAGAGGGCGTATAAGTGGGAGACCACTTTTACTCAGAGGTGGTTCAGATGCCAGAACTGGACGAACTGAATAGGCTGCAGGCTTGGCCTCAGACTTGGCAGGTGGACGTCTAGTATCCCAGGCTTGTTTTGCCCTAGGCTTGGAGGCCTTGGCTGATGTCTGTTGCCGTGGAAAGGACTGACCTTTGGCTTTGCCTTGAGTGTGAAAGGATGACACCCATGGCTTTGTATTATGTGCAGAGGGCAGGAATGCTGTCTTGTTAGTCACCAAAGTAGTCACAATTTTATCCAATTCTGGACTAAATAAGACGACTCCTGAATAAGGCAGAGACTCTAGAGCCAGTTTTGATTCTGAATCTGCTTTCCAGGAACGTAGCCTAAGAATACGGCGGGCCCTAGCAGGACGAGTAATAGCTCTTGTAAGATTATATAAATTTATGACAAGCTTCTATACGTCCATCTGTGGTCTCCTTCAAGGAGGTTGCAGAATGAATGGGCAAGGTGGCATTTTTACCGGACATGTCCACCATGGGGGGGGGGGGGGGGGGGGCCCGGGACGACTTCCCATTTAGTACATTCAGTAGCTGGGAGCGGGTAAAAGGAACTGAACAGTTTTGGAATCTGAAACCTTTTACCAGGCATATTCCAAGCTTCACTCATGTGATCAGATAATATGAGATATGGTAAGAACTTACCCTTGTTATCTCTATTTCTACGAAGTCCATAGGGTTCCACAGGATACCTTGGGGTATAGGTGTGACGTCAGTCGCAGGGCACCAAAGAGTTAAGCTTTCAGCCTCCCAGGATGCACTAGGTCCCCCTCCTATACCCCGCCCCCGAGCCAAGGCACCTCAGTTAGTTACCAAGCCATAGGCCGGAGGAGGAGAAGGAAGAGAGAGAACAAAGATCTGGACACATACAAGAATCACATTCTCACCAGAGGGAGACGGAAAACCGGTGACCAGAGCAAAGCCCATCTGCAGCACAGGTGCGACAGGGCGGGAGTCCTGTGGAACCCTATGGACTTCGTAGAAATAGAGATAACAAGGGTAAGTTCTTACCATATCTCATATTTTCTACTTCAGGGTCCATAGGGTATCCACAGGATACCTTGGGGATGTCCCAAAGCAGTATCCTTTAAGGGTGGGGACGCTCCTGTGCAGAAAGGAGAATCCGCCGCCCGAAGGAAGCATCCTGAGAGGCGAAGGTGTCAAACCTGTAATACCTCACGAAGGTATGGACAGAAGACCATGTAGCAGCCTTGCAGATCTGAACTGCCGAGGCACCACGTCGAGCTGCCCACGAAGGACCCACAGACCTAGTGGAATGAGCCTTCAGAGAAGGAGGGACCGGTAGGCCTTCATGAAGATAAGCTTCAGAAATAGCCATACGGATCCAGGCTGCCAAAGTTTGCTTTGAAGCAGGCCAACCCTTTTTACGGAAGCCAAAGAGGACAAACAAAGCGTCCGACTTCCTAAACGAAGAAGTGCGGTCAACATAAGTCCTTAAGGCCCGCACAACATCCAAAGAGGCCTCACCCACGGAAAGACCCGGTGAGTTAAAGGCCGGAACAACTATTTCCTCGTTAATATGAAACTGGGAAACAACTTTGGGAAGAAACTCGGGCCGAGTGCGGAGCACTGCCCTGTTCCCATAAAAAACCAAGAAAGGGGGTCTACAAGAAAGAGCCCCTAACTCAGAAACACGTCTGGCCGAAGCAATGGCCAGAAGGAAAACAGTCTTACCTGTTAGCCATTTAAGATCCACTGAGCCCAGTGGTTCAAACGGCGGTCCTTGGAGAGCCCTCAGGACCACAGCCAAATCCCAAGGCGCCACAGGTGGAACAAAGGGCGGCTGAATGCGGAGAACACCCTGCATAAAGGTGCGCACATCCGGGATTGTAGCAATCCTACGGTGAAACCAGACAGATAGGGCCGAAACCTGTACCTTCAAAGAAGCAAGGCGAAGCCCATGATCTAGTCCCGCTTGCAGGAAGGCGAGAATCCGAGACAGACGAAACTCCCGCGGTGCATAACCTCTCGGTCGACACCACTGGAAGAACGTATGCCACACGCGATGGTATATCCTCGCGGAAGACGGTTTCCGAGCTCGTAACATGGTACGCACCACAGAGCTGGAAAACCCCCGGGACCTCAGCATGGCCGTCTCAACAGCCACGCCGTCAAAGACAGCCGAGTTAGGTCCGGGTGAAGGCAAGGACCCTGAGACAGAAGGTCCGGTCGTAGCGGCAACCGCAGAGGAATGTCCACGGACAGACCCTGAAGGTCTGAGAACCAGTGCCGTCTGGGCCACGCGGGAGCTATCAACAGGAGCGTCCCTCCTTCCTGTTTGAATTTCCGGATTACCCGTGGAAGAAGGGAGACCGGAGGGAACAGGTATGCGAACCGGAACGTCCACCGGACGGACAGAGCATCCACCAGAGACGCCCCTTCGTCTCTTGTGCGAGACACGTACACCGGCAACTTGTTGTTGTGCCGGGACGCCATGAGGTCGATTTCTGGAAGACCCCACCTGTCCACCAGTAGTTGAAAAACGTCCGGGTGCAGGGACCATTCCCCCGGATGAACGTCCTGGCGACTTAGAAAGTCCGCCTCCCAATTGAGCACTCCCGGGATGAAAACCGCTGATATGGCCGGAAGATTACGCTCCGCCCAAACCAGGATCCGAGAGACCTCTACGAGAGCCGCCCGACTGCGAGTTCCTCCTTGCCTGTTTATGTAGGCCACGGTGGTAGCGTTGTCCGACTGGACCTGCACCGGGCGACCCTGGAGAAACCGCTGTGCCTGCTGGAGAGCATTGAAGACCGCACGGAGTTCCAAGATATTTATTGGAAGCTCCGCTTCTGTCGGCGTCCACCTGCCCTGGAACAAGTGTGGACCCGAAACTGCTCCCCAGCCCCGAAGACTGGCGTCCGTTGTCAACAGGACCCAATTTGGAACCCAGAACGGACGTCCCTTGTTGAGGTGGGTCGTCTGTAACCACCACGTAAGGGACAGGCGAACCTCCTGGGTGAGCACAATCGTCTGGGACTTCAGAGACTGAGTCAGCCCGTTCCACTTGGACAGGATCAGGTGCTGCAGAGGTCTGGAGTGAAACTGGGCGTATTCCACCATGTCGAACACCGACACCATGGAGCCCAGTAACCTCATCGCCGAGTGTAAGGACACCCGGCGGCTGTGCAGACAACTGCGCACCCTTGACTGTAAAGCAGAGATCTTGTCCTCCGTCACGAAGATCCTTTGCTGTCCCGAGTCCAATAAGGCTCCAAGATGCAGAATCCTCCGAGACGGGATTAGAGTGGACTTCTGCCAGTTGATCAGCCAGCCGTGCCGTTGCAGCAGTGCAATGGTCAGGTCCAAGTGGCGTAACAGGAGCTCTGGAGATCCTGCCACCAATAACAGGTCGTCCAAATACGGCAACATGCGGACTCCCTGCAGCCGCAGAGAAGCCGCCATGACCGCCATCACCTTGGTGAAAACACGTGGTGCTGTTGCCAGGCCAAAAGGTAACGCCCGAAACTGGAAGTGGTCGCTGCTGATTGCAAACCTGAGGAACTGTTGATGGCGCCAAAGAATAGGGACATGCAGGTAAGCGTCCTGTATGTCCAATGACACCAAGTAGTCCCCAGGTTCCAGCGCCAGAATGATGGACCGTAGGGTCTCCATCCGAAACTTCGGGACCCGCAAAGACTTGTTGAGTGCTTTGAGGTTGAGAATCGGACGATATGACCCATTGGGTTTCTGTACCAAAAATAGATTTGAATAGAAACCCTGGCCCCTCTGGGAGAATGGAACCTCCACTATAACTCCAGCCTGGAGCATAGTGTGCAATACCTTCCGCAGCTCCGTAGCCTTGTTCCGGTCTGATGGGAGACCCGTGGTGAAGAAGCGAGCCGGGGGTCTGTGCCGGAAGGAGAGGGCGTATCCGTGGGAAACCACCTCCAGAACCCAAGTGTCTGTCGTAGTAGTCGACCAACACTGGGCGAACTGTAGCAGGCGGCCTCCCACCCTGGGATCCCCCAAAGGGAGGCCCGGACCGTCAGGCCGCAGGCTTGCCATCTGGCTTGGGGGCCGGACGTCTGGTACTCCATGCCTGCTTCCGGGGCTTGACCGATTTCTTAGGGCCAGCCTGTCGAGGAAACGACTGTGGTTTGGGCCTGCCCTGGGCCCTAGATGACCGAAAGGACGATGGTCCCGAACCAGAAGGAGCAGCGGCCGACGGGAGACAGGCAGATTTGGCTGCCGCCAGCGTGGCCACAATCTTATCCAGATCCGGACCGAAGAGAACTTCTCCGGTAAACGGCAACGCTTCCAGACCTTTCTTGGAATCTGCGTCCGCCTTCCAGGATCGCAGCCACAAGGTGCGACGAGCAGCTACCGCTGCTGAAGAAATTCTAGACACCAGAGTACTAATGTCTAGAGCCGCCTCGTTGATGTAGGTGGCCGAATCACGGAGATTGCCAATCAACTCCGCCTGATCGGCCGGACAGTCGGATTCAAAAGAAGCCTCTAATGAATCCGCCCAGCGCTCCATCGCTCTGGCAACCCAGCAAATGGCCATAGCCGGCCGTGCTGCCCCCCCTGCAAGGGAATAAGCGGACTTCAGGCAGATTTCTACCTTGCGGTCCGTAGCATCCTTAAGGGAGGACATGGATGGCATCGGCAATGTGGCACTACGGACAAGACGGGTCACGTGAGAATCCACCTGTGGAGGGGATTCCCACTTCGCAAAATAATTATCCGCTAACGGATAAGCCACCGCCAGGCGTCTCTGCGGCTGGTATCTTTTGCCAGGTTGTTTCCACGCCTCCTCTAAATGGTCCACCAACTGACCCGAAAGAGGAAAGACTGTGGCATCGCCCTTCACATCTTTGAAAAAGGCATACTTAGATTTAGCCGCTGGGGGAACTTCGTCCTCAATCACCAAGGCTGTGCGGACCGCCCGAATAAGTCCAGGAATATATACTTTGGACTTAGCATCAGCGTCCTTAGTATGGAGAGGTTCCTGATCGTAAGGATCTAGAATCTCCCCATCATCAGACGTCCCTTCGTCATCCTCATAAGGAGCGGACAGAGACGCCACCGGCCTTTTATGAGACCGCATCACAGACTCCCCTTGCAACACATCCGACAAGTGCTGTACAGAACTCGTCAGGGAGTTAACCCACGCTGGCTCCTGAGAACCCGGGAGCGGGGAAATAGGGAGACTGTGGGGTACCACCAATTGTCGTGGGAACCCCTGCATGGGTGACGACACCACAGACTGCTGGGACAAACCCATCGGAGTAAACGCGGGCTGCGGAGCTAACTGGCCCACTAAAGCTGTTAACGCCTGAGCGAAACAAGCCCAGGGCGGCTCCTGTACCGGTGCTGTAACCGTAATAGGCCGCGCCATGGACAAACACTGCCGGCAAAGGCCCTCCGCGCTACCCTCCCCCTCCGCTAACGGTACTTTGCACGTGGTACACTGTAGCCGGAGGGAAAAATCACTTTCAGACATGATGGCACCACGTATGTGACCTCTCTCACCAATTAAGTATTAAATAGGCGAGAGACCACCCTGCAGCACCGCACCGCAAGGGCTTTAGCAGAAAGAACAGGGACAGTAATAAAGCTGACAGTTTAGAGAGAAAAGATTACAGGCAGCAGCGCTAGCACAGTCACATACAATGCAGAAAAATAACAATTCCTGCACTAACAGCGCTGATCACTCAACTACACAGACACAGGGCCTGGTAGGACACAGCGCTGCATACACAGACCTGACCACAGCGGAGGAGAGGTATGCGGGGGGACCCAGACCACGATGCTTCCTTCCAGCGCTTCCAGCAGCGTTCACCATGCGTTCTGGAGAAGATGGCCGCCGAGGAGCAGAGAGGAGGCTGGCCTGGGGGAGGAGCGCTGCCACAGGACCAGTCGGCAGCATGCAGAGAGGGCTGTGTGCAGCGGGGGAGGCGCCGGCTGTGAGACAGGGAAGGCGCGCTCCCCTGGCATGCATTTAACCCCTGGGACGCCGCAGCGCTACCGCTCTGCTGCGGTCCGCTGTCCCAGGGGGTAGTGGAAGCGCAGGTTGGTCGCCTGGCTCCACACTGCAGCCAGTCCCCAGGGAGCCCCCTGCCTGGGGACTTAGGACCATGTGATCAGCGGGGACCCACCGCGGGACCCCGCTGCTTACCTCTGTCCCCCTTGAATCCGGCCATGGTCCGGAGCATCTGGGGTCACCGCTAGCTGTGACCCCAGACGCCCACCAGCATCCCCGGATCAGTACCGGCGTTCTGGTACCGGCGGGGTGTAGGGAAGACAGCATGGACGTCAGGACTGACTGTCCATGCTGTTCATCCAGTTGTGCAGCCACAGCTGCATGAAGAATAAGCTTCAGGGGCTCTTCTAGCCCCCACTCCAACAGGTGCACCCGACTCCGGCCGGGCACCAAACTAAACTGAGGTGCCTTGGCTCGGGGGCGGGGTATAGGAGGGGGACCTAGTGCATCCTGGGAGGCTGAAAGCTTAACTCTTTGGTGCCCTGCGACTGACGTCACACCTATACCCCAAGGTATCCTGTGGATACCCTATGGACCCTGAAGTAGAAAGCTGGAAATAGTGAGGATACTCTGGTAAAGCAACCTTTGGTCGCTTAAAAAGTGCATGTTTTTTCTTAGAAGCGGGTTCATCCTCTTCTATTTGTAGAATAGTTTTTAACAGCTCTCACAAGAGCAGGTATATTTAGTTTAGAGGGTGGGTCCTCTTCTCATGAGATGGAGTCCGAGTGAGAGAGATCTGCATCTTCTGCCTCCCCAGACGATATTTCAGAATCAGATAACTGTGTGGATTGTGAAGATATCATAGTACGTTTTGTAGGCTTAGTGGGTAAAGGTTTACTTTTTTCAGCATTTGCTGAAAAACCGTAGAGGTCTGTACTGATGTAGACAGTATGTCTATCCATGGAGGAGCCAAAGGATTTGCAGGGGGTACCTGCTATGGAGATAACTCCTTTTCTTCGAGGTCCATAAAATCCACAGGGATACCATGGGGAATATTATGGTTGGAGACCAGGCACCAAACAGTTAAGCTTCAGCTCCCAGAATGCCTCGGGTCCTCCTCCATATATACCCCGCCGCTAGCCATAGGACTTCAGTTTAGTTAACAAGCCTCAAGGCAGGAGAAGGGAAGAGAAGGAACAGCAATCGTACACAAAGAAACACACTTACACAAAATGACGGAATATGTGCCCGAAAGAAAAAAATGACACAGGTGCATCAGGGTGGGTGCCCTGGGGACCCTATGGAACTCAAAAGAAGAGATCTTGATAAGTCTACCATAACTCTGATTTTTTTTTTCTTCATGGTCCATAGGGATCCTCAGGCAGAGATACCATGGGGATGTCCTAAAGTAGTTCCCCTAGGGTGGAGAACGCTCCTGAGCAGAAAGGAGAACACATCGCACAAAGGAATCATCCTGAGAGGCAAAAGTATCAAATGCATAAAAACTAAGAAAAGTGTTTAGAAGACCACGTGGCTGCCTTGCACAATTGTTCGCAGAGCAGCATGAGTAAATGCCCACGATGGCCCTACAGAGTAGAATGTGCTGTCACCGTGCTTGGGACAAGGAGATCAGCCTGAGAGATAAGCAGACTCTGGCGAGATGGCTATGGATGACTATTAGATGGCCATCCTAGTTTGTGAAAACCATATAATTAAATAAAAAAATAAAAATAAATCAGATGCTGTTTTTGTAACAGTTTTTGTGCTCCACATAGATACAGAGAGCACAAACTGCATCCAGGGAGGCTTCACCTACAGAAAGATCTGGAGCCTGAAAAGCTGGAACTACAATTTCTTAATTTACATGAAACCGGGACACTACCGTAGGAGGGTAACCCTCCTTTGTACAAAGAACAGCTTTATCCTTGTAAAAAAATCAAAAATGGAGAGCAACAAGAAAGCGCTGCCAAATCAGACTATGCGAGAAGAAGAGATAGCAAGAAGAAAGTGTCTTTGCTATCAACCACTTCAAATCTACAGAGTCTAGAGGTTCAAATGGGTGAGATTGTAGCCTCTTAAGACAAATCCCATGGTGCTACCGGTGGAACAAAAGGAGGCTGAACTCGCAGAACTCCATGGAAAAAAATTCTAAACATCTGGTAATGAGGCAATCTTCCTCTGAAACCATACTGACAGTGCAGAAACCTGCACTCTCAAAGTGGCCATGCAGAGACCATGGTCTAGCCCTGCCTGGAGAAAAGCCAATATCCTGGAAAGCCTAAACACCATAGGATCATACTTTCTGTGGGAACACCATTGACCAAAAGAATGCCAAACTCTAATAGATGTGCCCCAAGCATCGTTTGAATTACAGATTTGAAAAAAACCTTTTGCTCTTAGGATGCAAGATTCAAGAGCCACACCGTCAAAGCCAGACAAGTTATTTCCGGATGCCGTATGTCGGTGAACCAATTACGTCTGGGCCAAGCCGGAGCTAAGAACTTACCTTTGTTATCTCTATTTCTACGAGGTCCATAGGGTTCCACAGGATACCTTGGGGTATAGGTGATGACGTCAGTCACAGGCACCACAGAGTTAATGTTTTCCAGCCTCCCAGGATGTACTGGGGTCACCCTGCTATACCCCGTCCCCGAGCCAAGGCAAATCAGTTATGTAACAAGCCCCAGGTCGGAGGAGGAGAGGAAAGAGAGACGAAAGATCTGGAACACACAAGAAGCACATTCTCAGACGGAAAAACCGGTGACCAGATAAAAGTCCATCTGCAGTACAGGTGCGACAGGGCGGGAGTCCTGTGGAACCCTATGGACCTCGTAGAAATAGAGAAAGGTATGTTCTTACCATATCTCTTATTTTCTACTGCAGGTTCCACAGGGTATCCACAGGATACCTTGGGGATGTCCCAAAGCAGTATCCTTTAAGGGTGGGGACGCTCCTGTGCTATAAGGATTATCCGCCGCCCGAAGGAAGCATCCCGAGAGGCGTAGGTATCAAAAGCATAATACCGTATGAACAGATGACCACGTGGCTGCCTTGCCAAGCTGAACCGCTGAGGCGCCACGTCGAGCTGCCCACGAAGGACCCACAGACCGAGTGGAATGAGCTCTGACCGAAGATGGAACGGGCATAAGCTTCAGAAATAGCCAGGCGAATCCATCCTGCCAACGTTTGTTTAGAGGCAGGCCAACCCTTCTTCCGGAAGCCATAACAAACAAACAACGAGTCCGACTTCCGAAAAGAAGCGGTGCGGTCAACATAGATTTTTAAGGTCCGCACCACATCCAAGGTGGCCTCACCAACCGAAAGGTCCGGTGAATTAAAGGCTGGTACAATAATTTCCTTGTTGATATGGAAACTAGATACCACCTTTGGGAGGAAACCAGTGCGAGTACAAAGCACCACCCTGTCCCTATGAAAAATGAGAAAGGGAGGTCGACATGAAAGAGCCCCTAATTCTGAGACCCTTCTGGCTGAAGCAATGGCCAGAAGGAACACAGTCTTAGCCGTAAGCGATTTCAAATCCACTGAGCCCAGTGGTTCAAAAGGCGGTCCTTGGAGAGCCCTGAGGACCACAGGCAGATCCCAAGAAGCCACAGGTGGAACAAAGGGAGGCTGTATACGGAGAACACCCTGCATAAAGGTGCGGACATCAGGAAGTGTAGCAATCCTACGCTGAAACCACACCGAAAGAGCAAAAAGCTGCACTTTCAGGGAAGAAAGCCGAAGACCGTGATCCAAGCCCGCCTGTTGGAAAGCCAACACTCGGGATATCTGGAACACCTGAGGATCATAGCCTCTAGGGCGACACCACTCAAAAAAAAGTATGCCATACTCGATGGTAAATTCTAGCCGATGTAGGTTTCCGAGCTCTTAGCATGGTCTTAACTACAGAGCTGAAAAAACCCCTGGATGACAAGAGGGCTGTCTCAACAGCCACGCCGTCAAAGACAGCTGACTGAGGTCCAGGTAAAGACAAGGACCCTGTGTCAGCAGGTCCGGACGTAGAGGCAACCGCAGAGGAGCGTCTACGGAGAGACTTCGAAGGTCTGAGAACCAGTGACGTCTGGGCCACTCTGGAGCCATCAACAAGAGCTTGCCGCCCTCCTGTTTGAATTTTCGGATCACCCGAGGAAGAAGGGAGAACGGAAGGAAGAGATACGCAAACTGGAAGGGCCCCCGGACCGACAGGGCGTCTACTAGAAACGCCTCCGTGTTTCTTGTTCTTGACCCGTACACAGGCAGTTTGTTGTTGTGTCGGGAGGCCATGAGGTCTATTTCCGGAAGGCCCCACTTGTCGACCAGGAGTTGAAATACCTCCTGGTGAAGAGACCATTCTCCCTGATGTACGTCCTGCCGGCTGAGAAAGTCCGCTTCCCAGTTGAGGACTCCCGGGATGAATACCGCTGAGATGGCAGGGAGATTGCCCTCTGGCCAAACTAGAATGCGGGACACCTCCACCAGCGCTGCCCGACTTCTGGTTCCTCCTTGGCGGTTTATATAAGCCACCGTGTGATGGCGTTGTCCGATTGGACCTGCACAGGTTTTCCTTGTAGGACCAGTCTTGCGTGATGGAGAACATTGAACAACGCGCGAAGCTCCAAGATGTTTATTGGAAGTTCCGCTTCTGCCGGAGTCCACCTGCCCTGGAACAAGTGCGGACCAGTGACCGCTCCCCAGCCTCTGAGGCTGGCGTCCATTGTCAAAAGGACCCAGTTCTCCACCCAAAAGGGACGTCCTTTGTTCAGGTGAGTTGTTTGCAACCACCAGGTCAGAGACAGACGGACCTCCGGAGAAAGCACCATGGTCTGAGTCTTTATCCGGTGAGGCAACCTGTCCCATTTGAACAGGATCAATTGTTGCAGAGGTCTGGAGTGAAACTGGGCATATTCCACCATGTCGAAGAGTGACACCATGGAGCCCAGTAACCTCATCGCCGAGTAAATAGACACTCGGCGGCACTGAAGATAACTCCGTACCTTCGTCTGCAATGCAGAGATCTTTACCTCCGTCACAAAGATCCTCTGCTGTTTCGAGTCCACCAAGGCCCCCAGATGGAGAATCCTCTGTGAGGGAACCAGGGTGGATTTCTTCCAGTTTATTAACCAGCCGTAATTCTGCAATACTGAGATTGTCGTCAGCTGCAGATGAAGCTGGAGGATCTCTGGAGACCTTGCTGACAGAAGGTCGTCCAGATAAGGTAATAAGCGGACTCCCTGCATTCTCAGGTGAGCCGCCATGACCTTGGTGAAAACCCGAATTGATAATGTTTGTCGCGTATTGCAAACCTGAGGAATTGTTGATGCGTTAAGACAATGGGGACATGCAGGTAAGAGTCCTGGATGTCCAAAGATACCATGAAATACCCAGGCTCCATCGCCAGTATGATGGAACGCAGGGTCTCCATCCTGAACTGAGGCACCCTCAAAGACTTGAGGGATTTGAGGTTGAGAATAGGACGGTAAGACCCATTGGGTTTCTGCACCAGAAAGATTGGAATAGAAACCCATGCCCCTCTGGGATAACGGAACAGGCACTATAACTCCAGCCTGGAGCATAGAGTGCAATACTTTCTGCAATTCCAGGGCCTTGTTCTGATCTGACAGAAGGCCTGTTGTGAAAAACTTGCTGGAGGGTCTGCACCGGAAGGATAGGGCATTGCCCCGAAAGACCACCTAGTGTACCCAAGTGTCCTTGGTAGTCAGGTCCCAACACTGGGCGAACTGAAGCAGACGGCCTCCCACTTTAGGATCCGATGGCTTGTCGTCCGACTTGGTGGCCGGGCGCCTTGTACTCCAAGCTTGTTTCTTGGGTTTGGTAGACTTTTTGGACCCGGCCTGTCTTGGAAAAGACTGTGCTTTGGACCTACCCTGGGGCCTGTAGGGCCGAAAGGACGAAGTACCGACCTTGACTGGAGCCGATGGGAGACACGCAGCCTTGGCTGCGGCCAAAGTAGCCACAATCTTGTCCAGATCAGGGCCAAACAGGACCTGTCCATGAAAGGGCAAACATTCCAAGCCCTTCTTGGAATAGGCGTCAGCCTTCCAAGAACGCAACCATAGGGTGCGACGAGCGGCCATAGCTGCAGATGAGATTCTGGAGGTGAGGAGACAGATATCCAAGGCTGCCTCATTAATGTAAGTAGCCGAATCTCTGAGATTACCGACTGACTCTGCCTGCTCTGCAGACGAGTCAGAGTCCAGAGACTCCTCCAAACTGTCAGCCCAGCGCTCCATGGCTCTGGCCACCCAACACACAGCCATAGCCGGTCTGGACGCCCCTCCAGCAAGGGAATAAATGGACTTAAGGCATATTTCGACCTTGCGATCCGTAGCATCCTTTAAGGAGGACATGGGCAATGTAGCACTTCGTACTAGGCGTGTCACATGAGAATCCACCTGCGGAGGAGATTCACACTTAATTATTTCTTTATCTGCAAATGGGTATGCAAAAGCCAAACGTTTTTTGAGGCTGGTACAGTTTACCTGGATTTTTCCACGCCTCCTCTAAATGATCCACTAGCTGACCAGAAGAGGAAAAACTGTGGCATCACCCTTAACATCTTTAAAGAAGGCGTATTTAGATTTAGCCACGGGGGGATCGTCATCCTCAATAACCAAAGCCGTACGGACAGCACATATTAGGCCAGGTATATAGACCTTAGACTTAGAATCCGTTTCTTTAGTACGGATGGGCTCCTGGTCAGAAAGGTCAAATATCTCACTGTCATCAGACGAAAAATCATCCTCATCATATTGAGCAGGCTGAGGCGGTAATGGACGCTTATGTGGCCGCAAAGATGACTCCCCCTGTAAAACGTCCGACAGGTGTTGCACCGAAGTGGACAAGGAATTAACCCACGCAGGCTCTTGTGAGACCTAGGGGGGGGGGGTGTGACAGCGGGAGACTCTGGGGTACCACTAACTGTCTGGGCAACCCCTGCATAGGAGACAACACCATAGACTGCTGTGAAAACTCCATTTGGGGAAACGCAGGGGGTGTCGCTAGCTGACCCACAAGAGTCGTAAGCACCTTAGCAAAACAAGCCCAGGGCGGCTCTTGCAACGGCGCAGTGACCTAAATCGGGCGTGAAAGTAAACAACATGCCCTACATAACCCATTAGAGTTACCGTCACCCTCCGCTAATGGTACGTTACATGTAGTACACTTAAGCTGGAGAGGGAAGTCACGTTCACTCTCAGACATGAAGAGTGTAACGGAGCTGTATGTGACACACTTCACAGGTAAATACTTGTACAGTGAGGCAATAAGCACCCTGCAACACCGCACGGGCTTTAGCAGAGGAAGTCAGGGATAGTAAAATGGCTGACAAGGAAAGTGAAAGTACAGACAGCAGCGCTAGCAAGTAGTCACATACAATGCAGAAGAATCCCTGCACTAACAGCGCTGACTCAACTACACAGACACAAGTCTGGTAGGAAAACAACGCTACATACACTGACCTTTTTTTTACGGAGGAGAGGTATGCAGGGGAACCCGGACCACACAGCCACCGGTATCTGTTTCCAGCAGCGCTTGCCAGTTCTTTGAAGATGGCCGCCGAGGAGCAGAGAGGCAGGCAGGCCCAGGGGAGGAGCGCTGCACACACACAGGCACAGACCGCTGTGGAGAGGCCGTGTGCAGCGGGGGAGGCAGCGGGGGAGGCGCCGGCTGAGAACAGGGAAGGCGCGCTCCCCCGGCTTGCAATTAACCCCTGGGATGCCGGCCGAGTTTGCCGCACAGCCGCGGCCCCCTGTCCCAGGGGCATAGTGGAAGCGCAGGTTAAAACCTGGCTCCACGCTGCCTGGGGACTGCGTTGCCTTACCTGTCCCTTGGATCCGGCCACAGTCCAGGTATCCGGGGTCACCGCTAGCTGTGACCCCAGACACCTACCAGCATCCCCAGATCGGTACCGGCGTTCTGGTACCGGCGGGGTGTAGGAGAGACAGCATGGACGTCAGTACTGACAGTCCATGCTGTACACTCAGATGTGCAGCCACAGCTGCATTTAGAAAACTTCAGGGGCCATAAAAGCTCCCCTCCGACTCAGAACCAGGCACCAACGAAAACTGATTTGCCTTGGCTCGGGGGCGGGGTATAGGAGGTAGACCCCAGAGCATCCTGGGAGGCTGGAAAACGTTAACTCTGTGTTGCCGGTGACTGACGTCATCACCTATACCCCAACGTATCGTGTGGATACCCTATGGAACCTGCAGTAGAAACACCAGCTTCAAGTCCAGTCTTACTGCCAGTGCGTCCACGAAGGTTGCTGATGGGTCTCTGGACCTGGACCCGTACCCGGGGACCTTGCGGTTGCGACATGACCCCATGAGCTCTCTCTCTGGTAGATCCCATTTGTTTACCAGCAGCTGAAACACTCCCGGATGGAGAGACCACTCTCCGGCATGTATGTCCTGGCGATTTAGGAAGTCTGCTTCCCAATTGAGTACTCCCAATATGAATATTGCCGAGATGGCCGGAAGATGACGTTCTGCCCAAATCAGAACCCTTGTCACTTCTTTCATGGCTGCGTAACTACTCGTGCCTCCCTGATGATTGAGGTAGGCCACTGTTGTCGCATTGTGGGACTGGATCTGGACCTGCTTGCCCTGGAGCAGGTCCTGTGCCAGGACAAGTGCTTTGTATACTGCTCCCAGCTCCAGAATGTTTACTGACAGATGACTTTCATGATTTGTCCATTTTGCCTGAAAGGTGTGATGACCTGTACCTGCTCCCCATCCACGAAGACTTGCATCTGTGGTGAGCAGCACCCAATTTGGAATCCAGAATGGGCGCCCTTTGTTCAGATGATCCTTTCTCAGCCACCACAGGAGGAAGAAGTGACGAACCTCTGGAGTAAGAAGGACCCTCTGGGACCTTATTCGATGATACTGTCCATTCCACTTGGAGAGAATCAATCTTTGAAGAGGCCTGGAATGGAACAGAGCATACCCCACAATGTCGAAGGTGGATACCATTGATCCCAGGACCTGCATTGCTAACAGAATGGATACCCTTCGCTTGCGAAGCAGCTTGCGTATTAGCAGCGATAGGGCCACAATCTTGTCCTCTGGCAGAAATACCATCTGTGCCCGAGATTCCAGAAGAGCGCTCAGATGTACCATCTGCTGTGTTGGAGAAAGTGATGATTTCTTCTAATTGATGGTCCAGCTGTGCTTTTGTAAGCAGGCTATGGTCAGTTGAAGATGGTTTGTAAAACAACCAGAGTCTGTCCCATTATCAGAAGGTCGTCCAGATATGGCAGAATTCTGATTCCCTGACGCCAGAGATAGGCCATTATTTTGGTAAATACCAGGGAGAGCCGTAGATAGGCCAAAAGGTATAGTCTGAAATTCGTAATATTGCTGAAGGAGAGCAAATCGTAAACATTTTTGGTGGGATGGTATAATAGGAACATGCAGATATGCATCCTGAATGTCCAGGGAAACCATGTAATCAATCCCCAGTCTCCATTGCCAAAATAATTGACCGGAGAGTTTCCATACGAAACTTGGGTACATGATAAACCTGTAGAGGGTTTTTAGATTTAGTATAGGGCGATAAGCCCTATTTGGTTTCTGAACCAGAAATAGATTGGAATAATAACCCCTTCCCTGTTGCGACACAGGAATCGGGGACTATTATCCCCAACTGCAGCAGGGAGTGAATCGCTTCCTGATAGGCCAAGGCCTTGCCCGCATCTGATGGAGGCTCTGTGCAAAAAAAACTTCTGGGGAGGATGCCTCCTGAAAGTGAGGGCATACCACTGAGAGACCACCTCTCGGAATCAGGCATCTGTTTGATGCCAACAATCCGCAAACTGAAGTAGTATGCCTCCCACCCACCCTGGGATCCCCCAGGAGGAGGCCCGTCCCATCAGGCAGAGGGTTTGTTGTCCGGTTTAGAAGCGGGATGTCTTGCCGAGCCAGACCTTTTAGTTTGTCACCTTAATATTTTGCGAAAACTAGACGTCTTAGAGGAAGGCTGTTCCCTTGCTCGTCCCTGAGAACCGAAAATAAACCTGCCTAGACTTTATAGTCGCCGTATATGGCAGGCCAGATTAGTTATTATTTCATCCAACTCAGCTCCAAAAAGTAGTTTTCCATAGAAAGGTAAAACTTCCAGCACCTTCATGGATCCGGTTATCAACTTTCCAGGATCTTAACCAAAGAGCCCTACTGGTGTTGCGGCCCGGCAGAGGGAGATAGAGTCGCATTATCTGCGTCTTAATACAGATGTTGAGTACTGCTGACTCAAACATAATAAAACAAAAATAAAAGTTAGGACTGCCTGAGCAGTTCCGTTACAAAGGTGCGTCTTGATCCTGCAGCATCAAATGAGCAACCGAAGTCTTATCGCTAGGGGCGGGGTATATATGGAGGAGGACCCGAGGAAGCCTGGGAGCTGAAGCTTTAACTGTTTAGTGCATGGTCTCCAACCATAATATTCCCCATGGTATCCCTGTGGATCCCTATGGACCCTGAAAAAGAAAAATCGAGATTAGCGCTAGCACAAGTCACATACAAACGCCCCACAAAAAAAAAAAAATCATTACATGTCTGCAATAGGCACTAAAGTAAACTACACAGACCACAGTGGCTGGTAGGATATAGCGCTTTATAACCTGGCCCGTTGGGAGAGATATACAGGGAGACTGGACCCAGCATTTCCCGGAAACCTGCTTGCCTAAAATGGCTGCCGCGCGTCTGAGGGTGTTGTGGAGGAACAGCTCAGGGAACACCAAGAACGCAGTGAAATGGCGCCCTGAGTTGGGGGTGGGGCTGCAATGAGAGGGCCTTATCTCCTGGCCGACGTTAACCACCGGGTCCCCTGGCCTTTACAATATGCCTTTGCACCAGTATAGTTACGCCCGATGGTCTAGTGGGCGAGCCAGTGTCCACATCAGCACCTCCGGTCTGTCTCCTGAGACCAGAGCAAGACTGCACTAAGACACGGGAGTCCCCAGGAACGTGGTTCTGCCTTACCTGTCCCCTGGATTCCGGCTGGGGTCCGGGGAGCCTGCTAGCTACTACCCCCCCCCCCCCTCGAAGCCCCACCGGAAGTACCTAGCACAGGCGGGGAGTCACGGCGCCGCGGAGGGGTGAAGGGGCGGCAGCACAGTCGTCCGGAGGACAGTCTGGTGCTGCTCGACCATTTGGTACAAAATAAAAAGTAAACAAAAATGAATTATGGTAAGAACTTACCTTTGTTAACTCTCTTTCTTCGAAGTCCATAGGGTCCACACGGAGACCTTGGGGTGTAGGTGATGGCTTGGACATCCTGGCACCACGCAGCTAAACTTTTCAGCTCCTAGCATGCACCATGCCACTCTCCCTATACCCCGCCCCCGAGCCACCTCAGTTCGTAATAAGCCAAAGGCCGGAGAAGGATAAGAGAGAAGGAAGTCTGGAACACACAAGAATCACATTCTCACATAGGAGACGGAAAACAAGTGACCAGAATGAGGCCCAACTAAATCCAGGTGCCCTGTGGACTTCAAAGAAAGAGTTAAAAGCCAAGTTCTTACCATAGCTCATTTTCTTCTTCAGGGTCCATAGGCTCCACAGGGAGACCTTGGAGATGTCCCGAAGCAGTCCTTTTAAGGGTGGGGACGCTGAGAGGAAAATCCAGCGCCCAAAGGAAGCATTCTGAGGGGCTGAACAGGCAAGGCGCCACAGCGAACTGCCCACGAGGGATCCACAGACAGTAGAATGAGCAGTTACAGAAGGAGAAACAGGAAGGCCTTCCTGAGTGTAAGCCTCACCATACGAATCCATCTAGCCAATGTTTGTTTATTGGCTGTCCATCCCTTGTGAAAATCGCAGAGAACAAACAAGGAGTCTGCTTTCCGAAGGGAACTGGTACGGTCCATATATATCCTGAGGGCCCGTACCACATCCAATGAGGCCACACCTGTCGAGAGGTTTGGAGACTGAAAGGCCGGTACAATAATTTCCTCATTAATGTGGAAACTAGAAACCACCTTAGGGGGGAACCCAGGGCGAGTCTGAAGTACCGCCCTGTCCTGGTGAAATATCAGAAATGGGTAGTGACAGGAAAGCGCCCCTAAGTCTGACACGCTTCTAGGGGAAGCTATGGCTAGAGGAAACAGTCTTAGCTGTTAACCATTTAAGATCCACTGAAGCCAGGGGTTCAAATGGAGGGCCCGAAGAACCATAGCCAAATCCCAAGGAGCCACCGGAGGGACAAAGGGAGGCTGAATCCGGAAGACACCTTGTAGGAATGTGCGAATATCTGGAAGAGGAGCAATCCTGCGTTGAAACCAAACTGAAAAGGGCAGAGACATGCACCTTTAGTGAGGCTAGACAGAGATCCAATCCCGCTTGGATCAAAGCCAAAATCCTAGGTATCCGAAACACTAGAAGATCGTAACCTCTGGGACGACACCACTTAAAATAGGTCTGCCACACTCTGATAGATCAGAGCAGAGGCTGGCTTACACGCTCTGAGCATAGTGTTTACCACAGAGCTGGGGAATCCTTTGGACCTTTAGGAGGGACGGCTCAAGAGCCACAGCGTCAAAGACAGACAACCCAGGCCCGGGTAAAGGCAAGGACCTTGAGGCAACAGCAATGGAGTGTCGATGGAGAGACTCTGAAGATCTGCATACCAGTGACGCATGGGCCACGCTGGAGCCACCAGTAGGACCATGCCTGCTACTTGTTTGAACTTCCGAATGACTCGAGGAGGAAGGTAGACTGGAGGAAACAGGTACGCAAACTGGAAGGTCCACTTGACCGGCAGAGCGTCTACCAAGATCGCCTCGGCATCTCTTGTTCTGGACCCGTACACTGGCAGTTTGATTGTGTCAGGAGGCCATGAGGTCCACGTCTGGAAGGCCCCACTTGTCCACTAGGAGTTTAAAACACCTCTTGGTGAATAGACCATTTCCCTGGATACACGTTGTGACGGCTGAGGAAGTCCGCTTCCCAATTGAGAACTCCCGGTATGAACATTGTCGACATGGCTGGGATATGACCTTCCACCTATGTCAGAATGCGGGACAACTCTGTCATTGGCGCCTGACTTAGAGTACCTCCTTGATAGTTGAAATAAGCCACAGCTGTGGCGGTGTCTGACTGAACTTGCGCGGGTTTCCCGCAAAGTATGTGCCTGGCCAGCTTGAGGGCCCGGAAGACAGCCCGAAGTTCCAATATGTTGATTGACAGGGCCGCTTCCACCGCTGTCCAACGACCCTGAAAAGAGTGTGGACCCCGGAGACTGGCATCCGTAGTCAGGATTACCCAGTCCGGGATCCAAAAGGGGCGTCCCTTGGTGAGGCGGTCTGTCTGTAACCACCATGCAAGGGACAGACTCACTTCTGGAGAGAGCGCCATCGTCTGCGCTTTTATTCGATGGCGTAATCCGTTCCACTGGGAGAGGATCAGTTTCTGCAGGGGTCTTGAATGAAACTGAGCATATTCCACCATGTCGATTGACGATACCATGGAACCCAGAACCTGCATTGCTGAGTGGATTGACACTCGGCGACTGTGGAGGCATCTGCATACTCGCGTCTGTAAACTGGAGATCATGTGATCATCTGCTGTTGGGAATCCAACAGTGGTCCTAGACGGAGCATCCTCTGGGATGGAGTCAGAGATGACTTCTTCCAATTGATTAACCAGCTGTGTGTCTGGAGAACAGAAATAGTTAGCTGCAGATGGTGGTGGAGTACTTCTGGAGACCCGGCCAACAACAGGAGGTTGTCTAGGTAAGGTAGCAGTCGGACACCCTGTCCCCGCAGGTGGGCCGCCATGATAACCATAGCTTTGGTAAACACCCAAGGTGCAGTAGATAAGCCAAAAGACAGAGCCCGAAACTGAAAGTGCTGCTGTTGTATAGCAAACCTGAGATAACGCTAGTGAGAGGGCGCAATGGGTACATATGTAGGTATGCGTCCTGAATATCCAGTGATACCATAAAATCCCCAGATTCCATTGCCAGTATGATGGAGCGTAGGGTTTCCATCGGGAATCGAGGCACCCTGAGGAATTTATTCAGGGATTTGCGATTGAGGTCCGTGGTCTCGTAGAAGTAGATGCAGAAGGCAGAACTGACATCCAAAGCAGCTTTGTTAATATATTCGGCTGCATCACAGAGGTTACCCACTAATGTCACCTAATCTATGGAAACATCTGTAGGAAAAAAAAGAGAGTCCTTAAAGTATTTTGCGCAAAATTCCATAGCCTTGGCCACCCATGAGATAGCCATGGAGGGCTGCCCCAGAAAGAGAAAAATCGATTTCAGGCAAAAAGTTCCACCTTCCTATCCGTAGGATCTTTAAGGAAAGATATGGAGGGCATAGGTAATGTAGCACTCTTAATTAGGCTAGGCGTTTGAGGCCGGTAACACTTCCTAGAGGATCAGATAAAGGAAATCCCGCAGAAGTAACCCTTATTTCTTTGAACAGAGTATGTTTGGACCGCGGAGCTGGTGGTTCGTCCCTCTCCATGACTTAAGGACCCCATACATCAGCAATTGATTGCAGCAATCGTGCAATTTGCAATCGATTGTGTATAAAAATCTTTCCCTTTTTCAATCTATTGCAGAATTGCCACAGTCGATTGAAAAAGGGAAAGATTTTTATACAGAATCGATTGCAAATTGCACGATTGCTGCAATCAATTGCTGATGTATGGGGGCCTTAAGGCAGAACGTACAGAGCAGAAATATTGACCTTAGACAGAGACTCCGCTTCCTGCGGAGGGGATTCAGAGTCAGTGTCATCCACTATCTATTAGTCATCAAACATCTCAGACTCGGTATGTAGTGTTGACTGAGATGACTGCAAAAGTCGCTTGGCAGGTCTAAAGGGTTTTTCTCCCTGCGACATGGTCTGGAAAGCTGTGGAGGTGGCTGCCAGGCTCTGCACTGAGCTAGACAGGGTAGCGACCCATGGTGGAGGAACAGGAGGTACCTGCACGGCCGTAACCTGTTGATGCAACCCGTGAGGGAACAACAGCCTGCTGTGGGAACCCTATTGGGGGGGAAAACAGTTGGTACCACCAAACGGTCCGTAATGGATGTCAGTACCTGAGCAAAGGAAGCCCAAAGGGGTTCGTGCATGGGGACTGAGACATTAGAAGGACCTGGAGGATTATAACATTTTACACATTATCCAACTTGTACCATCTCCTCATCTATAGCTGCCGCACATGACTTGCATGACAGCAGGATGGGCGTGGTACCCGGATGTCCAAGCCATCACCCTACACCCCAAGGTCTCCCTGTGGAGCCTATGGACCCTGAAGAAATCATAAAATTAAAGCTTGGGCTGCTTAATGCAGCCTTCTGTTATAATGGTGATCCAGCTCCTGCCGGACACAATGGAACTTAAGTGCCCTCAGGCTGTGGGCAGGGTATAGGGGGAAGGACCGGAGCATCCTGGGATTGAAAAGCTTCGCTGTTGGTGTCCGGTCATTGAGGTCCAACCTACACCCCTATGTCTCCCTGTGGAGCCCTTTGGACCCTTACTTTTGTTACCATCAACAGCACCATTAAGCTGCATTTATTACACACATCTCAAAGCTCTCACGCTAATTCTCATACCGAAGACTTGCATTTCCCGTTCCAACATCCTTTCTTCTTCCTCCTCTTCCCTCTTAAGGGAAAGGGCTAACCACTTTGTTTTCTTTTTTGTAGGCTGCTGACCTGCCACATTCTCTTTCTCCTTAACAGGTTTGTTCTACAACAGAAAAAAAAGACATGTCAATCTATAATAACAGATATACTTTAAAAATGCCATATTGGTCGTGCTTCACCTACACACATTGGAAGCAGCTACTTTGCGACTGTAACCAAAAATATTCATGATGGTAGCTTATTAGTTTATTATGAAAGAACAAAATTTATTATTGTTACAATCAAGTATCATCTTGTGTTAGTAGTCCATTATATGGGCCATTGTAGCTATCTTGTGTTAGTATTCCATTATATGGGCCATTGTAGCTATCTTGTGTTAGTATTCCATTATATGGGGCATTGGAGCTAAGAACTCACTCCCACCATTGCTGCAATTGCTTCTTGTCCTGGTATCTACAACTAACATTACAAACCCAAATCCTGCTATATCAAAGCTGACTAAAACTGTCCTCCTGCTATCAGAATCTGGCAAAGTCCTATATGAATAGTGTTCACGCCAAGGCCAGAGGGCGGCAGGTTACCTGGCTTGAAAACAGGCATCGAAATGTGGGATTGGCCACTCAAAAGGTGGTCATGGCCTTAAGACGCACCTCCTTTTCATCATTGCGGGGTGCGTGTCCAGGATTCACGGAGATGCTGGGCAGCCCCAAATATCTCAAATTTCAAAATTGGACAGGGCACAGCGCCCCGCTACAAAAAGCCTAGCAGGAACGTTATATGGAGTTTAATTCTCAGTTATCCACCTAGAGAAAGACTGCCGGTTGGGGCAGGTTATACAGGCATGAAATTAGCTTTTTGGTGAAATTATGGTTTAAAGAAAGCCTGTAACAAAATGAATTGTGGTTTTATACATTGTACAGTAAAGAACGGGTTTGAGTAATTCATTTAAAAAAAAAAAAAAAAAAAAAGTTAAAAACTATAGCACAAATCAAAATTACAAATCGGACATCAATGTTTATATATTTATTGAATACTTGTACTAGCGCCTCGCCGACTTCGTACGGTAGCAATTCTCGCCACAGCCCACTGCATCTCAACCTACACCATGTCACCACAGCCCGCTGCATCTCACTCCTGCCCCCTGCATTTCACATGACCTTGCTCAGTCCCAGACTTCCTTCCTCACCAAGGCTGCTGCTAAGCAACAGGGCACATTGCCAGCTCTGATTGGTCAGTTTCAGATGCTCTCTTGCTATTTCAGCACAATAGTCAGCTCTTATACAGATAGCAGCTTGGTTCTAGTTTTTCTGTGACTTGCTTCACTAAAATTGTAACTGCTCGGCAGCCTTTTGTCACAGATGTGTATAGAATACTTAAAACCCCATCAAAATCCGTCCAGTGGTTCAAGAGATTAGCCCGAATGAACAGGCAGATCCCTTAAACTGGGGACAGCTAGATAGATACAAAATTACAGTGATTCACAGCTCTGGGGTCAATGGGTTTTCTTTCAACCAAGGCTCTGAGTGGAGTTTTAATGTACACCCCATTTCTGTGAATGTGTTCTATTACAACAGTCCACAAAACATACAGGTAAATTAATTGGTATTTGACAAAATGGACTCTAGAATGTGTGTATGTGTGTGGTATGGAATTTAAATTTACAGCTCCAATGGGGAAGTGACTTATAAGAATGATTCAATATTCACTGGAAAGCACTGCATAATATGGGGATACTATAGAAATAAGAAGAGTTATGGTAAAACTTACCTTTGTTAACTCTCTTCAAAGTCCATAGGGTACACAGGGAGACATTGGGGTGTAGGTGGGACCTGGAGAACCAGACACCAAGAGCAAAGCTTTTCAATCCCAGGATGCTCCGGTCCTTCCCCCCCTATAGCCCGCCCACAGCCTGAGGGCACTTCAGTTTTATTACCAAGCCCAAGGTAGGAGCAGGAAAGGAGAGAAGGAAGACTGGTACACTGAAGAATCACACTCTCACACAAAGAAGGAAACAAGTGACCAGGAGAAGAAAACCCATAGAAGCAGGAGAATCAGGGTGGGTGCCATGTGGACCCTATGGACTTTGAAGAAAGAGTTAACCAAGGTAAGTTTTACCATTTTCTTCTTCATGGTCCATAGGGCTTCAAAGGGAGACATTGGGGATGTCCCAAAGCAGTTGAGCTGATAGGAGAACCCTACACCCAAAGAAAGCATCCTGAGAGGCAAATGTATTAAAGGCATAAAACCTAAGAAGGGTGTGGACAGAAGACCACGTGGCCGCGTTGCAGAGCTGTTCAGCAGAAACGCCACACCGGGCTGCCCACAAGGGACCCACAGAGCGAGTAGTATGAGCAGAAACTGTAGTCAGCACAGAAAGGCCTGTCTTCGTGTAAGCCTGTGAGATAGTCATGCGAATCCATCTGGCCAGAATCTAATTTATTAGCTGTCCATCCCTTCTTGTGGAATCCATATAGGACAAAGAGGGAGTCCGATTTCCAGATGGAAGCAGTACGGTCCACATCCAAAAAGAGGCCTCACCTGCAGAGAGGTCTGGTGAATTAAAGGCCGGAACCATCATTTCCTCATTCAGGTGGAAGCAAGAAACCACCTTGGGAAGGAAGCCTGGGCGTGTTCAAAAAACAGCCCTGTCCCGATAGATATGAAAAAGGGGGCACGACATGAAAGGACCCCTCAAATCAGATACCGGTACGCAGTCGGGATGCCGACTGTCTAAATTCCGACCATCGGCATCCGGACTGTCTAATCCTGGCAATGGATCAAAGCTAGGGACCATCGGCATCCGGACTGTCTAATCCTTCGCCCCAATCAAAGCTAAACCGGGCGCAGACAGCCGCAGGCGGAGAGGCATAGGTTAGGGGCTCCCGGGGAGTCGGGATCTTCACCTCTACCAGGCTTCCGCTGTCGGGATTTGAACCGCCAGCCATGCCGATCCCCTGATGACCTACGGGCAGATGCTATAGCCAGAAGAAACAGCCTTCACAGTGAGCTATTTGACATCCACTGATTCCAGGGGTTTGATTGGAGGTTCCTGAAGTGCTTGGAGCACCACTGACAAATCCCATGAAGCCACAGGAGGGACAAAGGGAGGTTGTATTCTTAGAACACCCTGCATGAAGGTGTGAACAACTAGTATAGGAGTAATTTTGCGCTGAAACCAGATAGACAAACAAGAGACCTGCACTTTCAGAGATGCTAGGTCAAAACCTTAAATACCTGGGAGGATCATAGTTTCTTGGAGCAGACCATTGGAAATACATATGCCATATTCTGGGGCAAATCCTGGCTGAGGCTGGTTTACGTGCTTTTAGCATGGTCTGGATCACAGAGATGGAAAAACTCTTAGCCGTTAGGAAAGATGTCTCAAGAGCCAAGTTGTTAAAAGACAGACTGGTTCAGTCCGGATGTAGACAACAGGTCTACTCGTAGAGGAAGCTGAAGAGGAACATCTATGGAGAACCTTTGAAGATCGGAGTACCAGAGGCGTTTGGGCCAGGCCGGAGCTATTAACATGACTGCCTCCCTCCTGCCTGAACTTTCGTAGCACTCGAGGAAGCAGGGATATTGGAGGGAAGAGATATGCTAAATGGAAGTTCCATTTCACAGACAATAAGTCTATGCAGGCCGCGTCAGGGTTCTTTGTTCTGGTTCCATAAAGTGGAAGTTTGTTTTGGTGTCTGGAGGCCATGAGATCCACTTTCGGAGAGACCATTCTTCTGCATGCACGTCGTGGCGGCTGAGGAAATCCGCCTCCAAATTGAGAATCCCCGGGATGAACACTGCGGAGATAGCTGAAGCTTGCGTCAGGCCCAGGTGAGAACGCGGGACACTTCTGTCATTGCTGACTGACTTCAAGTGCCCCCTTGGTGATTAAGAGAGGCACAGCCGTGCCATTGTCGGACTGTACTTGTACTGGCGTTTCTCAGATTATTCTGAGCCAGAATGAGGAGGTCTGTAGATGGCTCAAAGTTCCTGGATGCTGACTGGCAACACTGTCTCGACTGGGGACCATCGACCCTGGAAAGAGTGCTGGCCGGTTACTGCGCCCCACCCTCAGAGACTTGCCTCTGTGGTGACAGGCTAGGGACAGCCAAACCTCTGGTGGGGGAGGCTCATAGCCTGGGATTGAGCAGATGGGGTAGTCCGTTCCACCTGGAGGGGAACAGGTGCTGGAGGGGCCTGGAGTGAAACTGGGCGAACTCCACCATGTCAAAGGTGGACACCATTGATCCCAAGGCCTGCATTGCAGAGTGAAGTGACACTGTGATTGTGAAGCAGTCTACGTAGTCAGTGCTATAGTGCTGAAATCTTGTCCACTGTTAGGAAGATTCTCTGAACTCTAGAGTCCAAGAGGGCTCCCAGATGTACCATTCTTTGAGAAGGTGTCGAGGAAGACTTCTTCCAGCTGATCAGCCAACCGTGCGTTTGCAGAAAGGCAATGGTTACCTGTAGATGGCGGTGAAGAATTCTGGGGAGCTGGCCAACAGAAAGATTGTCTAAGTACGGGAGCAGTCTGATCCCTTGATGACGAAGATAGGCCGCCATAACTGCCATGATCTTGGTAAAGACCTGAGGAGCAGTTGAAAGGCTAAAAGGCAGAGCCTGAAATTGGTAATGTTGCTGCAGGACAGCAAACCCGGAGATATTGTTGATGAGAAGACGCTGTAGGTACATGTAGGTAAGCGTCCTGAATGTCCAGAGACACCATCAAGTCCCCAGGCTCAATAGCCAGGATTTTAGAGCAGAGGGTTTCCATACAAAACCTAGGCACCCCGATAAATTTGTTCAGAGACTTGAGGGATAGGTCGACGAGACCAGTTGGGCTTTCTGAACTAAGAAAAGGGTAGAATAATAGCCCTTCCCTTGCTGTGAGGAGGGGACAGAATTACTGAGAGTAGTAAGGACTGAATGGCCTTTTGGAGCAGCAGGGCCTTGCTTGGGTCCGATGGAGGTCCTGTGAAAAAGAACTGCTGGGAATTGAAGAAGTCGCTCTCCCACCCTGGGAGCTCCCAGGGAGAGGACAGTCACGTCAGGCTGAAGGCTTGTCCTCAGATTTGGTAGGTAAACGTCTAGTAGCCCAGGTCTGTTTGGTCCTAGCCTTGGAGGCCTTAGTTGATGCCTGATGCCTTGGAAAGGATTGACCTTTAGGTTTTCCTGGAAGACAAAAGGATGACATCCGAGGCTTCGCATTATATGCAGAGGGCAGGAACGCAGTCTTGGAAGCTGCCAAGGTAGTCACAATTTTGTCCAATTCTGGGCCAAACAGGATTTCCCAAGAATAAGGCAGACACTCCAATACCTTTTTAGAGTCTGAATCTCCATTCCATGAACGGAGCCAAACAATACGGCGGGCTACTACAGAAGTGGCAGATGCCTTGGAGGCTAGGAGAGCCGTAGCCATAGCTGCTTCACCCAAATAGGAGGCTACATCTCGAATATGAGATATGTAGGACAGCTGTTCCCTCAAAGCATCAGAGGGAAAGGTCTCTTTTAGGGCCTCTGCCCAACTCTCAATGGCTTTTGCCACCCAGGCCGTAGCCCTAGCAGGACGAGTAATAGTTCCTGTAAGAGAGTATATAAATTTTAGACAAGCTTCCATCCTTCTATCTGTAGTCTCCTGCAAGGAGGTTGCGGTATGGATAGGTAAGGTAGCATTCTTACCAGACGTGTCATGTGGGAATCCACTGCTGGGGGAACTTCCCATTTAGTGCAATCAGTAGCGGGAAGAGGATAAATGAAGCTTAAACGTTTAGGCAGCCGAAATCTTCTACTGGACATATTCCATGCCTCACTCATATGATCAGATAGCTGATCAGAGTGAGGAAACTTCTGGTAAAACTACCTTTTGTCATTTGCAGTTTTACCTTAGGAGCAGGTTCTGTCTTCTATTTGAAGAATAGATTTTACAGCTCTCAAGTGTAGGTATATTTAAATTTATAGGTGGGTTTCTTGTCTCCCGAGGGGGAGTCAGAGAGGTCTGCATCTTCTGCCTCCCCAGTTGCTAATTCAGAAACTGATAGCTGGGTGGACTGGGAAAATAACACAGAACGCTTAGTAGGTTTACTAGGTAAAGGTCTCTCCTTTTGCAGCATTTGTTGAAAGGCTGTAGGAGGTATCCGCCAGACTCTGCACTGATGTGGAAAATAAGAGTTATGTTAGACTTCTCATTGATGACTCTTTTTCTTCGAAGTTCATAGGGTGCACAGGTCACCCACTTTTTTTTTTGCTACAAAAAAGGTGGCTGAACTCTGAGATCCCCCTGAAAAAAAGAATTCTAACATCGGGCAAAGAAGCAATTCTCTTCTGGAACCAGACCGAGAGTGCAGAAACCTGCACTCCCAGCGTGGCTAGGCAGAGACCAAAGTCTAACCCAGCCTAGGAAAAAAATAAGTACCCAGGAAAACCTAAAACCTTAGGGTCACACTTTCTTGTGGGAACACCCAACAGAATGCCAAACTCTGAGGAAGTCTTTCGTGCCCCAAGCATCGTTTAAATCACAGAACTGGAGAAACCTTTGGCTCTTAAGACAGAAGCGTTAAGAGCCAACCCGTCAAGGACAGACGAGGTAAGTCCTGATGCAGGCAGGGACCCTGGACTAACAGATCCGGCCATAGAGAAAGAGGAAATGGACTATCTATGGATAGATTCCTTAGGTCGGTGAATCAATGACATCTATGCCAAGCAAGAGACACTAGTATTACTGTTCTGCCTTCCTGCTTGAATTTCCTGAGGAGCCCGTGGGAGGAGGGAAATCGGAGGAAAGAGATAGAGCCATTTCACACATGCCGGTTTTGACCGGGCGGCAAAAAGCCGGCCGGTATTTAACCAGCTGTGAAATGTAGTACTGCAGGGAAAGGACAGGCTCCTTTCACATGACACGGCCACGGCACGGTCGCCGTGTTATAGCTGGAAAAAACTACTATGGCAGGACGGTGTCGTGCCGTCCCTGCAAGCCAGTAGTGTGAAGGAAACAATGTTTCCTTTCACACACACTGGCTTCTGCCGGCTGGGCATGTGCAGCAGCAGCTGATGCTGCGCATGCCCAATAGGGGAAAAAAAAAAAACCTGACATAAAAAGCGGCTCAAAGCCGCTGCTTATGAAAGGCACTGAGTGCCAGAAAAAAGCCGTCCGGCTACCGCCCAGTTCTTGCCTGGCCGGCAAGAACCGGCATGTGTGAAATAGCTCATACACCAGCTTGAAGTCCCATCTTACTGCCAGTGAGTCCCTGAAGGCAGCTGAGTCGTCTTTGGTCCTGGACCCATACCTGGAGACCTTGTGGTTGCCCAATTGAGGACTCCCTGGATGAATATTGCAGAGATAGCCAGAAGATGACATTCTGTCCAAACCAGAATGTTTTACTTCCCTCATAGCTGCATGACTTTGCATGGCTCCCTGACGATTGGGATAGGCTACTGTGGTCAGGTTGTCAGATTGGATCTGGACCGGCCTGCCCTGGAGCAGGTCCTGTGCCATGTCGAGTGCTTTGTATACTGCTTGAAGCTCCAAAATGTTTTTTGGGCAGATAACTTTCCTGATTTGTCCATTTTTCCCTGAAAGGTCTGATGACCTGCCACCTCTCCCCATCCACGAACGCTGACCATCTCATTTACACGAGGAGCGACCCAGACGCGCAAAAACCTTTGATGGATCTGCGTCTGGGTTGGGGGAGGAGCTGCCGGGGGAGAGACTACCTCCTCTAAGCTGCATCAACCGACCGTGTACGCTGGCCGCATAGCAGAAGCGTCTGCTGCTGATCCCCGGCATCAGATGATAAGGCCCCGGTAGTCTAGTGAGGGAGCGGACAAATGGGCCCTCACTGCAGCAGCTTCCAGTGTGTCTCCAGCGCCGGAAGCAAAGACTGCAGCGCACGATTCCCTGTAAGCGAGGAATCGCCTTATCTGACAGTTCTGTGCGTCTGGTTGCAGTCCGGGCCCCAGCATCACTGCTAGCAAGCTCTGCCGTGACTCGCTATAATCACCAGAGACGTTACTGGTGTTGCGGCCCGGCGGAGGTAGACTTAATACAGACGCTCAGCACTGCGAACTCAAAAACATAAGATAAAATAAAATCTAAAAGCTTGGGACTGCGACAGCAGTCCCGTTACAAAGGTGTGTCTGAATCCTGCCGCACCAAACGAACAACTGAATGTCTGTTGCCAGGGGCGGGGTATATATGGAGAAGGACCAGAGGTATCCTGGGAGCTGAAAGCTTAACTGTTCGATGCCTGGATCACTCCAACCACATTATCCCCAGTAGTATCCCTATGGACCCTGAAGAAGAAAATGGGCTATTTAGTGCTCAACAAACCAACCTCAACAGGAAAGAAAGGCAGTGAGGTATAAAAGGAAGCAGGAGCCCGTGCTTCTCTCTGCAGAGGTGCTGTGGCAGAAATGAGCTAAAATGGACACCCAGCTTCTCAGTGAGGGAGAGAGAGGAGGAGTAAGCCCAGTGGCAGGTATCCTGCATGAGAGGACAAGCCAGTGTGGGAGAAGGGCTAACAGGGACAGCCAAACTCCCCCTTCTGGCTTCAACCCCAGGGTACTGGGGGCACTGCATAGGGGGGATTACTACTGGGGGCACTGCATAGGGGGGACTACTAGGGGTAATGCATAGAGGGATTACTAGTGGGGGCAATGCATAGGGGGATTACTACTAGTGGCAATGCATAGGGGATCAACTACTGGGGGCAATGCATGGGGGGGGGATGGGGACTACTACTGGGGCCAATGCATAGGGGGACTAAAGGGCATTAATGTGCGGCATAATGTGTAAAGGCCAGGCATGGCTGTGTGGCATCATTTGTAAGGGATTAGGGGAGGTCTGAGAGTTATATGGGGAGCTCTAAAGCATAAATTATGATGGAACCCAGAAACTGTCAGGAAGGACTCCATTTTTTTAAAAGTTTTAAATTTTAAGCTCAAGCTGCCACTTTGTAAATAAACCTCAATCCTTCCAATTAACACACTGCAAAGCTAATCAGGGAAGCTGTTGCATTGGTTTCTATGGATATTTAGTTTTACCTCCCCCAAATAAACAATACCCACTATTCCAATATTACAAAGATGCCAACTATGTGTATTAAATTAAATCAAAACAATTGAGAATGCGCTATAAACTAAAAGTCAGCACCAGCATAGAAGTAGTCTTTTTTCCTTAAGGTATTTGCAGAACCTTAGACCACAGCTTTTCTTGCCTATAATTTTCTTTTCTATAGATTACAGTTCACAAATCTGTATGTTCCTACACAATTTCTGTGCAATTAGTTTAAGTTAACCTAGCATATATTATCACTATAAATGTGGTTTTACATGGGGATGATTGTAACAAAACGGTGCAGTTATAGAGGGCAATTAAATTGTTTTGGGCGTCTATACAATTTGGCGCCCCAGGATGGAGCAATTTAATTGTTGCTCCATTCGGACATCTAAAGCTGCGGGACACATACACACACATTTCTTCTCGCAGCCTCCTGATGGGCGAGAAGAAGTGTGCAAAGTCCATTGTTTGGGAACCTTAATGGTGGTTTGGGCACCCTAACCACTTCTTTAGACGGGTTTAGCTGCTTTGCGTAGCTAAACCCAGAGCTTTTATGTGCGTTAAATACAAATGGGAGCCTGAATTGAGAAACAATTAAATTGTCAGGGGCCTATTCGTATAGACGCCCAACAGTGGGAACACAAAACAATTGAATCGCCCCCATTAAAAATATCCAAATCTATTACTAACTCTTCTCACATACAAGGATGGGAGGACAGTAGTTACATTTGAAAACAATGTGTACAAAATAAAACTTAATACCAATACCTGGCAGGTCATAAGGTGCATTCTCAACTCGGTGCCATGAACCTTGTGCTCAGTATTATATGGACAGATGACATAATCCATGATTAAACCTGTTAAAAGCATATATTCAATAATCAATACCAGTAACAGATGAAAAAAATGACAAGGGTTACACTCCCTTGCTAATAGACATGCAAGGCTTGAGTCAGATTAATATTGGCCCCTACTTACAATTTCTATTTTGAGAATTAATGCATTTCTGCAAAAGCATATTAATATACAATAAACTTCACTGTACTTTATATCCTTCCAATTTCTACTGATTCTCGCATCTGAAAAGTTCTTCAAATCAGAGCATCAGTAAAAGTATATTATTTTGTTTACATTTTTTGTGCTCAATTTTTTATTTTTTTTTCATGTTGTTGACATCTAAGATCCTTCCTTTATTACACAAGTTTTCACAGTAACTTATTTTGTTTTAGGAAACCTTGGTACACACGATCGCACGATATATCATTGCGGCGCGGATGAGAAAGATATATCTTGGTGCGCAAGCCCGATCAGTCATTGATTGCTTCATCCCAACTGCTGCCCTGCACAGCAGATGGGACACTGCAATGAACGACGCGGTGTGGTTACATTATACCGACAGCCGGCTTCCCGACTGTCATATCCCGGCGAGGGTGAAATGAACGGCTTCTAGATGTAGACGCCTGTCATTTTACCGACGCCGGGAGACTGGCATCCCGATCAAAGTGATGCCGGGCGCCGCTGCGGACAGCCGCGGGGGGGGTTAGGTTTAGGGTTCCGGGGGGGACGGCTTAGGGTTAGGCACCCCCCCGGGAGGTTAGAGTTAGGCTAGAGAGGGTTAGGCACCCTCGGGGGGGACTTAGGTTTAGGCGGCGGGGAAGGGGGGGGATTAGGGTTAGGCACTGGGGGGGGGGGGGAGGTCAGGAGGGTTAGTGGGTTAGAATTGGGTTAGTGTATACTTACCTTAGACGATCGGGATTTCCTCCTTTGCCGGCCTCCTGGCGTCGGGTTTCCAAACGCCGGCCAGGGGACCGCCGGTAATTCGTATGTATTCCGGTTACATTGCACCATCATATGATGGATCGTACAGTGGGTATGGCGGGAGTTTGGGCACCCTCGAGCCATCTTCAATTAGACTCAAAATCGGCCATTTTCGCCGTCGTTGGCGAATCGGCCGTCCGATATATCGGCCGATTTCGCCAACAACGGCGAAACAACGCCCGTTTCTCACCTAAAATCTGCAGAAAACTCTTCTCCAACCTAGGGCAGGAGGAAAAAAAAATAAAAAATGTGCAAAATCCCTATTTTGGGGTAAAAATGTGGGGATTTCTTACAGAACCCTTTGGACAGCCCCCCTATTGATACTTTAGCCCCGTCCAAGGGTGTGGCGGGGTCCATGTGCAGTGGTGGGCCAGGATCGTTCGCAATCCTGCTTCCACACCCGGCACTGTGGGCGTGTAGGTGGACTACCACCGCTGCTCCATGTGCGTGATGGCGGCAGGTCTGAATCTACCAGGATTCAGATTCCGCCAATCAACATGCGCCCATTTGAATTTGGCGCAGACTGTGAGCCAATCAGGGTTCACAGACCGGCAGACAGCAGGGGATGGCCACGGCGAGCCAATCACAGCTCCCTGCGTCATCGCCCCGTCCCCTGGCGCCGGCATGAATTAGCTGGCGCAAGGAAGCAGAAGTTAGTCCGGCAGCCGGGAATGAGCGGTGAAGAGCTCCAGAAGACCGAAGCAGGACGACGCCGGAAGCCCCGTAGGGCGGCAGCCATTGCAAAAGAGCTCACACTGGCCACCGTCCGGCGGGTGAAGAGCTGCGGACCGACGTCCACCAGGAGTGGGGTCGGAGAAGGCACTGGAAGCCCAGGGACAGCAGTGGGCCACGTAAAAGCTAGCCCCGGCCACTACTGCCCAGGTGAAGACTTCAGGAAGCCTGGAGGTGGCGTAAGGTGCTCCATCTCCAGTGAAGACCAAGCGGAGGCTGTGGCTGGGCCCGGCTCAGCCAAAGACCCCGGGACTGGTAAGCCTAGCATACCTCCCCTAGACCATCAGGGTTCGGCGCAAGCCCGTGTGCACTGTTAGTTCGGTGCTAGGCAGTGGGCATGGTAAGTCCGGCGCTAGGCCGCAGGTAGACATAGTTGGCGTTATGCCGCAGGGATTGTTATTGCTGGCGTTAGGCCGTGGGCAACGGTAGTCCAGCGCTAGGCCGCGAGAATGGTAAGTACGGCGCTAGGCCTTGGACATTGGTAAATCAGGCTAGGCCGTAGGGATTGTTATTGTTGGCGCTAGGCCGCAGGTACAGAGAGCAGAAGGCCCTAAAAGGCATCGTGGAATCTGTCAGGCCCCCATTAAAGGTATACTGTTCTGGGACCGTGACGTTCTCCCCTGCAGTCAGGCCCCCATTAAAGGTAGGCTGTTTGGTAAGTCGCTGTATCTCCCACAGTCAGGTCCACATCAAAGGTAGGCTGTGGTAAGGCATCAGTTATTGCACTGGGTTCTGGGTTGGGCTTTTGCTGTTGTGTTTGTTTACAGATGCTGAGATCAGGACCACTCGTCCAGCAAGGAGACAAGAATATCTTCGGTGAGCGTAAACTGTGTTGTGTGTCATCCATTCCCCCTTCCCTTTCGGGCGTTTTCATTCAGGGTGCACCCTGGTGCTTGGCACGTAGGTGTAGCCAGTCGGAGGCCTAAAGTGCCAATGATGACCATCCAGGGATCCCAGTGGAGGTCACCCCGCCTCAGCACGTTATCTTCTTCCAGGGCCAGGAGTGGGAACCCTAACCGCGTCTGACCTGTGGTCCAGGACAGTCAATGGGAGCGGCGGCCTAAAGGTGAGAGGCTGGGAGCCGGGAGGTAAGTGTCACGTCACATCTGCAGGCGCACAGAAGTGTCACACCCCCCCCTTCCTCTTACAGAGACAGTCACCTCTCTAGCCTCCCAGTTACATAGTCAGAGGGAGCCAGAAGGCAGAAGTTACAGTGTGTCAGTGTGGTGTATTATTACTGTAGTCTGCGGCAGCTCCAGAACTCGGGAGTTACCATTTATGTGATCTTGCCTGTGTGCCTGCCTTCACTGACTTGAGTCGGGAGTCAGCAGTGCAGGGCTGTGGGGGGGGGGGCGGAGCTGTTACTCAGATTCGCGCTGCTAGAGCTGGGTTCCGGGGAGTGCAGTGACTCAGGAATCAATGCAGATTGATCCATCAGCAGCAGTGAAGGGCTGGGAGGGGCGGAGCTATCAGCGACTCACTGATATACCACACCCCCATTGGCTAAGAGATAGACAAAAATTAGTTAGGCAATGTCTAGATCTACCCCAGTTGTTAGGCAATGTCTAGATCTACCCCAGTTGTTAGGCAATGTCTAGATCTACCCCAGTTGTTAGGCAATGTCTAGATCTACCCCAGTTGTTAGGCAATGTCTAGATCTACCCCAGTTGTTAGGCAATGTCTAGATCTACCCCAGTTGTTAGGCAATGTCTAGATCTACCCCAGTTGTTAGGCAATGTCTAGATCTACCCCAGTTGTTAGGCAATGTCTAGATCTACCCCAGTTGTTAGGCAATGTCTAGATCTACCCCAGTTGTTAGGCAATGTCTAGATCTACCCCAGTTGTTAGGCAATGTCTAGATCTACCCCAGTTGTTAGGCAATGTCTAGATCTACCCCAGTTGTTAGGCAATGTCTAGATCTACCCCAGTTGTTAGGCAATGTCTAGATCTACCCCAGTTGTTAGGCAATGTCTAGATCTACCCCAGTTGTTAGGCAATGTCTAGATCTACCCCAGTTGTTAGGCAATGTCTAGATCTACCCCAGTTGTTAGGCAATGTCTAGATCTACCCCAGTTGTTAGGCAATGTCTAGATCTACCCCAGTTGTTAGGCAATGTCTAGATCTACCCCAGTTGTTAGGCAATGTCTAGATCTACCCCAGTTGTTAGGCAATGTCTAGATCTACCCCAGTTGTTAGGCAATGTCTAGATCTACCCCAGTTGTTAGGCAATGTCTAGATCTACCCCAGTTGTTAGGCAATGTCTAGATCTACCCCAGTTGTTAGACAATGTCAAGATGGTCGACAGGCAAGATGGTCGACAGGCAAGATGGTCGACAGGCAAGATGGTCGACAGGCAAGATGGTCGACAGGCAAGATGGTCGACAGGCAAGATGGTCGACAGGCAAGATGGTCGACAGGCAAGATGGTCGACAGGCAAGATGGTCGACAGGCAAGATGGTCGACAGGCAAGATGGTCGACAGGGTCAAAAGGTCGACACGAAAATAGGGAATGACGTTGGATGGTAGGGAATGACGTTGGACACTGGCTCATCTTAAGTGCCTAAAGCTGGCCACACACTAGACCAACTTACATCCAACCAGCCAACTAGTTGATTGGTTGGAATGAAAATCTGATAAGGAATGAAAGCAAATGACAATCATCAATTTGCTCCCAAACACCAGAAAATGGACAAAAATTGTTGTTTGAACAAATTGTTTAGATCAAACATTTAACAAACTTGTCTGACCGACCATTTTCATCTGTTTTCTGGCATTTAGGAGCAAATTGCTGATCATCAGTTACTCCCATATGTTACCAGATTTTCATTCCAACCAATCAACAAGTTGGCTGGTTGGATGTAAGTTGGTCTAGTGTGTGGCCAACTTAACCCTACAAAAAAAAAAAAAAAGTGTTGATCATTTTTGTGTCGACCATTTTCATGTCGACCTTTTGACCCTGTCGACCATATGTACCTGTCGACCTTCTTACATGTCGACCTTTTGTACCTGTCGATCTATTGACTGTCTAACAACTGGGGTCGATCTAGACATTGTCTAACTAATTACTGTCTATCTACAGTCCGGCACCCAGCCAATGGTCAGTGAGAGTCGTGTCCAGAGACACTCCACTGAACTGAGCCATGTGGCTCAACTCAGTAGAGTGAATTGCTCTGACCATGTCTATTACCAACAGCTGCAGCAGCCAGACACCCCAGCAGCCAACCAGTGTTCACTGAGAGCAGCACCAGTGAGCCAGGGGTTGAACTGTCCTATGTGCTGCAGCTGCTTGTCTGTCCAGAGTGTCTTTCACTCTGTCAGCCACCACCCCCAGCAGCATCATCATGCACGCAGCAGTAGTAGCCCAGTCAGTGTTTTGTACTCTATTCTTAAGTTGTAATTGAATATAAAACAAGGAGAGAGCCAGCGGGCAGCCCAAAGCAATGACAGCACCACAGTGTATCACACAAACAAAATAAAACACATTGGAAAATCAGGAGAAAACATCGTGGGAGAAATCTTGCGATGGTGATGAAACATTAGATCCTAAACATTGCAGGGTTGAACATCGAAACCAACTGGCCGATGTTTCTGATGATACATCAAATGACTCCCATTTTTAATCTAAACTTATATTGCAAAAACCATGAAACCGGTTGTGGACAGAGTATGTATAACCCACCTCTGGTCTTCAAGGGATTAGTGATCATGTTTGAGCACTACACGATTACACATTACTTTGTTGTTAATGACTTTCTATATAGCAGATCTCTTACACAAACACACACACACACACACTAGTAGTTTGCAGGTGAATACAGGCTAAGACCATAGAAAATGTATGGTAGGTAAAAGCACCTGTGAGTGGGTCCACCATATTTAAAGTGTGGTCATAATTCAACAAAGTCTATGCTGCCTATAATATAATTTCCCTTACCCGGGGTCACTGATAGGCCCCCAACCTAAATCTACTGTACTGTAAATCTACAGTTTCTACTCTCCTGTTGATTTAGCTGCAACTTCGCCATGCTTCCCCCTTCCACTCCCAGGCTCATCCCAGGCTCCCAGACATGCTCGCCAAATATAATTGCATAAATAACATGGCTACTATTTTGTGATTATGATAATTTCATCCTTTTCATCACATACTCATTGCATTGACTTTATTATTATCTAAAAACAACTGTAGGGTGCCCGCCCGCAGCAATCAATGAGGAGGAGGCAGGTTAGCAACACCATGAGCGCTGCAGTGCAGATGCTGTCACCTATTTGACACTACCCTTCTCCCGGGAATGTCGGCGTTACCTTGGCTGGTCGGCGTCCCGTTACTCCGCTGTTGCGTTCCGTCCTTTACTGCTGCTCCCCTCCCGCAGCCGCTGAGACTGACTGGATTCCTGCCACTGCGCTCCGCTCACCCTCCTCAGTCGCTCCGCCCCCGGCCGCACCTAGCTGCTGTGCTGTTAACTTTGCCGCCATTTACCTTTTACTTATAGTACTGTATGTGTATGTTATTTATTATACCACTATTCACATTTAACAATTAACTGAAAAACCCGGGCGAGATAGATACACTTTTTATATGCATATGTATGTTACATATAATGTACCTACACGGTCCAATTTACTCACTTTTGGTCCCAGCAAAATAGAAAAACTAATTTGCATATTACAGTAAAATTTATTAGATTAATAATTATTTTGTCTGTAAAAGAAATGTCTTTAATTTTATTTTTACCAGCGAAAAAAATGCTGCTCTCGCCAAGGTAGTTTTAAAGTTTGTTGGGGCCCCAGGGCAACTAACTTGTGGGGGCCACTAACTTTAAAGCGGTCATTATGATTTACTGGGGCGGGATGCACCAAACGGAAAATGCGGTAAAATCTCTGTTTACCGCATTTTCTGTATGCAGCTATCTCCTGGCCGCCGGGCTGCGATGCAGCTATTGCTGGCGTTAACCTATAGAAGCCTATGGGCTTCTACCACATCGCGCTGCAAGGAGGGATCCGATCGGAAGAGCTGTTCTTTGCTGTACAGATCGCATATGTTAGTGCATATGCGATCTGTACAATGGCGATGTCCGGCGGTAAGTGTTACTGCATCCCGCCCCAGGTGATTTTATTAAAAAGTATAATGTGTAAATACTCCCAGCAGCACAAATGTGTTAAACACACTGTAGTGCCCCTAGTGCTCATTATGCCACACAGAATCACATGCCACAGTCAGGTGCGTATTTATAATGGGTGCGGGGCACACGGTCCATGGGGGCTTGCACCGCACACTCTGCACCCATATTATACTTACCCTCCGGAGTCCCACGTCGGCGCTTCTGTCTGCACTGTAAAAAAAACAGGTGGAAAATGTGGCCATTTTCCCACCGTTTGCACAGTACAGGGAAAATGGCCACCGTGGCCATTTTCCCAATGATTGGCGCATGTGCTATAGACTCTGGGCACACTAGTGCCCAGAGTCTATCAGTGCGCTGCCAGCCCCGGACAGAGAGGAGGGGGCCCGTGACTGCACATGGGCCCCCTCCTCTCTAGAAACTGCCCTGGCCACAGTGTCCCCACGCTGATGTGTGGGGGCCCCTGGGCGATCGCCTTGGCTGCTCTGTTGCTTATGCTGGGCATACACTATACAATTATCTGGCCTATCCGCCCGATATTGGCTGATCGGCCAGATAATTGTACAGTGTATGTGGGCGGCTGATCTGAAGATATTGACTGGTCGGGGATCCTGGATCGTCCAGCATGCCCATTTGATGCAATATTATCTAAGCAAAATTTGGCCGCATCAGGCAGTGTACGCACTGCCATGGCCAGCCGAAAGCAACAGGGAAATGTCTCCTCCCCTGGGGAGGTGTGCAGAAATCGTGGCCCATACACTGTGAATTATCTCATAGTGTACCAGTATGGTCACGATATCAGGCTGTCAGATAAAATCGGTCTGACAGGCACTTTATATGTATGTGTATGTCCAGCATAATCCAGAACTGTTCCTCACATGGATTACCGGCTGCACTGTTGCCAGGAGATGGAGCTCAAATGGAGCATTGTGGGTAACGTTTCAGATGTAATCATGTAACCGGAACATTACCACTCTCCCGGCAGCCGGACTTTGGTTTTATGGCAAATTTTTAACTACCCAATGAGTGGTAAGTGATTCATACTGCTCCTTGTTAAATACCAATCATGTATATATTTCATACCCCCCAAACGTCCCACTTTTGGTACGAGAGTCCCGTTTTTTGGCCACTGTCATGCTATCCCACCCGTGGGCCACAGCACACGGTATCTAAACAGTGCAGTGGGGTGAGCCTGGCACGCCCCCGGAGTTATGAAAGTCCCGACTCCACACTCCCATGTTGGGAGGTATGATATTTGTATGGCCATTTGCTATGCGGCGAGCGACCTGTGGTGGGAGACTATTGTAAACTATAGGTATCTTGATGGATACAGGAAAGTTGTAAAAGCGCATTCTTTCTTAATTTCTAGAGTTTATATAGCTAGGTTTAGTTGTTAAACATAGCCCACAGTGTACAATACAAGAGTACAAAAGTCACGACACACCCAGATATGGCAACAGTTTTAAATGATGCTTAGGGGCCTATGTATCTTGCTTTTGTTTCATAACATTATATAAAAACTGCAGTTTCTGCATAACTTTATGTATTGTTGCTACAGTATGTAGGAATAGCACAATGCAAGAGATTTCACAGAGATCTCCGGCAGAGTGCTAGTTATCTATGCAAGTCGCTGTCTCCATTATTACCAGTGGAGACTACAATCTGACCCATATGTACCAAACTACAAAAAGTCAAGCTTTTCAGAGCTGGGCACCGATAGTTTACACCATCTTCAAAGTCTCTCCCGCAGTTCTGGTCGGTGGCGGAAGCTGATACTGGGCCTGATTCAGAAATGGACAGAATTGAACAGCCGCACACAAGCAGCTGTGCACTCCGTACATTTAAAATGCAAATCCAGAAGGAGGTGTCAGACACCTCCTTGCTGCATCTTCGTGATCACATCTCTGCAACTTAGGTCGCAGTCTGGGGTCACCATTGGAACAATCGCGACTACCGGTCACGATTATTGTCCCTTCAGCCAGGCCGTGGTAGCTGAAGCTTACCGCAGCCTGACCGGGACCTAACAGCTTGCGAGACCTCGTTTCCGGGACACGCCCATGATTCCAGGAACGCTACCCGGGAATGCCCCCGCTCCACCTTCTAAAAGCCGCAGCCTGTCAATCTGGCTGCAGCTGTGAGACTCTGCGAGCGAACTCGCAGACAGAGGACTGCACATGCACAGTACACCTCCTGCGCATGTGCAGTCCTCCCACCATCAGAGATGTGTGCTAACCATCGGGTTAGCGTACATCTCTGATCAGGCCCACTGTGTGCATGCGCAGTGTCAGTTTCCCCCAGAGAAGTCTTTCACATACTTCTACTAAAAGCTAAGATTATAACTCACAGGGACAGCGGTTAGTGCAACTGCAGTCCCTGCGCATTCCCCTTTGTACATAGCAGGAATATTTTCATTTTAAATAGACGCTGCAATACGGATCCTTAATAATAGTTCAGCAATTATTTATACATAGGCCCCTTAGTATTGTTTAATGTTACTAGCACAAAACATAAGATTGTGGAGAGAGAATCGCACCTGGTAAATTATACTGTAGTTCAGGCCTGGGAATGACGAGTTTTGATGAACTGTGGTATAGTTGGTTAACAGGGCCAATTGATTAATGCCTGGGGCTGTCAAAGACCTTCCAACCTGACCCCTACCATCTAGTACACAATTCTTTGCTCCTAAACTCCCCATCCAGTTTACTATTGCAGTTATCTTTGCTGAATTAATTTGTGTTAAATTAAACATTCTAATCAATTCATTAAATTCACCAAAGTGCAATATTAAATTAAATGGGTTTAGAGCATGTTGTACCAGTGGAAGGGGTCACGTTAACATTGATTCTCAACTCCAGTCCTCAGGGAACCTTGAATATATATGTTTTCCATACTCCATGCTGGATCACTGGTGAATTCATTACTCACGGACACTTTTTTTTTTTTTTTTATCGTCAGCATTAGTACAGGTGGTACTGAAGAGATCTGGAAACCATGCACTATTATACTGGGTACACACTGGTAGATATATTGGCAGGGTGCCCGTCGGCCAATGTGTACCAGCGATATGTCTGTGAACGACGTTCACAGACATATCGCGTTGGCTGTGATGCACAGCAGATGGCAGATATATCTGTCCACCGTGCTGTATTAATGGGCGTTCTTGCAGCAGAGGCCGTGTGGAGGGGGGTGCGGCACGCCCCCTGGCCAGCGGGACCTGCGGCCAGATGATGATTGTTCAGTGTGTATGAACAACAATCATCTGCAGATCACTCAATCTGCAGATACTGTATATCTGTCGGGTGTGCACCCAGCATTAGGTTTCCCTGAAGACTGGAAACATGGTTAGAAGGTCTGCTTATATAGCTACCAGCTTTTTAAGTTGTGGAATCGATAGTTGCCTATGTATTAATAATAATAGAAATGCAGTGACTATTAAATATATGTTTTGTAGCAGATATATAAATTTTAATAAAATTATCCCCGCTATGTACTAAGTGAAACTCGCAGGGACAGCGGTAGCGACAACTGCTCCCCCTGCAAGCTACATCCTCTGCATTTTGGAGGAGTCTTTCTCTTGTAGGCCTCCATAGTCTTAAAGCGGTTTACACCATCTGAAGATTTTGCAAACTAACGGGCCAAAGGTACATACTACATGGTACATGTAGGTCAGATCTGAGGGCCTGATTCAGAGCCGGACGCTCTGACCAGAGCGCTCGCTCTGAATCAGTGCCCTCCTACCTAAAAATGGAGCGGCCTCCTGGCCGCTCGCATAGCTGTGGGTGACCACCCACAGCATATGCGAGCGGCCAAAAAGATGGTCGCGATGGTCAAGTGATGTCAGTGGGGCCGGACCCGGTAGGCGTTCCCATGGAAACGCCTCCGTCTGGCAGCCACGCCCCCGGCATGCCCACCAAAGGGGGCGTGCTGTCAGTCACCATCGACAGCACGCCCCCTTTGGTGCGAGACCCGGAGCGATAGCTTGCCTGTCGCTGTCCGGGTCTCGCGCATGCGCACGACGTAGCTCCCTCCGTCGTGCGCATGCGCATTGGGGTAACATCGACCCGCTTGCGAGCGGGTCTGAATGACCCCCTTAGTCTCCATTGATAATAATGAGGACTGATCTGCTATGCCAATTCTGTGAAATCTCCTGCCTTTAGTACATAGCAACAAACCAGGGTTCTTTTAAGAGAGGTGGGAGCCTGTGTGCAGCCTCCGTTTGGGCCCCCTCCTCTCTGGCAGTGCAGTAGATTCTGGCTTAACACCAGAATCTACTATGCATGCGCGGGTCTCCTGGAAAATGGCGCCTTATTCCCAGGGACATCTTTTCAACGCATACGCGAGTCATCAGGAAAATGTCCGCAGCCATTTTCCTGTGATTTTTGCTGCTCTGCAGTGCAGGCCTTGAAGCACTGCTATTTTAAGGACATACCTAGAACCTTTTCAGCTGACAGGATAGAGCAGTCATATCACTATTGACCCACATATATATATAAGGACAGTTGGGAGAACAAGTCTGCTGAAAATGAAGCAACAGTTGGCAACCATATAAACACATTTCCACACATTAATTCTTTTCAGGAGTACATATACCTAGCTGTCCTCCTGCCCTAGTCTGCAACTGAAATTAAGGCCTTAATTTTAATCCAAATCACTGTAAAGTTCTTGCTTACTCTTCCGGAATGTCCAGGATACTCCTGAATTTCGGGGAGTGTTCCAAACAGGTCCCTGTTCACTCTCTTCTGAAGTGGATGGGCCTTGATGACATGATTCAGTGCATGTTAAGACCCCCATACATCAGCAATCGATTGTGGCAATTCTGCAATTTGCAATCAATTGCAGATTTTTATACACAAAGTATGGGCTGCACAGATCGCATATTGCAACCAAAAAGTGATTGGAATTGTTAAATCAGATTGTCCAACATGTTGGATTTCACAGATGGATTTGGGCTGTAGATTGCTAGTGTATGGACATGATCAGCAGATTTGCAGACCGTTACTAGTAAAATGATGGGCCTTTCAAGATTGTCAGATCTTGACAGTTATACCCCTTTTACACGGGTCGCAGCTCAGTGTAAAAGGGTCCCTGCAAAATAACCCGGGTCTAGTGACCCAGCAATCCAACACAGGTAGCTACCAGGGTCGGACCCAGGATGAATCTGGGTAATGGTGCACTGTAAATGGCGCAAACCCAGGTTATCAGACCTGGCTCATGCTTAAAATGAGCTGATTGGTGGTTGTGGAGCAGTCACCTACCACTTTTTATGACCTCACAAGTTTAGCAGACCCAGGTTCAGTGTGAACGAGGCTGACCTCAGAATAACCCAGATCGATGTGTGTAATACCCCTTTTACACCGGAGCTAAAACCCGGGTTATTGCAGGGTTAACCCGGGCAGCTCCCTGGTGTAAAAGGGGAGAGGGTTGGATTGCCGGGTCGAGTGACCCGGCAATCCAAACCCAGGTAAATAGCAAGGTTTAACATGGGTGTAGCCCGTGAAACCCTGCTGTGAGAACAGCGCACTCCGGGTCACGATGACCTGGAGTGCGCTGCAAGCCGGCCGATTGGTCCGGCTTCAGTGGCGCTTGGGGATGACGTCATCTCCAAGCGTCCACTTTCACGCCGGGTCTATGCAGACCCGACTCTGGTGTGAGCGGCACTTTCGGGAATATCCCGAGTCGGCGCCGGCTAAATTCCGGGTCTGATCCGTATAGGAACTATGGCCCTGATTCAGACCCACTCGCGAGCGGCTGTCCGCTCGCAAGTGGGTCGATGTTCTGCACTGAGCATGCGCACGACGGAGGGAGCTCCGTTGTGCGCATGCGCCAGACGCGACGAGCGAAGGAAAGTCCTTCGCTCGTTGTGTCTGATCAAAGGGGGCGTGCTGTCGATGTTGATTGACAGCACGCCCCCTTTGGTGGGCGTGCCTCCCATCAGAAGCCGGCCCACTGATATCACTAGTGATGTCAGTGGGAGTGATTTTGGCTCTGATAGAGCCAAAATCACTCCGGAGCTTGCGGTTGAAAACCTCAACCGCAGGCTCCGGCTCGCAGTTTCGATGGTCGCGATGGTCAAGACCATCGCGGCCATCAAACTACACGCTCGTATAGTCTGTGGGTGGTGACCCACAGCTATACGAGCGTCCAGGAGGACGCTCCATTTTCATGGAGGGCGGCCCTCATTCAGAGCGTGCGCTCTGCTCAGAGCGTACGGCTCTGAATGAGGGCCCATGTTCCAACTCTGGGTCAGACCCAGAATTTTGGTGGAAAAGGGGTATAAATAGTGTCTGACCTGGGTTGGAACCATGTCTAAAAACCCAGGTCGGACACGGGTTTTTGGTGGAAAAGAGGTATTACTTGCTCTCTTTTTGTTTTACACCCAGCTCAGAATCAGGCCCTTTATCTGATCAAAAGCACATGGAAAGACATCTTAAAATTATTTTTTAATTTGTTTAACTCATTTATCCAGAGCAAGAGGGATCCAACCATGAAATAGGTCCTCAACTGCAGGGCTTGACAAATTTTTCTAAAATCTAGGAGCCAGGATGAAAGTGTAGGAGCCAGACCACTGTCCCCCCCAAAAAAATTACAGGAGTGAGTGAGGAGCACAGCTCTGTGTGTTATGCTACTGTTATACACACTAGTCCACAAAATGGTCCCAGTTGAATGGATATAGTAACGTGGAGGCTCCCTCACTGCTCTGTACAGCTCCTCTGCTCCACCCCCTACCCTCCAGTAATAATGGACCACACGTCATATAAAACAATGGTGCCAGAAAGTACAACAGAACCCCCCTCCCTTCATGGTCACAACACTATCCCTCTGAAGCTGCTCTGCAATCCCTGACCATGTACTATTACCGGGGAGCTCTGTGCAGCTGGAGATAGGGTACAGTAGACAGCCAGAATGTACAGGAGGATCAGCGTAGACTGAGACAGTCAGCATGGGTCAGAGCAGGCCAGGATGGAGAAGAGTCGTCAGTGCAGGCCGGGACGGACAGAGGCACAGCAGTCTCCGCAGGCGACACTCAGCACATGCACTCCTGTGCATGAAATGAACGCAGCACGAATCTCTGCGAGAGCTGATGAGGATCTGCTTCCTCCCTCACTGCAAAATTTGGTAGCCAAGCAGCAAAATCTGGTAGCCATGGTGACCTGGCCCCTGAGATTTGTTAAGCCCTGCTCTACTGTATAGGGCCATATTCAATTTGGGAACGAAAAGTCCGTGCTGGACTTTTCGCTCCACATCGCAGGTTTTCCGGGGATAAAGTATCGGGCTTGCCCGATTTATCCCCGTATTCAATTACAAATCAACGAAAACGGGAGCCGGTGGAAAGGTAAGTTTAGCCAAAAAAAATGGGAATTTTCAGGAAATATTCCAGGGACGCCCCTAAAGATATCTAGACATGGGGGATCACTATGGGTACCCCCATTATTACCTGCTGAAGGAAGTCGGGGTTTCTAATAGCCGTGGCAGGTGCATTTTTGCGGCTATGCAGAAGGGGTGAAGAATAGCACTTGGCAATAGTTATTTTTACCAAAAACAAAAATCTATCAAATTTGGGGTACATGAAAATGGGGATAAGCATATTTTTAAGTCCCTAAAATTATTTTTTAAAATTCTGCAAAAATGCACCTGCCGCTACTCCCGCAATGAAGAAAACACCTGCTGCATACTTGGGAACCCCTCTGCATTTAATTTGGCTATTTTAGAAGTGTGTTCCTTATTTTTTTATTAACCCCAAAATTAAAGTTAATTTTTGGGGGGTGTCCCTATTTTTTTTTTAAATGATATTCCCAGGAGTGCAGGCTATTTTTTTTAAGCTTGCACCCCTAAACATTGGATTCTACACTTTTTATCACCACCTATTTCAGTGGTGCGAAAAGTCTTTGAAATTGAATATGGGGATAATTGAAATAGGCAAAGCTGACGTCATCGGCTATAAATTATCGCCGATTCCGACATTTCGCTCCAAATTTAATATGGCCCATAGTCTGATCTATAGAAAATGTAAGCAACCTAGTGTAAACATTGACACTGATGTTGTGTTTTGGGGCTAAATCACTCATTTATAGGCTTACCATACTATCCCTTTAAACCAGGACACTCATGGATTACACAGGTTCTGTGGCTGATTAAAACCAGGTGAAATACAGGATTGAGATCAGCCAGCCTCAGAACCTGGGTAATTCATGAAAGTCCCGGTTTAAAGGGATAGTATGGTAAGCCTAAGCACTTACTAATACTTAAAAAAACAAATAAAAATTTGTCTGTTAGTAAATGTGTGATTAACCTCATTGATTAAAATTGACCCCTTAGTCTCCATAAAGGGCTTCACAGGTGTGTGAAAACATATCTGAGCATTTTCCACCATTCATCAGTTTATACCAGTGGTTCTCAAACCCGGTCCTCAGGACCCCACACAGGTAATTTTCCAGGTCACCCAGCAGGTGCACAGGTGTATTCGTTACTAACTGACACGTTTTAAAAGATCCACAGGTGGAGCTAATTATTTCACTTGTGATTGTGAGGAGACCTGGAATATATGCACTGTGTGGGGTCTTGAGGACCGAGTTTGAGAACCTGTGGTTTGTACCCTCAGGACCCCACACAGTGCATGTTTTCCACATCTCCTTACAGAATCACAGGTGCAATAATTGGCTCCATCTCTGGATCTTTTAAAATGTGTAAGTGAGTAATTATTACACCTGTGCACCTGTTGGGTGACCTGGAAAACGTGAACTGTGAGGGGGGGTCCTGAGGACCGAGTTTGAGAACCAGTGGTTTACACTAAACATCACATCCTTTTCATTAGCCTTCTGAAATTGTGTGAGCTATTGTGTTGCAATGCAATTTGGAATGGTCTGTAAAACAGAATGGAAAACTATCACATTCTGATTTAGTTATACATACCTGCTAAACTTATTTACACAGTAGAACAGGGGTTCCCAACCACGGGTCTCAAGGCACACTAACAGTCCCGTTTTTAAGGATAGCCATACTGGAGCACACATGACTTAATTAGTACCTCAGTTATTTTGATTTAACCATATGTGCACAAGCATAGATATAATTAAAACCAGGACTGCTAAGCTGGTCACAGACATAGCATTGTGCTCACGATCCGACATCATGTACGATTTAGCGTGAACTCTCCACGGAAGCTCCCCGGCAGACGTGAGCACGATTTGGTCCAAAAACCTGCACATTTGACTTCCACTCTCACGATCCATCGGATCGTACGAATCGTGAGTTTCATCTTGACTTTCCCAAAACAAGAGAAGAGGCTCTTCATGATTGGTGGGAAATTTAAATAATAATAACAAATGGAGGGGCTAGCCAGGGTGTATAAAAAGTAGCCACCATTTTAACCCTGTGCACATTCTGCTCCACTACTAGTGAGGCTAGGTGTATACCTGCTGAACCCTGTACATTGCTACTGTGCTCTGCTTTGTATTTGGCTTGTACCTATTACAAAGTGTGTTATCTACCTGCAAGTGTGTGCTACCTGCATTCTATCCTGTTTCTGAATTCTGTGCTGATGTATCCCTATCAGCATAAAGTGTTGGTCGCCGAAGCTGGGGCAGTGGCGTAACTAGGGTATTTGGAGCCCAGGGCAAATTTGAAAAGGGAGCCCCCCCCCAATAACCCGAGATGTGTGCGCACCTCCAGCGCGCGTGGAAAAATTGGGCGTGGTCACTTAAAAATGACACGACACACCCCTTTATTTTCACGCTGAACATTCCTATCCATATGCACCTTAACCCCAGTAGTACCCCTTATACAGTACCCCCAGTATGCAGTTGTGGTCCCTCTTATGCAGGCCCATAGTAGTGCCCCTTACTCAGTACCCCCAGTAGCGGCCCCCCCAAATGCAGTGCCCCACGTAGTGTTCCCCCTTATGCAGTGCCCCCAGTAGCAGTCCCCACAATGCAGTGCGCCCAGTAACGGTTTCCCCTTATGCAGTGCCCTTTATATAGTGCCCCCAGCAGTAGTCCCTCCCTTCCCCATGCAGTTTTCCCAGTAGTGGTCCCCTTATGCAGTCACCCTGTAGTGATCCCCCCTATCCAGTGCCCCCTGTAGTGGCCCTTCCTACTATTGCCCCCAGTAGTGGTCCCCCGAGTGCAGTGCCTCCAGAAGTAGGCCCCTTTTATAATGCCCCCAGTGGTAGTTCGCCCCAAGTAGTAGTCCCCAGTAGAGTAGCCCCCCCCCCAGTAGAGGTCCTCCCAATGGCGCCCCCAATAGTAGCCACCCCCCTCCCCCGTTGTGCAGATAGGTTAAAAGAAAAAAAAAATTATTTATATATATATATATATATATATATATATACACATACTTACCTGAATCTCTGCTCCTGGTCCTGCTCGCGACGCTGCTCCCGCCCGGGCTGGCGCGCTCAGCATTATGGGTCAGACGTCAGTCCCAGTCCCATTACCCACTGCAGGAGCCGGACAAAAGTCGTTCCAACAGCGCCCATGGCACGCACCCCGTGCGCCCTGCCCTAGTTACGCCACTGGGTCCAGTTCATCCAGGAGAGGGCCCAGCGAAGGAGAAGAACATGCTGGACCAAAGAGTGGCTGCAGAAAAGGGATACCCGCTCTCACATGTCCCTGCTGATGGAGATCATGGACAATAACCTGGACGACTATTGCAACTACCTGCGCATGGATGATGCCACCTTCCAGGAGTTGCTGACTCTGGTGACTCCCCACATCCGGAGGCAAGATACAAGGTGGCGGAGGGTAATCCCTGCTGAAGAGAGGCTGGTGGCTACCCTTAGGTACCTGGCTACAGGAAGGTAATTTGAAGACCTGAAGTTTGGGACACTCATCTCCCCTCAGTCGTTGGGCGTCATCATTCCGGAGACCTGCAAGGCTATCGTTAAACTGCTGCAGTACCAGTATTGCAAGGTAAGGGGAAAAAAAACACACACTACACATTTGTTTCTTGTGAATGAAAATTTTTTTTTAATTTTTTTTTGTTCAATTTAACTCTTTATATAACTGACAGCCAATAAGGCTGCATTAATAAAACTTTGCTGCATAGTAGTCAAGAACACAACACTATGTAATTGTAAATATATTACATAGACGTGTATAAACAGTACAAAACAGCATTATCACCACATTTTTTTTAATCAATTTATACAATTTTTGAGTTATTTTTTAATGTGAGGTTATTTTATAGGTGTCACGTGACATTGATGGGTAGGTTGGTGGCACACATTGGTGGGCAGTGGGAGGTTAATGCATGGCCCAGCCACCACCCGCCTCATTACGGCGGGCGGTGGCTGGGTCATGCATTTATAAATGGCTGGCATACATTGGTGGGTAGGTGGCTGGCACATTGGTGGGTAGGTGAGTGGCACACATTGGTGGGCAGTGGGAGGTTAATGCATGGCCCAGCCACCGCCCGCCTCATTACGGCGGCTGGGTCATGCATTTATAAATGTCTGGCACACATTGGTGGGAAGCACACATTGGTGGGTAGGTGGGTGGCACACATTGGTGGGCAGTGGGAGGTTAATGCATGGCCCAGCCACTGACCGCTTCACTATGGCAGGCGGTGGCTGGGTCATGCAGTTAGAAGTGGCTGGCACACATTGGTGGTCAGTGGGGTTGCATTAAATACAGTACCAATACTCACCAAACTGCGGTAATCCTGCAGGCTCTATCGTGCTTTCCTTTTCCACGGTGCTGCACAAGATGGCGATTGGGCGTGTCCAGGGTCCTGTCCGTCAAATTCCCCAACGTACGATACGTCGTGAGTAAAAAAAACCTCACTACAGCACGCCAGATCTGAAGATGCGAGGTGCGACGAGCAGGGATGTGCATCGGCATCATGATCAGGAGTAGAACTTCATAATTTGGCCATATTTTACATGATTTGTCCTCACGATTCCTCGAAATCGGGTAAAAAATCGCCGTGTGTGGCCAGCTTTAGTGTGCCTTGAGGACAGAGGTTGGAAATCACTGCAGTAGAATAATGATCTACTTCTGCTTTTCATACTTGTTTTCCAACTGCAATTATCTGAGGTTAATCAACAGGGGTTAGGTTCCCTTTTATGCCCACTGCTGGCAATCATGGTGTGGGCAGAGCCTAACCATGGCCTAGCTTTGCCGAATTATGTGCAGAGTAAAATGACTGCATTGGTCAATGCCTCACTATTGTAGGGATGGCCATCGACCATCATCTAATGGAGACATCATCTCCAAGTGCCAGGAATGCGGCTCTCCCTATGCAGTGAACGGGACCCAGGACACCTGTTCACACTGCCCTGTAACCCGGGTCCTTCTCAAACCAACCCTGGTAGCTAGCCGGGTTGGATACCCTTTTACACCAAGCCGCGACCTGTGGTGAACCAGCAATAGCACAGGTTTTTGCGGGGGTATAAAATGGGTATAAGTGGTGCTTTTGCTAGGGCTTTGAAACCCATGTAACTTAGTATTACTGAGGCTTTGAAACCCATGTACATCGTCAGCAGGGATGTAGTTAAAATACAGACGGCCTGGACGCCATCTGTTGAAATCATGGCGTCAGAATCCCGACCCGGGATTTAACATAGGCGGCTAAATCCCGACACCAGCCCACAGACCAACGCCAGAATCCTGACACACAGCATCCTGATCGAAGATAAGCCGGGGCGCCCTTAGCTGTGAAGGGTGGGGGTATGGGTAGCTTTAGGCACCCCTGGGGGGGGCTTGTTAGGTTTAGGCACCAAGGAGGGAGGGGTAATATACTTACCCGCCGGCAGACTCAAGCACGAAACCATTGAATGTATCATCCAGCGGTTTTGAAGAGGTTTATAAATCACCAATGTCCATCTGACACTATGGTTTTGTGCCCTCCCTGCCCCTTTTTGGGTTATGACCAAAACTACCATATCTATCTGGGAAATCAGATTACATTTATAATGAGGGCATTCATTATACTGTATATTGAATGTGGAGGCAAATAATTGAGAATTCTCTTATGGGGAAATATTATTTTAAATAATAGTTGCAGAATTTTATTAAGTGTGCAATATATTTATATCTATTAGGCAATATTAATTTTTATTTGGTGTTTATATGTCAGGGTCACCATTTATTTACCATAAATTAATAAATATTCCACACTCATAAAAAGTTTTAAAAACCAAAGAATAACTAATGTAGAAAAATACTGAAAATACAAAACCACCACTTAATACATATACCCCTTGAAGTAAATGGCATGTGCTAGCATGCATTAAATATGGAGGACAAGAAGCGGATGCAATCGGGAAGCCAACGGTCGAAATACCAACCGCTGGCTTTCCGACTGTATAATGCCGGCAGGGGTCTAATGATAGGTGTTGAAATCCCGACGCCTATCATCCCTACGCCGGGACCCCGACGCCCGGCATACCGAGCGAAGGTTAGCCGGCGGGCACGGACAGCCGGTGGGGGAGGGTTAGGTTCGTGGCTCCCGGGGGGAACTTCAGGTTAGGCCCCCCCAGTGAGGGTTAGGCTAGAGGAAGGGCGGGATTAGAGTCAGGCACCCTCCTGGGAGACTTCAATTTAGGCTGCAGCGATGGGGGGTTTAGGTTTAGGCACTTGGGGGGGGGGACTAGGGGGTGACGTTAGGGTTAAGCACCCCTAATGGAGGGTTAGGGGGGGGGGGGGAAAGGGTTAGTTTTACTTACTTACCTAAATCCCCTGCCGGGATCCTCACTGCTGCCGGTCTTCCGGCGTTGGGATTTGAACCACCGGCCATGCAAACGGATTCCAACAGGAAGAACCTTTAGAAGCAACAAGCACCTATGCATTGCTAGTAGAGCTACAGGACAGCAGGAGGGCCGCATGCTGATTACCCTTGTGCCTCAGGAATCGGCATGATTTAGAATCCCGATAGCTGCTGCCCGCCATGGGTGAAAATCCCGATCGTCCCAAAGGTAAGTATAGACTAATCTAATTGCCTCCCCTAGCCCTCCTTAGGGGTACCTAAGCCTAACCTTCCCCCCAGTGCCTAACCCGCCGCCTAAACCTAAGTCCCCCGGGGGGGTGCCTAGCCCAAGTCGTGTCCCCCCCCCCGCGCGGCTGTCCGCGTTCGGCATCCCTTCGATCGGGATGCCGGGCGACGGTCTCCCGGCGACAGTAAAATGACAGGCGTCTATCATTTAACCCTCGCCGGGGTAAAGCAGTCGGGAAGCCGGCTGTCGGGATTAGGTCCGCCGGCTTCCCGACTGCATACCGTGCTTCAAGTTGCCTCTATAACATTTGAAATTTGTACTTAATTATCAATTTTCACCAGGACTCTGTAGATTGAGGTTATCATGCAGCACTGGATATAGTGAAGGTGAATCATTAATGCAATTTAAGAACATAAAGCAGCCTTTAGGGTCAAATTTGAAAGCTTATAGCAGGGGTTTTCAACATGTGGCCCTCCAGCTGCTGTGTAACTACACATCCCAGCATGCAATGCCAGATGTCACATATTGAATACCCCTGGCTTATAGAAAAAATTGAGGGGTAAATTAAAAAAAGAAAATTTTGTTAAATTGACACTTTTTGGCAGATTACAATTTGTTAGATTAAAGCAGAAAAGTCACAATTTTCAAATCAAAAATGCTGCAAACTGCCATCCCGATTTCTCACAGGTAAATTACAGGATATTAACCGGTGGTGTCACAAAGCAGAAGATAAACTTTTAGGAAAACACACCAAACCCCCCCCAAAAAAATAAAAAAAAATAAATAATGACGGCTATGATATAAGAGAGGACCTAAAATGCTGGCAGTCTGAGGGCTACCCTTACGTTTATTAGAAATGGAAATCCCTTTGCCAAAAAAAACCAAACTTTACAAAACCCACCCTGTGTACAACTTCACCAATGACAATTTCTTGCAGTCCTATCAAATGTGCTCCCTTTCTTATTGTAGTCTACAACTAAAGGCATTTTAAAGTCATTATTTTTGCACCTTATATTTTAGATGAAATTAGATTGTGTTTATAAGGGAATTCTAAAGTACATTCCTAGAAGAGCTTGCTTGGAAGTAACATCTCTATACATGAGAGCAAGTCCTTACAGCTAATAAAACCAGACCATTACAATTTACAAAACAAATAAACCTTCACGGGATGAACTCTGGGGATTATTACTACATTAATTTGGTCAGGTGTTGTATATGGTAAGTAGTATGGACTGTGAAGGCGGGGCTGTAAAGTGGTGGAGTGCACTTACTATGATACACCAATGGGGGGGTAGATGGAGAAAAAGAAATACAGATTTCAGTTGATTCACTGATCTGAACGATCACACAGTACTGTACACTGTGCAGTTATTGGAATGATCAGTCGAATATCGGTTAGACGTGTCTGTGCAGCAATTATTGCTCTGTCATGCATGAGAAATCTTTCAGCTTGCCCGACAACTGTGATAATTGGTATTTGGATCAGACAATGGACCTTTGGATAGAACAATTATTTGACTGTGTATGGCAAGGTCAGATAATGGTCTGTCCGATGGTGAGTTTTATCTCACAGTGTATGGCCAGAATTAGCAACAAAGCCTTAGACCAATCTTTAAAACTTCCTTGGATGGATAATTCATGTCTTCTAGAAGGTGAAGGTCTGTTCCCTTGCAGTTGACTGGAGATTAAAGCAAATTTTTAGACTTCCATTGAAAAGTCTGACTCTACGGACTAACATCCTCTTCAATTGCCTGTTGAAGAACAAGGTTGTGGACCTGGCATGATAGCAATGCGTGTTCTTGCTGCAGACCCTTTGTAGATCATCTTTAATACAAATAGGTCATGTTCGCAAATGGCATTCCTTCCATTCATGTGGGTGTAGTGTAAGCATGGCATTACCACAACGGGAAGCCGGCGGACGCAATGCAGACTGCCCGCTTCCCGACTGCTTAATCCCGGCAAGGGTTAAATGACAGGCGTCGAAATCCCAATGCCTTTTATTTTACCTACGCCAGCGCCCGGCATCCCAAACGAAGGGACGCCGGGCCCCGAAGCGGACAGCCGTGGGGGGGGCGGGGTCGGTTAGGTTTAGGGCTCCCGGGGGGGACTTAGGGTTAGGCACCCCCACGGGAGGTTAGGTTTAGGTGGCAGGGAAGGGGGGGGTTAGGATTAGACACAGGGGGGGGGGAGGTTAGGGTTAGGCACCCTAGGGGAGGGTTGGGGGAGAGGAAATTAGATTAGTTCTACTTACCTCTCTAGGCAATCGGGATTTTCTCCTGTGTTGGCTGTCAGGATTTGAACTGCCAGCCACAACAGCTCCCCAATATCATCCATTCTGATTTACTTTTTCTAGTGTGTGTGAAGAGATAGATAGATAGATATCACTGGGGCTCTGCACTCGCAGCCCCCGTCATGGTACCCCACATTCCTGCAAGTCCCTACTCTATTGCTCAGCATTAGTAGGGACTTGCAGTAAAGTGGGGTCCCATGACAGGGGCTGCAAGCTTAAATGCAATGATCAATTCTAGAACCAAAACCCCACTGTTTATTATGTGTATTATTATTGTTAGTTATTATGGTGAGTGCAGAGCCCCTGTGATTTCTATTTAAACAATGTGGTCACATACCATTTTGCACCCCACATCTAAGAATGGTGAGTGTCGTGGATTAGTGCTATATATATATATATATATATATATATATATATATATATATATATATATATATACATACATATACACACACACACACACACACACATACACATATATATGTCCAAATTCAGCCTGGCACTCCCCTCCAATATCCGCAAGCTTGCTCCTGGTGCCCTCCACTGGGGTACGAATCCCCCACAATATACAAATAAAGAACTTCCTTGACGTAAATTCTGGAAATAGAATTGAAACGTTGACGAGCTGAGGCTCTGTGTCTACTTTTTTGATGTTATGTCTGAGTGCCACCTCATACTTCTGTACATATATATATATCTATATATATCTATATAAAATAGTCCAAAGTTACCGGCACTCCTTTCATCCACCAACTGCCCTGGTGCCAGTCCTCTATAAGAACATACATACATACAACAGAATGGACGGCACTCATGAGACTGATGAAAATATAAATAAGACCATGACACCGGTCGGCGTGCAGTCCTGCACGCCGACCGGTGTCATGGTCTTATTTATATTTTCATCAGTCTCATGAGTGCCGTCCATTCTGTTGTATGTATGTATGTATGTATATATATACATACATACAAACAGGAACATGTAGAAAACATTCACAGGTATCAAAAGAGAGTGTGTTAGTATATATTTTTTTATGCAGCACTTTATAATCTGTGCACTTCTGGTGAATGGTTTTGGACCTGAAGCATTTTAATAACATCTATTCTATTTGAGGGATATATAAATAGGCTTATTTATTATCCATGTCCAAATGTACAGTGATCTATAGCTGTTATACAGCAGTGGCTGAAATTTTGGAATGATACAAGTATTGGTTTTCACAAAGTTTGCTGCTTCAGTGTTTTCAGACCTTTGTCAGATGTTACTATGGTATACTTAAGTAAAATTAGAAGCATTTCATAAGTGACAGTTACATTAAGTTTATGCAAAGAGTCAATATTTGCAGTGTTGACCCTTCTTTTTCAAGACCTCTGCAATTCGCCCCTGGCAAGCTGTCAATCAAATTCTGCGCCACATACTGACTGATGGCCGCCCATTCTTGTCTAATCAATGCTTGGAGTTTGTCAGAATTTGTGGGTTTTGATTTGTCCACCCACCTCTTGAGGACTGACCACAAGTTCTCAATGGGATTAAGTTCTGGGGAGTTTCCTGGCCATGGACCAAAATTTCGATGTTTTGTTCCCCGAGCCACTTAGAGCACCTTGCCATAAGGCAAAAGTGATAACTATCATGCTGGAAAAGACATTGGGCTTGATTCAGATCCGCTTGCGAGCGCACAGCGCTTGCAAGCAGATCGGTGTTCCACTGCGCTTGCGCCACCTCCGGCGTGTGTATGCACGAGCCCCAGCGAGCAACGGCAGCTCAGTCGCTCCTGGGCTTACTACAAGACGGGGTGGCTGTCTATGTTGATTGACAACTCGCCCGGGTTTTGTAGGCGGGGAGGGGGGTGCCTGCACAAACACAGGCGTTCCCTTAGGAACGCCTGCCGTTTGTGGGCGGCCCTACTGACATCACTCATGATATCAGTAGTGGACTTCATGTTCTATTAAAGCAAGAAGTCCACTTGGGCTTGCGGGAGCCGAGACCCTCCCGCAGGGTCTCGATGCAAGACAGATGGTCGCGATAGTCGGGATCATCTCCAGGCCACTCGCACTACCTGTGGGTGGTCACCCACAGCTTTGCGAGCGGCCTGGAGGCTAAAACAAAAAAAAACGCCCTGATTCAGAGCGAGTGCACGCCAACAGCGTGCGCCTCTGAATCAGGCCCATTGTTCGTTACCAAACTGTTCTTGGATGGTTGGGAGAAGTTGATCTTGGAGGATGTTTTGGTACCATTCTTTATTCATGGCTGTGTCCTTAGTCAAAGGAGTGGGCTCACTCACAGTTTTGCCCGAGAAGCAACCCCACACATTAATGGTCTCAGGATGCTTTACTGTTGGCATGGCACAGGACTGATGGAAGCACTCACCTTTCCTCCTCCAGACAAGCGTTTTTCCAGATGCCCCAAACAATATGAAAGGGGATTCATCAGAGAAAATCACTTTACCCCAGTCCTCAGCAGTCCTTCAAGGTCCATAGGGTCCACAGGATCTACCTTGGGGTATGTAGTTGGAGTGATCAATTGCACCAAACAGCTTACAGCTTTGAAGCTCACAGCATGCATAGGTCCTCCTCCCTATATACAGTACCTCACTCCCAGCCATTCAGTTTGTAAACAAGCCTAACGGCAAGAGACGGAATGTGGAGAAGAAAGTACAATGTACCCAAGAAACACTTTCAAAACACGAAGAGGGAATCAGTGATACGAAAAGAACAGATCTAAACTGAAGTCAGGTCTGTCAGGGTGGGTGCCCTGTGGACCCCGAAGAAAAAAAGTTAACCAAAAAGGTATGTTATACCATAATTCTTATTTTCTTCTTCAGGGTCCATAGGATCTACCTTGGGGACATCCTAAAGCAGTTCCCTTAAGGGTGGGGACGCTCCTGAGCAGAGAGGAGAATCCACCACCCAAAGGAAGCATCCTAGGGAGGCAAAAGTATCAAATGCATAGAATTTGATAAAAGGTATGGACGGAAGACCAAGTGGCCACCTTGCACAGCTGTTCAGCCGAGGCACCATGTCTAACCGCCCACGATGGTCCCACAGACTGAGTAGAATGTGCTGTCACCTTTTTCGGGACAGGGAGATCAGCCTGTGTATAGACCTGAGAAATAGTCATACGTAGCCAGCGAGCCAAAGTCTGTTTGTTAGCTGGCAGCCTCGTTTGTGAAAACCATATAAACACGAAGAACGCATCTGATTTACTGATGGAGTTGGTACGATCCACGTGGATACGCACAGCTCGGACCACATCCAGTGAAGCTTCACCCCTAGAAAGGTCTGAAGCCTGAAAGGCAGGTACTACAATCTCCTCGTTCATATGAAAAAGACACCACTTTTGGAAGGTAACCCGCTCCAGTACGGAGGACAGCTCTATTTTGATGAAAAATCAAATTTGGCAGCACTGTCATGTCGCTTTCCATATCAGAAACTCTGCAAGCTAAGGAATAGCGAGAAAAACAAAAAAAAGTCTTCGCTGTCAACCATCTAAGGTCTACCTTATCCAAGGGTTCAAAGGGAGCAACTTGCAGTGCCCTGCGAACCAAAGATAAATCCCACGGTGCCAAAAGGGACAAACAGAGGTTGCAGACGGAGAACCCCCTGCAAAAATGTTCTAACATCTGGCAGGGGAACAATTCTGCACTGGAACCAAACTGATAATGCAGAAACCTGAACTCTCAAGGTAGCCAGACAAAGACCCAAGTCTAACCCAGCCTGAAGAAAAGCAAGCACTCGCAAGACCTTGAAGACCATAGGGTCATAATTTTCTGTGGGAACAACCAATGACAAAATAAATGCCAAATCCTGTGATCGATGCGGGCAGAAGCAGGCTTCCTTGCCCTTAGTATTGTCTGGATTACAGAAGTAGAGAAACCCTTTGCCTTTAAGACTGAAGACTCAAGAGCCATGCCATCAAGCCAGCAGAGGTAAATCCAGATATAGGCAGGGACCCTGCACTAACAAATCATAAAGTCAATAAAGGCAGTGGAAGTTGACAGTCTATTGATAGACACGTCAGATCTGCAAACCCATGTCTCCTGGGCCAGGCAGAAGCTATTAGTATTATCCTGCCGCCTTCCTGCTTGAACTTTCTGACCACCCTTGGTAGGAGGGAGATTGGAGGAAACAGGTATTCCAACCTGAAGTCCCACCTCACCACCAGAGCATCCACGATGGTGGCTGAGGGGTCCCTTGTTCTGGACCCTTACCTGGGGACCTTGTTGTGACGAGATGCCATCAGGTCTACATCCGGTAATCCCTACCTGTCCACCAGGATTTGAAAGACATCCGGATAAAGCGTCCCTTCTCCAACTTGTATGTCCTGACAACTTAGTTGAGGACTCCTAGGATGAATTGCAGAGATTGCTGGAAGAAGGCATTCTGCCCACAGCAGATTGCCACTTTCCTCATGTCTGCCGGACTTTGCCTCCTTGATGGTTGATATAGGCCACTGCTGTCATGTTGTCGGACTGAATCTGGACAGGCCTGCCGTGAAGGAGGTCCTGTGCCAGAATGAGTGCTCTGTGCACTGCACGAAGCTAAAAAACATTTATCTGTAGGTGACTTTCCTGAGCCGTCCATCTTCCCTGAAAGGTGTGATGACCTGTCACCATTCGCCATCCTCACAGACATACATCTGTGGTGAGGAGTACCCAATCTGGGACCCATAACGGCGACCCTTGTCTAGATGAGTCGTCTGCAGCCACCAGGCGAGGGTGAGACATAACCTCTGGCGAAATGCGGATAATCTGAGACTTTATCTGATGATACTGACCATCCCAATGAGACCATCCATTGCTGCAGGGACCTGGAGTGGAACTGGGCATAAGCCACCATGTCGAATGTGGATACCATGGCACCTGCATTGCCAAGTGACTGACACTTCTTGCTTGCAAAGTAGACTGTGCACACGAGATTGTAGCGCCGCAATCTTGTCCTCTGGTAGAAGAATCCCCTGACCCAGAGTGTCCAGCAACACCCCTAAGTGCACCATTTGCTGAGTTGGAGAAAGAGAAGATTTTTTCCAATTGATTATCCAGCCGTGCTTTTGTAGGCAGACAATGGTATTGTGCTAATATCAGGTGGTCATCCAAATATGGCAGTATCCGGACTCCTTGTCTCCTGAGATGAGCCGTAATGACTGCCATTATCTTGGTAAATATCCGAGGGGCTGTGGCCAGCCCGAAGGGTAGAACCTGAAATTGGTAATGTTGCTGATCTACCACCAATCTCAGAAATCCTTGGTGAGATTGTGCAATAGGATAATGCAGATATGCATTCTGTATGTCCAGGGAGACCATGAAATCTCCAGGCTCCATTGCCAGCATAATTGACCGTAGGGTTTCCATACGGAATTTGGGCACATGGATGAATCTGTTGAGAGACTTCAGACTCAAGATAGGGCGATGTGACCCATTTTGTTTCTGAATCAAAAACAAATTTGAATAATAACCCCTTCCCTATTGCGTCACAGGAACAGGGTATTGAGACTCCTGACCTCAGGAGGGCCCCAATAGCCTTCCGGAAGGCCAAAGACCTGACCAGGTCTAAAGGAAGGGTTGTACCCACAAACCTCTGAGGATGCCTCAGGAACGTGATGGCGTAACCATGAGCGACCACCTCTCGAACGTAGGCATCCGTAGTTGTCCGATGCCAGGCATGAGAAAACTGTAGGAGTCGGCCTCCAACCCCGAGACCCCCCCCCAGGGGGGGCCCGTCCCATCAGGCAGTGGGCTTATTGTCCGGCTTGGAAGCAGGATGTCTGGTTGGCCAGGATTTCCTGGTCTGCGGTTTCCTGTGGGAATTATCCTGTAGAGAAAGACTGTCCCTGTCCCTAAACTCTGGTTGAAAGGACCGAGCTGACGACTGCCTATACCTGGGAGTAGTCGTAGATGGCAACCCCGCCGACTTAGATTTCGTCGCCAGAGAAGACACTAGGTCAGTGGTGGCGAACCCCAGCACTCCAGCTGCTGTGGGACTACATATCCCAGCATGCACTGCCAGAGTTTTGCTATTAGGGAATGCTAAAACTGTGGCAGTACATGCTGGTATATGTAGTCCCACAGCAGCTGGAGTGCCAGTGTTCACCACCACTGCACGAGGTCATCCAGCTCTGGTCCAAACAGTACCTTCCCAACAAAAGGCAAAGACTCCAGGGCCTTCTTGGACCCTGTATCCACCTTCCAGGTTTTTAGCCAAAGGGTTCTTCAAGCTGCAACCGAAGTTGCTGATACCCTAGAAGCCAAGATACCTGCATCAATGACCGCTTTGCCCATATACTTAGCTGCTTCTTGCATCTGACAGAGATAAGACAGCTCTTCCCAGGTAGCATTCGGCATGCTATCCTTCAGAGACTTCGTCCATTCCTCCATAGCTTTGGCTACCCAAGCTACAGCCATAGCTGGCCTGGTAATAGCTCCAGATAATGAAAACACTGATTTTATATAGTTATCAAGTTTCTAATCTGTAAACTCTTTTAATGAGGATGCTGCAGGAATGGGTAATGTAGAGCTTTTGATCAATCTACTGTAGTTACATGAGCATCTACCAAAGGAGGAACTTCCCATTTGTTACATTCACCAGATGCAAATGGGTATCGAGAGGTTAAATTACTTGTAGCATGGAAATGCTTATTTGGAGTACACCATGCTTCTGACATGAGATTCGTTAATTATTCACACTGAGGAAAATAATCTCTAGCCACCTTATGACGCCTAAAGACCGGAGTCTTAGATTTTGGCAGAACCTCCTCTTCCTCTATACTGAGGACAGATCTAAACGCTCTCACCAGAGAGGGGGCATTCACAGAGGATTGATGGTCTTCTACTGAGTAAGACTCCAAGCTCTGAGTATCAGAGTGTGGTGAGGAGGTTGAGTCAGAATCCTGAGGCAACGTCTGAAGAGAACCTCTCTTATGCCCCTGCTTTACTGCCACTGGTATATTCGCCTGCTGAGGAGCTGTAGACTGCAGCATACTCTGACTAGAGTGAGCAGAAGAATCAAACCAACAAGGATTCATGGGGGACATATACATAGAAGGATGCAAATACTGTGGATACCCCATAGTAGGAGGCAGTATCGTGGCAGGAGCACACGACGCTGCGGCCCTGTCCACCAAATGCGACAAAACCTGAGACCACCCAGGGTGGTTCTTGTGCTGGTGCACAAGATAAAAAAGGTGGCCGTTTACAACAGACACTACAAAACCTATCTTGCACAAAATCCTGCTCAGACAGGCCTGCCAAACAGGAATTACATGACTTCAGCACAGGAGGCACAGCCTTCGCTCCTTTACCTATAGACATGGCAATGTGTAACAGGTATAAGGTATAAAGTATAAATGCAATGCGACTTAACACAAATGAAACCCCCCCCACACCTTCATAGGGATGAGGAGAAACAGGGATAGCTATATCTGACAGTTTTGAAAAAAGGCAGTATAAATACAGTAGCTAGCATTACAGTCACATACAGTGCATAAATATAATCAAATGCTAATAGACTCTGAATCAACTGACCAGCCCCTCAGGGGTATTAGTAGGATATAGAGTGCTATATACCTGACCCAGGGGAGCGCCCATCTCCTCTAAGCTGCGATTTTGACGGCACGGGTACGCTGGCCTCACTGTAGTAGACGCTACCTAGTGCGTCTACTACCCATCCCCGGCGTCAGCCAATATGGCCCCGGCCGATTTAGTGAGGACACGTTAAACGAGACCTTCATCCGCAGCTGCCTCCGATGCATCTCCTACACTGGAGGCCTGGACTGCTTCACGCACGTTTCCTCACTCAAGGAATCATCTTACCTGCCATCTCCGTGAATCCAATCGCAGTCCAGACCCCAGCAATGCTGCTAACTGAGCCACGCTGAAATCCCCAGGGCATATAGCGGTACTGGAGTTTCAGTATTGGCGAAGGTAGGAGTAGTCGCAGTATATGCATCGTATTTGGTGCCTAATTCCACTAAACTCAGAAGTTCAAAAAACTAAGATAAATAAAAAAATAAAAAAAAGCCTGCCGCTGTTAAGACGGTGCGCCTGGATACTTGCCGTGCACCAAACAAAAATAAAAAAAACTGAATCCCTGTGGGCGGGGTATATAGGAAGGAGGACCTATGCATGCTGGAAGCTTCAAAGCTGTAAGCGGTCTGGTGCAATGGATCACTCCAACTACATACCCCAAAGGTAGATCCTGTGGAACCTATGGACCCTGAAAAAGAAAGTTAATTTACTGTTGAGATTGCAAGTGCCAATCAAATGTAAGTGCTTTTAAGCTCCTATTTTTGTGTATCGGAGTGAGTTTTTCCTGTAGATGATTGACAAGTGGCATGATTTTTATTGAGCAAATCAGTAGTTTAGGTGAGGGGTCTAGTTGTCTTACAGTGAGCTCACAGGAAGGTCTACCTCTTTTCCATTTGGATTTCCCTCCAAAATGCTCCTTTTTGTTTGCAATCTCATGTTTGTTTCCTATTAAACTTTTTCCCTGCAGTTCAGGTGCAGCTAGGTGGGAAAGCGCTTTTGAAAGTGGCCATATTGAGTGTTATAGTGGAAGCAGGGCATTCCCCTTTATTCCAAGACAGGTTTTTGCATCCACCTAAAGGGTGGGGCCTTACACTTTTTGAGGGAAAGGTTCAAGACTATGTCAAAGAGAGGTGAGTGGTTTCCTGGCATACCCAAGTAACATATGGAGTGGATGATCCATCCTCTTGTTTAGTGCTATTTGAGAACACCGTTGCTGGCGGCTTTAGTACTTTGCCACCCTAGTTTTAAATTCTATTTAAATGCTGTGGCCATTTCAGCTGAATCCTGTATTCAATGTTTATTTATTGTTATTTGATTGTAAGGTATATACAGGGAATCTAGTTAAGATGTCGGTGGACGGGATGCCGGACACCAGGATACCGATACCGGAATCCCCACACCCGTCAGAATGCCGACGCAGCTATCTCGAAGAGATCAAGATACCGACATCAGCATTCCAAAGGGAAGTATGCGTGTTAGAGTTACATATAGACAAATAAAAACCTCATAAGCGCTCAGAAGATCCAAATTATAGGAATAGTACCAAAGTATGAATGCAGCTGTGATGTTTCCAATGTAGCTGCCCTATTCTCTCATGGTGTCATATGCAGAACTTCATGGTAAATACATTTGTTAATGGTATTAGGTCGCAGATATGAGTGCCATGTGTACCTGTTAAAGGTCACTCCACTTGATAAAGACACCGGTGAGCGTCGAAACGCGTAGTGAAGTGAAGGAGTGAGTGGGAATATTTCATACTCATAAGGCCATCTTGATCTACCACTTTATGAGCACCTGGGTTCCATACCACCTTAGGAATGTATCGTTCTGGCTTATACCATCTGGTATTAATAGAGCTCTAATTTTTTAACTCATATTCTAATACCATTAAAAAGGGGGATTTTTACACACATTTGAAGTCTCTCTTTTTGCATATGCCCGATGTGGAGAAAGATACACAGAACATGTGGAGAAAGAAACAGTTAGGAGTCTGCAACATACTTGATTGATGTAAGTTGTGTAACCATTATCCTATATCTTTTTTTTACCATGAAATTCTGCATATGACACCATGAGAGAATAGGACAGCTACATTAGAAACAGAGCCGTAACTAGACTTTTTGGTGCCCTGTGCCAGAAAGAGCATTGGTGCCCCCCTTATTTTTTCAAAGGGACATAATGCACCCAAAAAAGGGCCATGGCTTCATGGGGACGGGCCAGGGAAGAGATAGGAGATGCCAGGGATGAAAGAGGAAGCTACAAGCAAGAATGATAATAAACAGAAATTTGACTGCCCAAACACCCGCCGCACTACCCTAGCTATGGCCCTGATTGGAAACATCACAGCTGCATTCATAATTTTTGACTATTCCTATAATATGGATCTTCAGAGCGCTTATGAGTTTTTTATTTGTCTATACGATCCAATTGTGATGTGGTGATTCACTGCTTAAAACCTGAGCTGCTTTGAAGTGTAGCACCATCGATTCAAGTGTTCTTTTTTCTCTATTAGCATTAGGATTAGCCCAGGGATGGAGGGGTTAGATTTAGGGACCTCCCAGGGACCTGTCGAAGCCGGATAATTGGCTGAGACAGGATCAGTTTAAAAATCAGATCTGACCGACGCCATTTTGCGAATGGCAATGAGACTCCATTTTGCGACTGGCCGCCCAGCACCATTTTAGTGAAACTCGTCACTATAAGTATATACTGCGATGCTATTATTTAGTGTCGTGCGATTCCCACGCAATAGAAAGAAGTTAAAAGTCCTCACCACATACAGACAGTCGCTAGAACATATAAACTAATTATCCCTGCAAAACACGTACCATAGAACACATAGTCGCACAACGCTAACTAGCATCTTTTCCCAATTCCCCAATACTTACACACTGCACACTTACATGAAAGGTTCCCTAGTATTAAAGTGTAATATTCAAGGTTTATTCAGTGATTATTAATGTGTGTAATAAAGGTTATTTGATATCTAAGGTTTAGTACATGGTAAGCAGACCGTGTCTGGTGTTGTACTGATCCACTGTGTCTCCACAGATTTCCGGTACCATCGGTGAGAAGATTGGAACCTGCAAACTATGGACTATAGAGAGTTAAAACATTAAAATGTACTCTGTAATGTTAGCAGCTTAGATTAGCATGCAGCGGGAAGAAGGACACAAAGGGCGGTTGGAGGCGGTTTGTGTCCATTTGAAATTGTCCAATAAACTATCCTGTAACAGAAACACCTTTAAGAAGAACCAATGGAACCATGCCAAACTTTCCTATTGTATTTCCAATTCCTGAAACAGTATATATGTGCGCTCTCTGACCCCAGTCTTGAGTCTTTTTGTTGTGCGGTTGACGGAGGTTTCTAATGCTGATGCCGATGTCTGGGCCCAGAACGCGTGCGTATATAACAATTGTACCTTGGGTCTGTATGATTTATTTGCGCTAATTGTCTTTAGATCACAGCGTGTAACCATCTGTTTTTTATGTTGAATAATAACTTTTTGTGCTTTGGAACCACATTCAAAGTCTGAAGGCATTTATTTACTGTGCAACTCGTTACGCTAAATTGCGACAATTTTAGAAGGTATAGGTAGGATTGCATAGAAGTTTAGATGAGGTATCAATAGACCGACCGGAGAGGGGGAGGGTTAGGCACCAACCTGGGAGGGTTAGGTTTAGGGTGTGGGAACGGGAGTTAGGGTTAGGCACCGCTGTGGGAGGGATAGTCTACTTACCGGCCCGTCTGTATTTTGCACACCGGGTTGCCGCCTTCTGTCTGTCGGTCATTCATACAGATTCCATATATAGTATAGTTTAGGCTATTATAGCTTTTGTTTAATTTATCTACAAGTTAAAAGGGTTCCTAAATATCAAATTAATAGGAGACTTAAGCCTCCTAAATAGAGTGGAGATGTGGACATCTGGAGAAGTTACTCATAGCAACAAAGCAGCATCTACATAGCATCAAGTAAATTCTATAAAATGATAGCTGGAAGCTGATTGGTTGTTATGGACAAGTTCTCCACTCTTTAGAAGGTTTGATATACAGATGTGTCCTCATACATCTAGCCTCAATACACCATGCAGCGCAACTTGCCTGTTGTGAGTCGACAGTTAGAGATACTCTGCTAGAGTTCAGGTGGCTTTTTTTGATGAAAGCGACTAGGACGCACCAGCAGACTGTGTTGATTAATTTATGAGACACTTTTATAGCTGTGTGCACCAGAGTCTGTATATGAAGCACAACAGAACCTGGAATTAAAAAAAAACAAAAAAACACTGCGGCCGCTACATTGTAGCACTTCATATAAAAGATTACCTCAGTCGAACACAGATATTGTCGCATATAAAATTAGAGTCTTCAGGTGTTTCCTAGTCACATTGTTTTGCGATTTAGATGCATTTTTGTAAAAAAAGAGGCCACGTAACAGACGCATGGCACTAGCAAAGTCTCACAGGACCTGGTGCACTGATTGGGGCTTTTTAGCGAGACTGCAGCAAAGATGTATAAGGACACATCTGTATCTCCCCCCCAATACGTTTGAAAGCAGTCAGTTTACTGTAAACGGATATATTAGACAGAACAGGGGCTATATGAGAATGATATTACGCTTTGTCAGGCTATAAAAGCACAATACATTGAACAACTTACTGTTTTGCCATCAATTATGGACAATTAGCTTGTACTTTCCTACATAACAAACGCAAGAAAATTTCAGTTTCTATTGGTTGGCAACTTGGCACACACAAATGCTATTTATTCAATTAAACAAGTTTGTTTCCCAAGTTAAGAAATTGCTATTATTTATTACCAGTTATTTGTATAGTGCACACATTCCACAGCACTTTACAGAGAATATATGTCCATACACATTAGTCCCTGCCCAAGCAGAGCTTACAATATATATTCCCTACCACATGTACCTCCCACACACAGGGGGTTAATTTTTGTTGGGAGCCAATTAGCCTACCAGTGAGTGGAGTGTGGGACGAAGCCAGACCACCCGTAGGAAACACACGCAAGCACACAAAGAAAATACAAACTCCACACAGTTAAGGCCGTAATGGGAATCTAACCCAAGACCTCAGTGCTGTGAGGCAATAATGCTAACAATTACACAGTCTTTGCTACCACGACCTCTACCAGCAATGAAATTACATGCTGCGATTTTTTCACCCACCAGCACAATCAAAGCTGGGTACACATTACCCGACCCACCAATGCAACCCCCAAGGTACTATATATCGGGCGGGCGGTACACTACATGATCCAGTGTCCGACCGCCCGATACATCAGTGACCTGCACCATTCACTCTCCTGCCATCGGCAACTGGGTCACTCCATATGCCGTGCATGCAAGGCCGATGGGACGACTACGAGGTCGCCTTGCGGGAGCACGCATAGTGCATGCACACTAAATGATATGACTGTCTAATTTGCCATATCGTCCGAGAAATAGTCTAGTGTGTTTTCAACATAACACTTTAGATTATAAACCAACAGAAGCAAAAGGTCTACATTTTGGTGTAATTTAAATAAGATGTACGAGGGGTGTGCAGTAAGTTTCCGGATATGCAGTGCATAGGTAGACACAATCTGACTGTCTGGTTGTGAACTGTAATCTCGGACTAAAGTTTGTGTAAAATTTCAGGTCACAGAGCCGCATATAAGCAGGGTTTCACACTGAAGAAATCAACTTGTTCACTTCCTTCAAGAAACTCGTTATGGAGCTCAATAGAGGCCACTGGAGAGCCATGATCACCTACGATAACAAGAGTGGTCTGCAACAGAGTTTTGACCAACTGCGAGCTGGTTTTGTGGAGGAAGCATTGTCTTGAACCACTGTTTTTGAGTGGTTTGTAGAATTTCGGCATGGTGGATGGTCCCTTGAAGACCAGGAGTGCTGCGGCCAAATTGTGTCCATCACCAAGGACAACGTTGTCGCCATGCGGGCCATAGTGGCGGTAGACACAAGGATGACTGTGGCCCAGTTAGAGGAGATAGGCATCGCATTGTGTTCCATCTGCTCGATATTCCACAAAAATTTTGGCCTGAGCATGGTTTTTGCATGCTATATTCTCAATCAGCTGACTAGAGAGCAGGAGGCGGCTCAGGTGACTTGGAGCCGCAACATGCTGGCCAGGTTTGATAACTGCTGCTCAAACTGTCTGGGAGAACAGTGGATCTATAATTTTGAACCAGCCTGACGTGAGAGTAGTGTGACCAAAGCATATGGTGGCCGTCTTTGTGGCCAAGACTGGTCATGTAGCTATCGTACCACTTCTGCAGCAGCGCACTGCCACTGTGGACTAGTACGAAAACCAATGCCTGCCGCAAGTCCTGGAAGGCATTTCCATGCACCATCCATCACGACAAGGCACTTGTCCACAAGTGTTGGATTTTCTGGCTCATGAACACATCCAGGAGCTTGGTCATCTGCCGTACAGTCCATACCTGTCCCCGAGACATCTTCTTGTACCCACAAATCAAGCGCAAGATGTGTGGGATTCGTTTTGAGTCACTGGAAGCTGCAGTGGAGACCTCGATCTAGCATGTAGAAGACATACCTGCTTTAGACTGATCCAGCTGCTTCACCAAGTGGTTTGAGCGCATGCAACTTTGCATAGTCTCCTCTTGCGAATACTTTGAAAAAAAAATTATAATGTTCACTTAGTTTGTACATTTATTGTGTATCAGGAAACTTATTGCACGCCCCTCGTACAGTAACAAAGTGCTCAAGGCAAACAGACGAGATTGATTGTAAAAAAGTTTTATTTGAGCATTAAAATGGCACAGTAAAATGAAAATGCCCCGTTAAAATATTTTATCTCTGAGGAGACAGTTTATAAAAAGTTAAAAAGAAGGTTAAAAATGTTGCTCTTGTCCACAAGATCATGTTGTCACACGTGAATCTGAAGGCTAAAAAACAAAACAAAACAAAAAAACAACAGTTTAGACGTGCACGTATTAGAGGGAATTGCTAGTTTATATTTAACATTGTGAATTGTTTATTAAAATGTACAAAATTTGATAAGTAGCTGCTACTGTAAAGCTTCACAAGCCCAGAAAATGTAATCTAATAAAAAAAAAAAAACTAAAAAAATTCTATTGCTGACATTTTGGTAGTAATGTTTTACTTCATAAGACCATAAATGTTATAATTCTGAAACAAGTTTTAATACTCAGCAGGATACTTTTGTGGCATCCTTAAATGGAGATTTGGAAAGCAGTTCCAAATTCCATGAGTGCAGCACATGTTCAGCTCTTCCCCTACCCATCTTATTCCATCCTAAAAAGACTTTAGGACCAATGCAGAGTTAGCCAATATCAATACGCCAAGTTACGTAGCTTAGAACGCATGCCAGAAAGCAAATGCAGGTACATGTGCGGCTGCAGAGTCAAAAGCATTTTCCATTTTTTTTAAACCTTACAACCAGAAAGGCGGAATGGTGGTAGGAAAGGGCGCTCACGTAAAGGCAGCTCATGCAGGTCAGAAAAGATACACATGCCTGGTTGGAGGTGTATCCTTTGTACCCGGTATAGGGTGGATGATGAGGACTTTTGGTAACCCAAGCGCATATGCTGCAGATGCTGAGCTGTACATATTTTGGAGGAGTGTACGGCTCTGCATATGTATGGAAATCTGCCATTTTTGCATGTATTTATTTTTGTAGAGAATTTACACCCAGTTTGCTACCAGGTCTGCATCAGTCCCTTTATGGAGGCATAGCTGCTCTCACAGTTTTTATTGGGAAAACACCCAGATTAGACACCATATTCAGGCTGCATCAAAAGCAATGCTTAAACCACTTGCCTGGCATGATCGCATCAGATACCGACCACACCAGACTGGGCTTTCCCTGACATGGTTGCAACTGATGCAACCAGTCAGAAATGCCCACTAGGCGGCTGCGGGAAGCTGACCTGCTGGTCCCTTTACACCTGCGGCTCCCTATCCTGCATGTCCCGATCACTGCTGGCCACAGTGATCGGGCACCCAGCGGCACCCCCCCTCCTGGCGCAGCTGCAAGGGCAGCTGTGACTTCCATAGAAGCAGCTGCAGCTCCTGTAGCCGTGGCTGCTGCGTTGACCCAATCACTGTCGCCAGCAGTGATCGGGCAGCCGGCATCACCCCCTTCAGTAAAAGCAGTAGCTGCAGCTCCTGCTGTGTCCCCGGGCAGCCGGTTGGACATCCTCAAGCTGCTGGGTAACAGAGTGATCACACTGACTAGAAGAACACTGACATCTACTGCTATGTACCTGGGCAGCCACAGTGATCAGGCAGTGTTTTTATAAGGGAGATAGATATAGAGATGTATATCTATCTCTATGAAAGAAAGAAAGTTATCACACACACACACACACACACACGTGCCCGAAAAAATTTTAATTCTCCCAAGAGAATTCCTGAGGAAAGAGGCATGGTGTTTAAGGGGCTACACCTCAAAAGCTATTGGAGATACAGAATTTACATTTGGCATGTATGGGTAGAACTGTGCTTGGTGCTGCATGCGTCCGGGTACAGGACAAATTTAGACTTGGGGTTTGTTTTTATTAGGTAGCTCTTGTCCAGTGTAGGGCCTTTTGGGTTTCAGGTAATTGGGAAAGTTACAGTTTTTAAACTATTACCTCACAAATGCCCTATAATATAGATCAGGAGCTTCAACTTGCTGCGCAGCCTCAGCAGGTGACGTACTCACTGTGGCTTCACTTGGGTGCACAAAGATAGCTGTCCTTTGCAGAGGTGGGACCCGGCCGAGGTAGCGGGCGTTAGCCGGGGCTGTCTCCTGGCATAGGTAGCGTGAGTTAACAGCGGCAGGGACTTGGTGGGGTATGGGCATTAGCGTTTGGACCCAGCAGCGGTGCGGTCATTGGCAGCAAACCTGGATCCGAGAGGATCCAGTCCCTGCCAGCCAATCTACAATGTTCGCCATCGGTGCCCATTTTTTAAGTTCACACACACGATCTATCGTGCACAATCTAATGATTTGCATATTCAGTTGATCATGTGTGATAGCAGACCGATGTAGACTCGGATCAGGGAGATCAGTGACGCCTACATGTGTGTAAAAATAAACACACAGCATCACAGACTGGTCTCACTGATCCCACCCATGCATGTGTTAAAAAAAAAACAAATAAAAAAAACCCCACACACGGCATGACCCTCTCCCCAAAAGAATAACCAGCACCGGGCTTTGGAGACCCAGTGCTCGTTGTGCTAAATACAGGGGACAAATGTTGTAGGGGTCCCCTGTAAATTCAAGAACCAGCACCAAAATGTTTTCTACTGGGGGGGTGGGGTTATGCCGCAGCCAGGTGAATGCTTTGGCTGGGGGACCCGGTGAAAGGGACCCCTACTCTTTGTGTCCCCTGTATTTCCAAAACCAGGACTGGCTTGGCTGAGCTCAGTGCTGGTTGTGCTGAATACAGAGGACCCCTATGTATTTTGTCCACTGTATTTTGGCAACCAGGACTGGCTCAGGAAAGCCCGATGCTGGTTGTGCTAAATACAGGGGACCCCTAAGCTTTTTGTCCCCTGTATTTTAACCAGGAATGGCAGTGAAACATCCGGGGCTGGTTGTGCTGTTGGGGCACGCCATTTTTTTTTTTTTTAATATTACACATTCAAATTTTTAACAGATGCATGGATGGATCTCAGTGATACTTCCATGCATTTGTGTCTTATTGATTTGATTTTCAGGTGCATGCCCAGCGCCAGTGAGCCCCTCTGTCGTCCACCGATGCACGTGCACTGCCCCGCACACCTGCAGCTCGTCCTCCTCCACCCATGCTAGTGTACAATTTTGTTGCCCTTCTCCCCTGCAGGTAGCCCGGTTTGCTCCTCCAAACCCCGATATTAACAAATCGGGGTTTGGAGGAACAAACCGGGCTACCTGCAGGGGAGAAAATTCTAAAAATAAAAAAATTCTAAAAAGTTATGAAATTCCATATGCAAAAAAACCCCCCAAAAAAACCTTACGGTTTCACCATTAAGGCTTCTTAGACATGATCTGAAATTTCACAAAACCTACTGAATACTTGCCACAGAAAAAAGAAGATTCCCTCCAGCACACTGCAGCAATATTAGCAAAAATACTTGAATCTGACATAATAAAAATTCAGAGGTATTGGTTGCATACATTTGCAAATATACGATTAAGCGCCGGGCCAGCGTCAAGGCTCCTCTATACTGGCGTCCCTAACGTTAAGGGCTTCACGTCCGAGGCGCAGAGCAGCCCAAAAGAACCCAGCCAAGGACCACTCCCAGGGCATCACACGAAAAATGGAAAAAAGGTGATGTGTCAATCTAATCAATAAGTGTTAATACAATAAGAAATAATTAAAATTACATAAACACTCCAGTACTCCAGAATCCTGGCTGATATGAACACGCTTTTATTTATTAATTGCTTTGATTATACCAGGACATGGGCCTGACTGACTGACATCCCATTCAGCCTATGGGCACTCAAGGCTTACCTATCCCTCAAGCACACCTCACCTCTGATCAACCAATCAAATATGAGGTATGCCCAGAGTGTGTGGACTTAAACAAACCAGAGACACAGGCAACCTATCAATCCCGCCCAGAGGAAGACCCCATGTGGGTCGAAACGCATTGGCTACACATCCCCATTGAGCAAGGAACCGGATACTTCATCCAGCGAACACCTGATCAACAGCACCTGACGAGCGGCTGCTTCCGCCGAAGGACACCGAAGGAAGAGACGACGTGACTGCAACACGCCGGCGAGGGGAAGAGCGGACACTGCCGAGTCCCTGGGAGGTGAGTCCACGGTGGAGGCAGGGAGTACGGCGTCTGGTATATAGCACCACAACCGTTTCTCCCCCTCCTTCTGCACATCCAGCTGTGGAACGACGGGACATGCCGGAGGCTGCCTGGCAACGCCGGGTAGGCTCCGTACGCGTTCCCACGTCACACACGGGCCTGGCATTACACCTCCATATACTCAGGCGGCTCTCCCTACTACTTACCCCGGGAACACCATCGTCACCATCAGCAATCCACTACATATCAGCAGCCCTTTCAACAATATAAGTGCGGGACGCCGCACCAACATTAACTTTTTCACGAGACTTGCCAATCTCCAGTGCGAGCTCCATGGTCCCCGGTCCTTGCTTTCACTCACACAATCAGCTCTTAAAATCTATTTATTGATTTAGATTTTTTCTTGTTTTATCCTGTGGATTTTTTCTACAGTTTTTTTCCCCTTTTCTTTTTTAGTAAAGATAGCTACTGAACATTGCCGTTAATACTGCACATATTTTGGAATTTTGACTGCCACTGGTGTATTCAGTGGGCGGTCACCATTTTTAAGCCTATTATCACCAAGCTTTATTTAATAAAAGTTCTATATTATCATATTCAGCATGAGCTCATCACTCTTATACACACACACTATCCCGATAAGGGTTTTGAGCACATTTGATCTGTGATTATAGATTAGACGTTTGTAAATAATAAACAAACATCTATACTTTACACTTCACTATCACCTTTTTTCCATTTTTCGTGTGATGCCCTGGGAGTGGTCCTTGGCTGGGTTCTTTTGGGCTGCTCTGCACCTCGGACGTGAACCCCTTAATGTTAGGGACGCCGGTATAGAGGAGCCTTAATGCTGGCCCGGCGCTTAATCATATATTTGCAAATGTATGCAACAAATACCTCTGAATTTCTATTACCATGTAGGATTCAAGTATTTTTGCTAATATTGCTGCAGTGTGCTGGAAGGAATCTTTTTTCTGTGGTTCAGTATAAACCCCGCCCTTTACAAGCACCTGAGCAATATCATTAAGCTGATGTGAGCGACCACCAAACTTTCCATTTGAATTTCTGCCACTCAAACTAAAAAATAAATAAATAAAATAAAAAAAAATTAAAATTAAATTCTGATTAAGGCCGACTCCTTAATGGACGTACTCCTTGCTCAATACAGATATGGTATGCCATCACAACTTGTGGTTAACTGCACAACCTTTAGATGGCGTTACCCAATAGAAGCCTATGGGGCCTCTTCTCAGGACATCCCGAGAGGGATCCAATCGTATCCCTCCTACCTCCCTCCCACGATGCGCGTGTCTTTCTGAGCATACACAGAAGGACACCAGAGGGTCTTCTGGGTATTAAACCCGGAAGTCCCTTTATCGCAAAGGGCAGCTCTAAACGGGAGGGCTGTGCTTTGAGATTTTCTAGGTACATACCGGCGATATTATCGCCGTTATTTACCAGATAATGGGCGGTATGTATGGCATCGCGGATGCAACGCTTAGTACATGTCCTACGTACATCTTATTTTGTTTACATTTAAAGTTGCAGAAAGAGATCAATAGACCTTTATCCAGTGACTGAATGATCTCTGGAAAGCAGCACAGGGCCTGATTCTGAGCAGCACACACTGCCGGTGTTACATGCATGAGCAGTAGAAAAATAATTGCTCCACTGCATCAAAGACACAATTGTCTGTACACAGAGGAGCAGTACTGATTCAGACGCATGATCTCTGAAATGTTAGAAATGTATTGGGCTTCCTGGGCAGTGACAAAGTGGTGTCTATTCATACGCACAGAGATGCTAGGTCTTATGGGAGTATCGTGTTACTGACTTGTCGCGTACACAGATGCTTAATCACTCACATTGTAAGCCATATTAAAAAACAAAAAGAATCAGAACATATATGACTGTTGCAAGTTTCGATGGCGCAAGCATATTTGCTGTCTCAGCCCTTGCACATTCGTACACACATTAGTACACCAGGGAAGGTCTTAGTGACTATATGTTGATGCTGCTACAAAGTACAGACACTACTGCTGCAAAAGACGCAGAAATGGCCACTGCTCCGTCCGAATCAGGCCTACAAAGAAACCTTTTAACCAGCACAATACAACCTATTTTGTTTTATAGACATAAACTGCACTGCTCACGTCTCTTTAGGGCCGTAACTAGAAGTGCGAGCTGTGCCATCACCCTGGGTGCAGTGCCCTGGGGATTGCACCATTGATGCCACGCAGCCGCTGCAGTTATCCTGCAGGGTGCCAGGATTAGCACCCTGCAGCCAGTATCGCTGTTGCAGATCTGCCCGAGCTTCCATTGGACGCTCCAGGCACGCATTCTATACAGAGCTTACTTTGGACGTTCTGGGCAGTGCTGTACTACCCTGTGCTGGTGGCACCTGGCACAGGACGCTGTGTAGCCCTGCGTCTCTTGCACAACATTAAAAATGTATTTTGACAAAAGTTTCCATTAAACATCAGACTTAAGTCACACACACTGAGGTTCATAACTTACAATAGGAGTAATCTTACCTCTCTCCAGTGTCCAAGATCACTTGTATTGCCTATGTTCTTTCCCAGGTCCACGATTGCTACAGCTTTATGATGAATACAAGAGAGGGAAGTTTATTTATCATTGAATAAAATCAGATTGTTATTAAAAAAAAAAAAAAACCTGTTAGACTACATGCTGGCACAAGGCATGTAGCAAGGAGCACAACACTACAGTGATTTGGAATCATTGATCATACGCTGTATTGTGTCTCTGTTTGTCCAATATACTGGTATTGTCTACGGCTACCGAATGTTAGCTTTCAGTCTGCAGCACTTTACAATTTGGAACAATAATAAGAGTGTAATATCACATAGGTAAGAGACTTACAATTTAAACTGTATTCCAAAAAACAAGCTAGCTTTCCCTAAACATTCCATTTCTGTATTGTGGCACTTTTTGTGAGCACGTGTTCAGTAAAAACCTGACATCTCACTACAGCACTGTTAAAAACTAACTGATTGCACTACAGACAGCAGAAAACCATCACATACAGTATCCTTAAGACCTTGTCCTGGTGATGTGATCTAGTTCAGAAAGTCAATCACTGACCAAACTTCAGTATATGAATTAACCAATTTCTGCAAACAACTCTGCTTTAGCCTTCGATCACTATCTGCATGTAACTTACAGTAGGGATCGCCAATTGGCGTTGCCACGTGAATCTTTTGGATCAATGCGGGATCGCCATGTCTGCCCTTAATTGAACATTTTACCAATCTTCTTCTGCATTGTCTCTAGTATTGATATTATTTTGACTCATGCATCATTAGGTGTTAGACTAGTATTAAGCCTGCGCAATTAAAAAGGAAAGAAAAACCCCACAAGACATCTGCACTGGAGCATCAGAGGTCCTGCTCGTGCAGATGCATAAGCACGAGACTCTGGGGACCTCGTAAGCATATGTTTGCTGCAGCATCGGGAGCTCTGGATTGAGTCTATGAAAACAATGTCTCCATAAATCGATCTACAAACCGCAGTGTATCAGGCGTGAAAATCAATCTTTGCACAAGATCAGAGATCTATGCCCATCCCTAGTCTACAGTACAAAACATAGCAGAACATAAGATACAAGCTATAGGACTGAAGGCCACTTAACCCCCCAGCTACTTCCTGCTTTGTATTCATATTTGTTTGTTATAGCTTGCAATGCTTGTTTTACAATGCCTACTATGAGATTATGTATTAATTTAACTTACTACTCAGTTACAGGGGTCAATCCTATTAGGTACGAATTGAGAGGTTGTTTCTGGAAACTCGCACACTTCGCAGCGAAGTATACAATTAAAAATCCCTATTCGCACTACTCGCAGCAGAGGGGTGCGAATTGACTGCAAAATGAGATTTGTGAGAAATACATGAAAATGTTGGGAGACCATCCTGGACCCCCCCAAAATGGATAATTTCATTAGCAGGACTGTATAGAAGGCTGTTTGTGGCCATTAGGAAGGTACTGTAGGTTTCTAAATGGTGTCAGATGGCTGATGTGTTTGTTTTTTTTTAAGTGCAAGAAAATGATACTTTTTTCGTTTAAACCCACACGAATTAAACAAAAAAAAAATTGAAAAAAAAAAAGGGTGATTTTGGGGTACTTTGAGGGCACCTTGAAAAATTGAAAAAAATATAACAATTATATTTCAACTAAAAAATTATTGTAATAAAATTTGGGGTACCTAAACTAATGAAAAAGTTGATTTTGGGGTAAGGACTTTTTTACCCTATTTTTGGGGGGTGTCCAAGGGGTTCAGCACAGTATCCCAACTATTTAACCTTAAAATAAAGATTTTACTTTCCATCTCTCACCCTCAGGGAGGTGCGAGTGGAAAGTTGCGAATTCAGTCCGAGTTGCTAATAGGATTGCAAAATGAATTCGCATAGCAAATTCAAAGTGAAAATAGCAACTCGCACCCAATAGGATTGACCCCTAAAAGTAATGTGCGGGCCTGTTGAAGACTAGAGTGCCACCCAAAGCAGCTCCCAAATGGTCTCAGGTGCCTCTCACTGAGCTATATAAAAATTGCTGCATCTGCAGTCATAACACATAAAAAAGCAGCGCTGTCTGAACTCAAACGTATGGCGACGTTGTTGGCAATGGGAAGGAGATAACTATAAATGAGGGCGGGAAAAGCACATGTATGAAGAGGTGACAGTGGGGAGAGACCGTTGGTTAGGATAAGAGCTAGAAAGCTTTAACAGAAGTGAGTTTTGAGAGCCTGTTTGAAGCTTTGTGGAAAGTTGGAGAGTCAATTAGGAAGGGAGAAAGCGTTCCAGTGGTGGGGAGGTGGGAGTGAGAGCAGGTAATTAGTTGGAAGGAAAGGAGACAGTCATTGACTAAGCGATGTGGGTGTGAACGGGAATGTGAGAGGAGGAGGAGGTCATAGCAGATTGGGTAAAGACTTTATAGGAGAGTATGTGGAGTTTGAATTGGGTTCTCAAGGGAAGGGGAGCTAGTGTAAGCCCTTGTGGAGAGGGGAGGCAGAAGCAGTTCATTTGGAAAAGATAAGCCGAGCATCTTTATAGACTTTAGTGAGGGCAGTTTCTGTAAAATGGAAAGAACAAAAGCCAGTGTTGTGGGTCAAGCAGGGAGTGGGAGGAAAGAATGGCGATAAAACAGTTGTAGATAATACGCATAAGGAGCTTTTTTTTTTTTTTATCAAGAATGAGGGGTAAGAGCAGGCTGAAATGCAGAGGGGACTGTGTCTGATGTGCGCGAGATGAGCAAAATGGAACCAGCAACAGTACAGAGGAAGTGGGAGGGAATAAGATCTAGGAAGAGGGGAAAGGGGTAGGTCCAGATTAGGACCATGTTTTCATCTTCAGAAATTCAGAAGGAGGAAATCAGAATTGGCAGGATGAAAGGGGAAGATGGGCAGTGGCTGGATTGGAAGGGAGAGGGTGGGGCAAGGATGGCCTAATGGTAGGTAATGTCCTTAAGGATGGATCACATTTTGGACGTGAAGTGAGTGGCTAAGACAAGCGCTGAGAGGAGGCAAGAATGGAGGGTGGGTAGCAGAGGAGGAAGTTGAAGGTAGCAAAGAGACAATGGGGGTTGAAGGACTGAGTGGGGATAAAGGTTTTGAAATAACACTGGAGATGACAGAACTGCAAGGGGGGAGCACAAGTTTGAAAGTAGGAAGTCCGCAGGGGAGCGGGATTTCCTTCAGTGTCACTCGGCAGTTCGTGAGCACTTTTGCAGGTATCTGGTGCATTTGGAATGCCAAAGTTGAGGCATAGATCTGTGCGGTTGAGTATGGACAGCTGGAGCAACAGAATAAGGGTGCTATTGTAGAGAGAAACTGGTCAGGACAGGAGAGGGTGACAACAGGAGAGAGATAAGAGACAACCAGAAAGGAGATGGAAATAGGGTCAGTCATCTCAAAAAGGTACACTTGGTGATGGTAAACTTGCAAGTTAGAGGTGGAGAAAGGGTGAGGGATAGGTTATAGGAAATATGATGGTCATAGAAGGAAGAGTCAGTAATGTCACAATGATGAGTGAAGACCAGATCAAGGTAGTGTCTACTCGAATGAAAAGGATAAGTATGTCCACTGAGAGAGATCAAACGCTGATGTGAGGATAAGGATTTTAGAGGGGTCACCAATAGGGATATTGAAGTCACCTAAAATTAGGGAGGAAAGGTCAGAAGAGAGAGTAAGTAGGGTAAACAAAATTGTCAAGAAATTTAAAGATAGGACTAGGGGTCGGCAGAGGACAGCTGTGAGAAGGGTGGAAGAGGCGAAAAGCATTAACCTTTAAAAAAAAAAAAAAAAAGGAAATGACTTGGGGTTCTTAGGGTAAGAATTGGAAGGAGTGGGCAGAGAAGGACCACCACACAGTGCCCATGCTGATCACTTACAAACTTTTCCACTTACTACTTTTCCTTACCTTGGCCACTCTGCTTCATATGAAGACACAGGTTCCCGATTACAGGCTGCTCTAGTTTCACCTTTAAAATTTAAGTCATATAATATTTAGTACATACAATACAGTAGGACAAGTTAATACAGAGAGTGAACAACTCAATGATCTTCAATTCACAATTTCTTAAACATCTTATTGCTAGCACAATTAATTTACATGATGTTGGTCTTGCGTTAGCACAGATACAGTATACTACAAAAAGTGCACAAAGGATGCTTACTTGTCACTGCAGGCTTCCAAGCAGTTGTGTATCCTCCTCGGCTCTGCACATTTGTAGCTCTAAAGTATAAAAAAAAACAATAATAATAACAATAATAATAATATTATTATTATTATTAACCTTCCCGTCCTCCCAAAACAAACAAAAAAACAACCCACTATTTACCCTAACTAACTCCGCTGGAATGACTTTACAAAATCTAAATGACATTTATGAAAATTACAATATACTCAAAATGTATTGCTATGGGCATAACCACATTTTCCTTTGTACTAGGCTTTCACAAGTGCCCCCAATTTTATCAGCATCATCCTACTCCTCTATTTGTATGGCTCCACAGCACCTAACGAAGTACATAAACAATTGAGCAGAACAAAAAAAAAATGTCTTACAGTACAAGAAAATGCAGGACAAGTACATGGTTTATAAACATTGCTGCATCAGCATTAATACCACTCAAATAAGCAGCAGGGTGGCAGGAAACAAGGGTTAGGTGAGGTGGAGTGAGTATATGAAGTAGATAATAGTATAAGTAAGGGAAGAAAAAGCACATGAGGAGAAGGGCCCTGCTCGTGAAAGCTTACATTCTAAAGGGAAAAGACAGACAGGGGTGGCACAGATGGGGTAGACCGTAAGCATGGGACAGAGGGTTAAACTATCAGATCTACTACTTTGCATTACTAGTGAGTACATTAAACAGTTGTCTGGCATGGACACATGAGATGCCACCGCAGTCAGCCAAGCTTTTAGGGGCAGTTGCAACATATGGGACCAGATACTAGCACCCATACAAAGCCATCAGCTTCGTGCAGGACACATGCCTGAGAGAGGAACCACTCACATGGGAGGAAGAGGAAGTCCATTGAGAGAGATCAAACTCTGATGTGAGGAAACTGATTTTAGAGGGGTCACCAGTATAGATATTTAAGTCACCTAAAATGGAGGGAGGGAAGGTACAAAGAGAGAAAGTAGGGGCAACAGGAGGGAAAATTGTGAAGAAATTTAAAAGATAGGACTGGGGGTGATAGATGACAGCTATGAGAAGGTGGAAGAGGCGAATAGCATAAACCTCAAAAGGAAGAGAAAGACAAGGAGGGTTCTGATGTTATGAATTGGAAGGAGCAGCATGGGCAGAGAAGGACAACCACACCGTGCCCATGCCGATCACCTGCAAATTGACCATCGTTATTACTTTTCCTTACCTTGGCCACTCTGCTTCATATGAAGACACAGGTTCCCGATTACAGGCTGCACCTTTAAAAGTGAAGCCATGTAATATTTAGAGATCTCCTATCACTTGACTTTGCAGTTTATGCATGCTTTACTAAAAGAGTTAGCTAAAAGACAGCACACCAGGACAGTAAAAGGGTATTTTATCATGAGTGTAAGTGGGATACAGTTAGACAAATTAATGAGGAGAGAATAAAAAACTATGATCTTCAATTCATTTCTTATACATCTTATTACTAGTACAGTTAATCTGCATTTTGGTTCTGCAGTAGTTCAGGTACATATGTACAGTAATGGCACATATTATAGTGTGTGCACCAACAATACTCACTTGTCACTGCAGGCTTCCAAGCAGTTGTGTATCCTTTTTGACTCGGCCCAGATGTAGTTCTGAAGTATAAAAAAACTAAAATGCATTATGCATTGCAACAAAAACACTGGATTTACCCTAATACACCGACAGTATTCTTGCCTTTTACCAAGTATTACATTAATGAAAATTAGTTATATAGAAATAATATATTTTGTTTCAGTAATGAAACTGTACTAAGAAATTTACAATTTGGATCAAATCTGATAGCATGGGTAAAACTACCTTTTCCTCTGTACTAGTTTTCATAAGCGACCTCTATTCTATTATATAAACTACCAGATGATCTACTGGCTTACATCAAACAGAGGGCCTGACTCAGAGCCAGACGCTCTGACAGAGCGCTTGCTCTGAATCAGGGCTGGGTTTTTTTTGTTTTTTTTTTGAGCGGCCACCTGGCCGTTCGCATTGCTGTGGGTGACCACCCACAGCTATAGCGAGCGGCCATGATGATGGTCGCAATGGTCAAGACCATCGCGACCATCGGGCTTGCGACGAGATCCTTGTGGTAGAGTCTCGTTCATCGCAAGCCCCAGAGAACTTTCGGCTCTAACTGAGCCAGAAACTCTCCACTGACATCACTCGTGATGTCAGTGGGGCCGCCCCCAAACGGCAAGCATTCCCTCGGGGACGCCTCCGTTTGGGCAGCCACCCCCCCGGCCCACCCACCAAAGGAGGCAAGCTGTCACTCAACATCAACAGCTCGCCCCCTTTGGTGCGAGACCCGGAGCGACTGAGTGCCCGTCGCTAGCCGGGTCTCGCGCATGCACTGTGGGCCACCATCGACCCGGTTGCGAGCGCTCAGCACTTGTGACCGGGTCTGAATCAGGCCCAGAGTACATTAACCAGTTGCCTGGCACAGTCGCATGAGATGTTAAATGACTTCAAGGAATTAAGGTTACTAGTATGCATAAGCAGTGGTAGCATTAATGCCTGTACTGGAGTCAGGGGCATATTTATAATGGGTGCAGGGTGTGCAGTGCACACGGGTCCCTGGGTCCATATTATACTTACTACTCCGGAGTTCCACGTCAGCACCGGTGTCAGTTGTAAAAGAACGCCTGGAAAATAGCCGCCGCGGCCACTTTCACGGCGTTTTGCGCATGCACAGTATGGAAAAAACAGCGCTCAGTGCGCTGCCGGCCTGAGAGGAGGGGGCCCGTGACGGAGACTGCACACGGGCCGCCTCCTCTTGAAACGCCCCTGACTGGTGTGTATGGCACCTCACAAAATACAGGCACTGTGTATCAGAGTCGGGGGGAGGGGTTGTCCAGAGTTGAGACATCCTGTAGACTCATCTGCTCCCATGAGTGAATCAATATCTTTCTTCTGAATATGAAGATTGCCCCTAACTTTATTATGAGCCCATGATTACTGGCTTATTTGCTTTTAAGCAAGAACAGTTTTCCAAATATGGCTTTGAATTCTAGGAATACTGGGTATTCACCAATAGTTTGGGGGACATTTTTAAAATATAGCACAAATGAAAAAAAAAAAAAAAAAACACAGGCATCATCCATGGCTACCAAATGCTAGCTTCCACACTAATATGAATTTAGCAGCACTTTACAATTTGGATCAATAAAACAAGACTAGGTATTGCTACAGAGGAAAGAGGCTAACAATCTAAAATGTATTCGAACAAAGAAAACAAAAACACTGATTGGTTCTTGACATACCAAGAACAAAACTTTGGGGGACACCAACTTGTAATGGAAGAAGGGGAGAAGTGGAGTTATGAGACAGCCAGAAGAGATCAGTGTCATGTAGACCAAGGGAGTGAAGGGTTTGCAGAAAGAGAGGGTGGTCTATGGTTTCAAAAACAGCAGAGAGGTCAATAAGAATAAGCAGAGAGTAGTGGTCCATCGATTTGGCAGCAAGGAGATTACTACTAACTTTAGTGAGCACAGTTTCTGTACTTTGAAATGTCAAAAGTCAGACTAAAATGCTCCAGTAGAAAGTGAGAGAGTAAAGAAAGGTGATCAGGTGGTTGTAGACAAAGCTTGAGAGCCTTGAAGGCAAAGGGGAGCAGAGAGATGGCGTGTCAGGATCAAATTTCTTTTTCATTTAAGAATGGGAGAGACAAGAGCCCACTTAAATGTCTAACTTAAGAGAAAGGTTGAGGAGATTGAAAAATGGGAACAAATCAACAGGAGAGAGGGAGTGGAGGAGGCAAGAAAAGGAGTGGAATGGATTAGGTCCATGACTTAACCTCCTGAAACTGGGGAGACGGTAGTCAGAATTGGCAGGCTAGAGGGGAAAGATTGCGGGAGACTGGAGTAGAAGAAACTGTGTGGTAAGAAGAGGGTGAGGCTAAGAGAGCCTGGTGAAGTCAAGGAGAGATAGTGCGGGGAAGCGAAGGAAGGCGTGAAGGTAAGAGACATGGCTAAAGGACTGAATGGAGATAAAGGTTTTGAAATAAGAAAATTTGGAGATAGAAAGTGCAGCAGTGTAGAAGGAGAGCATAAATTTGAAAAGTCCACCGGGGAGCACAAATTCCTTTAGTATTGCTAGGCAGTTCCAGAATACTTTTGCAGGGGGATGGGTATGGGATGCCGGCGTTCAAAAATTCAAACACCAGCATCACGACAGGGTTAGGATACCGATACCTGTTGGTCGGTATCCTAATCCTCCCCCTCTCTGGTGCCTGAACCCAACCTCCCCCCAGTGCCTAAAACCTAACCTCCCCCTAACCCCATTACTTACCTTCAGGATTCCAGTGGTCGGGATGCTGGCGCCGGCATTCTGACCGCCGGAATCCCATGTGCCGGGATATTGAACATCTCTCTTTTGCAGGTATCTGGTACATTTTGAATGCTAGGGTTGAGGCATTAATCTGTAAAGGTGATAAGTGACAGCAAGAGCAACAGAATCCATAGTGGAATTAAGGGTGCAATTATAGATTAAAACAGGTAGTTCAGGGACGGAGATGGTGACACTGGGGGAAGAGAAGAGAGTTCAGCCAGGAGGAGAAAGATATAGGGTCAATCGCCTCAAGGTTATGCTAGATGATGGTAGCCTTGGGAGTAAGAAGTGGAGAAAAGTTGAGTGATAGGTTAAAAGATAGGTGATGATGGTCCAAGAGAGGGAATGGGGAATTGCTAAAGTCTTCAGAGATGTCACAATGGTGAGTGAAGAGCAGATCAGGGTAGTGTCCGCTAAAATTAGGGAGGGAAGGTCAGAAGAGAGGAAGTGGTGGAACCAAAAGGCAAAGTTGTCTGACTTTGGAGATAGGACCAGGGATGGCAATAGATGACCGCTACGAGAAGGTGAAAGAGGTAATTAGCATGACCCTTAAAGGAAGAGAATGACAGGGATGCTTTTGTGGGTATGCATTGAAAGGAGCAGCATAGAAGGACCACCACACCACAACCATGCTGATCACATGCAAATTGGCCATAGTTATTACTCTTCCTCACCTAGGCCAGTCAGCTTCGTATGAAGACACAGGTTCCCGATTACAGGCTGCTCTAGTTTCACCTTTAAAAGTAATTTAATATTTAGTACGACAATACAGTTAATAAGGAAAGAGTAAAGTACTCTATGATCTTCAATTCACAATTTCTTAAACATCTTAATACTAGCACAATTAATTTACATGTTGGTCTTGGGTTAGCACAGGTACATACTGTATGTACATAAAGTGCATATACTACAAAAAGTGCACAAAAGATGCTTACTTGTCACTGCAGGCTTCCAAGCAGTTGTGTATCCTCCTCGGCTCTGTCCACTTGTAGCTCTAAAGTATCAAAAAAAAAAAAATCATGCAGCCAAAAATAAAAATAATACACTGGATTTTCCCTAACAAACTCAGCAGGAATGATTCTACAAAATATGATGAGTGATATTTATGAAAAGTAGTTAAAAATAACAAGAAAGCATAGCAACAGAAAACTGTTTCAGTAATAAAACTGTACCAAGCTTTCAGGGGTAGTTGCATCACATAGGACTCGATAGGAGCACCTGGCAGGACAAAGGTTTGGGGCAGAGAGAGAGCTGAGCAACAGAGTTAGGGAACAGAGGGCCTGATTCAGAGCCGGACGCTCTGACTAAAATTGGTGACCACCCACAGCTTATGCGAGCGGCCAAAAAGATGGTCGCGACCATCGGGCTTGCGATGAGACCCTGCGGTAGGGGCTCGTTGCCGCAAGCCCTGGAGTGCTTTTGGCTCTATCAGGGCCAAAAGCACTCTCACTGACATCACTAGTGATGTCAGTGGGGCCGGACCCAGACGGTAGGCGTTCCCATGGGAACGCCTCCGTCTGGGCAGCAACGCCCCCGGCATGCCCACCAAAGGGGGCGTGCTGTCACTCCCCATCGACAGCACGCCCCCTTTGGTGCGAGACCCATAGCGATGGCTGGCCGTCACTATGCGGGTCTCGCGCATGCGCACTAGTGCAACATCGACCCGCTTGCGAGCGGGTCTGAATCAGGCCCAGAGTTCAAGAGAGAAATAATGGGTGGTAATCATGCTGGGGAGAAAGAAAACTGGTTTCAGTGCTGGGGACAGATGCCAGAAAAAAGACAGCCAGGTGTCTGGGAGACATTAAGTGCAGGTCAGACAGGTAACTAGGAAGCACAGCTCGCAGCCTAATTAATATGGTAAATATCAACTAGCTAAGTGGTTAATAATACCCCTTTTACACCGGAGCTAAAACCAGGGTTTTTGAAGGGTTAACCCGGGCAGCTCCCTGGTGTAAAAGGGCAGAGGGTTGGATCGCCGGGTCGAGTGACCAACCCAGGCAACTAGCAGGCGTAGCCCGTGAAACCCTGCTATGGGAACAGCGCACTCCGGGTCACGAAGACCTGGAGTGCGCTGCTAGCCGGCCGATTGGTCCGGCTTCAGTGGCGCTTGAAGATGACGTCATCTCCAAGCGTCCACTTTCACTCCGCAAAAGCCGGGTCTATGCAGACCCGACTGCGGTGTGAGCGGCGCTGACTCGGGAATATCCCGAGTCAGCGCCGGCAAAATTCCGGGTCTGATCCGGATAGGAACTTTGTTCCAACTCCGGGTCAGACCCGGAATTTAGGTGGAAAAGGGGTATTACACAAAACAATGGTCAGTTATAAACCTGAAATATTTAAACAGCTTAAAACGCTAATAGGAATGTAATAAAGGAAGTACACACTTTACTTTGAGAAAATATATTTAAAAAAATTAAATGCAGTAAAGAGATAGACACAAACTAAAAAGAAATTGGCTAAAATTACTTCAAGGAATATAAATTACTAGTATGCATAAGCAGTGTAGTTTTAACACCTGTGCTGGGTCTGTAAGGCAGCCAGTGAGAGCTGGGAGGGGGCGGGTCCTCCCTCCAACTCTCACTGTGCAACTACTTGACAGACATTTTAGAAGATAAAATAATGAATCATGCGCTCCCAGTGATAAGCAGCTTTCTTTTAAATGGCCAGATCACTGGCCAGGTAAGGGTTAATGTATGCTAAAGAAGCGCTTGTATAGTGGATAGTGCTTAAATGTAATACCAGCAATAGTGAAACATACACACAATAACACTCAATACATATAACGTAGAAAAATGTTTAAGCGCTTTCAGTGAAAAATGAAGTGTCCTGAAAAGGTTTCCCCATTAAGATGTGGGCGCTGGATACCAGGGTAAGTGGGATAAACTGACCCTACCTTTCCCTGTGTAAGATCTTCTCCGTGCGGGGGCTGGGTGTGTCCAGGCAGCTGCAGTATAATCAGCTGTATGACAATTCCGTCTGCCGCTTGTAATATCAGTGGCTCGCCGGAGCAGCGTCTTTCTGCACTCTTCTGCCTGGTGGAAATCTGCCGTTCTCATGGAGGAATTCGCGCTCACTGGAATAGTGACGTCGGGGGTAGTCTAAACACCAACGTGTTTCATCCGGTAGGACTTTATCAAGGTGTTGCTGTGAAGCCCTTGTTCATCTTTTATCCTTGTGCTAACCTGGTAATTGGCTGGTTAATTATGTCAGACATGTCTCAATCCCGCATATTTAGCCGGATAACGGGATAAAAGCTGGGCAATCTAAAAGTGTGTATTTCTTTAATATGTGTATACAATAAAAATTATAAATGAATTTTATTAATAAAATCTGTTTAAAAGTAGTGTGCAGTTATAATTGGTTTAATAATAAGCCAATTAATGCGAATGTAAAATCACAGAATGCTAACAGACAAACATTTACATTACATTATCAGTAGAGTGTATCATATTGTTCCATTTGTTGCTGGATTGTATCATATAAACAATAAATAAATATAAAATCATTCAGTCTTTAAACGAAAAATTGATACAGATTATAATTTGAGAAAAGCTCCTAAATCAGTCTATATTTAGACCCTTGGGGTGTAGGGTTCCAATTCTGTATATCCATTCAGTTTCTGTTCTTCAAATTTTTTCTATATATTGGCCCCCTCTCCAATCTTTTTCCACTTTTTTAATTGCCATAAATTTCATTCCTTTAGGATCTTTGTTATGGTGCATCAAAAAGTGATTGGAGACACTGTATGTGGTTAGACCTTTATGTATGTTGTAAACATGTTCTCCTATTCTTGTTTTTAATTGCCTTATCATTCGGCCCACATACTGGAGTCCGCAAGGACATTCCAGTAGGTAAACCACACCTTCGGTGTGGCAGCTCAAACTCTGGGTGATGTTGAATTTTTTTCTTCGTATTGGAACAAAATTCTGTAATCGTTTTGGTGGATTTCTTGCCTGTTTCCCTGCAGGCTTTACAATTTAGACAGTGATTAAATCCTTTTTGTTTCTGTGTAAAATTCAGTCTCTCTGGAGGTATACAACTTTCCATAAGTATGTTTTTTTTTTTTTTTTTTTTAGAGTTCGTGCTTTCTTGTAGACAATACTGGGCTTGCTGGTAATTTCATTTTTTATCTCTGGATCAAGTTCCAATAGGTGCCAATGTTTCTTTAGACTCTTTTCCAATCCCTTAGTGTAGCTATTGTATTGAGTGATGAAAAGGGTCTTAGGCGGGCTCTGTTCTTTTTTATTTTTGTAGAGTAGCAGATCTTCTCTTTTCATTTCTTCTACTCTTTTCAAACTGTGATCGATGTTTTTTTCTGAATAATTTCTTTCCAAGAATCTTTTTTTGAGAAAGTTGCTTTGTTCTTTAAAGGTTACATTATCCGTACAGTTTCTTTTGATTCTTTGGAATTGTCCCCCCGGGATATTACCAATCCATTTTGGATGGTGATTACTGGAGGACAGAAGATAGTTGTTACAATCAACTTTTTAAAAAAATGTCCGTGTCTGTAATGTGTTGTCCTCTATATATATCTCCAGGTCCAAAAATTGAATACTCTGTTTACTATAATTGTGAGTAAACTCCAGATTCAATGAATTGTTATTGATGTAGGTCAGAAATTTGGTAAGCATTGCTTCTTCTCCATCCCAGATAAATATGACATCATCTATATATCTTTTCCATTTTATCAAATGCTTTAGAAATGGGTTGTTATTCCATACATGGTCGTCCTCCCACTTGGCGACAAACAGGTTCGCATAACTAGGCGAAAAGCGACTACCCATTGCAGTCCCAGTCTCTTGCTTAAAAAAGTGATCCTGATACCAAAAATAATTATGGTCCAATATGAACTCAATACTACTCATAAGGAAGTTTATTTGTTGGTTGGGAAGAGAGACTGAATTTTACACAGAAACAAAAAGGATTTAATCACTGTCTAAATTGTATAGCCTGCAGGGAAACAGGCAAGAAATCCACCAAAACGATTACAGAATTTTGTTCCAATACGAAGAAAAAAATTCAACATCACCCAGAGTTTGAGCTGCCACACCGAAGGTGTGGTTTACCTACTGGAATGTCCTTGCGGACTCCAGTATGTGGGCCGAACGATAAGGCAATTAAAAACAAGAATAGGAGAACATGTTTACAACATACATAAAGGTCTAACCACACACAGTGTCTCCAATCACTTTTTGATGCACCATAACAAAGATCCTAAAGGAATGGAATTTATGGCAATTAAAAAAGTGGAAAAAGATTGGAGAGGGGGCCAATATATAGAAAAAATTTGAAGAACAGAAACTGAATGGATATACAGAATTGGAACCCTACACCCCAAGGGTCTAAATATAGACTGATTTAGGAGCTTTTCTCAAATTATAATCTGTATCAATTTTTTCGTTTAAAGACTGAATGATTTTATATTTATTTATTGTGTATATGATACAATCCAGCAACAAATGGAACAACATGATACACTCTACTGATAATGTAATGTAAATATTTCTCTGTTAGCATTCTGTGATTTCACATTCGCATTAATTGGCTTATTATTAAACCAATTATAACTGCACACTACTTTTAAACAGATTTTATTAATAAAATTCATTTATAATTTTTATTGTATACACATATTAAAGAAATGCACACTTTTAGATTGCCCAGCTTTAATCCCGTTATCCGGCTAAATATGCGGTATTGAGACATGTCTGATTGACATAATTAACCAGCCAATTACCAGGTTAGCACAAGGATAAAAGATGAACAAGGGCTTCACAACAACACCTTGATAAAGTCCTACCGGATGAAACGCGTTGGTGTTTAGACTACCCCCGACGTCACTATTCCAGTGAGCGCGAATTCCTCTCCATGAGAACGGCAGATTTCCACCAGGCAGAAGAGTGCAGAAAGACGCTGCTCCGGCGAGCCACTGATATTACAAGCGGCAGACGGAATGGTCATACAGCTGATTATATTGCAGCCGCCTGGACACACCCAGCCCCCGCACGGAGAAGATCTTACACAGGGAAAGGTAGGGTCAGTTTATCCCACTTACCCTGGTATCCAGCGCCCACGTCTTAATGGGGAAACCTTTTCAGGACACTTCATTTTTCACTGAAAGCGCTTAAACATTTTTCTACGTTATATGTATTGAGTGTTATTGTGTGTATGTTTCACTATTGCTGGTATTACATTTAAGCACTATCCACTATACAAGCGCTTCTTTAGCATACATTAGACATTTTAGAAGGATTATATAATACTTCCACTTCAGACCTAGTTACTTTATACTATTGGTTATAGATTCCAGATTTACCGGTTGCCTCCCTTGTAGGATAACTTGACCATACTTGTTTGTTTTATCATATCTATTGATTCTATATTCAGACTGTTACTTTTGGTACTCCTTATGCCTTTAATCTGTACAGCTTCATTTATTGCTGATATTGGCATTTATACCTTGCTTACCTTCTGTGAGCCTTTAATGTTATGGCTTCTATTGACTAATGTTACAAATTGATAATTATGGCTTAGTTTTGTGTTCTTATCGCTAGCCAACTGGATTTTCATTATATCATTTTGTTATATAGCTTAGTCATGATGTTGGTGTTCATGCAGAGCCTTTTCTTAGCAATCCTGAGGTGACAATATTTTGTCCCCTTGAGATATCTGTGCGGTTTGGGATTGGGTATCCAGAGGGTGTCTTTATATTTTGTACTTCCTTGAGCAATGCCCAAGTTGAAATTCTGCTCCTGGAACTTAATGGGTATCAACACCCCTATAAAAACACAGACTAGTTATCACTTTTGTGAATAAACTGAAAGCTGACAGCACTTTTCTCCAGGACAGTGATTCCCAAACTCGGTCCTCATGGCAACCTAAAGGTGCCCATCCACTTGTAGATGCGGTGACGACGGCACAATTACAACATCGTAATTGTGCAGTCGTCTCCCTAGGGGTGAAGTGCATACCCATCACTCATCCCCGAACATGGGCAACCTGACGACGGTCGTCAGGTTGACTGTCATGTTCAGGCGATGATAGAGGTCGGAAATGACCAGTGGGCGCGCGCCTTGCTGGTCATCTTAGACATTTAAATGCCCGATGTGCAGCCGATAACTGAGCGATTGCGCAATTACAATGTCGTAATCGTGCAATCGCTCAGTATTATCGGCAAGTGGATGGGCACCTTTACAGTCTTGGTTTTCATGATATCGATACTTAAGCAGGTGACAATTAGTACCTCCAGTCAGCTTATTTATACCATCTATTAACAAACATGGATATCCTTAAAACCTGAACTGTTAGGGTGCCTTGAGGACAGAGTTTGGGAACCTCTGCTCCAGGAGACTCATCTGACCCCTCGTAGACATGAGAAATTAAATATGCTCTGAGAAAAAGGTATTGGCTTTTTTGCTTCATACAACTTTAAAGCCAGAGTGGCAGCTATGCTAATTCGCAGGGGCCTTCCATATGAAAACCACCATTCCTATTTAAATCAATCTTGCAGCTATGAGGGCAAATGCAATAGCCTGCGAACTACAGGCATCAACAGGTTTCTGTTGAGTCTGGCTAATGTTTTAAAGTAGCAATCATTTAAAAAGGCAAAACCTACCTCTGTCACCCGATAGACTTTAATTCACCTCTCCTAGTCCTCATAGCTGTAGTCAAAAGTGTAATATTCCCCAAACTCTCCTACCCTCCCCAAATACTCCCTATTAGTATTATTAGGGCTGATGCACTTTGCTTACTCAACTGTTCTCTGCATTTATATGGAGACATAAAACACCCAGAACGCAAGGAGAAAGACTGATGCCTAAAAAGTAAGGCAGCTGGGGTATTCCCAATATCGTCCGCCCATATGCTTTGGCTTCACTATTACAAACAGCCTCCTCCCCACCGCCAAAATCTTTTTTTATTTAGAGATACTTTAATAGTGATGATTAATAGCAATTCACGTTTCAAAGTACCCTGTTACCCACCTATTCTCCCACTGTGGGGAAACCCTGCCTTTCCTATTTGTAACACACCCCATTTTCAGGCTGTGGACACTTAATTTTGTCTGTAAAGTATGCGTTCGCTCCTGAAGGCCATTTACTTAGTTCCCCAATAATTACAGGATTATGATGATCTCCTGCAATGTAATATATACATGTTTGTTCAGTCCCATGAGACGCCCTCTGCTTCTGCTTATAGCCTGAGATCACTAGGTGCACTGCTAGATTTTGCTCATATTCATAAATTTAAAATACGCTATTTGTACTCAGATCTAGTCAATCTGGAAGATACATCCCTATTGGAGGGCATGTGGAGATTATGACAAAAGGAGCTACCCAAATTAATGGATTTTATCTGTGTTCTACATTATACTGATAAGAGTAAGGTGTCGAGAGAGAGAGAGAGTGTCGAGAGAGAGAGAGAGAGTGTCGAGAGAGAGAGAGAGTGTCGAGAGAGAGAGAGAGTGTCGAGAGAGAGAGAGAGTGAGAGAGTGAGAGAGTGAGAGAGAGAGAGAGAGAGAGAGAGAGAGAGAGAGAGAGAGAGAGAGAGAGAGAGAGAGAGAGAGAGAGAGAGAGAGAGAGAGATTAAGTACCAAGTATACATCTCTTTCCACAGCTTAGTACATAGACCTCTAAGTCTGCAACAGACTCATTTAAAGCTTCTCAATAGAATGTATATTTCACCTGACCATAGACGACATCTCATGTCGGAGACTGGCAAGTGCCCCACGTGTAAGCGCCTTCATGCCACACTTTCACATAATCTATGGAGTGATCGGAAGATAACCTAGGTTTTGGGATAAGCTCTAATTTCCTTAAATGTACTTTCGATTTCAGACTTACAACAACCCTTTACTTTTCTTGTATCGTTTCTGACTTTTTGTCATGGTAGCCAAAAAAGCCATTCTAAAGCACTAGATATCTCTACAATCCACTTTTTTTTGGATATGAGCTTCTTGACATTCTATATTTTGACAGTAGAGCAGTGACCTTTTTTATGTGAAATTTGGAGCATATATTCATACTCTCCCTTCCCAGATGCAGATGATACTTTTTAAAGGTGCTCGAGATTATGGAGTGGTATCTTTTGCCACAAATAACAATGGTGCTAAAATAATATGAATATATCCCATCACATGCAAAATGATAATAGTTATTACACTTCCTTACTTTGGCCACTCTGCTTCATACGAAGACGCAGGTTTCTGATTACAGACTGCTCTAGTTCCACCTTTGAAAGTGAAGACATGTAATATTTAGGTCACTTGTAATCACTTGTCTATGCAGTTTGCACTTTGCCAACAAACTAAACTGAAAGTGAGCACACCAGGACAGTAAAAAGATTTTAACAATAGTGTAAACGATGTGTACCCAGCACAATATTGTTGGCGGTGGGACCATGGTGGGTGCGTCGGCATCGGCAAGTGCTAACACTTGCTGATGCCGGCAGCGACGGCTGTCAAAGTCAAATAATTGGTTATGATCGTTTGTAATTATTATCCGACGAGCTAGCCGTTTATGTGCTGATAAGCGTAAAATCAGACGCTATTCTGCGTCGGAAGCAAGCCGATGTGCACAAATGTGTGTGTATATATATATATATATATATATATATATATATATATATATATATATATATATATATATATAAATTTCGGCTTTTAGCATTTACATTCCAAATAGGCAGAAGAGGCCTTTGATTAGCCATCAGACATTGTGACTCCATCAAGTATCTATTTGCTCGTCGTCTCTGATCAACAAATGACAGACAATGAAGTTGTTCTGAACTTAGTTCAGACAGATATAATGGCGAATAAAATATAAACTCACATACTGCACCTATTTGCATGATACATGACAGATACACGCAGCGCACATTTGCACTGTGTTCAGATGTACAACGCACACTGATTAATTTCTGTAAATAGCTCACATTCATTTATGCAAGCATACATATAAAAGGTTCCCTAGCATTGAGCGTAATATTAGAGATTTTGTTAGCTAATCATTATGGTGTAAAATGTACATATACGATATGTAAAGGTATAGAACTTAGTAGACATGTCATGTTTGGTATCATACTGACACCCTGTTTAATTTCAGATATCTTAATCAGCGAAGGAATTGCATCTTGCGTTCGGTGGTTATGGATTATAGGGAATTATTGGTTACAATATGTACTTTGTATGTAGTGTCTTATCTCATCTGGAGGGATGGACCATATCCCTGTTGTCACCATATGAACTGTCCTATGACCTGCATCGTACCAGAATGTCAAGAACAAGAACCAATGGAATGCCAGCTCATTCCTATTGTGTTGTCCACTATATATTGTAGTCAGTCATCTTCTTTCTTTCTTGCGTAAATATTGGCTGTACCTTTTGTATTTAATTGTCTTTGCGCCAACTGTGATAGATCAAAGCGTGTAACTTACTTTTTGTTGGAAAAAGAACTCTGTGCTTTGGAACCACAATGAAAGTTTGGAAAGCAATTATTTCTGTTTAGCGATATTGGGGTATTCATACGGCCATGCTGCATTCAGCAACAGGGCCCCAGCTGACTATCGCCTGTCGGACGCAGGGCCGGATTAAAGTCTGTGGGGGCCCCTGGGCAACAAACATGTGGGGGCCCCTATCAATAAAAGTTCTCATATATACAAAGGGTGTTACAAATGCTTGCATTGTACAACCTGCAAACACATGATTACGGGTAATACTATTAAACACCCGCATAAGGATAAAACCTATAACATTAGATTTGCTTTGAACTGTTTGTCCACTTTTGTCATTTACGTGATCATCTGCGCCTGTGGTAAGTATTATGTTGGCAAAACCATCCGTACCATCAGAGAAAGGATGGCATTACATCGGTCTGCGATCAAACTGGCAATTAATCTAGGATCTTCAACCAGTGGCGCAACATTTTTTGGAATCAGGTCATCTGGTAGCATCCCTTAACCACTTGCCTGGCATGGTCGTATCAGATACGACCACACCAGGCTGGGCTTTCCCTGACATGGTCGTATCTGATACGAGCAGTCAGGAATTGCCACTAGGCGGCTACGGGAAGTTAATCTTCCCACTGCCGCCTACATTAGAGGGACCTTCTGGTCCCTCTACACCCGCGGCACCCCCTCCTTTGTGTCCCGATCACTGCTGGCCACAGTGATCGGGCATCTGGCGGCACCCCCCTCCCGGCGCGGCTGCAGGCTCCAGTATATCCCGATCACTGTGGCCAGCAGTGATCAGGCAGCCCAGCCGGCCCCACCCCCTTCAGTGAGAAGCAGCAGCGGCGGTTCTGGTAGCCGCCGCTGCTGCTATGCATCGGAGCCGCCAGCGGAACACCCTTCCGCTGCGGCTCCGGGAACACAGTGATCAGTGTGATCACTGTGTAGAAGCAGCAGCGCGGCTCTGGTAGCCGCCGTCGCTGCTGCTGAGTAGCCGGGCCACCAGCGGGACACCCTCCCGCTGTGGCTCCGGCACAGCAGTGATCACATAGTGATCACTAGCTGAGCTGAAGCAGCAGCGGCGGCTCTGGTAGCCGCCGCTGCTGCTATGTATAGGAGTGTGATCACTGGCCGTGTATAGAGAGCAGCGGCGGCTCTGGTAGCGGCCGCTGTTCTAAATATCCGGGCCACTCCCTCCAGCCTCAGCTGCTCCTCCTCCCCCATAATGCCCACATTTATAAGGGACCTGGCCGTAATAAAATATACATTATATATATATATATATATATATATATATATATATATATATATATATATATACACACACATATATATATATATATTCGATAGATATCGCAGAGCCTCTGTTTAGGGATGTCAATCAACCATCGATGGTTTGCAAACATCGATGGTCTGACTGAAAACAAGTGGCTTGCCATTGCTGGTGGCCATCAATGTTGCACCATCAATGGTAGCCATCAATTGATGTTTAGGAAACATCGACAATTGTGGTCTACACAGATCTTGCCCAATCGCTAAACAATTGATTGCTTCTAACGATGGTTGAACCATCAATGGTACAGCTGTCAATGGCCATCACTACAGTATAACATAAAAAGTGCTATTTTTATGGTATACTGGGTTTTAAAAAAAAAAAATTTCAAATAAAATAGTGATGGAGAAGTTTAAAATTATGTTCTTGACCTAATTCAATCATAAAAGAAACCGATAATTTTGGAGCGGTTTTTGGAAAAAGAATTAGTCAGTTAAGTGGTTAAACACATTGTGATTGATCATATACTATTATCTATTAGAGGGGGTGACCGAGAAAACCAGTTACTACACCTAGAAGCGGGTTGGATCCATCAATTACATACAATCATACAATCTCACCACGTGGTCTTAATGAAAAAATAAATTGGAATACTTTTTGATTTTGATTTGTGTTGGGGACAATGTTTGAATCCTCTGTGACATGATATACAAGTAGAATGTGAACTGTCATCCAGTGTTCCTATTTATATCCTGATGTGTGCTATTAATGTTAAGGTAACAATAATATGTTTTATTGTATGGGCGTATGGATATCATAACGCGTACCCATGGATATTGGGCGGAGTTATACATAGATGTCTTTTTTTTTTTTTTTTTTTTAGAGGTTAGATACAGTTATATTACCTCATGGATTGCCCAGATATATATGTTAACAAGTGTCTTTAATTAGGTGCAGACATCAATGCATCCTGTGCAATATTATTTAGAGACCCTTTGGGACATTTTCTGACACTATGCACTTATTTAGTGTAGTAGTAGCGCTGTGGTCTGTTTTGCAGACCGGGGAGAAGCTGCCAGGCTCCGCCTCTGGTTGCCAGGCAACCATGTCGCGTCAGGCTGACGTCATTGTGACGGGACCCGGCACGGGCGCGCACTGCCCGGTCTGCTACAGATCAGTGATTCAACTATTTAAGGTAATAAGCCGTTTTATTCTGTTTCACTGTCTGTTCGTTTTTTGTAAATGTTCACTGTATTTGGCTGCCTTAAAAAAAAAAGAGCGTTGGCTCTGAAACGTCGACAGCTGTGTGCCAAATACAACTACTTGCTATTTAACCATTGGGAGTGCCGTGTGTGTGTATGTGTGTCTATATATCCAACACTATCAACGCCCAGACAGCCCCCCCCCTACTACACTAGCAGGGCCCAGACAGCCCCCCCCCTACTACACTAGCAGGGCCCAGACAGCCCCCCTACTACACTAGCAGGGCCCAGACAGCCCCCCTACTACACTAGCAGGGCCCAGACAGCCCCCCTACTACACTAGCAGGGCCCAGACAGCCCCCCTACTACACTAGCAGGGCCCAGACAGCCCCCCTACTACACTAGCAGGGCCCAGACAGCCCCCCTACTACACTAGCAGGGCCCAGACACCCCCCTACTACACTAGCAGGGCCCAGACACCCCCTACTGCACTAGCAGCACCCAGACACCCCTCTCCTACACTACCAGCACCCAGGTACTCCCCTACCTTCCAGCTGCAGTGTGCTGCTCATGCTCGCTCCATGGTGCTCACTGCGCCCACTAACCAGAGCAGAGGAAGCAGGTCCCGGCTGCCTTGTGTGTGGGCGGTGAAAGGAGCAGATAAAGGAGGTAGGAACATGCATGCCCAGTCAGTTTGAGAAGGGGGTGGAGCCAAATCGCAGGCCACGGCACAGTTAAAAAAGATTTTTTAAAATGGTTTATTATGGGGATGTGGCCGGGGGCAGTGTGTGTGGGGGCCCCAAGACGACCGCCCGTCGCCCTGCCCTTAATCCGGCCCTGGTCGGACGTGTATGCTGGCCCGACAGGTGCTGACGCATGGGAGCATGCATAGTCAGTGACATAGTGGGTACACACTGGCCGATGTGCCAGATATGTCGGCGGATCGGACAACATATCGTCTAGTGTGTACCCGGCATTAGTGAGAAATAGTTGAACAAATAATTAAAGAGAGAGTAAAGAACTCTTATGATCTTCACTTGACCAGTTCTTAAACCTTTTTATTACTAGCACAATTTACATGCTGCTCCTGCTTTAGCTTAGGTACATACTGTATGTACATTAACAGCACCAATGATACTCACTTGTCACTGCAGGCTTCCAAGCAGTTGTGTATCCTTCTTCACTCTGCCCATATGCCGATCTAAAGTACCAAAAAAGTACCAAAGTACCAAAAAATTAAATGCACTACGAAGTGCAACAGAAAAAAAAAACACAACCCAGGAATTACCCTAACAAAATTTGCAGGTATGCGTTTGCAAAACAAGCTAAATTACATTCATGAAAAAATACATAGCAATCATTGCAACAGAACCGTATTAAAAAAAGTTACGGGACGAAATGTAATAATATGAAAATTTAGAACATGAGAGAGTTTAGCGGTAAACTGTCACACTATTACATTGGTCGAGTTGTATCTTCAAAATGGGAAAACATCTGGATGACAGTTTAAATCGTTAAGAGTTTTTAGGGGCCCATTTATTAATGATCGCATTTTGCAATGCGATCAAGGCATGCAGTACCGCCCCTGATCGCATTGCAAAATGCGATCCTATCTGCCGGATGTATTATCCGGGACATGCAGGGAGACTGGCTCCGAAAAGAGCCCGTCCCTGCGATGTCTCCGGAGGGCAGTCGGGGCTTCTGCGCATGCGCAGTCCCGCGAACTGCACATGAGCAGCACCCATTGCCGGCGGAGGGATCTGGCAGATCCCTCCGCCAGCTGATATGCGGTAAGTGCCCATAGGGAACAGCGGCTAACGCTATCTTTAGATAGCGTTAGCTGCTGGGGCCAATATCGGGAATGCTTCGCATTCCTGATATTGATACATTTGGCAGCATCGCATCCCCCATAGAAACCTATGGGGGAGGCGGTTGCCGGCGGCAATGGAGGGATCGCAGCAGGTATCCTTCATACATTCGGGGGATACTAAGTATTTGAGGTAAACCCCCGAAAACAGGTGTTTTCGGGGAATTTACCTCAAATGCACTTTGATAAATGGGCCCCTTAGTCTGAAAAACATGCGAGTTTGCATGTTCTCGGACTAGATTACATTGGCAGAGTTTAAAAAAAGTGAGTTTACTGTCACATTTTCTAGAATCATCGTATTACATTTGGCCGACAGTTTGGATAAAATTTGCTGCCATGAACAAAACCACATTTTCCTTTGCGCCATCATTTTATATAAGCGACCAGATCCAATTACGTATGTAGTAGGGGTGAGCGGGTTCAGATTTCTGAAATCTGACCCCCCCCCCCCCCCCCCCCCCAATCCGAGCCGGATCAGAGTCAGGTTCGAGTTTTCCCGCCTGACTGATCTGAAAACGATGCAAAACGTCACCATCCCACTGTCGGATTCTCGCGGGTTTTGGATTCAATAAAAAGGTCCCCGCGTCGGCGCCATTTTTCACTCCAGCTGTGGACAGTGAAACAGGAGGGTGGGAGTTGTGCTGCTGTTGTTGTCCATAGGGGCTGTCTGGGCTGTGTTGTGCAGTGTCCCATAAAGGCTGTAGTCCTAAAGGAGTGCTGTAGTGTTGTCCAGGGGGTGCTCCCCCAAGTGCAAAAAAATATATATTTTTCTGTTTGTGTGCGCTGTAGCCGCACGTGCATCAACAAAGTTGCGCCAAGCGTTTGCCTATGTCATAAGGGTGGTGTAACCCCCAAAGTGCCTGAAAAAAAAAATATATTTTTCTGAGTTTGTGTGCGCCTTAGCTGCACATGCATTAATAATCACATAAATGGAGGATAAAAATTTGTCCGATAAAAATAAAATAGGGAAAGCTCAAGAAACTCTTCCTCCTAGTGCTGAAGCTGCTGCCACTAGTCATGACATGGACTATGAAATGCCATCAACGTTGGCATATAAAATCCCAAATGGCAAAGTTCAGGAAAATGACCTTAAAAAATAAATTTAAATTGACTGAGGAGAAACGTAAACTTGCCAATATGCCATTTACGACACGGAACGGCTAAGGTCCTCCCCTATGTTCATGACTAGTGGTTCAGCTTCACATGATGATGGAAGCCCTCCTCCCGCTACAAAAATCAAACGAGTTAAGCTGGCAAAAGCACAGCAACGAACTGTGCTTTCTAATTCTAAGAAGATATCACAAATCCCCATGGAGAGTCCAAGTGTGGCGACAGTTGCGATGCCTGACCTTCCCAACACTGGATGGGAAGAGGTGGCTCCTTCCACCATTTGCACGCCCTCTGCAAGTGCTGGAAGGAGTCCACTTGCTGATATTCAAATTGAAGATGTCACTGTTGAAAGTACAACAGGATGAGGATACTGGTGTAACTGGCGCTGAGGAGGAAGTTGATGAGGAGGATTCTGATGGTGAGGTGGTTTGTTTAAAATCAGACACCGGGGGAGACAGTTGTTGTCTGTGAGATGAAAAAAATCCATCACGGTCATGCCTGAGCAGAAGACCAAACATTCCACCTCTTTGGTCTAGAAATATCTCTATCCAAATCCAGACAACAACTGTCTTGCCATATGCAAAGGTGGAATAAGTAGGGGTAGGGACGTTAACCACCTAGGTCATCCCTTATAAGTCATCTGCAGCGCATTCAAAAAGTTAGTCAAGTTCAAAAACTGTGGCTAATACCGTAAGCAGTCCAGGTACACCCAAATCCCTTTTTCCTGCTCCTGTGCCTTTCCTATCCAAACGCCTGCAAACCACAACTCCCTCCTCGTCAATTTCCTCCTCAGTCAGGATCGGAAGTAGCCCTGCAGGCCATGTCACTGGCTTGACTGACTCTCCTATCCGGGATTCCTCGGGAGGATCCTGCATTGCTACGCCAACTGCTACCGCTGCTGCTGGGAGTCGTTCATCATCCCAGAGAGGAAGTAGGAACACCACTACTTCTTTTACTAAGCAATTGACCCTCCAACAGTCCTTAGCGAGGAGGATGAAGTACGACAGCAGTCATCCTGAAGCAAAGCGGATAACGGAGGCCTTGACAGCTACGTTGGCGTTTAGACGTGCGTCCGGTATCCGCCATTAGTGCAGTGGGATTTAGACAATTGATGGAGGTAGTGTCTCCCCGGTACAAATCCCATCTAGATTCCACTTCACTAGACAGGCGATACCGAGAATGTACAGAGACGCCAGAAAGTGTCCTCAGTGTCCTAAAAAATGCGGTTGTACCCAATGTCCACTTAACCACAGACATGTGGACAAGTGTAACGGGCAGACTAAGGACTATATGACTGACAGCCCACTGGGTAGATGTATCACCTTATGCAGCAACAGCATCACCAGTAGCAGCATCTCAGAAACGCCAGCTCGTTCCAAGGCAGGCTACGCTGTGTATCACCGGTGTCAGTAAGAGGCACACCGCCGACAACCTCTTAGAGAAACTGAGGGAAATCATCGCCCAATGGCTTACCCTACTTGGACTCTCCTGGGTATTTGTGATATCTGACAACACCACCAATATTGCGCGGGGATTGCATCTGGGCAAATTCCAGCATGTCCCATGTTTTGCTCCCACAATAAATTTGGTGGTGCAGAATTTTCTGAAAAAACGACAGGGGCGTGTAGGAGACGCTTTGTGTGGCCCGAAATTTCTGGCCACTTTCGCCATTCAGCGACTACGTGCCGAAGACTGGAGCGCCAGCAAACACTCTTGAACCTGCCCTGCCATCACCTGAAGCAAGAGGTTGTAACGCGGTGGAACTCAACCCTCTATATACTTCAGAGGATGGAGGAGCAGCAAAAGGCCATTCAGTCCTATACATCCACCTATGACATAGGCAAAGGAGAGGGTATGCCCCTGACTCAAGCGCAGTGGAGAATGATCTCCGTGTTGTGCAAGGTTCTCCAGCCCTTCGAACTTGCCACACGTGAAGTCAGTTCAGACATTGCCAGCTTGAGTCAGATCATTCCCCCTCATCAGGCTTTTGCAGAAGCAGCTGGAGAAAATGAAGGAGGAGCTAAGACAGAGCGATTCTGCTCGGTATGTGGGACTTGTGGATGAAGCCCTTCATTCGCTTTACCAGAATTTGAGGGTGGTCAATCTGTTGAAATCGGACCACTACATTTTGGCCACCGTGGTCAATCCTAGGTTTAAAGCCTACGTGGTGTCTCTTTCCGGCCGACACAAGCCTGCAGAGGTGCAAAGACCTGCTGGTGAAAACACTGTCAGCTGAAGCGAAACGTGACACATCAACAGCTCCTTCTTCATTTTCTCCTGCAACCGGGGCTGCCAGCAAACAACTTGGGTATCCTAAGCAACCTGCTGGCAGTGATGCAGGGCAGACAGGACCAAGTTTGGATATCTGGTCCGGACTGAAGGAACTGGCAACAATTTCTGACATGTCTACTGTCACTGCATATGATACTGTCACCATTGACAGAATGGTGGAGGATTACATCGGTGACAGCATCCAAGTAGGCATGTCAGACAGTCCGTACCTGTACTGGAAGGAAAAAGAGGCAATTTGGAGGCCCCTGTACAAACTGGCTCTATTTTACCCAAGTTGCCCCCCTCCAGTGTGTACTCCGAAAGAGTGTTTAGTGCAGCCTGGAACCTTGTCAGCGAAAGGCGTAGGAGGTTGCTTCAACAAAATGTGGAGATTACGTTCATCAAAATGAATATCAATTCTTCCAGGGAGACCAGCCTCCAGAAAGTACAGAGGGACCTGTGGTGGTGGATTCCAGCGGGGACAAATTAATACACTGAAGAGGGTGAGGAATCTGTGGATGAGGACGACATCTTGCCTCCATAGAGCCAGTTTGTGCAGGGACAGATTAATTGCCAGCTTGTTTTGTGGGGGCCCAAACGAATCAATCATTTCATCCACAGTCGTGTGGCAGACCCTGGCGCTGAAATGATTGGTTTGTTAAAGTGTGCATGTCCTGTTTATACAACATAAAGGGTGGGTGGGAGGGCCCAAGTCAATTCCATCTTGCACCTCTTTTTTTTCTTTGCCTTATGTACTGTTTGGGGCCTAGTTTTTCAAATGGTCATCCTGTCTGTCACTGCAGTGTCACTCCTAGATGGGCCACGCGTTTGTGCCGCCCACTTGTGTCACTTAGCATAGTCATCTAGCTACCTCGATGCAACCTTTTGGACTAAAAACAATATTGTGAGGTGTTCAGAATAGACTGGAAATGAGTGGAAATTAATGTTATTGAGGTTAATAATAGCATAGAAGCAGAAAAACCCACAAATTCTGTGATTTTAGCTGTTTTTATACTTTCCAATCCAGATCCAAAACACGAAGAAAGATCCAGATCGAAAACCAAAACATGAAAAGTGGCCAGTGCTCACCCCTAATATGTAGAAGCTCTCGAGTTGCAATTGAACCATCATCACCAGCAACTGCGGCTCCTACCATCTTAGATGAGTGGGCTGCCGCTGCCAAGAAGGAACAAAACTTACCGGCTCCTGGCCAGGTCCCAGCGCCTGCACAATGAAACTGACAGGCCACAAGACCGCGCATGTGCACATCCCCGACTTCCAAAGGGCTGCATTGTCTGCAGCCCCAAGGAGCTGGGTAGGGCTGGCAAAAAAAGCAGACAGGCGGCTTCCTAGTGGAAGCCGCTCTCCGCTAATAACAGTCCGGACTGGCAGTCCCAGGGGGAGGCTACACCTCCCCTTGAGACTATCTTGTGTATGTGACTGGCAGGTAGCACTTCCAATGGGAAGCCACTGACAGTCACAGTGTAGCCAGTGCAGTCACTGAGGTGGTGGAATTTACTGGGGGGCTACAGCCCCTAGGAAAAACCGCCACTGATCACCAGTTATTTCTTCTTTGAGTTAAGGAAAGTTTTGGTGAGTTTTAATCATATGGCAATTTAACATTCATTTTAATTACTGCTAATGATTTAACTCTCTTTGGATTTAAAAAAATATGAGATATGGTAAGAACTTACCCTTGTTATCTCTATTTCTACGAAGTCCATAGGGTTCCACAGGATACCTTGGGGTATAGGTGTGACGTCAGTCGCTGGGCACCATAGAGTTAAGCTTTTCAGCCTCCCAGGATGCACTAGGGTCCCCCTCCTTAACCCCGCCCCCGAGCAAAGGCACCTCAGTTAGTTATCAAGCCATAGGCCGGAGGAGGAGAAGGAAGAGAGAGAAAAAAGATCTGGACACATACAAGAATCACATTCTCACCAGAGGGAGACGGAAAACCGGTGACCAGAGCAAAGCCCATCTGCAGCACAGGTGCGACAGGGCGGGAGTCCTGTGGAACCCTATGGACTTCGTAGAAATAGAGATAACAAGGGTAAGTTCTTACCATATCTCATATTTTCTACTTCAGGGTCCATAGGGTATCCACAGGATACCTTGGGGATGTCCCAAAGCAGTATCCTTTAAGGGTGGGGATGCTCCTGTGCAGAAAGGAGAATCCGCCGCCCAAAGGAAGCATCCTGAGAGGCGAAGGTGTCAAACCTGTAATACCTCACGAAGGTATGGACAGAGGACCACGTAGCAGCCTTGCAGATCTGGACTGCAGAGGCACCACGTCGAGCTGCCCACGAATGACCCACAGACCTAGTGGAATGAGCCTTCAGAGAAGGAGGAACCGGCAGGCCTTCATGAAGATAAGCTTCAGAAATAGCCATACGGATCCAGGCTGCCAAAGTTTGCTTTGAAGCAGGCCAACCCTTTTTACGGAAGCCATAGAGGACAAACAAGGCGTCCGACTTCCTAAAGGAAGAAGTGCGGTCAACATAAGTCCTTAAGGCCCGCACAACATCCAAAGTGGCCTCACCCACTGAAAGACCAGGTGAGTTAAAGGCCGGAACAACTATTTACTCGTTAACATGAAACTGGGAAACAACTTTGGGAAGAAATTCAGGTCGAGTGCGGAGCACTGCCCTGTTCCCATGAAAAATCAAGAAAGGGGGTCTACAAGAGAGAGCCCATAAATCAGAAACACGTCTAGCCGAAGCTATGGCCAGAAGGAAAACAGTCTTAGCTGTTAGCCATTTAAGATCCACTGAGCCCAGTGGTTCAAACGGCGGTCCCTGGAGAGCCCTCAGGACCACAGCCAAATCCCAAGGTGCCACAGGTGGAACAAAGGGCGGCTGAATGCGAAGAACAACTTGCATAAAGGTGCGTACATCCGGGATTGTAGCAATCCTACGGTGAAACCAGACAGACAGGGCCGAAACCTGTACCTTCAAAGAAGCAAGGCGAAGCCCATGATCTAGTCCCGCTTGCAGGAAGGCGAGAACCCGAGACAAACGAAACTCCCGCGGTGCATAACCTCTCGGTCGACACCACTGGAAGAACGTATGCCACACGCGATGGTATATCCTCGCGGAAGACTGTTTCCGAGCTCGCAACATGGTATGCACCACAGAGCTGGAAAACCCCCACGACCTCAGCATGGCCGTCTCAACAGCCACGCCGTCAAAGACAGCAGAGTCAGGTCCGGGTGAAGACAAGGACCCTGAGACAGAAGGTCCGGTCGTAGCGGCAACCACAGAGGACTGTCCACGGACAGACCCTGAAGGTCTGAGAACCAGTGCCGTCTGGGCCACGCGGGAGCTATCAACAGGAGCGTCCCTCCTTCCTGTTTGAATTTCCGGATTACCCGTGGAAGAAGGGAGACCGGAGGGAACAGGTATGCGAACCGGAACGTCCACCGGACGGACAGAGCATCCACCAGAGACGCCCCTCCGTCTCTTGTGCGAGACCCATACACCGGCAACTTGTTGTTGTGCCGGGACGCCATGAGGTCGATCTCTGGAAAACCCCACCTGTCCACCAACAGTTGAAAAACGTCCGGGTGCAGGGACCATTCCCCCGGATGAACGTCCTGGCGACTTAGAAAGTCCGCCTCCCAATTTAGCACTCCCGGGATGAAGACCGCTGATATGGCCAGAAGATTGCGCTCCGCCCAAACCAGGATCCGAGACACCTCTACGAGAGCTGCCCGACTTCGGGATCCTCCTTGCCTGTTTATGTAGGCCACGGTGGTAGCATTGTCCGACTGGACCTGCACCGGGTGACCCTGGAGAAACCGATGTGCCTGCTGGAGAGCATTGAAGACCGCACGGAGTTCCAAGATATTTATTGGAAGCTGCGCTTTTGTCGGCGTCCACCTGCCCTGGAACAAGTGTGGACCCGAAACTGCTCCCCAGCCCCGAAGACTGGCGTCCGTTGTCAACAGGACCCATTTTGGAACCCAGAACGGACGTCTCTTGTTGAGGTGGGCCGTCTGTTACCACCAAGCAAGGGACAGGCGAACCTCCGGGGTGATCATAATCGTCTGGGACTTCAGAGACTGAGGCAGCCCGTTCCATTTGGACAGGATCAGGCGCTGCAGAGGTCGAGTGAAACTGGGCATATTCCACCATGTCGAACACCGACACCATGGAGCCCAGTAACCTCATCGCCGAGTGTAGAGACACCCGGCAGCTGTGCAGACAACTGCACACCCTTGACTGTAAAGCAGAGATCTTGTCCTCCGTCACGAAGATCCTCTGCCGTACCGAGTCCAATAAGGCTCCAAGATGCAGAATCCTCCGAGACGGGATTAGAGTGGACTTCTGCCAATTGATTAGCCAGCCGTGCCTTTGCAGCAGTGCAATGGTCAGGTCCAAGTGGCGTAACAGGAGCTCTGGAGATCCCGCCACCAATAACAGGTCGTTCAAGTATGGCAACATGCGGACTCCCTGCAGCCGCAGAGAAGCCGCCATTACCGCCATCACCTTGGTGAAAACACGTGGTGCTGTCGCCAGGCCAAAAGGTAACGCCCGAAACTGAAAGTGGTCGCTGCGGATTGCAAACCTGAGGAACGGTTGATGGCGCAAAAGAATAGGGACATGCAGGTAAGCGTCCTGTATGTCCAATGACACCATGTAGTCCCCAGGTTCCAGCGCCAGAATGATGGACCGTAGGGTCTCCATCCGAAACTTCGGTACCCGCAAAGACTTGTTGAGTGCTTTGAGGTTGAGAATCGGACGATACGACCCATTGGGTTTCTGTACCAAAAAAAGATTTGAATAGAAACCCTGGCCCCTCTGGGAAAATGGAACAGGCTCTATAACTCCAGCCTGGAGCATAGTGTGCAATACCTTCCGCAGCTCCGTAGCCTTGTTCCGGTCTGATGGTAGACCCGTGGTGAAGAATCGAGCCGGGGGTCTGTGCCGGAAAGAGAGGGCGTACCCGTGGGAGACCACCTCCAGAACCCAAGTGTCTGTCGTAGTGGCCGACCAACACTGGGCGAACTGCAGCAGGCGGCCTCCCACCCTGGGATCCCCCAAAGGGAGGCCCGGACCGTCAGGCCGCAGGCTTGTCATCTGGCTTGGGGGCCGGACGTCTGGTACTCCATGCCTGCTTCCGGGGCTTGGCCGATTTCTTAGGGCCAGCCTGTCGAGGAAACTACTGTGGTTTGGGCCTGCCCTGGGCCCTAGATGACCGAAAGGACGATGGTCCAGAACCAGAAGGAGCAGCAGCCGACGGGAGACAAGCAGATTTGGCTGCCGCCAGCGTGGCCACAATCTTATCCAGATCCGGACCGAAGAGAACTTCTCCGGTAAACGGCAACGCCTCCAGACCCTTTTTGGAATCTGCGTCCACCTTCCAGGATCGCAGCCACAAGGTGCGACGAGCAGCCACCGCTGCTGAAGAAATTCTAGACACCAGAGTACTAATGTCTAAAGCCGCCTCGTTGATATAAGTGGCCGAATCACGGAGATTACCAATCAACTCTGCCTGTTCGGCCGGACAGTCGGAACAAAAGAAGCCTCTAATGAATCCGCCCAGCGCTCCATCGCTCTGGCAACCCAGCAAATGGCCATAGCCGGCCGTGCTGCCCCCCCCCCCCCCGCAAAGGAATAAGCGGACTTCAGGCAGATCTCCACCTTGCGGTCCGTAGCATCCTTAAGTGAGGACATAGATGGCATCTGCAATGTGGCACTACGGTCAAGACGGGTCACGTGAGAATCCACCTGTGGAGGGGATTCCCACTTTGCAAAATAATTATCCGCGAACGGATAAGCCACCGCCAGGCGTCTCTGCGGCTGGTATCTTTTGCCAGGCTGTTTCCACGCCTCCTCTAAATGGTCCACCAACTGACCCGAAAGAGGAAAGACTGTGGCATCGCCCTTCACATCTTTGAAAAAGGCATACTTAGATTTAGCCGCTGGGGGAACTTCGTCCTCAATCACCATGGCTGTGCGGACCGCCCGAATAAGTCCAGGAATATATACTTTGGACTTAGCATCAGCGTCCTTAGTATGGAGAGGTTCCTGATCGTAAGGATCCAGAATCTCCCCATCATCAGACGTCCCCTCGTCATCCTCATAAGGAGCAGACAGACGCCACCGGCCGTTTATGTGGCCGCATCACAGACTCCCCTTGCAACACATCCGACAAGTGCTGTACGGAACTCGTCAGGGAGTTAACCCACGCTGGCTCCTGAGAAACCGGGAGCGGGGAAATAGGGAGACTGTGGGGTACCACCAATTGTCGTGGGAAACCCTGCATGGGTGACGACACCACTGACTGCTGGGACAAACCCATCGGTGTAAACGCGGGCTGCGGAGCTAACTGGCCCACTAAAGCTGTAAGCGCCTGAGCGAAACAAGCCCAGGGCGGCTCCTGTACCGGTGCTGTAACCGTAAGAGGCCGCGCAATGGACAAACACTGCCCGCAAAGGCCCTCCGCGCTACCCTCCCCCTCCGCTAACGGTACTTTACACGTAGTACACTGTAGCCGGAGGGGAAAATCACTTTCAGACATGATGGCACCACGTATGTGACCTCTCTCACCAATTATATATTAAATAGGCGAGAGACCACCCTGCAGCACCGCACCGCAAGGGCTTAGCAGAAAGAACAGGGACAGTAATAAAGCTGACAGTTTAGAGAAAAGTTACAGGCAGCAGCGCTAGCACAGTCACATACAATGCAAAGAAAATAAATTCCTGCACTAACAGCGCTGATCACTCAACTACGCAGACCCAGGGCCTGGTAGGACACAGCGCTGCATACACAGACCTGACCACAGCGGAGGAGAGGTATGCGGGGGGACCCAGACCACGATGCTTCCTTCCAGGCTTCCAGCAGCGTTCACCATGCGTTCAGGAGAAGATGGCCGCCGAGGAGCAGAGAGGAGGCTGGCCTGGGGGAGGAGCGCTGCCACAGGACCAGTCGGCAGCGTGCAGAGAGGGCTGTGTGCAGCGGGGGAGGCGCCGGCTGTGAGACAGGGAAGGCGCGCTCCCCTGGCATGCATTTAACCCCCTGGGACGTCGCAGCGCTACCGCTCTGCTGTGGTCCGCTGTCCCAGGGGGTAGTGGAAAGCGCAGGTTGGTCGCCTGGCTCCACGCTGCAGCCAGTCCCCAGGGAGCCCCCTGCCTGGGGACTTAGGACCATGTGACCAGCGGGGACCCACCGCGGGACCCCGCTGCTTACCTTTGTCCCCCTTGGATCCGGCCATGGTCCGGAACATCTGGGGTCACCGCTAGCTGTGACCCCAGATGCTCACCAGCATCCCCGGATCGGTACCGGCGGGGGTGTAGGGAAGACAGCATGGACGTCAGGACTGACTGTCCATGCTGTATATCCAGATGTGCAGCCACAGCTGCATTGAAGAAAGCTTCAGGGGCTCTTCTAGCCCCCACTCCGACAGGTGCACCCGACTCCGGCCGGGCACCAGACTAAACTGAGCTGCCTTGGCTCGGGGGCGGGGTATAGGAGGGGGACCCTAGTGCATCCTGGGAGGCTGAAAAGCTTAACTCTATGGTGCCCAGCGACTGACGTCACACCTATACCCCAAGGTATCCTGTGGATACCCTATGGACCCTGAAGTAGAAAAAATAGTTTTTCACTTCAATGGATTAAAATGTAGCATGACCACTGTGTATAAGTATCAATTTGTATGACATGAGAATTTTAGGAAGATTAAAGCATGGCACAAATAATAAAAAAATAAATAAAAAAAAAGTCAAACTTAAGTTATCAAACCTGTTTACTATATTACACAAGTGTTACATTTTAATTGCACTGAGGTTTGGAGCTTAATTTGAAATCTTGCCATCATAAAAGCAGGCAAAAGTCAAATCAATTACTTTTTAAAAATAGCAAATTACCACGTAAAAGGCATCCAACATGCTATCTATGGTCTATGCTGCAATGGAAAAGAGAATCCTAACCTGGGTGGAGATCTCTCGTAGCCATGGTCATGTGCGCTGTAAGGCTGTTGGTTCCCGAATCCATTTAAGATAAAAGGAGATGGTTCAGATGAAGAACATTCTATAAAAAAAAAGAAGAGGTTAATAAAAATAAACACAGGGTATAGTATAACTAAATAAATAAGGATGATTATAGTTTGTTATCTTTCAGAGCATTTTAGCTCACAGTATGCCACATGCGACAAGAGGCAAAAAATATACTCAAAGTACAATTAACATACTGCAGGCCAGTCATATTTGGAAAGCAGCATAACTTCAGAAAACCTGCAGTGCTGTCTGAACAGCATATGCTTATTGGCGCATCCTGTGTCAATAGCATTCCCGGCATTGTGTGCGTGATCAGAGTGCAAGTGTAACCTACTGCACCCAGTCACTGTACCTGGTAAAAAAAAAAAAAAAGTCTTAGGCAAATGAATGTACTTCAGGGACTGATTGGGTGGCTCTCAAACCTTCAACATTTACTTACATATTACCAGCATATTCGGTTGTGCTTTACTAATGGGAACAAAATAGCAGGGGCAGAAGTATGGGAGACAATGGAGGCGCCTGCCACCGTGCACCAGCACTGAAGGGGCACCTCCTCCATTGCCCACAATATATTCACCCCACTTATGGCTGTAACTATGTACCTGGAGTGTACCGTCACTTCCTCCCAATACATGGCACCTCTTCCCAGGACCTGAGAAGCCACCATCCACTAGTGGAGAGCTCCGTCTAGCCTATCCCTACTCATTGGTGTCGCTGCTTTTCAGCAGATTCTTATGTCAGTGTGACACGTCCGGTGCCTCCCCTCACCCACTACTCCCCGTCGCACTCCTCCCTGGCTGCAGCCCTAACCTCAGACCCGTGCAGCAGTCCCGGTGCACCCCCTCATTTACAACACCCCGTCCCACTCCATACATCTATCCTCCATGCACTACAAGTCACGTTACACATAACGTGTGAGCGCAGGGTGACTCGGTAGCGCTGAGCATCTTTTTGTGCAAATATCTCCCTTCAAATGCATTTTATTTGCACAGCAATGTATCTGCATGCAAAATTCTACATTACAATGTCAGCGGCTGTGACGGGGGCACCAAATTATAACTTTCCTCCGAGCGTCTGGGATGAACTTACGCCACTGCAAAATAATAATAAAACAAGACTGTGTAATAACAGACAGACAGGGCCCTGCTCGCAAGCTAACAATCTATAGCATGCCCTTCATCTCTGTAGTCATTTCAAATACATTTAATAAAATAGACAACCACCTGTAATAACATATCAGCAGACATTGTAATCAAGCCTTACAAGCTATAACAAACAAAGCTGATCATATGGCAGTAAGGAGAAGGGGGTCGCAGGTGAAGGCTAGTAGGGCTGCTTGTTGCCCATTACGATCCTAAATAGTAGTCCCTATTCTCACAATGTGCAGTTTCAACGTCCATGCAGACATTATAAGGGACAATGGTAGCATTGGCTCTTATGGTTAACATATGATGCAAGGTCAATGTTTGCAGATGAGCAATTTACTACTGCACATGCCCGTAAAGGCCTGTAAACCCCCACGGCTCATGCTTTCCCCTGAGTGTACGTGGAATCCGCTGTTGCCTACAGTGTTAGCATTGGAACCGGCGAAGCAAAAACTATGGACGTTGTGATGTTCCTGGGTGGTGCCTGGGAGGTGGCCTGAAATTAATGGAAAAAAAAAAGCTGTCTCATAGGTATGTTATGGGAGTGTCAGGGGCATTCCCAAACGCAGAGCTGAGGCCATAAAGGCCATGTTAAGACGGAGTTCAGAAAGACACTGCACCAGCCATAGATTGGTGCAAGTGTCGATAGTGCACCAATGGTGGAGTGCTTGGAACCTCCAGCGGATTTGCACTGTCCACGGGGAAAATTAAAGTGGACGTCTCAGAGCTTGTTGCACAGTTTGGCACATCTTAGCGTGCAAGCGGAAGGATAAAACTATTTGCATATTACCGCTGTTGCCACTCCGCAAAATAAAAACGCAACCGGTTCTGCAGCTGCATCCACCTCTGAATCAGAATGCACAAACTTTCATAAATATCCTTGATTATATGTGTAATATAGGGCCGTATTCAGAAGTGAATGCAGTGTTCATGTTTGCACAGTTGAGGGATTATTTGCCCACTGGGCAAAATGTTTAGGAAATCCCTATGGCGCATGCGTACTTAATTGCTCCTATTTGAGCTGGCAGCCGAAAGCCATGGCCTTTCCTTGTGATCACAATAAAGGCCATCTCATGGGAGTGTCACAAGCGTGTCAGTAAACGAGACTGCGTCCTCAAACGCAGATCTGAAGAGACCATGTGAAGAGAAAGTTCAGAAGGGGACACTGCGTCGGCTATAGGTTATCGTGTCGATTGTGATCACGATTGTGCACTGATGGTGGAGTCAGAGTCCATGAAGGAATTTGCACTGTCCATGGACATTGAAAGTGGGCCTCTCAGGGCTTGCCATGTCCGGTGTTTGTAAGTGCACAGGGGGAAGGCTAAGACTAGCATTTGCAGATTATCGTAGCCACGCAAGCATTAGTGTCCACTTCTGAATTAGGCCCATAAAAAACTTAAAGCTAAAATTGTACTATTGCTGTCCTGCCTGTTTTGCATCTGGTACATTCACATCTAGAAGCTAGGACTACCTATGTAAGAATTTTATTTGTTGATTTTAGTTCCGCCTTTAATACTATTATAACCAGTTCGCTGATTGCTAAATTATGTTGTTTGGGGCCTGTCAGATAAAAAATTTAACCGCCACCTGCAAATAAAACTATTTAAACCCAATCTGTCAAGATTGTCAAGTTTGCTGGCGTATAGCTACTATTGTTGGCTTAATAAGCAGCGGGGATGAAAGCGCTTACAGGAGTGAGGTTGTTAGCTTGCTCAAGTGGAGTACGGAGAATTGCTTATGTTTGAACGCATCTAAAACCATTGACTTTAAGAGACAGAATGTTATGCCTAAGGTACCAGTTTATTTAGAAAGATTAACCATTGAGCAAGTGAAGTGCTTTAAAATTTCTGGGGATTTTTATCTCGAATGGCCTAACTTGGTCCTTAAACACTGCATTTTTGGTTAAGAAGGCACAAAGACGCCTTTTTTCTTAAGACGCATGAGATTGGCTTGTGTGAGTAGAGGGACCTTGTTGAATTTTTATTGCAGCATTGTGGAGAGTGTCCTATATGTGCCATATGGTTTGGGAACTGAACTACTGCAGAACGCAAGGGTGGGTAGGACAGCTTGTAAAATAATTGCTGTTGTGCTACCATGCTCCTAGGAGATCTATGTAAACAAAGTCCTGAATAAATCAAAATCAATTGTGGAAGATCCAAGCCTTCCAAACCATGCGATCTTTGAGTGGATACCATCAAACTGGCGTCTAAGAGCCTTACAATCGCGCACAAAACGGTTGCATAATAGGTTTTTTCATAGTTCTGTGCGTATGTTAAACGTCGTAATGATCTCTGATTGATTATGTTTTTTAGATTTGTAAAGTAACTGCCATTTGTCTTACTATATGGTACTGTGCCAAGTATGGTTTTTCATTGACATCACTTGTGCTGTTAATGACAATAAAGTATTCTATTCTATCTGAATATCCTAACTCCAGAAAGGGGGTGTATACTGCATGCCCAACAGCATTGTTCAAAGCAGGTTTAGCACATTAGGCATGTTTAAACCTTAGTTAAGATGTAGGGTCAACGCCCGCCCGCCCCCCCCTCTAGGTATTTAGAACACACACACCTGCCATGTTGAGTGCACCTCTGTTTGGCACCTCACATACAGTGCTCATCCCAGTTCACTTCATCTGTACAGGATGTTCCCTCCCTCCTCCCAAGAAAGTCCGTCCCAGTGTGTCCGGTGAGCTCCTATAACTCATTATGGGCGATAATCCTAAATGTGCCCCGGAGCATCATGGGATATGTAATTTACTGCATACAGCCGCAGCCCCGTCCAGAGACTGGCGAGCAACGGCCCCTTACCATTGCAGTTACGCCACACCAGTAAACAAAACATTTGGCGGTGGTCAGGGACAGCCCACCGGCCACTGCCAAATACACTGCCCACCACTCTGCTGGTCTGCCGCAGCATCCGGAGCACTTGCCCGCTCTATAAACTCCTCTGGGGTGAGCCCAGTGAAAGTCAACAAATTTGCTATGGTGGCAACAAGTATATAAACATGACAAGTAACACCCAGTAAAAGGCATCATCTCGATTATATGAAGTGGAGCATAAGTGTCAATACAGATTAATGGCTTTCTTACCTTCTTCCCAATTCTCTTCACACGGAGGGCTTTGCCAGGTTGAAAAATTATCCATGTAGATTTCGGCGTCAACTGCAAAGAAAAACACCTTTAGCAATATATTTTCATATACAGTATATAGTGATATAGAATATAATACATCATGATGCATACCAAAGCCCACAGTTTGGCTATGTTAAGTAAACATTTGTTTTTAAAATTAAAGTGCATGGGTGAAGGCAGCTATTTTGCTGGGTGGCCTTGAAAATCCTGACTGGAGATTCACTAGGAACTAGTGTGATCTTTGATATTGATCCACTAAAATGGTATATTTACTAAAGTGCGGGTTTTTAGAAGTGTATATGATGTCCATAGCAACCATTTATATTCTGCTTAACATTTATCTAGCACCTTCTAGATAATAGCTAGAATCTGACTGTTTGCTATGGGCATCATCTCCACTTCTAAAAACCTGCACTTTAGTAAATATACCCTTTAGTGGCTATTTCCTCTTTGTGTAGTGAACAGGTGCATTTCATGTGTTCCCCCTTGGCCCCCGTTAGATTCACAAGAACAGAAAAATGTGGTTTCTTTAGTTCAGGAACGCATCAACTGCAGACACCAGTTTATGCCGAGAATAAATTTGTGTGTTCTCCTAGGGGAGTTGCAGAGATCTACAAATGTAGTTCTAATGGTCTCTATACAATGGAACCAATATATTGCCAGAAGGAACGAGCAATATCACTGAGGAGGTACTGTGAGCCGAAATGGCAGCCTAAAGTGACTTAAAACAGGGTAAAAAAAATTACCTGGAAGTGGATCCATTGAACATTTGCTCTCACAGCTTTTCATGTGTAAGTCAAGCTCCTTTTTGGGAACTCTGTGACGGGCATTAAATGGACAAACAGCCAAATCTTTTGCTACTGCTTTATTATTCTGCAAGAAAGAAAGAAAACCATTGAATATCTGGAGTATTTCTAGAAGTCTTGCAATCTTGGTAGAATGGGCAAATGAGCAGCAGAGAAGCTTCATAACCAACTAGCTTCTACCTACAGCTTACGGACAGGCTAGGCATGTCAAATCACCGCTTGAAGAGTTGCGCTCATAACACTAAGTTTCAGAGCAGTGGTGGCCAACCCGATCCTCAGGATCACTAACAGTTCATGTTTTCCAGACCACCAAGCTCAGGGGTCTTCATCCTTTGGCCCTCCAGCTGATGTTGAACTACACATCCCAGCATGCCCTGCCATCGTTTTGATATAACAGTATGCTAAAACTGTGGCAGGGCATCCTGGGATCTGCAGTTCCACAGCAGCTGGAGGGCCAAAGGTTGAAGACCCACAACCTAGCTGGTCCACAGGAGAAATCATTGCCAACTGACATTTTAAAAGATGTGATGCAGTCATTCCTAAAGCCAGGCATACACTATACAATTATTGGCCCGATCCACCGATTATCAGCGGATTGTGCCTATAATTACATAATGTGTGGTGCGATCAATCAGCGATGATTGGACGGTCAGGCATGTGAAATCTTCAAACATGCCCCACTGATCTGATTGTTTGCCCGCATCTGGCCAACCACTCGACATTTCCTTGTTCCTTCACAGGGGAGGAACGGGGAAGTGTTTTTTCCTCAGAGGAGGAAAGCAGATATTATTGCCACACACTGATATCTCACAGTGTATGACCACCATATCTGCTGGGTTTCAGGCTGTCAGATAAAATGTCTATTGGTCTGAAACCCATTTAGCTGGCAGTGTATGCCCAGCATTACTGACAAATTGTACAGATCCACAGGTGGTCTGGAAAACATGAACGGTTAGTGATGCTTGAGGACTGATTTGGAAACCCCTGTTTTACCAAACTGGCCACAGCTGACATTTAAGTGTAAATGCTACCGACGCTCTCTTGAGCCATTAGATTTCATGAATATTAATAGGGTGTTTCCAATTTAAACAAGCTCTGTACCAAGTCTCCTCCCTTCCCTATAGTATTTTCATTGGGTCACTCACCTGGGTTCCCCATCTTTTGCAATATGAAGCAGGGTTCCATCGCCAGGTCCTTTGCCAATTACATTCTCTACTATAGTTTACGTCCCCAAAGGCTGCAGGAGTAGTGTCTTGGAGCTCGAGTTGAGTAGGTCTAATTTAACCAATTCAAGTATTGCCAGCAATATTCCCTTGAATATTATGTCACATAGCATAATACAAACAATATCCATTGGATTGAGTAACAGCCTGCATGGTGACTACATTTTACATTTCCAGCTACACTCCATGATCCAAACATGGGGAGAAAACTGCATACAATAGCATATTGGGTCAGAGGCAAACCAAAAGACCTAGCTTTACACTGTGCTAACCTGCTGCTCATTTAAATGATTCAATTAGTTTCAGTTCATTTGCTTCCCTCTTACCCAGAACAATGGGAACAGAGAGCCTGATTCATTACGGATTGCTATTGCGATCCTGGCTGTGATTACGCACGCAGATCTGTTTGCAAAAATATGCTAATGAATGCTATCGCAATGCCATCGCACAGCCAGCATGGAAACGCCCACTACCGCTATCACACATCCGTAATACCCTGTAGTCCTGTGTATACATCAGAAACATTGAGTAACATCGGCCCCTCATGCACAATTACACCAGACCAGATCAGACCTTACTCAGAAATTGCTAACCTCGTCGCACACAGTGAGTATTCGTCTAAGTAACAGCGTTCAAACGGACAGGCACGTCTGCGTTTTCCAGACCACTCCCCTCACCAGTCACCACACACAAACGCTGACCCTTATGTAAATCACTCTACGATGGCTTCGTATCTGCGTGAGTGAACGCAGAGCAATGGCAATGCTAACTCACGCACACGCAACAAATCGGCCGCAATAACGATCCATGCTAAATCAGGTCTTGCGTTTTCCAATACCATCAGTCAAAGCAGAGGATGTTACGGATCTCTTAGAAAGGAATCTGTAGCCATATATACATTTAGTTTTTTAAGTAATCATTTAAACGTGTAGATTAATAAGGGAGATACACTCCTTACCTCTCTGCATTTTACAAGATGATATGGGAACCTGCTAGGGCGAATCATGTGGTTTTTGTCATATGGACACTGGAGAAGACCTTCTGATTCCATGTTACCTGAAAATTACTAAAAAGAAGAGTTGGTCATGAAAATCAGTTTTAGAGATACAGTGAATAAGACATTTTGAAGAACACATTAAAATATACATAGTTTCTAGTCATTTGGGGCGACTACCAGCTCGGAGTGACCTAACATGAAACAACTGGTTGATATTTTGTTCCTACTGTGGGTGATTATAGTTTAATGCATCCATTCTTTATACTTTTTTGCCCAGACTAAACTTGGGTACACACTACTGTATGTGAATGTGTATCCAGCCAATGGGAAGACGTGATAGAATGATACAGAGCATGATGTGGTGTACAACGGCGCGATGTGTTATTCCATGCTGCCTTTAGCAGCATGGAGTCGTTGATGGTGCAGCACAGCAGATGGGACAATGCGATGAATGATACACAGGGATGCCTAAGTGGTCGTACACACTGTGATCCGCGTGCTATATTGTTCCGATATGCATTGTAACCATCGTAAAATGGATCGCATAGTTGTATACCCATCTTATCTCTTGGGGTGTGGGCCTCATGGAGCAGTCTCAGACTACTGCGCATGCACTGATCTCTGGGAACGTAGCACCTGCATCATTTTTTCACAGATTATATTAGCAGACTCAGTGGAGATGTAAGTATAGTAGTCTATGGGTGCGAGGTGAGCCATGTTACACTGCACACCCTGCACCCCTATAAGATATGCCCATAGGGTGCAGTACAGCACAAGAAGTTGAACAAATAAAGGAGACTGTCCTCTTATTTATATAGTGCCACCAAGTGTCTGCAACCTCATACATGGAGAATTACAATAGCAGTAAACAATAGCAAACCACACAATATAAAAAGGTTAAAACAGTCGGTATAGGAGCAAAAATCAAACTGAGCTAATAATACAAATAAGATTGACAGTAGCACTCGATGACCCAGTTCTTTGGGAAGGGGGAACAGAAAGAACCAGAATTGCAGACTGAGTGGAAGCAAACTGGTGACAAGGATACAATGATAGTGCTGGGTGAGAATCAAGAGGGTGGAGGGTCCTGCTCGTGAGAGCTTACAGTCTATTGGGCTGGTGTTAAGGGGAATTGGAATGAGAGGAGAACAGAGGATGTGAGATACAGTAAAGGTACCCACACACATACCGATGTCCTCACGATACGATTTTATGGCCAATTTCCTCATGAACTTTTTACGGGAGCTCCCTTGCCGTCGTGATCATGATTTGGAGTTAAAAATGTCCAATCTGACTAAAGATCTATCTTGCAGCCAATGCATTGTATCCTAGATTGGCTAATCTGCCCTACAGCACGGCAGATCAGAAGATGCGATGTACGACGAGCGGGGACACGCATCGGCATCATGCTCGTGAGTATAAACTCACGATTTGTACTTTTTTTACCCGATTCGTTGAAATCGGCCAAATCGTTTAAAATGTCGCTATGTGTGTGGACACATTAAGAGTCAGGAGGGCTAGTACGCTTTAATAAATAGGGGTGTTTTTAGGGCATTATTAAATTCTTGCAGGTTGATAAACATTCACAAGGGCAGGGGAGCGGGTTCCAGAGAAGGGGACTATTATAGGCGAAGTCTTGGATGTGAAACTGGGAGGGAGAAATCAGACAGGCGACAATTAGAGGTAGAGCTTAGAGGGGTCTTCAACCTTGGCCCTCCAGCTGCTGTGGAACTACGTATCCCAGCATGCACTGCCATAGTTTTAGCATGCTGTTATATCAAAAAGGTGGCAGTGCATGCTAGGATGTGTAGTTCCACAGCAGCTGGAGGGCCAAGGTTGAAGACCCCTGGCTTAGAAGGTGAAAGGGAGTGAGGACTAAGAGGAGATTGAAGAAGCAGGATGTGGAGTGTTTTGAAAGTGAGAGATTATCAGAGCCGGCCCTAGGCATAGGCACTCTAGGCAAATGCCTAAGGGGCATCCAACAGCTCAGTACTGTTAGCGGTGCAATGCACTGGCCTGGCGACAATGAAGTGGCCTGCAGCACTAATGATGAGTCACACACTGACTCATTATTACAGTACTCTGAGCTGCAGCTGGCCTCAGGCAGTCTGACTGTGTCTCCTTCTTATCCTCGCTCTGAGCAGGCTGTCACTATGCCTGAGACCATCCCCTCCCCCCGAGTCCCCATCCCCTCCTGTCTATACTACATAAATGCCCGCTCATTTCCCTGCCCGAGACCACACCCCCTAACCTCAGGTCTCCCCCCTTCCTCTCCAGTCTCTTCTCTGTCATCATCTCACAGGCTCTTCTATTGCCTCTCCTATGCTATGGAGCCCAGCCCCAGCAGGGACCACACAACTTCTTCCAGGACAGGTAAGTGCCAGTATCATCTAGAGGGGTGGTCATGGTGCATTAATGTAGCGCGCGCGCGCGTGCGTGTGTGTTCATTTTATGTGTGTTTATATTATCTGTTTTAGAAGTCATATGTGGGTCACTGATCACTGTTCTGTGTTTTATGGTGCTCACTGCTGCGCACTCTGCACTATATGGCTCTCACTGTGATGCACTCTGCCTTATATGAATGAGGGGTGCATAATGAGGCCAGGGGAGCTATTCTGGATGTGGGGTGCTGGATGAGGCCAGGGGTGTTGTGAGATGGGCAGCAATTGGATCAGTGTGTGTACATGTAGAAATAAATCTATATATATATATATATATATATATATACACACATATACATATACACACACACACACACACACACACACACACACACACATAAAATGGGGGCCAATGAGTCACAATTTTATGTACTCTGCCAGACTCCTAAAGCAAGGAAGAGTATGTATGAAGAGGTGGGGGAGAGTGTCTGCAGAGTGTAGTGTGGTGGGATTATCTGCTAAGGGGCACCATCCAAAATCTTGCCTATGGCACCAAATTGGTTAGGGCAGGCTCTGATTATACTGGGTTATTAAGGGAAACCACTGAAGGAGTGGGGACTTTGAAGAAGAGCAGGAAGATTTTCAGCAACATTGGGCACAATTCAATTCAGCGCGATGTAAATAGAGCCAGGAGATAGCTCCCGGAGCTATTCAATTCATCGCGCTGTTAGGTCGGGGAAGGCTCGTTATCGCTCCTTAAACAGGGTGTTTAGGCACGATAACGGGCATTCCCCAACCTAACTTCCCGGCGCGAGGCTGTTTTCCCGGCGCTAAGGGCAGAAAACAGCCTCGCGCCGGGACTTTTGTCGGATTTCTTCTCTCATCCCCTGAGGGATGAGAGAAGAAATCATTAGTCGGACTTGTCAGCACGGTGTATTGAATAGCTGCGGGAGCTCACTCCCGGAGCTATTTACATCGCGCTGAATAGAATCGAGCCCACTGATTTAAGATGGGAGAGGCAGAACACCAGAGAGTAGAAGGTTGCTGTAGTCCAGGTGGTAGATGAAAGGTCATGAATAAGATTTGTAGCCTCCAGTGTAAGAAAGGCCTGATCGCGGAGATTTTGTGGAAATTAAAACAGCAGGATTATTGAACAAACACCTCCTGCACTAGCCATAATGTTGCAAAACACTGTAAAAGATGATACTGGATAGTAATAAATCTCTACTGTAGAGTTCTTCGAGCTATAAAAAAAAAAGTTAAAACATCGGTTGTACAGATCAAAATAATAAAAATAACCACTCTACTTCTCAAAACTTCAGGCTGGGTTTGCGGTAGATTGCCTCTAGGTCTCTCGCTTTCTCCCTTTGACATGGTGGTAAACTGGTTTTCCATGGCAAGTGCTCACTGTAGGTTCGGTCAGCATGCTTATACCATGATGGCCACATGATGAAACCACTTTTTTTTAGGACCCCTAGCTCTCAAAAAAACTCTGGTCCCAAAGAAAACTCTATACTACCCTAACTTTGGAGAATTCCTCTTGCATCATACAACAATGTGCCATGATGCCATCTTTGCGAAGCGAAGACCTCCACTTACTTATCTGACGGCCCAACCTGCACTCACCCAACTGAGTACTACTGTACCAGTCCTTTTACCGACTAGTGTCCCTTCATAACATAGCCATTTACACCACCACTGTATCATTCCTTTAAGGGGCATTACATTCACATAGCAGCAATTTGAATTTTTACAAGAGAATGTTATTTAGAAGATGTGTTATATAAAATAGCCCAATTCCAGGATATTGAAAATAAAACATTTGACTGGGTACTAGCACCCATGGAAAGCTATCAGAATGTAATTTCAATACTTTCTATGTAAACACTGCAGCATATACTCCTCCCATCACCTACAAAAACAAACACAATGTAAAGAAAATATGCTACAAGAGTGGTTTGCACAGAAGTTATATAGTCAGGGGTTTGAGGATTGCCTTCCGTCTCCAACATCGAGACTGTCACCATGTTTTGACACTAAACCGTTACATATGATTATTAGCATTTACTTACCGTACATAGAAACATCATTCAATTGTGCTATTCAACTTTATGGTGGTTTATTACAATAAAAAAAAAAAAAAAAAAAAAGAAGAAAAGTGTGATTTATGTTACTTTTAATATACTATAAAGCTGGGTACACATTACTAGATGTGCAAATGACACAATGATCTTCCCAATTTCCCTTCATCCCCAGGACATACAATATATTGCGTACACACTGTGCAAACCTTCAAAACTACCGACTGATAAATCTTGCATCGTTTGGTTATTTCATCATTAATGACATAACGTTAACATATCGCCTGGCATTACGGTTGGGCGCACACACTACATGATTTCCACAAAATTGCTAAAGTTATCTCCTCATCTGTCGTGCATGTACAGCAGATCTGTAAATGCGAGGAACACACAGAAGCGCGCAATAGTGCATACATATTAGACCATGTGGACAATTTGTCGTTCCAATTTGGCTCAAAACGACAAATCGTCCAATTTAACATTATGGGCCCCATTTACAAACGAAGGGAAATACCAGTGACAATTTTCGTTTAGTATCACTGTGATACAATCGAAAATTCCACTGGTATTTAGTAATACTTACCCCTCCGGCAAGGTCCCGCGAAGTCGAAGTCCTCAGCGAGGTCCTCCGCTCGGTTGCTGGCAGCCTAACGCTGCAAGCGACGGGCTCCAGTGTCATGCGCAACAGTCCGTCTGCGCATGTGCATGACAGGGAGACCCGGCAGTACCTGGAAGGCTTCGTTGAAGCCGGAAAGGCACTGCCGGGTCTCCATTGCCGGCAATGGGGCCCGCATCGCTCTCACCATCTTTTGGATGGCAAGAGCGATGCTGTACAAACAGCGGTAATCTAAGATTACCACTGTTTATTAAATACAGGAAGATGGTATAACCCATTTAGCGAGCGCTAAAGGGGTTATATTTCATTTGTAAATGGGGCCCCTAGTGTGTACCCAGCCTAAACGTAAATAAGCAACATCCAGCATTCAAAGAGCTGTTCCACAACGCAAACAGGTATAGACACATAACAGAATGGGTTTTATTTTTAGATGCTCCGCACAGGATCATTCACACAATCAAAAAAAAAAACCCTGTGTATATATGCCAGCCAGACACAGAGTTTGGACAATAACAGTAAAGTCCCCTAAAGTAGGCTTAGGAAACATGGCAGCTTCCCACATAGAAGACTACATACTTGTAGTTTATATTAATGCTGTTCCACAAAGAGCAGCAATCCATGCTCAAGTACAAGCAACAGAGCTAGCAGCTCCCAAAGCAAAGCTTTACAATGGCTGCTTTAATAGATAGCCCGAAGACAAATGTGAATAACAAAAAAAATGGCCGATACAGTTGTGTAATAGAACATTTATCCTTATGAAGGAGACCCAATGTGACGTCTGCATGCTTACAACTTTGGAAACACAAAGCACGATTATATATACAAATCCATCCGCTATTTATTAACCGTTCTACAGCTAAATTCCTGACTGCAATATAACTATTAACTTAAGAGACTTTAGCACAGCATATAATAATAACAACAACAACCTAGAAAGTACCAATGCAAACAGCGCGGCTCTCACCTAGCGTGGTGGACACTGAATGACTGAGCACTAGTATGCAGAGAAAGCAGCAGCAGCTAAAGGCTGCCGCCTGCCGGCCACACATAAGAGTTACCAGCAGCAGTGGCTCATTAGGTTGTACCGTAGTTCTCAGACTAAACTCACACACTCTATGGAGAGCTGTCCTCTCTCTCTCTGCGCTTCTCATATTTCCTCCTCTGTCTCTAGTATATTTGCTGGTATGTGTGTGTGTAGATGAGTTTTGCTACACAGCTGAATCGCTGAGGATTCGATCAAATTATCTGTAACAATGTATTGTATTCCTCTGTGTTAGGTCACTAGGGGAATACATTTGTCGTCCAATAATGATACAGTCTCATGCATTGTTGATTAATGCCTACCCTCCAACATGACCCCTTCCACCAGGTACAAAATGCTCTGCTCCTACACTTCCGACCTAATTAGTGATTACAGACACCTGTGTTGAGCTAGGTAATTGATGAGTCAGGTGTTTCTACACAGGGGGCAGCAATCATCAATTAAAAAGGAAGTCCAGGAGAAGAGCATTTTGTACCTAATGGAACGGGTCATGTCGGTGGGTCTGTTAATGGTTATTTTATATTCGATTGTTAGTAAATATACCTCTTATTGAGACTGTGAAGTAGGTATTTCCCATTATTTTGTATTAAGCTAGGTACACACTGGAGTGATGTTGGGACAATATACCGTTTCATAATGACATATCACCTACATCACTCAGTGTGTACGCTAGCGACGGTCACCAGGTTTGATGTACTGTACATCAAAAGTAGCGACATGGCTAGTGGCTAATGCATTGTTACTGAATAACGTAACAGTGATCGTTACGTCGTTCATTAAAGTCATTCCAGTGTGGATGTACAATCACTGTTGACGGGCAATCACTGTTGACGGGGATTAGGAAGAATTCCTATGTCAGAACGAATGCCCGTCGCTCCAGTGTGTACCTAGCTTTACTGTCTACAGTGTTGTTGAATTTCTTGCCACATGAGGGTGGTGATGGTAAGTTCAGTCACAATCTTTCAAAACGGAGTCGTGCCTTTTTCACAAAATATTGTTTCTGTAGCTGTACTGTTATCGGTAGAGGACATTATGGGAGCTGATTGATACATGGAATTTATCCAATTGCCATTTTTGGGATTAGGAAGAATTCTCTCTCCCCCTCCAGTGCCAGATTAAACCCTGTGGAGGCCCCTAGGCAGTTGAAATCTCGGGCCCCCCTCGCAAATGATCTCCTAATACGTTTTTGATTTTACCAACCAATAATTTTAATAATCCATACGTAGATTGCACCAATTTTTTTTTAAAACCAGACAGCTTTTAAGAGACAAACTGTAATGTGAATCTGATGTCTATGGTTTATGTACTTTAAGTTGTTAATATGTACATTACATTAATACAGTATTTTCTCTATAGTCTTTAATGTAAAGTTTTCATTTCTTTGAGTTGATTAATTTTTTCTATCTTTTGGTAATTGATTGTAATTTTCTTTCAAGGTCAAAGCAATATTATTTTGATCCGTTATTATGGGGCCCCTAAAAGGCACGGAGCCCATAGGCCAGTGCCTACTCTGCCTATTTGGTAATCCAGCACTTACACTAGCGCACGCAGGGGGAGTTTCTGAGTACCCAGAAACCCCCCCTGACCAACCAAATTTTCTTTTCAGAGATGGAGACAGCCTTGTCTCCGTCTCTCCACCATCCACGGGCCACCCATGATCAGAGCTGCCCGGATGCTGCCTGTTCAGCTGTCAGCGCTTCTGTGTCAGGTGCTTTCATACCACCTGATGCTGAAGTGCTGACAGCTGAACCAGCAGTGGCCGGGCAGCGCAATGCGATCACACGCAGCCCTCCCAAAGGGAGCTCAGGGAGGATCATCACGGCCACCCAGCCGCAGCAGCCTGGCAACTAGGGTGTGTGTAAGTATACTATGTGTGTGTATGCTGTGTATGTTTGTAAGTATGTTGGGTGTGTATATTATGTGTGTATGTATGCTTTGTGTATGTGTGTGCTGCGTGTGTCTCACACATATATATGTATATACAGTCAGGTCCATAAATATTGGGGCATTGACAGAATTTTCATATTTTGGCCTCTATTCACCACCACAATGGCTTTGAAATGAAACAAACAAGATGTGCTTTAACTGCAGACTTTCAGATTTATTTTGAGTGTAATTACATCTAAATCAGGTGAACGGTGTAGGAATTACAACAGTTTCTATATGTGCCTCCCACTTTTTAAGGGGCCAAAAGTAATGGGACTATCAACTCAAAAGCTATTTCATGCACAGGTGTGAGCTATTACCTCGTTATTTCATTATCAATAAAGCAGGTAAAAGGTCTGGAGTTGATTCTAGGTGTGACATTTGCGTTTGGAATCAGTTGCTGTCGACTCTCAATATGAGATCCAAAGAGCTGAAACTATCAGTGAAGCAAGCCATCATTAGGCTGAAAAATCAAAACAAACCCATCAGAAAGATAGCAAAAACATTAGGTGCGGCCAAATCAACTGTTTAGAACATTCTTAAAAAGAAAGAACGCACCGGAGAGCTCAGCAACAAAAAAAAGACCCGGAAGACCACGGGAAACAACTGTGGTGGATGACAGAAGAATTACTTCCCTGGTGAAGAAAAACCCCTTCACAACAGTTGGCCAAATCAAGAACACTCTCCAGGAGGTAGGTGTATATGTGTCAAAGTCAACAATCAAGAGAAGACTAATATAGAGGGTTCACCACAAGATGTAAACCATTGGTGAGCCACAAAAACAGGAAGACCAGATTAGAGTTTGCCAAACAACATCTAAAAAAGCCATAACAGTTCTGGAACAACATCCTATGGACAGTTGAGACAAAGATCAACTTGTACCAGAGTGATGGGAAGAGAAGAGTATGGGGAAGGAAAGGAACTGCTCATGATCCAAAACATAACACCTCATCAGTGAAGTATGGTGGTGGTAGTGTCATGGCGTGGGCATATATGGCTGCCAATGGAACTGGTTCCCTTGTATTTATTGATGATGTGACTGCTGACAATAGCAGCAGAATGAATTCTGAAGTGTTTTGGGCAATATTATATGCTCATATTCAGTCAAATGCTTCAGAACTCATTGGACGGCGCTTCACAGTGCAGATGGACAATGACCCGAAGCATACTGCAAAAGCAACCAAAGAGTTTTTTAAGGCTAAAAAGTGGAATGTTATGCAATGGCCAAGTCAATCCCCTGACCTGAATCCGATTGAGCATGCATTTCACTTGATGAAGACAAAACTGAAGGGAAAATGCCCCAAGAACAAGCAGGAGCTGAAGACATTTGCAGTAGAGGCCTGGCAGAGCATCACCAGGGATGAAACCCAGCGTCTGGTGATGTCTATGCGTTCCAGACTTCAGGCTGTAATTGCCTGCAAAGGATTTGCAACAAAGTATTAAAAAGTGAAAGTTAGATTTAGGATTGTTTAGTTTGACCCATTACTTTTGGCCCCTTAAAAAGTGGGAGGCACATATAGAAACCGTTGTAATTCCTACACCGTTCACCTGATTTGGATGTAATTACCCTCAAATTAAATCTGAAAGTCTGCAGTTAAAGCACATCTTGTTTGTTTCATTTCAAAGCCATTGTGGTGAATAGAGGCCAAAATATGAAAATTCTGTCAATGTCCCAATATTTATGCACCTGACTGTATGTATATATATATATATATATATATATATATATATATATATAGATAGATAGATAGAAAAAATTGAGGGGCACTCACCAGTATTGCACATATAGAAAAATTTCAACTTTATTCCTCACATGATCCATAGGTGGATAATTCTCAACGTTTCGGTCCCATCCGGACCATTATCAAGAGATACATCAATGCAGCCTCCACAGCAATATCCAACAGCTCCTTATGGATCCCAAGTTAAACTGTATATCTCCCAGTGGGGCCCTAAATACCCCCATCAATCAATCAAGTGGCGCCCAAACATGTCTCAAACACCAGATACAAATCAAACTAACAAGCGGCACTTACCACCTGTAGTGCCAGAGTGTATCGCGGCATCATAACACCAGTGCTTCCTATGTGTGAACCGCATGTGGAGAACGTGGACGGAGTGACGCGACTTCCACTAAGTGGAACGCACACGTCACTTCCGCCGGAGTCTCATATAACACCTCAATCTGCCGCATACAACTACCAGCATCCTCCGGCGTCAATGGATACGCCTACCGGATGGGCCAACGGTTATCCAATCACAGTCTTTCCCTGGATCGTCACCATAGTAACCCCTAGCGATGGGATAATAATATAAACAAAAAACAAATACCATACAGGAATTTACCTGTTGGCAAATATTATATACATCCAAAGGTGCGATCCAGGCAAACGACTCATGAGAATAGCAGGCAATGCAGAAGTGTTGCTTGCGCATATGTACATATTACATGTGCGTATGCACATTTAGATATGTACAGGCGTAGTATACATACATGTGGGGCGACATTGTACTCATCAATGGGGCCATCAAAAGACCTCAACCATAGGAACATGCATATTCCAAACATTCACAAGTACAAAAATTACAATATATAGTTACATATAAATACATATATAGCCCTAAACCTAAATCAAAAATTAACCAAAAAAAGTAACAATATATAAACAATAATATGGGAGTGTATTGATCAAAACAAAAAAAATAAAATAGAAATCAGCTACCACCATGAATAGTCCAATGACAGATTCATATAGAAACCATTAGTGCAAAAAGATGTTCAATGGATTACCCTCATTTAAACCATTGGGCGATACGGTACCAAGGTGAAAAATCCATCTTGCTTCAAGCTTTTTTAATATAAGGGAACGATCACCACCCCATTTTGGCGGTGGTACCCAATCAATAATGCGACATCTTAAGGACGTAAGCTGATGTCCAAACACTAAAAAATGGTGGGCCACTTGAAAGAGCCTGTCGTATTGATGTCCGATGGTTGGCCATTCTTTCTCGAAATGTACGAGTCGTCATACCCACGTATGACAGTCCACAGGGGCAAGTTAACAAATAAACCACATAGTCCAACTGGCAATGAAGCTTATATCGTATCCAAATTGGACTCCCATTTTGGGGATGTGCAAAGCTGCAACCTGGAATCATTGAGCGGCAGGTGGTGCAATCCGTGCATTTTATGCACCCTGGTTTCTGTGTCATAAGCCAAGTATGGTCTCCTAAAGTTGGAGATCTCTTGGGGTGCATTAATAATTGTTTTAAATTCCTGCCTCGTCTATACGCCATCATCGGTGGATCTCTACACCCAAGGCTCAAACTTTGATCACTGGCTATGATGGGCCAATGTTTCCTGATCGAGTGGGCTACTTGTGAGGAAACCCCATCATATTGGGTAACAAAAATCATACAATCCTGAGCTTTCTTAGTTTTGATGGCTACTTTCTGATGTGCTCTGGTGAGGCATCCCTCAATTGTGTTCCGCTTATACCCCCTGGCGATAAATCGGTCAACCATCTCACCCAACTGTATATCAGCTATCGCAGGGTCTGTGTTATTCCTTATGACCCTCATAAATTGGGAAATAGGGAGACTGTTCTTCAATCTTGGTGGATGGTTGCTTGTAGCATGCAAGATCGTATTCTGATCGGTTTCCTTTTTAAAAAGTGTAGTACTCAAACCAGTTCCTCTACGATTGATCGTAACATCCAAAAAGCTGATGGTCTCATGGTTGCATTGACCAGTCAAACGTATCGCACTGTCTAGGTGGTTTAGCTCATCTAGCATAGAGTAAAAGTCAACCTCGGTGCCTCTCCAAATCAAAAAAATGTCATCAATAAATCTATAAAAATTAATAATCCTGTCACCAAATCTAGGCAAAATATGTTTGGTCTCATATGCATGCATAAAGGCAGACGCATACATCGGGGCTACATTGGAACCCATAGCGGTTCCCACTAGTTGTATGTAGTACACTTCTTCATACATGAAATGATTATATACCAGGATTGCCTCAAGCAACTCCAAAATGAACTCAATGGGCACTCCAATCTTGCCTTTTTCTGATAATAAAGTTCTTACTGCCAAAAGCCCCTCCACATGAGGGATGACAGTATATAAGGAAGACACATCGAGTGTAACTAGCAGATCATCATCCTGTAAATTAGTTAGTGGTACAATTTTATCCAAAAAAATCACCTGTGTCTCTTATATAGCTTGGTATCAATGGGACAAGCTCCTGAAGGAAATTGTCCACAAATATCGCCAAAGGCTGTAATAGGGAACCTGGCAGAAATTATGGGCCTGCCAGGGGGGTCCACCAATGTTTTGTGGACTTTGGGAGGGTGTACATAATCGGACAGATGGGATAATCCACTTTCAGATATGCAACAATCTCCTCAGTCAACCAACCATAACTTATAGCGATATCGATAATTGCATCAATGATGCCTTTAATCCTGGGCATTGGGTTGCTAGCACATCTTGAATAGGTGTTATGATCTGATAATTGCCATTTGATCTCGCGGTCATAGTCAACAAAGTTCTGCAGAACAACCGCCCCGCCCTAATCAACTGGGCGTATGACAATTGAGCGGTTGTTCTGCAGTGACCTCAAAGCTTGTCTCAATTCTGGTAACAAATTACCAGTTCTCTTATTTGGTATAAATGAGTGAGCATCTTGAGATGTCATTCTTAAAAAAGTACTTATACTGGGGTTGAAAGACTGAGGATCAAACAAACTGGGCTTCCGTAATTTCAAAGTAGGGACCTCATTTGTTGTCTGATCATGGGCCATAGCACCAAAGTGTTCTCTCAGTCTCAACTTCCTTCCAAATTTAAACTGATCTACAGCTAAATTAAAAGCATCATGTCTGGAAGTCGGCACAAAGGACATACCTAAAGATAATAAAGCAGATTCATGAATAGATAATTGATGGTTTGACAAATTAAAGATTACATTCAACTCCTTCTGTGCCTGCCCCTTCTCCTTATGCCCCCTCGCCTCGGATGGGGCCTATGTGGCCTCCTTGACTGGTGCCAGACTGCACCCTTGGAGTCGTGGCTAAAAAACCACTAGGAGGGAGGGAGGTAGGGGCATCAGAATCAGATGCAGAATGTGACAATGCTGACTCTAAATGTCCAGTTCGATGGCTCTGATTGGATCTACCGATCGGAATACGATCTTGCATGCTACAAGCAACCATCCACCGAGATTGAAGAACAGTCTCCCTATTTCCCAATTTATGAGGGTCATAAGGAATAACACAGACCCTGCGATAGCTGATATACAGTTGGGTGAGATGGTTGACCGATTTATCGCCAGGGGCTATAAGCGGAGCACCATTGAGGGATGCCTCACCAGAGCACATCAGAAAGTAGCCATCAAAACTAAGAAAGCTCAGGATCGTATGATTTTTGTTACCCAATATGATGGGGTTTCCTCACAAGTAGCCCACTCGATCAGGAAACATTGGCCCATCATAGCCAGTGATCAAAGTTTGAGCCTTGGGTGTAGAGATCCACCGATGATGATGTATAGACGAGGCAGGAATTTAAAACAATTATTAATGCACCCCAAGAGATCTCCAACTTTAGGAGACCATACTTGGCTTATGACACAGAAACCAGGGTGCATAAAATGCACGGGTTGCACCACCTGCCGCTCAATGATTCCAGGTTGCAGCTTTGCACATCCCCAAAATGGGAGTCCTATTTGGATACGAATGTTTGGAATATGCATGTTCCTATGGTTGAGGTCTTTTGATGGCCCCATTGATGAGTACAGTATCGCCCCACATGTATGTATACTGCGCCTGTACATATCTATATGTGCATACGCATATGTAATATGTACATATGCGCAAGCAACACTTCTGCATTGCCTGCTATTCTCATGAGTCATTTGCCTGGATCGCACCTTTTGGATGTATATAATATTTGCCAACAGGTAAATTCCTGTATGGTATTTGTTTTTTGTTTATATTATTATCCCATCGCTAGGGGTTACTATGGTGACGATCCAGGGAAAGACTGTGATTGGATAACCGTTGGCCCATCCGGTAGGCGTATCCATTGACGCCGGAGGATGCTGGTAGTTGTATGCGGCAGATTGAGGTGTTATATGAGACTCCGGCGGAAGTGACGTGTGCGTTCCACTTAGTGGAAGTCGCGTCACTCCGTCCACGTTCTCCACATGCGGTTCACACATAGGAAGCACTGGTGTTATGATGCCGCGATACACTCTGGCACTACAGGTGGTAAGTGCCGCTTGTTAGTTTGATTTGTATCTGGTGTTTGAGACATGTTTGGGCGCCACTTGATTGATTGATGGGGGTATTTAGGGCCCCACTGGGAGATATACAGTTTAACTTGGGATCCATAAGGAGCTGTTGGATATTGCTGTGGAGGCTGCATTGATGTATCTCTTGATAATGGTCCGGATGGGACCGAAACGTTGAGAATTATCCACCTATGGATCATGTGAGGAATAAAGTTGAAATTTTTCTATATGTGCAATACTGGTGAGTGCCCCTCAATTTTTTCTATGTTTTTGGACTCCCCATGTGGATGCCATGGGTGACACCCCAGGACAATTTAAGTGACTGCTGATGTGAGTGCGGCCGTACTCTACAATAATATATATATATATATATATATATATATATATACAGTCAGGTGCATAAATATTGGGACATTGACTGAATTTTCATATTTTGGCCTCTATTCACCACCACAATGGCTTTGAAATGAAACAAGCAAGATGTGCTTTAACTGCAGACTTTCAGATTTAATTTGAGGGTAATTACATCCAAATCAGGTGAACGGTGTAGGAATTACAATGGTTTCTATATGTGCCTCCCACTTTTTAAGGGGCCAAAAGTAATGGGCCAAACTAAACAATCCTAAATCTAACTTTCACTTTTTAATACTTTGTTGCAAATCCTTTGCAGGCAATTACAGCCTGAAGTCTGGAACGCATAGACATCACCAGATGCTGGGATTCATCCCTGGTGATGCTCTGCCAGGCCTCTACTGCAAATGTCTTCAGTTCCTGCTTGTTCTTGGGGCATTTTCCATTCAATTTTGTCTTCATCAAGTGAAATGCATGCTCAATCGGATTCAGGTCAGGGGATTGACTTGGCCATTGCATAACATTCCACTTTTTAGCCTTAAAAAACTCTTTGGTTGCTTTTGCAGTATGCTTCGGGTCATTGTCCATCTGCACTGTGAAGCACCGTCCAATGAGTTCTGAAGCATTTGACTGAATATGAGCATATAATATTGCCCGAAACATTTCAGAATTCATTCTGCTGCTTTTGTCAGCAGTCACATCATCAATAAATACAAGGGAACCAGATCCATTAGCAGCCATACATGCCCACGCCATGACACTACCACCACCATGCTTCACTGATGAGGTGTTATGTTTTGGATCATGAGCAGTTCCTTTCCTTCTCCATACTCTTCTCTTCCCATCACTCTGGTACAAGTTGATCTTTGTCTCATCTGCCCATAGGATTTTGTTCCAGAACTGTAATGGCTTTTTTAGATGTTGTTTGGCAAACTCTAATCTGGTCTTCCTGTTTTTGTGGCTTTACATCTTGTGGTGAACCCTCTATATTAACTCTTGTGAAGTCTTCTCTTGATTGTTGACTTTGACACATATACACCTACCTCCTGGAGAGTGTTCTTGATTTGGCCAACTGTTGTGAAGGGGTTTTTCTTCACCAGGGAAGTAATTCTTCTGTCATCCACCACAGTTGTTTTCCGTGGTCTTCCGGGTCTTTTGGTGTTGCTGAGCTCTCTGATGCATTATTTCTTTTTAAGAATGTTCCAAACAGTTGATTTGGCCACATCTAATGTTTTTGCTATCTCTCTGATGGGTTTGTTTTAATTTTTCAGCCTAATGATGGCTTGCTTCACTGATAGTGACAGCTCTTTGGATCTCATATTGAGAGTCAACAGCAACTGATTCCAAATGCAAATGTCACACCTAGAATCAACTCCTTTTACCTGCTTAATTGATAATGAAATAACGAGGGAATAGCCCACACCTGTCCATGAAATAGCTTTTGACTTGATAGTCCCATTACTTTTGGCCCCTTAAAAAGTGGGAGGTACATATAGAAACCATTGTAATTCCTACACCGTTCACCTGATTTGGATGTAATTACCCTCAAATGAAATCTGAAAGTCTGCAGTTAAAGCACATCTTGTTTGTTTCATTTCAAAGCCATTGCAGTGGTGAATAGAGGCCAAAATATGAAAATTCTATCAATGTCCCAATATTTATGCACCTGACTGTATATTTAGATATATATTAGGGGTGTGCACCGGCCACTTTTCGTGTTTTGGTTTTGGATCTGGATCTTTCTTCGTGTTTTGGATCTGGATTGGTTTTGCCAAAACCACCCTTCCGTGTTTTGGGTTCTGGGTTTTGTGTTTTGGATCTGTATTTTTTTTTTTAAAAAAGCATAAAAACAGCTAAAATCACAAAATTTGTGTGTTTTTCTGCTCCTATGCTATTATTAACCTCAATAACCTTAATTTCCACTCATGTCCATTCTATTCTGAACACCTCACACCTCACAATAGTGTTTTTATATCCAAAAGGTTGCACCGAGGTAGCTGGATGACTATGCTAAGAAATACGAGTGGGCGGCACAAACACGTGGTCCATCTAGGAGTGACACTGCAGTGGCATACAGGATGGCAGTTTGAAAAACTAGGCCCCAAACAGTACATAATTCAAAGAAAAAAAAGAGGTGCAAGATGGAATTGTCCTTGGGCCCTCCCACCCACCCTTATGTTGTATAAACAGGACATGCACACTTTAACAAACCAATCATTTCAGCGCCAGGGTCTGCCACACGACTGTGGCTGAAATGATTGGTTCGTTTGGGCCCCCACAAAACAAGCTGGCAATTAATCTGTCTCTGCACAAACTGGCTCTACGGAGGCAAGATGTCGTCCTCATCCTCCTCATCCACCGATTCCTCACCCTCTTCAGTGTTGTGTACATCCTCATCCTCACAGAGCATTAATTCGTCCCTGCTGGAATCCACAACCACAGGTCCCTCTGTACGTTCTGGAGGCTGGTCTTCCTGGAAGAGTTGATAATTCATTTTATGAACATCATCTTCTCCACATTTTGTGGAAGCAACCTCCTACGCCTTTCGCTGACAAGGTTCCCGGCTGCACTAAACACTCTTTCGGAGTACACACTGGAGGGGGGGCAACTCAGATAAAATAGAGCCAGTTTGTACAGGGACCTCCAAATTGCTTCTTTTTCCTGCCAGTACAGGTACGGACTGTCTGACATGCCTACTTGGATGCTGTCACCGATGTAATCCTTTAACAGACAGACGCACGCTTGTCGCTGCTGCTTGAAGGATGCAGGTGCGGCTACAGCCCACACATTTCACAAAGACAGAAAAAAAAAGAAGAATTTTTTTATTGTTTGTGGAGCGCACTTTGAGGGTTACACCACCCTTTAACAGACAGACGCACGCTTGTCGCTGCTGCTTTGAGGACAGTATCATATGCAGTGACAGTAGACTTGTCAGAAATTGTTGGCACGTCCTTCAGTCCGGACCAGATGTCCAAACCGGCCCTTGACTTATGACACAGGCGCACGCTTGGCACTACTTTGTTGATGCATGTGCGGCTACTGCGCACACAATTCACAAACACAGAAAATATTTTTTTATTTGGTTTGGACTGGAGTGTACTTTGGGGGTTACAGCACCCTTTAATGGTCAAGCCAGCCGGCCCTTTACTTATGACACAGGCGCACGCTTGGCACTACTTTGTTGATTCACGTGCGGCTACTGCGCACACAATTCACAAACACAGAAAATATTTTGTTATTTGGTTTGGACTGGAGTGTACTTTGGGGCTAACAGCACCCTTTAACAGTCAAGCCAGCCGGCCTTTTACTTATGACACAGGCGCACGCTTGGCACTACTTTGTTGATGCACGTGCGGCTACTGCGCACACAATTTACAAACACAGAAAATATTTTGTTATTTGGTTTGGAGTGTACTTTGGGGGTTACAGCACCCTTTAACGGTCAAGCCAGCCGGCCCTTTACTTATGACACAGGCGCACGCTTGGCACTACTTTGTTGATGCACGTGCGGCTACTGCGCACACAATTCACAAACACAGAAAATATTTTGTTATTTGGTTTGGAGTGTACTTTGGGGGTTACAGCACCCTTTAACGGTCAAGCCAGCCGGCCCTTTACTTATGACACAGGCGCACGCTTGGCACTACTTTGTTGATGCACGTGCGGCTACTGCGCACACAATTCACAAACACAGAAAATATTTTGTTATTTGGTTTGGACTGGAGTGTACTTTGGGGGTTACAGCACCCTTTAACGGTCAAACCAGCCGGCCCTTTACTTATGACACAGGCGCACGCTTGGCACTACTTTGTTGATGCACGTGCGGCTACTGCGCACACAATTCACAAACACAGAAAATATTTTGTTATTTGGTTTGGACTGGAGTTTGGGGGTTACAGCACCCTTTAACGGTCAAGCCAGCCGGCCCTTTACTTACGACACAGGCGCACGCTTGGCACTACTTTGTTGATGCACGTGCGGCTACTGCGCACACAATTCACAAACACAGAAAATATTTTTTTATTTGGTTTGGACTGGAGTGTACTTTGGGGGTTACAGCACCCTTTAACGGTCAAGCCAGCCGGCCCTTTACTTATGACACAGGCGCACGCTTGGCACTACTTTGTTGATGCACGTGCGGCTACTGCGCACACAATTCACAAACACAGAAAATATTTTGTTATTTGGTTTGGAGTGTACTTTGGGGGTTACAGCACCCTTTAACGGTCAAGCCAGCCGGCCCTTTACTTATGACACAGGCGCACGCTTGGTACTACTTTGTTGATGCACGTGCGGCTACTGCGCACACAATTCACAAACACAGAAAAATTTTTTTTATTTGGTTTGGACTGGAGTGTACTTTGGGGGTTACAGCACCCTTTAACGGTCAAGCCAGCCGGCCCTTTACTTATGACACAGGTGCACGCTTGGCACTACTTTGTTGATGCACGTGCGGCTACTGCGCACACAATTCACAAACACAGAAAATATTTTTTTATTTGGTTTGGACTGGAGTGTACTTTGGGGGTTACAGCACCCTTTAACGGTCAAGCCAGCCGGCCCTTTACTTATGACACAGGCGCACGCTTGGCACTACTTTGTTGATGCACGTGCGGCTACTGCGCACACAATTCACAAACACAGAAAATATTTTGTTATTTGGTTTGGAGTGTACTTTGGGGGTTACAGCACCCTTTAACGGTCAAGCCAGCCGGCCCTTTACTTATGACACAGGCGCACGCTTGGCACTACTTTGTTGATGCACGTGCGGCTACTGCGCACACAATTCACAAACACAGAAAATATTTTTTTATTTGGTTTGGACTGGATTGTAGTTTGGGGGTTACAGCACCCTTTAACGGTCAAGCCAGCCGGCCCTTTACTTATGACACAGGCGCATGCTTGGCACTACTTTGTTGATGCACGTGCGGCTACTGCGCACACAATTCACAAACACAGAAAATATTTTGTTATTTGGTTTGGAGTGTACTTTGGGGGTTACAGCACCCTTAACGGTCAAGCCAGCCGTCCCTTTACTTATGACACAGGCACACGCTTGGCACTACTTTGTTGATGCACGTGCGGCTACTGCGCACACAATTCACAAACACAGAAATATTATTTTTTTTAGCACTTAGGGGGAGCAACCCTGATGGACAGAGCACCCCCTGGACAACACTACAGCACCCCTTTAGGACTGGGACACTGTACAGGACTTTGGAGTGGACACAGCCCCTATGGACAAGTGACTGCACAACACAGTCCAGCCAGCCCCTATGGACTTTGAAGTAGTGGACACAGCCCCTATTAACAACAGCAGCACAGCACAACACAGCCAGCCCCTATGGACTTTGAAGTAGTGGACACAGCCCCTATGGACAACAGCAGCGCAGCGCAGCACAGCACAGCACAGCACAGCACAACACTACTCTGCACTACACTACACTACACTACACTACACAGCCCAGCCAGCCCTAACTCCCACCCTCCCTCTTCACTGTCCACAGCCGAGTGAGAAAATGGCGCCGACGCGGGTACCTTATATAGGAACCAAAACCCGCGAGACTCGGAAGGCGGGATGATGACGTTTTGCCTCGATTTCAGAATCCGAGTCAGCCGGGAAAAGTCGAGCCTGACTCGGATCTGCCCCGGATCGGGGGGGCTCGGGGGGGGTTCGGATTTCAGAAATCCGAACCCGCTCACCCCTAATATATATATATATATATATATATATGTATATATATATATATATGCTTAGGGCCCTATCTCTTTGTGGAGTTTCATATAGATGCTCCATTTTCCTCTCACAGCACAGATTCACTGTCTTCAAGCAAAATTGCTTTAAGCTCCAGTTGGACAGGTACTAATGTGAACTGCAAAGTATGATTGGCGATTTATAAATGTATTTATTATTAGTAATTTATATAGCATCTACATACTACAAATCATTTTACATAGAATATTATTTATATGTACATTCCCTACCACATTTATTTATTTATTTTTATTTATTAACAGTTTCTTATATAGCGCAGCATATTCCGTCGCCCTTTACAATTGTAAACATTAATAGAACAAAACTGGGTAATAACAGACAGATATATAGGTAAGAAGGCCCTGCTCGCAAGCTTACAATCTATAGGGAAATAGGCATTGATACACAAGGATAGGTGCTATATATTGCATTTTGGTCCAGCCAGAATGCACAGTTTCTTGGTTGGCTGCATGATCCAGTCACACAGGAATGTCAACCAAATGTCATGAGGATGTGAGAGAAAGATGATGTGTGAGATTGTGGACTTCATTCAGAGTCGGTCGAAGCTGCCGCACGGTCTTACGCAGCCGATGTTCGCTGATCCTCGCATGCGTACAATTCGCAATGCACGTGTGCAAACTAGCGGCTACGATCAGAAATTTCTCTCTCCTTGAACACCGCCAGGTCGGTAGTTTGAGTGACAGATTGCGGCGTTTGTGGGTGGTAACATGAGAAGGTGCTTGAAAACGGGGGTGTGGAGATCCGAACGCAGGCGTGCCTCATAATGCGAACGGCGTTTTATGGGAGTGCATAATTAACAAAGTAGTGTCATGGCACACGTGACAGGGGAGGTTTTACACTGACATGATCGTAGAACTTAAGAGAGTGTCAGGTCAACCTTTAGCTCTACGACCAGTTCCGATGACATACGATGCTCGCGATTAATCCTTATGTAGCCGGAGATGACGCACTATGCGTACGAGATGTGGGTGTATTTTTAGCGATCCGACCGCATCCACCCCTTGGTCGGCCAGCTAACGATCCGACCTTAGGGACGCAACATGCGTGTGCATCATTTGCATATCCGGACCCTTTTTCTATACGACCGTGCGGCCGATTCGACCGACTCTGAATGAGGATCTGTGTGTGGACTGTAAAAGGGGATGTAATTAGATATGGAAGCTATGAAGGTTATGTGGGAGGTTCTGGAATCTGATAAGCTTGCCTGAAGAGGTGAGTTTTCAGGGAACGCTTGAAGGATTGGAGACTAGAGGAAAGTCTTATTGTGTGAGGTAGGGCATTCCATAGAGTGGGTGCAGCCCGAAGAAAGTCCTGTAACCGTGAATGGGAGCAAGTAATGCATGGGGATAAGAGACGCAGATCTTGTGCTGAGCAGAGAGGTCGGGTTGGGAGATATTTTGAGATGAGTGAAGAGATGTATGTTGGTGTGGTTTGGTTAATAGCCTTATGTGTAAGTGAAAGTATTTTGTATTGCATACGGTAGAAAACCGGCAACCAATGGAGGGACTGACAGAGCTGGGCAGCAGACGATGAACGTTTCGCAAGGAAGATAAGCCTCGCAGCTGCATTCATAATGGATTTTAATGGCGATAGCCTGTTTTTGGGAAGACCAGTAAGGAGGCTATTGCAATAGTCAATGCGGGAAATAATAAGTGCATGGACTACAGTTTTTGCAGTGTCTTGTGTGAGATATGGTCGAATTTTGAATATGTTTTTTAGATGTATGTAACATGATTTTGAGACAGATTGAATGTGGGGAATAAAGGACAGTTCAGAGTCATTTACACACAATGATCAATTTAGTTAGAAGTCAATTAACCTATCAGTACTGTATGTCTTCAGAGTGTGGGGGGCAACCTACATAAGCACCGAGATGACATACAAATTCCCTCAGATAGGGCCTTGGTTGGAATTGAACCCATGACTCCAGTGCTTTGAGACAGCAATGCTTAATACTGTGTCGTTGTGCTACTTACTAATCCTGTTCTAGTAGACTGAATTCCTAGTAAGAGTGAAACCCATCAATTTAATTTGACCCTCATCCAGTTCTTCTCTCTCCTCAGTGCCGCCAGACCAGAGGTGGATTAAGAACCCATGGTGCCCGAAGCAAGATAAACTGGCAGCACAAACTGCACATAAAAACTTAATGGGACAGATGAGAGTTATGGGTTGAACTTGAAAGTAGAAAAAAAGTAAAGAATTCTAACAAAACATAAGGGACCACTAATATAAAACATCTTTGTATAGATCAGATTGCTGTACAGATTGTTGGTCAATTTAAACAAATAAGTCACACTATCCAGTCACAGATACACTAAAATGGATATTAAGAATTAATTAGGAAAGATAAGCCATCATGGTCTGCCTTGCTTACTTAATCAAAACTGCTACTAACTGGCAGGGTACCACTCTAACTCATATTTATAAAGGTCCTGACAGGAAGAATATAGATTCCAGATAAATGTTTGTTAGCCATTTTTGTAGAGCACATATGTCCTTGATGTAAAATATATCTATAATTGGTAAGATAACCTTGCTTATCAGGAAAGATCTTGATAACACATGCTTCCTTCACTATGATTGGAGGTTGTATGTTAGGTGTCACCAAAAGGGGGCAGAACCCAGTATGTAGATACAAAGAAATGTTGCAATCAGTTTCTAAATACTCTAAGCAGAGCGAATGGACAGTGTATCACAGAGGTGAGCCTACGTAATAATAGCATCCTCCCTCTTTAGGAGGGGCCACTGAACCCATAATGTGGGGTCTGCAAGGGTATAATTTCAGGCAAGCTTTCAATAACATGCGGCATGAAGATCTTTTGCTTTCACTCAATCTTTTTACAGGTCCATAATCTTTGCAATGGACAAAATTTCGTAGACTGCCTCAATTGTTTGGGAAATCCAGTCTTATCTGCACTTCGAGCTCTTGTAAGTCTAGACGTAATACAGGAGGTGGTGGTTAAGGAACTTTAGGTTTGCAAAAATATAGTCAGATGGGTCTCAGGAACAAGACATGGAAATATAGTGACATTTTGATGGTGGAAAGTTTTTTGAAGGACACGGTAGTTGGGCTCATCACATGGGAAACTAATAACAGACGCATGGAATGTATCACTCATTTTTTAAATTACAACTTCAGAACCAAGTCCTTTGTTAAAAACTACACGCAATCCCCAACATTGTATGTGGGAGCAGGTCATCAGCGACAGTCACCATATTATTTGGCACGCTCCTGTGAGTGGAATGCCAATTCCTGTGTGGTAGTGTTGACAGATCAGAGGTAAATGGAGGTAATTATGCCTGGGAAGGGCTTACAGTATACTCCATACACAGTAACGATGGGAGAGGTGCCAGTGGAGTGGAGTAACTGGCTATTGTAGGTAATTTCCACTAAGGGGACAAGTGATGCTCAGTCTGTCTGGGCATCTGAAACAGAGGAAAGCATCTAAAGTAACTGGTTTGATTCTCTCCATCAGGTCATTTATTTGGGGGTTGGGTGGGGCGGACAACCTGAATACAACTGGAAATCCATGAGAAATGGAAATCCATGAGAAATTCAGTTAATGTGCTAATGCCCCATTACCACCCAGTTACACATGTGTTGAAGCTGAGATGCCTACTGCCCAGATTTACCCAAAGAAGCGTGCACTTGACTAGAAGTCATAAGATCTATCCACAAGACGGACTGGCTTGCAACTCCGCATCAGCCTTTTAATGAATAGAATAAAAGTAATTCCAATGTATAATTGGGTAGTGCTAATAGTATTAATAAATAGGGACTTTTCCAGGACAGAGATATCATTGGACAAATCTTTATACCTTGTCACAGTCCCTGGATGTTAGGTAACGATGTACATTGCTGTAGTTATGGAAACTTTAAAATGCTTACACAAAATGAAACATACTGAAGCAGACACAAAGAGGAAGTGGTACATTTGGGAGGCACTACATCAGCTTATATATTATGTGTATCCTGAATATATTCTGTGGGCGTTTGCTATTGTCTGAGCTCATGCCTGCATCACTTGTTCAGCATTTCATAAAGGAAGCAGAAGTTGCCTCACAATTTTGCACTTTAGAGGCCATTTACATAGTCGTGGGCCCATAGTGAGTCTGTATGCACTACGGAGGTGGCTGATACAGCTGGAGTCAGTGGGGGTCACCTCCTTTGGAGCTGTATAGTGAATTGCAACCTTCACTGTGCAAGATGGCTTTGGGTTCCACTTACCAACACAAACTCGCTGAAAAGCTCTTGATACTCAATGATAGAGGCAAAGGAGTATTGATTCGCATCTATAACATCAAAAAGGTATGATCCATTTTTCTCTAGCACTTCCATCAGATCTTTACTTACCGCTCACATTGCACCTTATGTGCAGATAATAATAAGTATAATAATAATTCCAGTAGCTAAAGTGATAACATTGTTGTATGACATATTCAGTAAGTAAGTCAGGCATGTACAAATATGGAAGTGGCTACGCCCTTTTATAATCAACATAGTGCTCAGGCTGGAAACAGAAATGAGAAATTAGAACTGTATAAGCCAAAAAATGTAAGTTCTTATTTTTTAAAACTGTAGTACTATGATATGATTTGGTAATTCTTCCCAGAAATAGTAAAATACCTGATTATTTTTAGCTGTTTCCTAATGATTATTCAGAGAATAATCAGGTTTGTAGTGAAATAAGACACTCATGTTTTAGTTAGATTAGAAAAGACAGACAGACAATTTAATATATTGATTATACCAAGACAAGCAATAGTAGGGAGGTGGTCCTAGACAGCAGTTTACTGCTATTTTATCCACAATACTATGTGATCTAAATGTGTTTATAACCAGAGGTTCTCATTTACCATAGACACTGCAAAATAACATGGTTAAAGTTTTGCACCAGTGTCTCAAGTCCAGTGAACTTCAAGTAGGCTTACAACAAGGTAAAAGTTTGTACAGGCATCGGGTGGCAACCTCATTTATAAAAGGAGAGTCCCCTCTTTCATTGGCCATGTACAAGTTGTTGTCTGGTAAATCATATATGATCACTCGAGGATAGAGCCCTACACTACAGAAAGATTTAAGCAGTGGGGGATGGGGGCACTGCTCTTTAATAAACAGAGAGGTAACTTTTTTTTAAAGAGGAAAGTTGTGATCAGGGGTGTATTGTTGGGCAATAGTCAAATTCAGGTAGGGGCCTGGTGCAGCCGTTCTCACCTCCTGTGTACTACACTCTGGCACATGCTGAAAAAAGGCAGCTGCTTTGCACTTTTGTATGAGCAGAACTTGCCACATGGGTATGCATGTGTGTATGCAGCTTTAGAAATTAAAAATGTAAATATAGTTGAAGAGGCGAGTGAATGAAGGTGCAATGTTACAATTTCCTGAAAAATTACTTTTGATAATGGATGACCTAGGGATCATAGTAACAATGTTATTTTAAATGGTGGTAGTCTATTTACTGATATATTTTGTGGATAAAAGTGCTGTGTCCAATGTCAAATTTATCTTTAACTGTAAATATTTCAGTTTCTTCTAAATGTGACATAACAGCTTCATTCACTCGCCTCTTCAGTTATTTAGTTTAATATATATAGAATAGTCACTCATGTTTATATGTGTCTACTGCTTTATCTATACATGAATCTGCCAGTGATTATCTGATCATATGTATGTCAAGTAGGGGTGTATCTATAATGGTCCAGGGGGGCCCCGCACCGCACACATTGCACCCATATTATCTAAAACTTACCTCTCCGAGGTCCCGCGTCGGGTGTCTCAGCGGTGCTGAAAATTACGGAAAATGACCACCACGGCCATTTTTCTAGCATTTTGCGCATACGCAGTGAGGAAACTGCTGGGAAAATGGCGGCCGCTCCATTCCACCGGCGATCTACGCATGCACAGTAGACTCTGGGCACACTCTAGTTCCCAGAGTCTACTGATGCTACGGTGGCCTGCCTGCCGCATCAGTCGTCTACCGGCCACCAAGGAGAGAGGAGGGGGCACTGAATGGGGAATGCACACAGGCCCCCTCCTCTTCCTGATGTCAAGCATACTTTCCTACTTTTGATAAAGCATTTCAGGGAGACTGTGAAAACAACACCTATCAGCACGGCGGTAAAGTGGGCGTATACTGCTACATCTGAGAGGCGTGTCATAAAATTGCCTTACTTCCAAATGTAGATGAGCCCCAAAGCAGTTAATAAGATCTACTTGTTGATGAAAAAAACACACTGATACTTTTCAGAAAATGCATGTAGCCATAGGGATCATTGTGCCTTATACCCAATGCAGGGAAATTATACTAATGATCCCATTTGAATGTATATATCTCTATTTTTTCTTTTATATAACATCTACATAATGGGGGTAAGGTGCAATCAGGGAGATTGCTAGACTCTTCAGGGAGTCAGGGAGATTGCTACTATTTCAGGGCGTCTTACTGACAATCAGGGAGGGATGCTGCTATTTTCTATGTGGCTAAAGGACCTCTGTGACGTATCCACCACGTGACCGCTGCAGGAGGCTGGACCGCTCCTGCTTTACCATCCACTAGGGCAGTGATTTTCAACCTTTTTTAACTCGAGGCACACTACACAAGATTTTAAAATTGCCAAGGCACACTATCCAGCGATGCGGTGTGCGCGGACTATGAAAAAACACACTACATTAGTTCCCACAGGAACAAAACACACTACATTGGCCCCCACAAGAATAAAAAACACACTACATTGGCCCCCACAAGAATAAAACAATCCCATTGGCTGGCCTAACAGAAAAAAAAAACCACATTGCTACCCACAAAAAAAACAACCATACCACATTGCGCCCCACAGAATTGCTCCCTACAGAAAAAGAAACCTATGGCTGGCCCCACAGAAACAAAAAACAAAACAAAACACATTGTTCCCCACTAAATAGGCAAATATATGGCTGGATAACATATGGCTGGTTCTCACTAAAAAAAATTACATGACTGGTTCCCACGAAAAAATAAACTATGGCTGGTACCCACGAAGAAGAAAAAAATGTCTGGTCCCCACAAAACCAACATTTCTTCCCCCCTTGTCACTCACACTGCAGCAGGATCGCGTGCGGGCAGGCTTCCAGGCAGGCTGCAGAGAGTGCCTGGACAGAGCGCGGGCTGGCTGATTGGCGCAGGGCGTCGGCTGGCAGAGCGGGCTGGAGGGCAGTGGACAACGCGGCGTGCGTGACCTGTGATGTCACGCCGCCGCATCTTTGCAGGTCACTACCCGGTCGCGCCTGAGTCTCCCAGAGGAGCTCAGCGGCCCGGGATGCTGAAGTACAGTAAAATGTGCCCGGTGGCTCTGACAGCCCCGCGGCACACTTCACAACTGGCCACGGCACACTAGTGTGCCGTGGCACACCGGTTGAAAACCGCTGCACTAGGGCATAGAGGGGGAATAAATATTTGTGGCGAGCGCAGCGAGCCACTGTGCCCGAAGCGCGGCGAGCGCAGCGAGCCCGCGAGGGGACACTTTTGGTCCCCCGTTAGCATCCCTGCCCCTCACCCTTTCAGGCCGGCTCACGTGGGTGTGACGTCACAGGTCCATTAGCACTGTATAGTCTAGACCTAACCAATCAGGGAGTGTTGGCATGTATGATGTCAAGAGGTGTCAGCTGTAAGAACAATCAGTTGGATCATTCTTCATTACAGCTGAGGTTAGCTACTGTATACCATACAGTATGTGCAGGGTTGTACTTGGAAATCTATCCTATTACATTCTTGGCTATACTAAGCTCCTGTCTCCAGTTATCAGCTCCTTGTCAGCATTTGATGGGTGTCTCCTCATGTAGAAACTCTCACTTCCTGTCAGTTAAATTCTATGTTTAGGAGGAAGTTAAAAGCCCTCTTTTGTTAAAATGTTTGTATATATGTTTATCACAGTGACAACACAGTCATGGTTTATCATGAAACAGTTTTGCACGTTAATGTATTCAGCAGCTTTTATTAACTGGATTTGTTTTCTACAAAGTGCTTTAAAATGCATATTTGCAGCAAGACCCAAGTTTCCCTGTCTATTAGTCTTTTCTTGTCAGTCTCTGCCAGACTGTGTACTGACGTTGTATTGACTTTAGGATAGAATTATATTTTGTACTTTACCTTCAAGGCATTCTTGCCGACATTCTGGCTGCCTCCTCCGGGCCGGCATAGCGGGGGGGCCTGGCGGGGGGCATGATGCGGAATTGGGGTCGGACGGGGGCGGGATCGCTCAATCACGTCATTGTGGCCCTGTCCTCGCTGCACAATGCCGCAATTACCGGGGGTATGTGACTGGCCAGGAGACTTTCCCGCTTTTCTGGGCGGCCCGGAGCAGCACCCGAGTTTTGTGAGTCTCCTGGCCGTTCTGGGAGAGTAGGCAAGTATGCCTCAAAGCCCTTATTAAAGTTGCATGTTTGTCACAAAGAATTATGCCGATATCACTTACTAGCTGTTGCCTGCGGCTTCGTCCACGATAAAATCGCTTCTGCCAACATTTTTTTATTTGAAGTGTTATAGTTGTATTATACCCCCTGTCGTGGGAGTGGCCAACGTGACCCAGCAGCGCTATACAGACTGTGTGCCCTGTGCACAGACTACTATGTGGCCTATCCTATTCAAGTGAACGCTGGCCCAAGCACCTCTCCCCCCACCCATTACCGGCCACATGCATGATGCCACACCTATCTCTTGCATTGGTGATATCAGTAAGGTTTGGTTTTTTTTGTTATTGTTCAGCTTTAATTTGATGAATCGAGATGAAACAAAGTGCAGGTTATTTCTAGGAGTTTCATTACACAATGATGCAGTTTTCATGAAAATCAGTTCAGTAGTTTCTGCACCAACTTGGAACAAACAGACAGATATAACGTCCATATTATATTTTGGTATAGACTAGCGACCCGCCTCGGCTTCTCATGGGAGCAATTTAATCTTGCCACAGCCCCCTGCATCTTATAACAAACTACTCCATGTCACCACAGTTCCCTGCATCTCACCACAGCCCCCTGCATCTCACCACAGGCCCCTGCATATCACCACAGGCCCCTGCATCTCACCACAGCCCCCTGCATCTCACCACAGGCCCCTGCATCTCACCACAGGCCCCTGCATCTCACCACAGGCCCCTGTATCACACCACAGTCCCCTGCATCTCACCACAGCCCCCTGCATCTCACCACAGGCCTCTGCATCTCACCACAGGCCTCTGCATCTCACCACAGGCCCCTGCATCTCACCACAGGCCCCTGCATCTCACCACAGGCCCCTGCATCTCACCACAGTCCCCTGCATCACACCACAGTCCCCTGCATCACACCACAGTTCCCTGCATCTCACCACAATTCCCTACATCTCACCATAGCCCCCTGCATCTCACCACAGCTTCTTGCTTCTACCCCCTGCATCTCACAACATGCCTCTTGCTTCTCACTACTGCCCCCTGCTTTTCGCCACAGCCTCCTATATGTCACCACATGCCCTTGCCTTTCACCACAGCCCCCTGCATCTCAACACAGGCCTCTGCATCTCACCACAACCCCCTGCTTCTCACTTCTGATCCCTGCATCTTACCAGTGTCACCGCAATCCCCACTGCTGCTGTCCTGCAACTGGCTGTGGCCCGGCCACTGGGATGTGCTGGGAAGGGCAAGAGAATCATAGATGAGAGATTTGTGTTGCAGCTACCATAAGCAATATCAGCAGCATGTCCCCGGGGCTGGGGCACCTGTAAATATTTCTGCAGTCTCCATGCGCAACCCTTCCCAGCTGCTGGACATGACGATGAGCAATGTCCTCTTTGCACAATGTACCTTGTATTTCCTGGTCTTTCTGTTGAGCTTCCTCGCCGCGGTGCCTCTGTCCGAGAACATCGCTGACTTCCATGGGAGGTACCTCCTGTTCACCATGGGCATGTGGCTGAGCGGGAACATCATGCTGGAAGATGGAGCATTTCACGGTGGAGGAGTGGTGGCCAGAGTCTGCCTGCAGGTTCAGCGTAGGGATGGTCATCGGAATGTGATGGTTACTAGCCATAATTTTTTTGTTCTGATGGTTTATACCGTTTGATGGGTGTCACCTCATTTGATGGTGGCAGTCCAATGTTTGCCACCATCAAATGGAAATCATTTGATGGTGTTCTGATGGTTGTTTGTTTCTTTCAAATTCCTGATAACAATGACTCCCCTGGCCTCTTCCTGTCTACTGTGTCTGCATCAGGGCATCTTCATGGGTTCATTGTAGGTTGACTCTCACTCTCTGTCTGCCTCAGACATAACACTGCTCAGTCCCTAACTCCCTCCCCCCTCTAGGCAGCTGTTAAGCAACAAGGTGCATTGCTAGCTCTGATTGGCTCAGTTTCAGATGTTCTCTTGCTGTTTCAGCACAATGGACATCTCCTCTACAGACAGCAGCTTGTTGCTATATTTTTTCTGTGACTTGCTTCACTAATATTGTGACTGCTTGGCTCCCTTTTGAATGATTCATACACCTAAACCTTCCTTGACCAATGCTGTATAGAATAGTGAAAACCCCATCAAGATCCGACCAGTGGTTCAAGAGATTAGTACGAACGAACAGGCAGACCCCCTGAGAGAGAGAGAAAGTGTGTGAGAGAGAGAGAGAGAATGCTGGGACTTGTAGTTTCACAACAGCTGGAGAGCCACAGGTTGGACTGTCCTGTCTCAACCGATCCCCTAACCATCAACGCTTAAGAACACTGATAGATATATCAGGCATTCCATTAAATGGACGATATATGTATAGTACATCGGTGGGTGTGTAGACGAATCGGCCCTGCAGCAAAGCCCTGGTGTGTACTGGCGACCCGCTAATTGCCCATATATATGCTGCAGGGACCCACCAATGAGTGACAGCTCAACTGGGCGGTCAAATTTAAATGCCCCCCCCTGTTATTATTATTATTATTATTATTATTATTATTATTATTATTATTATTATTATTATTATCATCATTAATTTATATGGCACTACAAGTGTTCTGCAGTGCCTTACAAAGTACATAAACAAATGTGAATAAGAAACCAGTGACTTACAGTACAATACAATGCAGGACAAGGACATGGTTTATATACATTACTGAATAAGAGATCATAACACTCAAATAAGCAACAGGGCATAAGCAACCAGGTGTTAGGTGCCCTAGTGGGGAGTAAGGAGTAGATGAAAGTATAAGTAAAGAGAAGCATAAGAGGGTAGAGGATCCTGCTCATAAGAGCTTACAATACATTACGTCGGGCAGATGTTTGGCAAGTGTGCATACACTTACCAATCATCAGCTAGGTCGGCGCAAGCCAGTGACCTAGTGTGTACCCAGCTTTACCTTTAAATTAGTCTCTGAAATATAATTTCTGTGAATATTTTAGAATTTCATAAGCCCCTTTTCATATCATTGAGTATATTATTTATGCAGACAGATATGTTCTTCAAGACATGAACATATGCTTTCTTGTTTGATTGCAACCTATATCAACAAGTGGGGCCCTCATACCTGGAGTATAAATAAAGTATTAATTAATTATTATTAATTTAATTATGTAGATAACATTAAATTGCTGTAGTTCATTGTAAATCTTATTTCCCTACTCTACTCCTGAATGTCTGGGAGAAACACAATTTCTAGGGAGTTCTCCCAGACTCTCAGAAAAGAAGACCTGCCTATTAGATTCTGCCCGGTCCACAGCTAGATGATGGAGTTCGATTCCCACTACGGGCCTAACTGTGTGGAGTTTGTATATTCTCCCTGTACTTGTGTGGGTTTTCTCTAGGTGCTCCAGTTTCCTCTCACTCTCCAAAAATATTCTAGTAGGTTAATTGACTCCTGTCAAAAAGTGAACACTAGTGTGTATGTGTGTGTACATGTGGTAGGGAATATAGATTGTAAGCTCCACTGGGGCAGGGACTGATGTGAATGACCAAATATTCTCTGTAAAGTGCTGCAGAATTTGTGTGCGCTATATAAATGGCTGGTAATAAATAATAAATAAATAAGTCATGGCCCATCCCTCTGCTGTGCCATGGCACGAGTCAAGGTGCTAAGTGGGGTTTGGATCTACAATGACAAGTATAACTTTGCCATGCACACCAGACACCCCACAAATCCGGGAGGGGACACAGAAAATTAGGAAAGTATGATGTACATTCTGCACCTAAATGTAATTTTAATAAGCAAGCACAATTTAGTTTCTTGTTGTTGTATAAATAGATGTACATAGATAGCTGACATCACAAGGTTCACAGGATTGTCCTGTGTTATGTCAGTCACTGGTAGGGCCTTTACCAACAATGCGAAAGGATGAAACCTACAGTACTGTATTGTAGGTGAACAAACCAAACCTCCAATAACAATAACTTGTAGTTTAAAATTTGTAATTTGTAGTTTAAAACAGAAAATGCAAATATGAATAATAGTAGAGGCTAAATATGAAAGGTCTATGTGCTGCGGTTGGAGACACTCGGGCTCCTGCTACTTTTGATTGGTCTGTAAAGCTGCCTATAAATCTCAAACTGAGGTGTTGTGCCAAAGAGAAAGTATACATAATGTTCAGATCATGATTGAAGGTACAAAACTAAATGGTCATGAAATTACCTCTGTAGCCACCTCCCCCTCCAAGACACTATTGACTCCCTCCGTATCCCCTGAATCACACACAAAGGACTTACCTCCCCACTATGATACAGTAGGTGCTCTTTACAGCCAGTGCATGTGTTTCTCCAGAGGGATCCTGCTGCACTTGAAGGCATCCCCCTGTGCACACCCGAGATCAGTTCCTTGAGCTCAGTGGCTCCTGCAGAAAAAGGGAAGGGAGTGGAACCCTTCCCTGGCAGCCAGATCTCACACCTTTGGGGCACCACACCCCTAATGGAACAGTGGGGCAGACCCTCATCTGCTTACACCACTGTGTCCTCCATCTCCTCAGTGTGTAAATAGCTGTGTGCTGCCTCTCCAGTACTACTGGCAACACACGGCTCAGGACTTCAAGGATGCTGGCATTACTCAAACCACATGGTGCCCCTCTACAATATGAAGGATGTGCTGGTGATACCATGATTAGAAGCCTAATGTCTTATTATTTTCATTGAAGGTAGTTCTCACATAGATTAATAGTAAATTTTATACTGCGCTCAACTCTTTGTAACCTATTAGTATTAGGGGTGAGCGGGTTCGGATTTCTGAAATCCGAACCCCCCCGAGCCCCCCCGATCCGAGTCCGATCCGAGTCAGGCTCGACTTTTCCCGCCTGACTCGGATTCTGAAATCGAGGCAAAACGTCATCTTCCCGCCTTCCGAGTCTCGCGGGTTTTGGATCCTATATAAGGTACCCACGTCGGCGCCATTTTCTCACTCGGCTGTGGACAGTGAAGAGGGAGGGTGGGAGTTAGGGCTGTGTAGTGTAGTGTAGTGTAGTGCTGCTGTTGTCCACTACTTCAAAGTCCATAGGGGCTGGCTGTGTTGTGCTGTGCTGCTGTTGTTAATAGGGGCTGTGTCCACTACTTCAAAGTCCATAGGGGCTGGCTGGACTGTGTTGTGCAGTCAGTTCTCCATAGGGGCTGTGTCCACTCCAAAGTCCTGTGCAGTGTCCCAGTCCTAAAGAGGTGCTGTAGTGTTGTCCAGGGGGTGCTCTGTCCATCAGGGGTGCTCCCCCCAAGTGCTAAAAATATAATATATTTTCTGTGTTTGTGAATTGTGTGCGCAGTAGCCGCACGTGCATCAACAAAGTAGTGCCAAGCGTGCGCCTGTGTCATAAGTAAAGGGCCGGCTGGCTTGACCGTTAAAGGGTGCTGTAACCCCCGAAAGTACACTCCTGTCCAAACCAAAAAAAAATTATTTTCTGTGTTTGTGAATTGTGTGCGCAGTAGCCGCACGTGCATCAACAAAGTAGTGCCAAGCGTGCGCCTGTGTTATAAGTAAAGGGCCGGCTGGCTTGACCGTTAAGGGTGCTGTAACCCCCGAAAGTACACTCCAGTCCAAACCAAAAAAAAAATTATTTTCTGTGTTTGTGAATTGTGTGCGCAGTAGCCGCACGTGCATCAACAAAGTAGTGCCAAGCGTGCGCCTGTGTCATAAGTAAAGGGCCGGCTGGCTTGACCGTTAAGGGTGCTGTAACCCCCGAAAGTACACTCCAGTCCAAACCAAAAAAAAAATTATTTTCTGTGTTTGTGAATTGTGTGCGCAGTAGCCGCACGTGCATCAACACAGTAGTGCCAAGCGTGCGCCTGTGTCATAAGTAAAGGGCCGGCTGGCTTGACCGTTAAGGGTGCTGTAACCCCCGAAAGTACACTCCAGTCCAAACCAAAAAAAAAATTATTTTCTGTGTTTGTGAATTGTGTGCGCAGTAGCTGCACGTGCATCAACAAAGTAGTGCCAAGCGTGCGCCTGTGTCATAAGTAAAGGGCCGGCTGGCTTGACCGTTAAAGGGTGCTGTAACCCCCAAAGTACACTCCAGTCCAAACCAAAAAAAAAATTATTTTCTGTGTTTGTGAATTGTGTGCGCAGTAGCCGCACGTGCATCAACAAAGTAGTGCCAAGCGTGCGCCTGTGTCATAAGTAAAGGGCCGGCTGGCTTGACCGTTAAAGGGTGCTGTAACCCCCGAAAGTACACTCCAGTCCAAACCAAAAAAAAATTATTTTCTGTGTTTGTGAATTGTGTGCGCAGTAGCCGCACGTGCATCAACAAAGTAGTGCCAAGCGTGCGCCTGTGTCATAAGTAAAGGGCCGGCTGGCTTGACCGTTAAAGGGTGCTGTAACCCCCGAAAGTACACTCCAGTCCAAACCAAAAAAAAATTATTTTCTGTGTTTGTGAATTGTGTGCGCAGTAGCCGCACGTGCATCAACAAAGTAGTGCCAAGCGTGCGCCTGTGTCATAAGTAAAGGGCCGGCTGGCTTGACCGTTAAAGGGTGCTGTAACCCACAAAGTACACTCCAGTCCAAACCCCCAAAAAAATTATTTTCTGTGTTTAGCCGCACGTATATATCAAATCGATATAACATAAATGGAGGACCAAACTTTCTCCGATAAAAATAAAATAGAGAAAGATCAAGAACCACTTCCTCCTAGTGCTGAAGCTGCTGCCACTAGTCATGACATAGACGATAACATGCCATCAACGTCGTCTGCCAAGGCCGATGCCCAATGTCATAGTAGAGGGCACATACAATCCCAAATGGCAAAGTTCAGGAAAATGACCTTGAAAAAGACATTTAAATCAGCTGAAGAGAAACGTAAACTTGCCAATATGCCATTTACGACACGGAGTGGCAAGGAACGGCTAAGGTCGATCCCTAGTATGTTCATGACTAGTGGTTCAGCTTCACATGACGATGGAAGCCCTCCTCCCACTAAAAAAATCAAAAGAGTTAAGCTGGCAAAAGCACAGCGAAGAACTGTGCTTTCTAAGAAGATATCACAAATCCCCAAGGAGAGTCCAAGTGTGGTGGTGGTTGCGATGCCTGACCTTCCCAGCACTGGACGGGAAGAGGTGGCTCTTTCCACCATTTGCACGCCCCCTGCAAGTGCTGAAAGGAGCACCCACAGTCCACTTGCTGATATGCAAATTGAAGATGTCACTGTTGAAGTACAACAGGATGAGGATACTGGTGTAGCTGGCGCTGAGGAGGAAGTTGGCGAGGAGGATTCTGATGGTGATGTGGTTTGTTTAAATCAGGCTCCGGGGGAGACAGTTGTTGTCCGTGGGATGAAAAAGCCCATCACGGTCATGCCTGGGCAGAAGACCAAACATTCCACCTCTTTGGTCTGGCAATATTTCTATCCAAATCCGGACAACAACTGTCTTGCCATATGTACCATATGTAAAGGTGAAATAAGTAGGGGTAGGGACGTCAACCACCTAGGAACATCCTCCCTTATACGGCACCTGCAGCGCGTTCATAAAAAGTTACTGTCAAGTTCAGAAACTTTGGCTAAGACCGTAAGCAGTCCAGGGACACCTAAATCCCGTTGTCCTGTTGTATCCAAGCGCCTGCAAACCACACCGTCAACTCCCTCCTCGTCAATTTCCTCCTTCGTTAGGATCGGAAGTAGTCCTGCAGGCCATGTCACTGGCATGACTGACTCTCCTATCCGGGATTCCTCCGGAGGATCCTGCATTGCTATGCCTACTGCTGCCGCTGCTGCTGTTGCTGCTGCTGGGAGTCGTTCATCATCCCAGAGAGGAAGTAGGAACACCACTACTTTTACTAAACAATTGACCCTCCAACAGTCCTTAGCGAGGAGGATGAAGTACGACAGCAGTCATCCTGAAGCAAAACGTATAACTGAGGCCTTGACTGCTATGTTGGTGTTAGACGTGCGTCCGGTATCCGCCATTAGTGCAGTGGGATTTAGACAATTGATGGAGGTAGTGTGTCCCCGGTTCCAAATCCCGTCTAGATTCCACTTCACTAGGCAGGCGATACCGAGACTGTACAGAAACGTCAGAAAAAGTGTCCTCAGTGTCCTGAAAAATGCCGTTGTACACAATGTCCACTTAACCACGGACATGTGGACAAGTGGAACAGGGCAGACTAAGGACTATATGACTGTGACAGCCCACTGGGTAGATGTATCACCTTACGCAGCAACAGCAGCAGCGTCACCAGTAGCAGCATCTCAGAAATGCCAGCTCGTTACAAGGCAGGCTACGCTGTGTATCACCGGTTTCAGTAAGAGGCACACCGCCGACAACCTCTTAGAGAAACTGAGGGAAATCATCGCCCAGTGGCTTACCCCACTTAGACTCTCCTGGGGATTTGTGATATCTGACAACGCCACCAATATTGTGCGGGCATTACATCTGGGCAAATTCCAGCACGTCCCATGTTTTGCTCACACAATAAACTTGGTGGTGCAGAATTTTCTGAAAAGCGACAGGGGCGTGCAGGAGACGCTTTGGGTGGCCCGAAAAATTTCTGGCCACTTTCGCCATTCAGCGACTGCGTGCCGAAGACTGGAGCGCCAGCAAACACTCTTGAACCTGCCCCGCCATCACCTGAAGCAAGAGGTTGTGACGCGGTGGAACTCAACCCTCTATATGCTTCAGAGGATGGAGGAGCAGCAAAAGGCCATACAAGCCTATACATCCACCTATGACATAGGCAAAGGAGGGGGTATGCACCTGACTCAAGCGCAGTGGAGAATGATTTCCGTGTTGTGCAAGGTTCTCCAGCCCTTCGAACTTGCCACACGTGAAGTCAGTTCAGACACTGCCAGCTTGAGTCAGGTCATTCCCCTCATCAGGCTTTTGCAGAAGCAGCTGGAGAAAGTGAAGGAGGAGCTAAGACGGAGCGATTCCGCTCGGCATGTGGGACTTGTGGATGAAGCCCTTCATTCGCTTTGCCAGGATTCCAGGGTGGTCAATCTGTTGAAATCAGACCACTACGTTTTGGCCACCGTGCTCGATCCTAGGTTTAAAGCCTATGTGGTGTCTCTCTTTCCGGCCGACACAAGCCTGCAGAGGTGCAAAGACCTGCTGGTGAACACACTGTCAGCTGAAGCGGAACGTGACACGTCAACGGCTCCTTCTTCATTTTCTCCTGCAACTGGGGCTGCCAGGAAAAAACTTAGGTATCCTAAGCAACCCGCTGGCGGTGATGCAGGGCAGGCAGGACCAAGTTTGGACATCTGGTCCGGACTGAAGGACCTGGCAACAATTTCTGACATGTCTACTGTCACTGCATATGATACTGTCACCATTGACAGAATGGTGGAGGATTACATCGGTGACAGCATCCAAGTAGGCATGGCAGACAGTCCATACCTGTACTGGCAGGAAAAAGAGGCAATTTGGAGGCCCCTGTACAAACTGGCTCTATTTTACCTGAGTTGCCCCCCCTCCAGTGTGTACTCCGAAAGAGTGTTTAGTGCAGCCGGGAACCTTGTCAGCGAAAGGCGTAGGAGGTTGCTTCCACAGAATGTGGAGAAGATGATGTTCATCAAAATGAATTATCAGCTCTTCCAGGGAGACCAGCCTCCAGAAGGTACAGAGGGACCTGTGGTGGTGGATTCAAGTGGGGACGAGTTAATACTTTGTGAGGATGAGGATGTACACACTGAAGAGGGTGAGGAATCGGTGGATGAGGAGGATGAGGATGACATCTTGCCTCCATAGAGCCAGTTTGTGCAGGGACACATTAATTGCCAGCTTGTTTTGTGGGGGCCCAAACGAACCAATCATTTCAGCCACAGTTGTGTGGCAGACCCTGGCGCTGAAATGATTGGTTTGTTAAAGTGTGCATGTCCTGTTTATACAACATAAGGGTGGGTGGGAGGGCCCAAGGACAATTCCATCTTGCACCTCTTTTTTTTCTTTGCATTATGTACAGTTTGGGGCCTAGTTTTTCAAACTGCCATCCTGTCTGCCACTGCAGTTTCACGCCTAGATGGGTCACGTGTTTGTGCCGCCCACTCGTGTCGCTTAGCATAGTCATCCAGCTACCTCGGTGCAACGTTTTGGACATAAAAACACTATTGTGAGGTGTGAGGTGTTCAGAATAGACTGGAAATGAGTGGAAATTAAGGTTATTGAGGTTAATAATAGCATAGGAGCAGAAAAACCTACAAATTCTGTGATTTTAGCTGTTTTTATGCTTTTTTTAAAAAAAATACAGATCCAAAACACAAAACCCAGAACCCAAAACACGGAAGGGTGGTTTTGGCAAAACCAATCCAGATCCAAAACACGAAGAAAGATCCAGATCCAAAACCAAAACACAAAACACGAAAAGTGGCCGGTGCACACCCCTAATTAGTATAGTGTATGGCAAACTAGAATAATCTAGTATACACCGTTAGGGTGGTCTAACTGAGGAATAATGGCTATATCACTGGTCACTAATTGAGGAATAAGGATAATATCAATGTGGTAATACTAATGAGCAACTAATCTGTAGACAAAACAGAATCTTAACTCTTTAGGTGATGGTTGCAACGATAAAAAACAGGCAAACATAGGTAAATGCAAATGAAGCCTGAGAACATATATAACCAAAACAATCCAATGAATGTTCAATCTTATAAAGTTGTCTCTTAATGCATTGGGAGATATTTCCGATATGAATGGTGATGTTGAAAGAAAGTCTAAACAGACTGCGGCGTCCCGCTAGTCTGATATAAGAGAGTTAAGTAATAAGTCCAGTATGTACTCACTGATGCCCGGGATGATCTTCTCAGGAGAGTGAGTCGGGAAACTGGGGTAGTATGAGAGGGCTGGACCTTATCCCCTCTGTACGGGATCACCGGAGATGCGCCTGTTCCTAGGTGCGCTCTGGTACCCATGCTGCAGGGGGGACTGGTGGATGCCTGGGGAGGGAATGTGACTGGTGCATCAAATTGGTTAGCGTAGGTCTGTTAGGAAGTCCCAATGTATTTCTTGTGTATTAATGCCAGTGCATATAAACTGCTCCAACGCGTTTCAGCCATACAGGTCTTTTTCTAGGAGTTTGGGTAACTTATGGTTTGCTTGTCTGGGAATATAAGGGAGATCTCCTCATCACAGATTGGTGATATGTAGATTAGGTGGGCTCTGATAGATTATCTGGTCATAGGTATTCATTGGTGGTTGTATGCAGCTGTATTATTGGATTCCAAAACAGGATGAGCAAACATAAAAATCTAACAACCTACTAGTGTCACAAAATGGTTAGAAAAGTGTCTGACGGAACAAGTGAGAGAATGTTGGATATGTAACTCAGACTGTAGGTATATGATAAAAATGGAGAAATAAACAATTATTAAATAGTGAATGTGAATGAAACCCTAATAAAATTGTAAATAAAAATAGAAATAAATGAATCTATATATGGAAAAAATAATATATAAATAGAAATTAGAAAGGTAAGTCAAATTTAGCCATATGCATGTATCTTAATATACACATCATTACTCACTCTCAGTGGGCAGTTATCCCCCCTTCTTTCTCTCTGTAGTTCTCACATAGCCTGTAAGTATGCTTTGGGTCATTATCTTCCTGTAGGTTGAACCCTACACCAACTATGAGTAGACCAGGGAGTATTGCATGAAAATGCTGTGGTAGACCTTTGGGTTCAGGGTGTCAGTCATTCTGTGCAAGTTGCTGACTTGAGATTCAGCAAAAGAGCCCCAGACCATCACGCCTCTCCATGTGTGACAGTTGGTGTCGCACACTGAGGAATCATTGGCACATAAAAACTCTGGGCCTCATTCAGAGCCGCTCGCTCTGACAGAGCGCTCGCTCGGAATCAGGGCCGGGCTTTTTTTTTTTTTTGGATCGGCCTCTTGGCCGCTAACACATAGCTATAGCGAGTGGCCATGATGATGGTCGCGATGGTCAAGACCATCGCGACCATCGGGCTTGCGGAGAGACCCTTGTGGTAGGGTTTCGTGGCCGCAAGCCCCGGAGGGGGAGAGTGTGCTGCTGGGGTGTTGGTAAATGGGGGGGAGTGTGCTGCTGTGGTGTTGGTATATGGGGGGGAGTATACTGCTGGGGTGTTGGTTAGTGGGGGGGAGTGTGCTGCTTGGGTGTTGGTTAGTGGGGGGGAGTGTGCTGCTTGGGTGTTGGTTAGTGGGGGGGAGTGTGCTGCTGTGGTGTTGGTAAGTGGGGGGGAGTGTGCTGCGGGGGTGTTGGTAAGTGGGGGGGAGTGTGCTGCTGGGGTGTTGGTAAGTGGGGGGGAGTGTGCTGCGGGGGTGTTGGTAAGGGGGGCGGACTGTGCAACTGCTGCTGGTGTAAAGGAGGGGGGTGGCAGTCAAGGGGGGAGCGAGTAATGGAGGCAGGCTCAGAAACATACCCAGGCAGGTACCCCTTACTGCTGAGAGGCATCCATATACACCTGTAACCATTATCACTGGTGGGCAACATAACCAAGGTACACCTTACCACTGAGGCAGTAGGCTCCTCCACATAACCAGGTACCACTCACCACTGGAAACAGGCTTCACCACTTACCTCTATACCTCTATAATGTGTTATAAAGGGCATTACATGTGTGTGGCATAATGTGTTATAAAGGGCATAACTAGATGTGGAATAATGTGTTATAAAGGGCATTACATGTGTGTGGCATAATGTGTTATAAAGGGCATTACTATGTAAGGCGCATTACTGCACACAGCATTTATTCATCGCGAGGGGAGAGCTTGGGGGAAGCCCAGCACCTCCGCAAGTGCTGGGCAAGACCCAAAGTGTGATGATTTGGGGGTGTTCTGCAAGGACACACCCCCTCCACGGTCAGTGATGCCCCCTTTGCGGAAGCGCGAGCAGAGGAACGGAGTCTGTAAGAACTTTTTTCGGGGGGGGGGGGGGGGGGGGCGCAAATGGAATCTTTCGCCCTGAGCTCCACAATGTCTAGAACCGGCCCTGTAGATACTCCCTTGCTACATTGCTCACCTCCCTCGGATTTTTCATCTATCTTCACACCAGTGATGTTTCCTGTGTCTGCCAAGCTCCCCTGCTAGTTGCACCTGGGTTCCTCCCTGGCGCAACTAGCAGGGGATAATACTGAGGTAATACTGCAGCAAAGCCCAAATTCTCTTCTGGGAATCATTGGTGAATTGGTGAATACCACTACCCCGTTAGACTCAGCACCCCTAGGTTGATCCTAGTGTTTGACTACACTGAATTCTAGTTACAACACGCTATTGAGTCCTGATAGCAGTACTGTCCAAATAACACTTCAGAGGGTGTAAGGACACTACTTTTATAGAGACGGGAGGTTTGTAATCAAATAGTCAATAGAAGTTGGGACACAGATAGGAATTGTTGGCATCAGCTTCCATTTTTGCAGAACGGCTGTACTGTAAGTTCTTATCCCATTACTTATTCTCTAAAAGAGTCCTTTTTTTTATAACTCTGAATTTTTAAGTTTTTTTATTTTTTGCTAATGTAAACTTTTTTTTTTAAATTTCTAGCAGTTTGCCGCTTACCTTTATACTATTCAGTTTACAGAGTGGACATGAATTGTTTATATTTCAGTAAAAACTGGAAAATTGGGAGTCTTCTAAAACATATGATCACTAGTATAGACAGATAGACAGACAAGTTGGAATCTCTAATTTAAAAATGGATCTTTGAAACTCCTCTTTCTGCAAATATCTTCTATGGGGGGTTTGGCATTGCAAAATGAGGAAGATGAGTCAGTTGACAGTAGTTGGCAGGAGAGTTTTGATGAGTATTCAACATTTATATTGCTTTTCTAGAAAGATAAAAGGACTTTTTGTGTGAGGCCTAATAAGGGGCATATTTATCAGAGATGAGCGGTTCGATATTGGCTCAGATCTTCCTGCCTAATTTGGATCTCAGAACGATACAAAAACATCATCTTTCATGGACAAACCAAACCGCTCATCTCTAATATTTATCACAATCATACTTGCCTACTTTTGAAATATCATTTCAGGGAAGTTGAGAAAGCAACATCTATGAGCGTGTGTTAAAGTGAAAGTGTACGGCTACATCTGAGAGGTGTGTCATAAAATTGACTTACATCAAATGTAAATGAGCCTCAAAGCAATTAGTAAGATCTGTTTGTTGATGAAAACACACTAATACTTTTCAGAAAATAGCGGAAAAAAGAAAAAGCTTAGCGCTCTATGGTATAGAGTTATGTGTATTATTTATGTTATGGTGTATATTTTATGCCCTATATGGATGTTCTAATAAACTATTAATAGTTCCTAGTGGACTTCTGGCAGGTCGGTAATAACTGTAGGCAGGATATTCCTGATGATAGCAAAATCCCACTATAGTCTTATATCTGGTGGGCAAAAATTTGAACAAAAAAAGTTTGACATGAGGGAGGTAGAAACAGCTTATAAACTATTGGAAGGTACACCTAGGGACACATTACTTAAAGAATCGGTTAAACAACTTAGTAATGATAGTGAGAAGATATATTTTAGAACAAATTATAATGGAGCAGGCCAAAACATTAGGAATATTTTACAAAAACATTGGCACATCCTACAAATGGATAATAAACTGAGCAAAATACTGCCCAATAAACCAGACATTGTGTTTCGCAAAGCACCGGACTTAAAGAAAAAACTGACCCACAATCATCTAAAAGAAACGAAAGATCCAAAACAAAGCACAATGGAGGGACCGACTGTGTCGACCGGTTTTTTCCACTGCGGTAGATGTTCTAATTGCAAAAAATTGAGTTATAAAAATACTAAATCGACCATTTATATCAGATCACATGTAACATCACTAGAACACAAGATAAAGGACACTATAACGTGTGACAGCAACAATGTGATATATATGCTGGAGTGCCCATGTGGGCTGCAATACATAGGCCGCACAATTAGGACCCTAATTTTCTCCCCCTGGGACTGCAAGTCTGGGCCGCGATTAGCAGAGAGTAGCTTCCACTGGGAAGCCACTCCTCTGCCTTTTGGGTAGCCCTACTCAGTTTCCAGGGGCTGCAACCGATGCCACCGCTACTTCTGCGCATGCGCCGGTTCAAGCAGGACCGCAACTAGGGGGGGGCTAGAGGTGCACGTGCACCGGGTGGGGATTGCGGGGGGGTGAAAAAGCTGACTCGGCCATCTGAAAATGGCCGCAGCCAAAGAGGAGACTAATGCTAGAGGTCCTTACTGGACCTCTAGTGTCTGTCACTTCCTTGGCGGCGGCCATTTTTGGTTGGCCATTTTCAGCAGATTCCATGCGGACTAGCTGAAAACGGCCATCCAAAAATGGCCGTCGCCAAGGAAGAGACAGATGCTAGAGGTCCTACTGGACCTCTAGTGTCTGTTAGCAGAGCGCAATGCACACAGCGTTCCTGGAAGTGCCGGGAACGCTGGCGCTGCAGGGAGAAGATGCTGAGAGCTGCATCTTCTCCCTTCAAATCCCCTGGCAACGAGCATAATCCCCCCTGGAAACGAGCATAAACCCCATGGCAACGAGCATGTAACTCCTGGCAATGAGCATGGAGCCCCATGACAACGAGCATGGAACCCCATGGCAACGAGCATGTAACTCCTGGCAACGAGCATGAAACCCCATGGCAACGAGCATGTAACTCCTGGCAACGAGCATGAAACCCCTGGTAACAGGCATAAATCCCCTGACAACAAGCATGAAACCCCTGGCAACGAGCATGTAACCCCTGGCAACGAGCATGGAACCCCTGGTAACAAGCATAAATCCCCTGACAACAAGCATGAAACCCCCTGGCAACGAGCATGTAACCACTGGCAACGAGCATAAACCCCATGGCAATGAGCATGTAACACCTGGCAACGAGCATGGAACCCCTGGTAACAAGCATAAATCCCCTGACAACAAGCATGAAACCCCCTGGCAATGAGCATGTAACCCCTGGCAAGGAGTATGAAACCCCATGGCAACGAGCATGTAACCCCTGGCAACGAGTATAAATCCCCTGGCAACGAGCAGGTAAGTTTAAAGTAATTAGAAGCATTACTGTGGGGAATAAAATGGTGTCGGGCAAATATGTAAGTGGCACTTTGGTAATAGTCATTACAGTATGTGGCGTAATGTGTAATGGGCATTATGGTGTATGGAATAATGTAAGTCACTATACCAGGGACGTCTGAGTAGTGCACTGCTTTATGGAGGAGCAAGGACAAACTCCAGGTACAGGAAGGGAGGGGGCACAAAATTGCTGCCTTGCACCGGGTGACAGATAACCTAGTTTCGGCCCTGGTTCAAGTGCCTGCCAGATTCATTGCGCAGGTGATGAGACATGGCCGCTGGGACTGTCTCCTCCTCTCCTCGGGCAGCAGCAGCCCCCCTCATCCAAAAGGGTAGGAGCTGTTGCACATGATTTAGCAGACACTGGGCCTGATACATCACGGATTGCAACTGCAACAGTGTGCGCAGATTGGCCGATGATGCGTACTGCGCATGCTTATACACCGCAGTGCAGGTGCGCAAGTTAGCATTGCGATCGCACTGCGATCACTTACTCAGACACAAAGCCATCGTAGACCGAGGGATGGGACATCGGTGTTTGGGGTGGTGACGGGGAAGTGGTCGGAGTAACACAGATGTGCCCATTCGTTTGAACACCGTTACATGGGCGTGCATAAATTAGCCACTGCGACAGCATACGCAGCTTGAGTACTCACTGTGTGCGACGAGGTTAGCAAGCCTGTTGTAATTGTGCGTGAGGGGCCGATGTTACTCGATGTTCCCGATGTATACGCGCGACTGCAAGGTAGCATTAGTGGGCATCTCAATGCTGGCTGTGCGACGGCTCTGCGATTGAATTCAGTAGCATATTTTTGCAGCAAACTGCGAGCCTAATCACAGCCGTGATCTCAATAGCGATCCACTAATGAATCAGGCCCACGGTTATGTGTAAGTACAGTCAGGTAGTCGGGTCAATCATTAATCAGAAGCAGCTAAATAGTGATCATCATCTCACCAGCACCGGCAAGAGATACGCCTCCTTACAAGTGTATATATGATTGGCTAGGGGATGAGCGGAGACCCAGCCAATTCAGGTCACAGTTTCTGCTGCATTAGTAGTGAGCAATTATATTACATATAGGCTGTTAGGTTTTGTTTTTCCCCCCTCACACTGGATAACAAAAATAGTACATTTTATTCTATATAAATGGTGGATGAGGGGTTTCTGTCAGTGTTTTATCAGTCATTATACTGCCAGTGCATGCTGGAACATGTAGTACTATAATAGCTGGCAGCAGTTCCTCGGTAGTTTAGCCGAAAATAGCTACCCACAGACGGAACATTCCTGTCAAACCTTGCACTTGTCATGTAAAGGTGGGTGAGCAGTCCATTGAATTGGGTGAAGAATCAAGGGCCTGATGATCACAGATTCCCGATTCTGCGAGCGTGCAGAATGGGTCTAGCGTAGTCACACGCAGACCCTACTATGCCTCTGCGTGATTGACAGGCAGAGGCATTTAAGGGGCGATGCAGGGGCAGGGGGGGCTGGTGTACCTGTACACGGGGTGGTGATCCCAGCCTGCGACCTCCAACGCAGTGCTGGGATCGCAAATGCAGCAGGGGGTGACATACACCTCCTGCTGCATTTGCATAAGAGCAAGAATGTAATTGCAAAGCTGCCTGCGTGCATATATCATATATCAGGGATGTTTGCTAATGCAATCGCAACTGCATTGTCTCACGGATCACAGTTGCTAAAATATGATAATGCCTTCCAAGGCTTATCCAGGCATAGGGGCGCCCACTGCTGCCTTTTCATATCCGTCCGACGACTTACAACATCGTAGACATTGGTAACATCGATACAGATCAGGCAGTCATGCTGAATATGCGACAGGTCTGACGAGCCGCTAAGCACTGCAGCTCTCATGACACGCAGAGAGCTCTCATGCTGCAAAGGAGATTGCAATGGCTAATTTATGCATGCCCATGAAATTGCGTTTAAACTGTCAGACATGTCTGCGTTTGCCTAGGCACACCTAATGCTGACTACCTGTTACTCACTTTGAGAATGGATCCTCTGTGCAGGCGTAATCGCAAAACAATTGCTTCACGTGTGCAGTGCAGCTCACTCACATGCGGAATGGCAAATAATCGCCCGATCTGCAAACATCTCTGAATCAGGCCCTAAGTGGATAATGAAACTCCTACTCTGTGCTTACAGTCCCTCTGTGTTTTGGACCCAGTGCATTTAACTGTCATTGCTGTCAACTGTCATTGCTGTTGCCCCTCTCTCTTCCTCCTTTGGTGATCTGCGTTGCCTCCTTGATGACAGAAACTACCACTGAACATGGGGATCAACTGATCTGGCTCTTTTACATTTAAAGCTGGGTACACACTGAGACAATGGACCTCATTCAGAGCCGCTCGCTATTTGCGGTCGTTCGTTCAAAAACAAGGGGTGGCTATTCTAATGAACTGTTCGCTCATTGCAGTCTGTTCACGCCTCTAAGTCTGAACGAGCGAACAAAACTTGCGGTCGAAATTTTTAAAAATACGCCCCCTTGCCGCTCGCAGCATACGTCATGTCCGCTATTTATTAGATTAATCGAGTACATCGAACAGCGTATGAACTGCTCGCTATTCTTGTGGTTGGTTTTTCCTACCACTATATTGCAAGCAGTTCTGACTATAAAACAACCAGGTGACGTGGTCAATGACGCTGCTATTTTAATTATGCACACCCTTAAAACGGCTGTTTTGACCTTTAAGCACGCCTGCGTTCTGAATTCCACTCCCCGTTTTCAAGCACCTTCCCCTGTTACCACCCACATACGCCTCATCCTGTCACTCAAAGTAGCAGGCATTCGCTATATAGCGAACAAACGATTTTCGGCCGCACTGACTGGTTCGCGCATGCGTATTACAAACCGTACGCATGCGCAGTTGTGCGAACATCGCTCAGTGCGAACGAGCGGCCGCTTACGAGCGGCTCTGAATCAGGCCCAATGTCAGCACTGTATGTCATTTCCGGCCGAATCGGAACGACATATTGACCGCATCGCTCAGTGTGTACAGCCAATATGCGCGCTCCCACGGCCGTTGTGCTGCACGTCTAACCAGACAATACCGCATGCCGCCCCATTGCAGGTAATGAAGGAAGGAACGAGGGATCGTTCCATCGTTCATTACCTTGTTTTGATGTGTACCCAGGATCTGAGATGTCGGCTAGGTACACATTGCTCACATTAGAGAGCCCCAGGCTACACAAAGTTACTAAAAACTGTCAGATAACCACAAAAGAGCCGGTGCAGCACAAAAGTGCCCTCTACAGCCAGCAGATGAAGGATGCTCATTTATGATAAATGGTGGAGGACAGTTATAGTTGCTACCGTGTTTCCCCGATAATAAGACCTACCCCGAAAATAAGCCCTACCCTTACTTTTGAAAAACGGTCCAAAATAAGCCCTACCCCGAAAATAAGCCCTAACAAAAAAAGAGGAAAAAAAATAATGGTAAGTAAAGAATTGTAAAGCAGGACTGAGGCCATGATGGGGATAAAAGCAGGACTGAGGGCATTATGGGGATAAAAGCAGGACTGAGGGCATTATGGGGATAAAAGCAGGATTGAGGGCATTATGGGGATAAAAGCAGGACTGAGGGCATGATGCTGTCAATGTTAATTAAAATAAGCCCTACCCCGAAAATAAGCCCTATTATCGGGGAAACGCGGTAGCAGCTGAAGGTATTACTATTTCTACAGTGACTGGTTTTTATTTTATGTCTCTACCTTCTGCTGTCTCTCCTCGTTCCAACTGTACCAGACCATCGGTAGCAGCACAGAAATGCCAGTTGTCAATAACTGTTTTATTACTGTAGGCTGATAATACTGCCACCTGCACTTTCCCCATCAATTGTTATTCAGCAACCTTATGCATCATGTGTTCCCCACACCTCTCAAGGGGGGTATCCACTTAGCGATTTAGCCAAGCGATTGTACGATAACGACGTCGTTATCGTGCAATCGCTTGCAAATCGCGCATGCATCGGGCATGTTTCCGACATCCGACAGCCTCAGAGGTCATAGGGCCTGATTCATTACCGAACACATCTGTGATTGCAATAGCGATTACGCACGCAGTTCAACTGCGATAGTATGCTAATCCATTGCGATCGCTATGCCGCCGCAGCACAACATAAGGATGCCCACTTTACCTTACACACATCTGTAATCCTTAGCAAGACTGCGAAACCATCAGTACAATCGAGTACCATGGCAGCCTCACGCACACTTGCACAAGGTCAGACCTTACTCAGAAATGGCTAACTTCAGCGCACGCTATGTGTCCGCATGCATCGCAGTGGATATTTTATGCACGCCCATGCAACGGTATTGAAACGCACTGGCATGCCTGCTTTTCGGCCACCCGTCACCACCCACAAATGGCACTTCCTGTCAATCACTCTGTGATGGGTCTGCGTAGACTCAATCGCAGTAGCCAGTTCGCTCACTGCGATGCATGTGCATTGTGCAACAATTGGCCTTTTGCGTGAGTACTAGCAACTGCGATCCAAACTGAATTAGGCCCATAGTCAAATTGAGACTTCTGGCAAAGCTACAAATACATTCAGCACTCATGATCAAGTGATGGATGTGATAGTTATTCACATTAATTCTTAATGCAATTTGAAAAAGAAAAGTGTGTAAATATTTAAAAAAGGAACACATTTTTGGCACATATGAGGTTGCACTATGTTTAAATCAAATAATGAATGTGGTCTAATTAACACAAATATTTAATTTAAATAATGTAAGTAGCTATTCATGAACTTGGCACAATTGTACTTTAAAATATTATAACCGGGATGCAGTAATGTGACCGACGGTCATAATCCGGAGGGCAGAATGCCGGCAAGGGATTATTGATAGAAGTCGAATCACAGACGCCTATCATAATCCCGACGCCGGTATCTAGAACGACAAGGGACCGAACGAGGTAAGTACGGTCCATGCGTCCTCATAGCCGTTGGGGGGTTAGGTTTAGTAGTTCACCCCAGGGGATTTAGGGTTTTAGGGTTAGGCACCCCCCTGGGAGGGTTAGGGTAGGGGAAAGGGGGGGTTAGGGTTAGGCACCTCAGGGGAGAGGTTAGGCATCCCTAAAGCAGGGCCGCAACTAGGGGGGGGCTAGAGGTGCACGTGCACCGGGAGGGGATTGCCTGGGGGTGAAAAAGAAGACTCTGCCATCTGAAAATGGCCGCCGCCGAAGAGGAGACTAATGCTAGAGGTCCTTACTGGACCTCTAGTGTCTGTCTCTTTGTTGGCGGCGGCCATTTTTGGATGACCGTTTTCAGCAGATTCCATGCGGACTAGCCGTCCGCATGGACTCTGCTGAAAACGGCCATCAAAAAATGGCCGCCGCCAAGGAAGAGACAGATGCTAGAGGTCCTACTGGACCTCTAGTGTCTGTTAGCAGAGCGCAATGCACACAGCGTTCCCAGAAGTGCCGGGAACGCTGGCGCTGCAGGGAGAGGATGCTGAGAGCTGCATCTTCTCCCTTCAAACCCCCCTGGCAACGAGCATAAACCCCCCTGGCTGAGCATAAACACCCATGGCAACGAGCATGGAACCCCATGGCAACGAGCATGGAACCCCTGACAGCAAGCATGAAACCCCCTGACAATGAGCATAAATCCCCTGACAACAAGCATGAAACCCCCTGGCAATGAGCATGTAACCCCTGGCAACAAGCATGAAACTCCATGGCAACGAGCAGGTAATTTTAAAGTAATTAGAAGCATTACTGTGGGGCATAAAATGGTGTCGGGCAAATATGTAAGTGGCACTTTTTTAATAGGCATTACAGTGTGTGGCATAATGTGTAATGGGCATTATGGTGTATGGAATAATGTAAGTCACTATACCAGGGACGTCTGAGTAATGCACTGCCTTATGGAGGAGCAAGGACAAAATCCAGGTACGGGAAGGGAGGGGGGCGCAAAATTGCTGCCTTGCACCGGGTGACAGATATCCTAGTTTCGGCCCTGCCTAAAGGAGGGTTAGGGGGGGAGAGGGGAGGGTTAGGTATGAATGCCCGCTCGTACGGCGGGCTTTCATACCGATCCCATTATAACCATACTGGAAATAAATATACTGAAGGGACATGAGTGGACTCTGGGCTTGATTCACTACCATACGCAACTGCGATTATGCACGCAATCGGGTGATTGTTGCGTTCTGCATCACAGTGCGCGAACTAGCTATTGCGATCGGGACTGCGATCTCAGAGGCTACGCAGACCCCTCGCAGAGTGATTGACAGGAAGCACCGTTTGTGGGTGTTGATGGGGGCTGGTCAGGGAAACGCAGTCGTGCCAGTGTGTTTGCATGCCGGTATAGGGGCGTGCATAAATTATCCACTGCCCTATGCAGGTTGTTAGCAATTTCTGAGCAAGTTCAGAACTTTTGCAAGTGCGCGTGAGGCTACGATGGTACTCGATTGTACCGATAGTTTTGCTATTCTGCTAAGTATTATGGATTTGTGCAATGTAAAATGGGCGTCCTTATGTAGTGCTGAGTTTGCATTGCGATCGCAATGGATTAGCATACTATCACAGTTGAACTGCGTGCATATGCAATATTATGTTCCGTAGTAAATCAGGCCCCTTGTACCATATAAAGGAACATAAGGGTGCTCTGAGGCATTTATATGAGCATGTGCTGGCCTGAAATCTGAGAAATAAAATGGTTGTAACTTTACTGCAATATTGGCCCCGCCCCTCATCACTTCCCCAGTCCGGGAATCTGAAAATGAAAAGATGGTAAGACTACTCATGTTTCACAGACAATCCTGATATACAGTATCTAAACTGTCATTATAAATAATAATAATAATTATTATTATTATTATTATCATCATCATTTATTTATATGGTGCAAAAGGGTTCCGCAGTGCCTTATATAAACAAATGAGCATGCAGGAAAACAGTTATTAACAGTACAAAACAATGCAGGACAAGGACATAGTTTATAAAAATTGTTGCATTAGTGATCATAACACTTAAACAAGCAGCAGGACACCAGCAACCAAGTGGTAGGTGTTGTTGTGGGGAGTTAGGAGTAAGTGAGGAAAGAGGGCCCTGCTCGCGAGAGCTTACATTCTAAAGGGGAGAGGTAGAGAGTCAGGGGTGACACAGATGGGGTTGACAGTGAGGAAGGAGCATGGAGCTTTGAGTTAGGATGAGACCAAGTAGTACTTTAGGATAAAAAGGTAAAAATGTATAAACTGTATTGTTCTAAAATGGAAATAGGTTGGATTTTGATGTCACTTTTTTACTGTATCCATCATGCATGGTGTATGGGAAAGCATTGGGGGTCTTATCATGTGTAAATCAGAATGGAAAGGCCAAAATTTGTGTCATATTATCAGAAGAGTATAAATACCATCTGAACGCATATGTTATATAAAAGATTCAACCTACATTTTACAGATTGTAGAAAGTGCCAAAATGAACTAGCAAATCTGAATTTTTTACAATAGACATGCAGTCTCTGTATACATATACAATCAATGCATGCTCAGCTGGCAACCTGGCAAAGTTAACAAAGAGCTAGTTAGAGACCGACATAAATCTGCCGGTCAGAATCTTAGAAATTCTCGCAATAGACCATTGCATGCGGAACCTAAACTCTGTTTGTTTTACCATGTCCTTATCCATGCGTAGCCCACTACCATCTCGGGTGCCTGTCAGGATACAGCAACAGGAGGTGTTGGCGGTGATGGATTCAGGCAATGAAGTCACCTTGGTGTCCAGCACTCTAGTTCCGGAGGACCTGATGGTACGACTACCCCCAGTAAATGTACTATGGGCCTGAATCAGCAGTGCATGCAGACTCCCGATGTTTGGGAACCTGCGCAGGTGCCAGACCCATTCTGCGCAAGTGCAGAATGGGTCTGCGAGTACGCTTGCAAATTGGCAGCAGACTGTCAGTGATTGATAGTTCCTCCCCCTCTAGCCGCCACAGGGAGGTTCCATTTGCTGGGCGCCTGCTGATATTTGTTATCAGCGGGCATCCAGCTTCCTCCTTGCAGCGGCAGCCGAAAGCTGGAGTGCTTCCGGCGCCAGCAGAGAGCACTATGGGAGGGACGTCATGACATCATGACGTCTCCCCATAGATCCGTGGTGGAGCCGAGGTAAGACCGGTAAGCAGCGGACGCAGGAGCGGGGCTTAAGGTAAGTATTGTGTTTGTATTTTAATTTTTTTTTTTTTTTTTTCAGAATGGGGGCATGGCTATAAGGGGGATTACTATAGGGGGCATTACTACTGGGGGCATGTCTATAGGGGGGCATTACTACTGGGGGCAAGGCTATAGGGGGGCATTACTACTGGGGCCATGGCTATAGGGGGGCATTACTACTGGGGACATGGCTATAGGGGGGCATTACTACTGGGGACATGGCTATAGGGGGGCATTACTACTGGGGGCATGGCTATAGGGAGGATTCCTATATGGGGCATGGCTATAGGGGGGCATTACTACTGGGGGCATTACAACAGGGGTAATCAACCTCGTATTATTGAATATTTATCTGTGGGGATTATGAACCACTCTCATTGCCACTTTCATCATTATTTTTAGAAAACCCATGTATGTGTGTATTTTTATATGTTTATTTATTTAGTTATTAAATATATATATTAGCAAATTTCTTTTGCCACTATATTGATTTGTATTGAGTTAATTTGGTGATTCAACACGTTTTATCAATTTATTGTCATTTAGATTGCGCTAATTTCCACATTTTTTTATTTTGTTACATATACTTACATCAGGTGACCTCTGATTTGTGTTAGCTGCATCTATTCCCATTTTTATATATATACATATATATCCGTATACAATTTTCTTCACATTTATAATTCCATTTCACATTTTTACGAGATTGATAGCGCAGTCCCTGCTTTCTTTTTCACTTTTCACTACAAATGAGGGCACTGCATGGGGGCACCACTACTGGGGCCATTGTGTAAGTGGCACCAATGCTGTGAGCATTGTATAAGGGGCACTACTACTGTGGGCATTGTATTAGGGGCACTACTACTGTGGGCATAGTATTAGGGGCACTACTACTGTGGGCCTTGTGTATAAGGGGCACTAATTTGGGCATTGTGTAAAAGGGGCACCACTGTGTGTCATAACATGAATAAGGGACTACTGTGTGGCGTAATTGGAATTGGGGATAATGTATTATAAAGGGAATTACTGTGTGTGGCACAATGTATTATACAGGGCATTACTGCGTTTGGCATAATGTGTTATACAGGTTATTACTGCGTATGGCATAATGTGTTATACAGGGCATTACTGCATGTGGCCACGAGGGGAGAGCTTAGGGGAAGCCCAGCACCTTTGTAAGTGCTTGGCACGCCCTACAGTGTGATGAATTGGGGGTATTCCGCAATGACACGCCCCCTTTTTTGGGGGGTGGGGGGAGGGGGCGCAACTGGGAACTTTCGCCCTGAGCTCCACAATGTCTAGAACTGGTCCTGCCTGGGTACCAGGCTTTTGCTGCAAAGAGACTAGCATCAGAGTCCAGAAGATGTGAGGAAGAAGGCCTGGTCAAAGTAGTTTGGAAGAAATCAAGAACCTGGCCAGTTGGTGGAGAAGATTGGTCTCCTATGTCCAGAATTGTAAAGCTCCAGGACTTTGCTCGAGATCAATTAAATGATTGTGCATTGGGGAGTGCTTACAAAAATGTTGTGAGAGTGACTGGTGTATGGATCAGCTGAGAAGGAACAATACTTTATGAAAGGTCCCTACTGTATAGGGTAGCGTGGTACAAGAGAGGATAGTTAAACAGCTCTTGGTGCCACAGGGACACGTTCCAGTGTTGGCAGCGGCCCATATACACCCTTGGGGAAGGCATTTGTTAGAGGAGAAAACTCTCAAATGGTGCTCCAGAGGTTTTACTGGCCAGGCATCTGCATGGCGATCAAGAACTACTGCCAAGCCTGCGCAGTCTGCCAATGGACAGTCCCTAAAGCTAATTACCAAGGTGCCCGTGTACCTCTTCCTATAATCCCAGGTCCATTAGTGAGGGGTTACGGTACCCGAGCTGCCACATGCATCCTTAATTCAGGTTGATAAGGTGCTTGTCCAGGTACACACAAAAGGGGGCAAATTGCATGCACATGGGGAAGGCCCTCATGAGGTAATAGAGGCTGTAGGACCGTTACATTATCTAATACGGCGAAGCTAAAAAAGGGGGAGTTAGGAAAAGAGACATCGTTTCCAGGTAAAAAGTCTACTTCACCAAGTATGGCAAAGCTAAGGGGAAAGGTATGTGGCAAAGAGGGTACTTTGCCATGTTCTGATACCCAAAACAGAACTCATTACCAAGGAAAAGGGGCAGATAGTGTTAAGAATCCGGTTCTACACTACAACAAATGTCTTACACACAGCTGCACTATCTGGTTGTGACTGATTTGGTGTGTGTGAAGGTATAAAGGATTGTGGGATCCAGTGGGTGGGGCTTCCATTGTTGATTAGCATCCAGGCGATAGTTTGGGCTGGTGGAGCATAGCTAGTGTCAGGAAGCCATCTCATGTAAACAAAGGTGATGTGACAACATTTGTGAAGAAGTAAAAGAAGCCACTTGACTGTGAAAACTGGTGTCAAGAGTCATTCTTTGTAGCAGATTTCTACTTATTATTGAGTCAATCACCACAATATGTCCAATCTTGCTTTGTACCATAGCAATAAATAACAATGCTCTATACTTTTGTGCAATCACCCACAATTTTCGGCCCATGAATGCAACCTCCCAATAAAATTGCATAAACAAAACAGTATCACAGTGGCGCTAATGTGGATTGCATATACACACTCCAAAAATGTGTCCTAGTCCAAAGCACCACAATAAGGGGTTTAAATAAATTCTTATTCTCTTTTAAGTAAATTCAGAAAGTGATTCTCTTTTTTTCCCTCTCTCTCCTTCTCTGGTTTGTACACAGTGATGGGTGAGTTATTTGTAAACCACCAAAATGTTTCACAGACAGATAAGATTCTACAAAACAAGTGATTACCACAATGGTGCAATATATTCTTACAAATGTAACAATTACTACATCTCACTCACATTTTACAGATAAAAACAAGCGTATATCTCCACCAAATTGTGGTGTCCGCCTAGGGTTAGCTCGCTTCTCAGGACTACACACTTAACCTGACCCAGAGGATGGCAATGCATAGTGTGGAACAGATGCCAGTAGTCAGCTCTCACACATCCAGGGAATGTAATTTCTGGTTAATTGACAGCGCGGCAACATGGGAGACCGCATCCGCAGCTATTCACTAATGGGGTATATTATAGGGGGTTTATGGGTCATTGAGGTAGATGTATGAAGCAATGAAAAGAGTGAACTGTGCCAGTGGAGAAGTTGCCCATGGCAACCAATCAGCTTTGAGGTTGCATTTATCAAGTACATTCTATAAAATGATAAATAAAAGCTGATTGGTTGCCACGGGTAACTTCTACACTGGCACAGTTCTCCACTCTTTTCACTGCTGCATACATCATTCCCACTGTTACTATGATATCTCTGATGAAGGTCCTGTTGGACCAAAATGCTGAAGGGACCTATCTGCGCTGACCGGGATGCATGAGAGCTGACTATCGGCATCTGTTCCACACTATCCATTGCCATCCTCTGGGCCAGGTTAAGTGTGTAGTCCTGAGATGTGAGCAAACCCTGGCAGGAAACCACTATTTGGTGGAGATATATGCTTGTTTTTGTCTATAAAATGTGAGTGAGATGTATTAATAAACTGTTACATTTATTCTATAATAAGAATATATTGCACCATTGTGGCAATCTCTTTGTTTTGTAGAATCTTATCTGGCTGTAAAACATTTTGGTGGTTTACAAAAAACTCACCCATCACTGTGTGCAAACCAGAGAGAGAGGGAAAACAGAGAGCCACCATCTGGATTTACTTGAGAGAGTAAGAATTTATTTAAACCCCTTATTGTGGTAGTTCGAACTTTGGACTTGGACACATTTCTGGAGTGTGTATATGCAATCCACAATAGCGCCACTGTTATACTATTTTGTTTATCCACTTGTTCCATAGCAATAATAATCCTCTAATCATAAAACTGCCCGACTACAGCCGTTTCTGTGCTATAACAGAAGCTTGTTTATGGCAATATACATATATATATATGTATATGTACAGTGCTATTTTTCAGCAGGAACTCAGGGCCTAAATCAGACCCGCTCGCGAGCGCACAGTCCCCCACTGTGCAAGGCACGCCGGAGCCGGCTCCGGCGTGCGCATGCACAAGACCTGGCCAGCGACAGGTGCTCCCTCGCTACGGGCCTCGCACCAAAACAGGGCAGCTGTCAATTATGTTTGACAGCTCAACCTGTTTTAGAGGCGGGTGGGGGGGTGGCTACACAAATGGAGGCGTTCCCGAAGGAACGCCTGCCGTTTGTGGGAGGCACCACTGACATCATCAGTGATGTCAGTGGTGAGTGGTGACCACTGACATCACCAGTGATGTCAGTGGTGAGCTTCTGGCTCTGTTTAGAGCCGGAAGCTCACTGGGGCTTGCGGAAACGAGACCCTACCACAAGGGTCTCGTTGCAAGCCCCATGGTCGCGATCATCGCGACCATCACCTGGCCGCTCGCAAAAGCTGTGGGTGGTCACCCACAGCTATGCAAGCGGCCAGGAGGCCGAAACAAAAAAACGCCCTGATTCAGTACGAGCGCTCTTCAAGCGCGTCCGGCTCTGAATCAGGCCCTCAGTTCCTGAAACTCTAACTATGATGCAATGTCCTGGGCCAAAATGTATTTTCCATTAGACAAGTTTTATTTTAAAGTCTCTTTTGAGTGCCTTCTTTTCTAAATAATATATATGTATATATAATATGCACAGTTCAAGAGGTCCGGCACTCCAAAAAACGATACATATCCTGCAGGGATGCCCGCACAAAAAGGATTGAATATGCAGCTAAGGTGCAGCACTCCCTTATAAAAAACCACACAGACCACCAGGGAAATAAAGGAACGTTTCAGTACTTTAAGTACTATCTTCAGCCATATTTGTTTTTCTGTGGCTCCACCCACAGTTCCTGAGCCTATTTCTCCAGAAAAATAGCTATTATATATATATATATATATATATATATATATATATATATATATACAAGTGGAACAGTCCGGCACTCTGGACGATCAATCAAAAAAACGGGTGCCCTCCTTGAATAGATACACATAGAATCCAGAAAGAATGAGAATATACTCAGGCAGTCTAGAGAACAGGCGGCACTCCAATTGAAAAAAATGCAATATGTATTGATCAAATGGGTATCAACATAATCAACATGTATGTCGACGTTTCAAGGCCCTTAGGCCTTTTCATCAGGACACGTAAAAAGAACCACAGACAAACACTAAAGTCCTACCTTATATAAGAAATGGGAAATGCTGAAAAGGTCTCTCACCCGGCCCGGAGCCACGAGACTGGAGCGTCAACCGGAAGTGGGGAACTCACCTGACGTCACCCTGTGCAGGGGTTGCCCAGCAACCTGAGACGCGGCGTCTGTCGGGACCTCTGGAATGTAATACACACCGGAGGCCACCTGATCATGACGTCAGCCGCAAGTGGGGGAATCCCACTGCCATTGGTCGCCACTGTGGTTGCCCAGCAACCAGCGCTATAGCTCCAGACGGAACCAGTTGGGCTAAGGGACCCTGTAGAAAACCGGAGAAAAAAGAAGATAAGAAAAAGTAGTGAAAAAACACCTGTGAATAGACATTAACTAAGCAGTGACAAAAATTTAAGAAACTAAAAGTGACTTAAACTATAATCCTTAACCAAACTCTAAAAAATATTTTATATATATCAAAATAATAAATCTCAAAGCATGGAGTAGATACTAAGTTATACGAAATAAACATACTGGGAACAGTACTGAATATATATAAACAACTATAGCCATACTGTAACACATGACTGGAACATACGCATATTATGTAAGGACATCTAGACTATATCCAAAACTACAGAAATACATTTAACATATTCTTTTCATTGAGGCCTCTCGGGGCCAATGTATCCAAGTGAAAAATCCAATAGGCTTCGCATTGGCTTAGCCGCTTCATTCTGTCACCCCCACGGATATCAACAGCAACGAGTCAATTATTTTATATTTGAGACTGGCCAATGAATGATTGGCCTATCGAAAATGACGAGCAACAGGCTGTTCTATATCCTTGCCTCCAAGCGATGCGCTGATGGCAGACCGATGCAGAGCGGCCCGCTCTCTGAAGGTGCGGGTAGTCTGCCCCACGTAGTATAGTCCGCATGGGCAAATGATGATATATACTACAAATGTGGAAGTACACGTCAAAACATGGCGAATTGGACATTTTTTGCCACTGTGCGGGTGCTTAAAATAATACCCAGGCTCTAAGAATCTGCAAGTGGTACAGGAAATGCATTTATAACAACCAGGCTTTTTCTTTTGAATAAAAGTATCTGGAGTGGGCGTGGGAGAAACAATATATGTTTTCATTAGCATATCCTTAAGATTTTTTCCCCTGGAATATGCAGGCATGAGGCAAGTGTTTTTCAAGGCAATTAAATCGCTATCTCCTGAAACAATAGGCCAAAGTTGTTTACTTGCTTGATTGATAGATGAGCTGTTGGTAGAAAATTGGGAAATAAAAGCAATGCGCTGATCTGTATTCTTTTTTGTAGCCGGTTTGAGAAACTCAGATCTGGGTGTATGTAGCATTTCTTGTTTGTTACTAAGTAATCCAGCCAGAGGGTAACCCCGGTGGCTGAACTTGTCAACCAATTCATTCATACAAGATTCAACAGATAGTGGGTCGCTGGTGATTCTGGCTGCTCGCATGAATTGAGAACGTGGTAGAGCTCGCTTCAAAGATGGAGGGTGACAGCTGCTGTGATGAAGAATGGTATTACGTTCCGTCGGTTTATTGTATAAGTTGGTAACGATAGTTCCATTGGAAATAAACAAAGCACATTTCTAAAGGATACCACTCAATTTTTGCTTAAACTGCAAAGTTTGAAACCTTTGCCGGCAGGAGCTATCCTCTGCACATTAGACGTGAAAAACTTATACACTGTCATCCCACACCAAGAGGGTATAGCAGTCACGCGCAGGTTCTTGGTAAATAATCAGTTTGATCGGCTTGATATTGATTTATTCATCAAATTACTGGAACTCACTCTAATTAGAAATTACTTCCTACACAATAATCGCTTTTATTTACAGCTGACGGGCTGTGCAATGGGGTCCTGTGTGGCCCCTTCATTCGCTAACATTTTTATGTTCGAATGCGAGTTTCAGTTCTTTTTTTCTAGCAGCCATATCAGCAATAACATTATCATGTACACAAGGTACATCGACGATCTGTTCTTAATTTGGTCAGGAACAGAGGATGGGCTCAGCAGTTTAATTACCTCCATTAATGCATTAGATTGTCCTATCAAATTAACATTTGCACATAGTACAAGTGAGATTCACTATTTGGATGTTGAAGTATCTATTTCCAATGGAACTATCGTTACCAACTTATACAATAAACCGACGGATCGTAATACCATTCTTCATCACAGCAGCTGTCACCCTCCATCTTTGAAGCGAGCTCTACCACGTTCTCAATTCATGCGAGCAGCCAGAATCACCAGCGACCCACTATCTGTTGAATCTTGTAATAATGAATTGGTTGACAAGTTCAGCCACCGGGGTTACCCTCTGGCTGGATTACTTAGTAACAAACAAGAAATGCTACATACACCCAGATCTGAGTTTCTCAAACCGGCTACAAAAAAGAATACAGATCAGCGCATTGCTTTTATTTCCCAATTTTCTACCAACAGCTCATCTATCAATCAAGCAAGTAAACAACTTTGGCCTATTGCTTCAGGAGATAGCGATTTAATTGCCTTGAAAAACACTTGCCTCATGCCTGCATATTCCAGGGGAAAAAATCTTAAGGATATGCTAATGAAAACATATATTGTTTCTCCCACGCCCACTCCAGATACTTTTATTCAAAAGAAAAAGCCTGGTTGTTATAAATGCATTTCCTGTACCACTTGCAGATTCTTAGAGCCTGGGTATTATTTTAAGCACCCGCACAGTGGCAAAAAATGTCCAATTCGCCATGTTTTGACGTGTACTTCCACATTTGTAGTATATATCATCATTTGCCCATGCGGACTATACTACGTGGGGCAGACTACCCGCACCTTCAGAGAGCGGGCCGCTCTGCATCGGTCTGCCATCAGAGCATCGCTTGGAGGCAAGGATATAGAACAGCCTGTTGCTCGTCATTTTCGACAGGCCAATCATTCATTGGCCAATCTCAAATATAAAATAATTGACTTCGATGCTGTTGATATCCGTGGGGGTGACAGAATGAAGCGGCTAAGCCAATGCGAAGCCTATTGGATTTTTCACTTGGATACATTGGCCCCGAGAGGCCTCAATGAAAAGAACATGTTAAATGTATTTCTGTAGTTTTGGATATAGTCTAGATGTCCTTACATAATATGCGTATGTTCCAGTCATGTGTTACAGTATGGCTATAGTTGTATATATATATATTCAGTACTGTTCCCAGTATGTTTATTTCGTATAACTTAGTATCTACTCCATGCTTTGAGATTTATTATTTTGATATATATAAAATATTTTTTAGAGTTTGGTTAAGGATTATAGTTTAAGTCACTTTTAGTTTCTTAAATTTTTGTCACTGCTTAGTTAATGTCTATTCACAGGTGTTTTTTCACTACTTTTTCTTATCTTCTTTTTTCTCCGATTTTCTACAGGGTCTCTTAGCCCAACTGGTTCCGTCTGGAGCTATAGCGCTGGTTGCTGGGCAACCACAGTGGCGACCAATGGCAGTGGGATTCCCCCACTTGCGGCTGACGTCATGATCAGGTGGCCTCCGGCGTGTATTACATTCCAGAGGCCCCGACAGACGCCGCGTCTCAGGTTGCTGGGCAACCCCTGCACAGGGTGACGTCAGGTGAGTTCCCCACTTCCGGTTGACGCTCCAGTCTCGTGGCTCCGGGCCGGGTGAGAGACCTTTTCAGCATTTCCCATTTCTTATATAAGGTAGGACTTTAGTGTTTGTCTGTGGTTCTTTTTTCGTGTCCTGATGAAAAGGCCTAAGGGCCTTGAAACGTCGACATACATGTTGATTATGTTGATACCCATTTGATAAATACATATTGCATTTTTTTCAATTGGAGTGCCGCCTGTTCTCTAGACTGCCTGAGTATATTCTCATTCTTTCTGGATTCTATGTATATATATATATATATATATATATATATATATATATATATATATATATATAGTAATATGGGGCATTGAAATGAGGATTCCAGACAGGCAGGTATTTTTGGTAAAGCAGTGTTTTTTTAATAGCAGCAAACACTGCACCTTAGCATACGTGAGTTTAGGCCTGCACACATACAGGCACATAACATAAAATAAACAAACAAACTTAAAGTCTCAGCAAGCCTTGTGCTAATCAGTCAGCAGTGGCTTGCAGTCACAATTTGGGCATGCTTTCCCAGTATAGCCCTTGACCCTGGCACTACAACACTGTGTCCCTTGTTCCTGGATGCTACTCAGCATCAGGGCCATGAGCATCAGGTGTGTGAGAGTTTTAAACCCTTCCTGTGCTCCAGTGATTATTCCAGCTGGGTCTGTGTAAATGTGAAACCCTGGAATTCCACACCTCCACTGCTAATGCAGAACACACAGATTTCACTCCAGCCTCCCTTGGAGGAAGCTGATTCCATCAGAATGTGGGTAATTCCAGTGAGAGACAACCACTCTCACCACACATCCCCCCCCTTTCACTTTTCCAAGCTTGGGGAAGCGCACTTTTCCTTTGTGACAGCCGAGACCATTCAGCCTTCTGAACCACATTTCCAGTTGTGTATTCTTTATACCCCTGAACATGGTGTATCCTGGCAGAGGAGCAACTATCCTTCTTTTCTTGCGGACACTGAGTTCTAGTCTTTTCCACTGCCTCACAGACAAAGTATCCGTCAAAGAGCCAGTGCAAGATCCGAGCGGTCTAGCGAGAAGTACAGGGACCGGACTTTCTTCTTGCCGTATAGCTTGTCGCCGAGTCTCAGGAATGCGATACGGCGCTGCTTTAAGCCCACTCCTTCGGGTGTATTTATCCTGTTCTCTATTAAGGCAGTGTGCCCTGGCAGGGAAGAAAACACATCCTGATTATTGCGAACTAAGGATCTAACAATCCCTCTCACCACAATATATATATATATATATATATATATATATATATATATATATAAAACGTATTTTTGATATTAATATAATGTATTTATGGAGTCTAGATTTTACTCTAAAAAATGTCTGCCTTAGTCAATTGCTTCTACCCAGGTATTTATTTATCTATATTATGGTATTGGAGACACCTACAAAATGGCGTCCGCCAGTGGAACACAGAAAACTCAAAGAAAATGGCCACCGGCTGAAGTATGTTCACATATAGTGTGAACCCTAGAACTAACATAGACGCATTCATACGGCATGGTGAGTGATCACACTCCCGCCCGTAGAGATGTATTAAAGACATCTCCAAGTCATCACATGGTCCCGTGCATGCGCGGACAATATTAGACATTAGTAGATAGATCTCTGCTGTATCGTGGAGTTTCAGAAATCCCATGCATGCACGGACTTCATTAAAATGGCGGCGCACACTGGATTTCTGGTTGAGCCATGTATGGCTCACTGATAATTAAATGGTAAGGTATATAAGACCGGGAGAGGTACCTTTAAGTAATCCTCCTGATGAAGTCCAGTCAAGCTGACGTAAGTGACGAAACGCGTTGAGGGAAAGGTGTCCCCTGTTCTCTGATTCTGCTAAGCATTCAGATAAGCTTCTTGAATTCTATTTTAATGTAATACATTTTTTGTTGCGTGTTTGTACTTGTAATAAACTTTTAAATTACTACACCATTAAAGTTTTATCTATTTCCCTATGAACGACAGAGTCCTGGGTCTAGTTCAAAACTGAACAGTGAAAGGGACCAGAGGGGACACACTGAAATACCTATTACTACATGCCCTTATATTGGGGCCATATGGTATGCAATTTTATACTTGTGTGGCACAATAAATTCTATTAAGATACTACACTATAAGGCGCTTGTTTCCACCTTTCGTATTTCATTAAACGTCGAGGACCATACAACAGAGGTCCATTTTGGGAAACTACGAGCAGCCACCTTCAAGATTGGGAATATAGTGTGCATTGCATATGTGAGAGACTGATATTGTGGACAATACTCCGACTTGTCTATCGCTGTGACCAGTATTTCTATTGTTTTATTTATTTATTTATTTATTTATATATATATATATATATTTATATATATATATAATATATATATATATATATATATATATATTATATATATATATATATATATATATATACAGTATACAGTATATATATGAAAAATCATAATAAAAAACAAGCGTGTCTCCTAGTGCAATAACCGTGAAAATAACACCAAAAATGTGTCAAGAGGGCTATGAGTGAACCCGTACCATGTGTATAAAATTCTAACAGTTATCTCAAATCCTTTGTGATGGTCCTCATAAGGTCACTGGCATCAGTAGAATTTTTTCCCAATTTTAATAGGAATCCACATTCTGTAAAAACATAAATAGTATAACATTGTTTACAATTTCAGCGTTTCATCCTCACTGCAAATCTGGATGATCGTCCTGATCGCAGAGAGTAGTCCAATATTGGTGCTATCCTGCCAATATGGGGACTCTTGGGATGTATGTATTTGTAATCTGACCCCTCCAAATCCTAACAAAGTCAATACTTGCAACAATGATCAGATACAATATGCAATAAGTATAATTCGATGGACCAACCAAAATCTTAGCATTTGTGGGCAGCGTCAGCCAGGTTGGGATTTGTTGGAAGGTCACATAGGCCTCGATTTCGTATGGCAATTTGTTCACTAGAAAAGTATGTGTATTATTATTATTATCAGGGGTTAAATTGGGCCGTAACGGGGCGGAACTACTACTGGGGCATTTACTCGGGGGCACTACTACTGGGGGCATTACTACAGGGGGCATTACTATTGGCACTACTACAGGGGGCACTACTACAAGGGGCATTACTACTGGGGGCATTACTTCTACAGGGGGAACCACTGGGGGTACTGCATAAGGGGCACTACCACTACTGGGGGCACTGCATAAGGGGCATTACCACTGTGGGCACTGCATAAAGGGCACTACCACTACTGGGGGAACTGCATAATGGGCACCACTACTGGGTGCACTACCACTACTGGGGGAACTGAATAAGGGGCACTACCACTACTGTGGGCACTGCATAAGGCACACCGCTACAATGGGCATTGCATAAGAGGCACTACTGCTGTGGGCATTATGTGTAAGGGGTACTACTGCTGTGGGCATTGTATAAAGGGCACTGCTACTGTGGGCATTATGTGTATTAGGGGCACTACTACTGTGGGCATTGTGTATAAGGGGCACAAATGTGGGCATTGTGTAAAGGGGCACTGTGTGTCATACATGAATAAGGGACACTACTATGTGGTGTAATGTGAATCAGGGGTGAATCAAGATTGTGCTACTGTGAGGCGTAATTTGAATTGGGAATACTATTGTGTGACCACACCCCTTTTTAAAAGACCACTCTTCTTTTTAAAAGACCACACCCATATTTCTGGCACACGTCAACGGCGTGCGCTGTCCCTTTTCTTAAAAAAACACAGAAGGGGGGGGCGGGTGAGTTCCACCACTTCTCTAGGACCACTTTAAGCACTGATTATTATTGTCTTTTATTTATATGGTTCCACAAAAGCTCTGCAGTGCTGTAGATAGGGGAAGGGGCACATTGGCCATCCTGTGTGGAAAATGGTATTAGCTGAGATTAGTCTAAACCTACTGATTTGGAAAATCTGTATATTTCTGAAAAAAATGATTGTTACAGAGTCTGTGCGAATCATTTACCACAGGAAATGGTGACACCACCAAGTCCCCTGGTCACACTATGTGGAATTTTCTTTATACACAGACTGAAGCAGGTTAGTTATTGTCCTACAAATATGCAATTAAATTAATGGCATAATAGTGTTTGTATTTACCAATCTGTACAGAGAATTTCCATTACTTAGGGTGAGATGTACCAATGATAGTATAATACTTAATGATCATCTACCCTGACCATCGCGACCTCATTTCCATGGGCCGTTGTACTCTGGCTGAGATGGCTCCTCTTTGCCCCCTGTCCCAGCGATGTTATTACTTTCGGGTCTCTGTCCCAGCAGATGTAATGCTCAGCCATCCGGGGGATTTCTTGCACAATTAATAAGCATGTTAAATTATTAGCAATACAAAGTATTACATATGTGTATGGGGATGTAGTAATTAGACCGGCGCCCGGGATGCCACTGGTCTAAATCCTGACGGCTAAAGCCCGATACGGGATTTAAGTAAGGCGTCAAAATACTGATGTGTATCTTAATCCCGATTCCGGAATGCAGAAGGACGCTGTCCCGAGCAAGGTAAGTCCGGGGCGTCTTAGCAGTTAGCCGTGCAAGGGGAGGGTTAGATTTAGGCATCCCCGGGGGGGGGGGGGCTTAGGGTTACGCACCCCCCAGGGAGGGTTATGGTTAGGCTAGGGGAAGAGGGGGGAGTTAGGGTTAGGCACCACTGTGGGGAGGTTAGAGTTAGGCACCCCCCCAGGAGGGTTAGGTTTAGGGTGCTGGAAGGGGGGGGTTAGGTTTAGGCACCCCCAGGGGGACTTAGGGTTAGGCACCACCCCAGGAGTTTTAGGGTTAGGCACCACCAAGGGAGGTTTAAGGTTAGGGGAGGGAGAGGGGAGGATTAGGATACTTACCAGCCCCAGTCGGGATCTCCTGTCCGGCTTCCGCAGTTGAGATTGTACCGCCGTAATTTCAATCCCATTCCATGTATATGTAGCTATAATTAGTCAAATATAATGATTATAGGGATTCTCATGAGATAACTGATACCTACATTTAACTTGCACAAATGATACAATAAAGATCAGTATTATTCTCAGATTGTGCTTAGGCTTAAAGGAGTACAGTGTTTTTCCAACAATACGTAATTTTTTATTGCCGCAATGTGGCGATAAGAAATGATCGTTACTGGGAACAAAATCTGGAAATGCATAAATATACCCTATAGAGTCACAGATGGGCCAATGTATCAGATCATCGACACCAAAATGTCGACATACAGTATACAATGTGAACACAGACATAATAGCAACTGTATACACATGAAAATAGGATTAGGGTTAGGCTGCAGTTTAGATTAGGCCAGAGCTGGCCCTAGTCAAATTAGTGCCCTAGGCAAGATTTTGGGTGGTGCCCACTTCCCTGTAAGATCCTGAAAAGGGCACAGCAAGACGCGGGTGCAGACCCACTTTTACAGTCTCAGGCTGGCAGGCCGCAGCTGTGTGTGATGATTGCTGGAGGCGGAGCCCAGAGCCATGAGGTGTGATTCACTACTTCGAGCTCCGCAAAGGCCCATGGTGCAGCAGCCTCCTGTGACCGTTACCTTAAGTCCTGAATGAGCCTCTGCCCATGCGCAAAAGCTCATTCTGAATGTGTGACCCCTCAGAGCTGGTTTGATGCTAACCACTAACCGCTGTCCAGGTGCTCCGCCCCGCAAACTGCAGTTGGCTGTTCTACTGCTATCCACTCACTGTTTACTGCTGCCAGGCTGTCAGCTGAGCTCCGATCGTGGATGATGTGCAGTGGCAGTAGCCGCTGCAAGAGTCTCTGCCCAGCTGGCAGCAGGTGACCCGGCTTTGCCTGCACCAAACCTCCACCGGCTCTAGGTGGACCTTGGATGCCCCTAGGCATTCCAAATGCCCTAGGCATTTGCTTAGGTTGTCTATGCCTAGGGTGGGCTCTGGATTAGGCTGTGGTCAGGGTCAGGCTATAATAGGACTGTCTACATTCTGACATTCATAATTGGACTTTTTAGACATGTCAGTGCTGTCAATGCTTCAATGCTGATGTGTCGAATGTTGACATTGTTAATATGTTTACATCCTAAATGTTGAAATTCAGGTCATGTTGACATGCTATACCACAACCTATAGAAATGACCCTGTCTTCAAAATACTTGCTGACTTAATAAAAATGGGAATCTTATACAATCTTTACATTCTATCTATTGATACCAATCCATGGTGTGCTTTTAGCACAGATGTTATTCACTCTGCGGAAACAGTGCCCTCTGCTCAATGTTAGCTGTAATATTACCTCTGAGGTTTCCGTATTTATCTCCCCCCCCCACCATCTCACAGATGTTTATTCTCTTAGACATTTTCCAGTGTTTCCTTCATTCTCTCCTAATAACTCTGCTAATAGACTGCCAATGAGCCAGAGGCGTATCAAGTGAGGAGGGGGCCTGTATGCAGTCTTCATCCAGGCCCCCTCCTCTCTAGACGGCGGCACAAACAAGTACACTGGCACTGTATCAGAGTATATTGCACACACGCAGGTCTCTGGGATAATGGTGCGGTGGCCACTAAATAAATTGGGTGCCGGGTGTGTGATGTGGGCCTCCCTGTACTGCACATCATGGACCCATTATATATACACAACTGCAATGAGCGCACAAGCAACAGGCACACTTTGTGTCTGATTGGGTCTCGCACGCAAGTAGCAATGCTTATGGAACTCATGGAATTCAGTACACTACGCATGCGCTGAAGAGAAAAGTCAACCTCTGCACAGACACCGGACCATGCATTCCACAACACTGAGATCACTTGTGCGTACGGACCACTCTATCCATGACATGCCAATGGAGCTCTTCTGTGCCGTGGGCTTGTCGTGGGTGTGTCAGCCAACTTCTATGCTCATTCACAGCATGCAGACGGAGCTTGGATGTCTGCTTCAGCCAGATCTTTTACAGCCAGCATGTGGCTCATGTAGGTTCAGATACTGATGGCAGCTGTGGATGTAAGAACAGTTGGTGGGATAGGCTTCAACATGCAAACCCACGGATTATTAGTACACACAATTCTTGCATTAGTATAATGTAGTAAGCAGACATCCGCGGCCAGATGGAAACATGCCTTTGGGTGTGTCCTGCTGAGAATCAGCCCCATTAGGAGCTAACTGGTTCTAGAAAGTCCATTTTCACATAGCAACTGCTGATGTAAATTCCAAAACTCATTATTAAAGTCCATTTTTCAGCCAGTAGTTCCACTTACAGCCAAAGAACAGCATAATAGTGTTACAGCACCAATGCCCAGCGTAATAGTCTAATGTGCAGCATAGTAACCCAGCATAACACCATTCCACTACACCTAGGTAGGTCTGGGCTAACATACTCATTACATTGCAAATCCATCTACACCTGATTCTTTAGTTTGAGTTAAAGATTTACTGGTGGCCTCTAAAGGTTTGATTGGGGCACCTACAGCCTCTTACATAATGTGGAAACGAGAGTTACTTCAAACTCCTCACCTTCACATACAAGGCCCTCTCTAACTCTACTGCTCCCTACATCTCAAACCTCATCTCCTTACATACTCCCTCCCGCTCACTTCAGTCTGCCAATGACTGTTACCTCTCCTCCACCCTGGTTACTTCATCTCATACACGTATCCAAGATTTTGCTCGTGCAGCCCCCCTTCACTGGAATGAGCTCCCTCGTTCGATCAGACTCTCTCCGACCTTGAAGAGCTTCAAACGTGCACTGAAAACCCACCTGTTCATCAAAGCATACCCTTGCACCACATAACCGTCACCAAGTCTCTTTCCCTCCTGCCTCAGCCATCTCTACCTCATCTACTTCCTGCACTCAGGTCCCCCTCTACACACTCTTGCCTCATGTCATCTGTCCGTCTCCCCTCTCCCCTAGATTGTAAGCTCCTAGGAGCAGGGTCCTCCTCCCCACTGTCTCACAGCCTTCTTCTCTAGCACTTCTATGACAGCCTTCACCTTCCCAGCTGTCCTGTGTATGGAGAATTGTGTTGCTAATTGTTACTTGTGCTCTGTTTATAAGTTGGTTACTGTATTGTAATGTAATGTTCTGTGTACCATTTACTGTATGTACGGCGCTGCGGACCTCTTGTGGCGCCCTATAAATAAAATGTAATAATAATAATAATAATAATAATAATAATAAACACTGTGGCTGCCTTAATTTCGACCCAGCACTCCACTTATCTATTTGTAGGTGTTTTTGTTTAGGGCAGCTTTTAGTAAGGTATTACCAGCATTATCTATAACCTATTAGACACAACAGAGAGAAGGACATATCTTGTTATATAATATGTTTCTGTAGGTATATACCTGAATGAGGTCACCTTGTCTCTGTAGATGGGCATTCAGAAATTGATGAACATATGCAATAAGAACCTCAAGTTATTTAAGTATATTAAACGTGCTTAAGAAAGGTAAAATGGGTATTAACAGAAACAACAACAGTGTTTCAGGGATAAGAACAGTTTTCATACAAAGGGCCGAATTCAATTAGTTTTGCACCCGCGATACTTTTTCGCATGCCACACTTTTCGCAGACTTCGCGTGTTTTAGCCGTGGAAACTTATCGTGCACACCCCCGCTATTTGCTGTATTCAATTCCAAAGGAAACGCGTCCCTGCGAAACTCTAACAGGCATAAAGTGTTGCCAGAATTGGGGAAATCAGCCTGACACCCCCCAAAAGATGCACTAACATTTAGAATCAATGTAGATGTCCCTGATTAGCCTACTGAAGCTATTTGGGGTACTCAAGTGCAGTCAATTGCTCCAAAATAGCGGCTTTGAACAAGTGGTGACGAATAGCATTAAGCAGTTTTTTTTGGTGAAAATAAGTATTCCTGTCATATTTGGGGTATTTGAAAATGAGTGCAAGCATAGTTAAAAATTGCTAAAGTCAAGTTTTAAGTGCTGCAAAAAACGCACCTTCAGCAAACACCTGCAATAAAAAAAAACACCTCCCCCATACTATCAGACCCCCCAAAAGTCTTTTTCGCTAGTTTTTGCGTTTGTACCCCAACTCTGTACTTTTTCGCCTCCATTTTCAAAGTGCTTTTTTTTCCTCTTTTTTTTTTGCATTTTTTTTATGCAGTTATCCTTTGGGGGTCTGTACAAAGGGTGCAGAGTGGTTTCCGCACCTTTACACCCCAAAACCGCAATTCTGCACATTTTTCCGCTGGCTATTGAGAGGCGAAACTTTTTTGCCGGGTACATTGTACTGACTTTCCACACCGGCGAAAAGTCGCAAGAATTGAATACGGCGGAAACTTTCCGCCTGGCAAAATTACGTCACCTGCGATACTTTACCGCAGATTCTGACTTTTTGCCTGGAATTGAATACAGGCCAAAGTTAGATATATAAAGTTACGGTACATTTTGTCATTCTTAGGCTCATCTATGTGGTGATGGACAGAGCTGGTCTTCTATTTGTCCAAGTATTTTATGATTGGCAGCCACCAGCACGGGATTTGCTTATCACATTGACCATATAGAATTTGATTAGGTCCTGGACCTCCAACCGGCAAATTCAGTTGGTGATAAATATGTCCCCAAATCTCAGAGAAATGCAGCCTACAGTTATTGCATGTAAGCTATCGGTAATAGTGTAGGTTATGTGAGACTTGTCATTCAGTTATATCACAGTTACATTTAAAATTACACATTACACATTTCTGTGCTCCCATGTTGAAAGTATAGTAATTTTCTGAAGCTACAGTAGTTGTAATTGTTAGTTTAAACCACAGGTTCTCAAACTCGGTCCTCAGGACCCCAAACAGTGCATGTTTTCCAGGTCCCTTTACAGAATCACAAGTGAAATAATTATCTCCACCTATGGAACTTAAAATGTGTCAGTGAGTAATGAATACATCTCTGCACCTGGCAGGAGACCTGGAATTGTGAACTGTGTGGGGTCCTGAGGACCGAGTTTGAGAACCTCAGGTTTAAACCATTGGAACTCAGCAGTTCTATGTAGTGTACAGTTTAAACTAACAATTACAACTAGCTTCATATAGTTAGAAATACAAGGCATTATACGCAGGAGCAGATAACTCATGTGTTAAGTATATGTGTAGTGAATGAGGTTGAGCGTTTGAGTCCTGTGTATGGCATGCTAAGAAATGTAATAAAGGGGGATTTACCTGAAGACACACATATCTCCTGTATGTTCGGGTTTAGGCATGGGAATCTTCCCCCAATACATCATTAGAATATTGGAAAAAAATCTTACGATGGTAGGGAAACATTGGACGCTCACCATTGCAGGGTTAGCCATCAGGGTGCCCGATGAAAATGCTTATGCATTGAAACGTTGGTAATTGAGCTTGTTGCAAGTGTCGTTTTTTTGCAATGAGTGCCGCCGCTGATCTGGATATTTATTTGTCTGCTTCATGATTGATTGCTGACCTGGAGGGCACCTGCAATACACTACCATTCATTCAACGTTGAGGAGAGCATAAGTGTATAAATATATATATATATATATATATATATATTTATGTGTTAATAGTTTATTTGTATCAATTAACAAAATGCAAAGTGAATGAACAGAAGAGAAATCTAAATCAGATCAATATTTGGTGTGACCACCCTTTGCCCTCAACACAGTATCAATTCTGCTAGGTACACTTGCACACAGTTTTTGAAGGAACTCGGCAGGGAGGTTGTTCAAAACATTTTGGAGAACTAACCACAGATCTTCTGTGGATGTAGGCTTGCTCAAATCCTTCTGTCTCTTCATGTAATCCCAGACATACTCGATGATGTTGAGATCAGGGCTCTGTTGGGGCCATATAATCACTTCCAGGACTACTTGTTCTTCTTTACACTGAAGATAGTTCCTAATGACATTGGCTATATGTTAGGGGTGGTTGTCCTGCTGCAGAATAAATTTGGAGCCAATCAGATCGTATTTCATGATGGATAAGTACCTGCCTGTATTTATCAGCATTGAGGACACTATTAATCCTGATCAAATCCCCAACTCCTTTTGCTGAAATGCAGCCCCAAATATGCAAGGAACCTGCGCCATGCTTCACTGTTGCCTGCAGAAACTCATTATGGCATCGCTCTCCAGCCCTTCGGCGAACAAACTGTCTTCTATTACAGCCAAATATTTCAAATTTTGACTCATCAGTCCAGAGCACCTGCTGCCATTTTTCTGCACACCAGTTCCTATGTTTTCGTGCATAGTTGAGTCGCTTGGCTTTGTTCTTTTTGGCCCCAAATCTTCCATGAAGACCAGCTCTGGCCAGACTTTTCTGAACAGTAGATGGGTGTACCTGGATCCCACTGGTTTCTTCCAGTTTTAAGCTGATGACACTGTTGGATATCTTCCGATTTCGAAGGGAAGTAAGCATGATGTGTCTTTCATCTGATGCACTGTTTCCTTGGCCGACCACTGTGTCTATGTTCCTCAACATTGCCCATTTCTTTGTGCTTCTTCAAAAGAGCTTAAACAGCACATGTTGAAACCCCATCTGCTTTGAAATCTTTGCCTGTGAGAGACCTTGCTGATGCAGTATAACTACCTTGTGTCTTGTTGCTGTGCTCAGTCTTGCCGTCATGGTGTATGACCTGTGATATGAAACTGTCTTCCACAAACTCACCTTTGTAGCAGAGTTGACTGTTCCTCACCCAGTTTTAAGCTGGCTCTGTTTCAGTTAATGACTGTGATTCAACCTACATATGAAAATGATGATCATTATCACCTGTTTGGTATGATTGGTTAATCATACACCTGACTATAATCCTATCCTATATAAACCATATATATATACATTAGCAAAACCATGTTCCACTGTAGGCGGGCCATACTTAAATTGTCCAGAAACATTTAGAGCCGCAAGAGGATGCAGCTTTCACAACAAGTAATTGTTTTACTAAGATTAGACGTAGCTTTCCCAATAAACAATATAACATTTTAAAATCATGCCATAAATAAACCAAAGCCTTCTCTGCTCATAATAATACAAATATATAGGGAGATATATATAAGTATTTAAATTGGCTGATTATGTTATTTATTTTTTCAAATGGGGTTGCAGGAAGAAATATATTGGTAAAACAAACAATAATGAATTTTAAAATATTAGAATATATTACTGTATATGTAATATAATACATCAAAACAAAATGAACAACACTGTATACCTAGACATTTTAAAAAATTATTTTACTCAGACCCACACAATTTATATTTGAGATAATACACATGTGATTCAGGATAAAATTGGGGGTACTATATTACCAAAACATATTGCATATTTACCTTGGATGCCTTTTGTCGCTAATGCGTAAAGAATGACCTGATTCTTGGATTAAATGAAGTATTAAAAACTAAATTTTTTATCTAAAAATGAATGTCGTATGATTTTTTATGAATTCATAATTTTTTATGAATTAATAATTTAATTTTTATTGAGACTGATTAGTTTGTCTAAAAAAACACAAGGTGTGCTGTCAATTGATCCCAATATTAACTGTATCTGTGGCAGCTCACTAGAGGGTTCTGTACCCCACAATCAAAAGGAAAAGTATAGTGAAGTAGAGCTCTCAAACTGACACAGTTGATGAGTCTATTATTGCTCTTTTATTAACTAGCGCCAGGAGCTAAGGATTATATTATAGCTTTTGATCCATACGGAATGCTTTATTTGGGCCACACCTGCCGATTGGAGAAAGGTATTCTTCACCTTGGACAGGAATTATCAGCGGGACCAGCACTCTAAGAGTGATTCAATATTTATTATCGGCCAACGGATCCAAATTATCCATTGATATATAGACCTAGCGGTACGGAATACTTACATTTTTTCATAAGGAATTTTTCTATTCCTAATGGATTTTAGAAGGATTATTTGATACCTATTAAACTGACCAGTGGATCCATACTTGTTGCCAGTGACTGATACACTGTTTCATCTTATATAGTTACACTTCTACACTGGTTTGAAGTGAACACTAATGGAGCATACACATGGTCAGATTTGTCAGATGAACGATTTGAACGATTTTACCAAAGTTTTGAACGATTTGAACGATTTTTGACTGCATTAAAATGAATGGAATCGTCCAAGTCTGACTGCAAACACATCAGATGTCAGATATCGTTATCTGACAAACGGGAACGTGCATCGTTCATCGTCCATCCTTCAGGCATGTCAGTTATGTCAGATTTTCCTTCAGATATGAACGACTGAACGATTTTTAAATCGTTATCGTTCAGATCTGAAGGAAAAATCTGACCGTGTGTATGCACCATAATATAGAAGATCACGTTCTATGCCTTTTAGCATATTTGTATTGCATTTAGGACGGAGATTGATATTCATTGGATTGTATGTTTCGTGTTTATGTACTACATGTTTATTTATGTTCATTCATTTTTTAATAAAAGAGCAATAATAGACTTATCAACTGTGTCAGTTTGAGCGCTCTACTTCACTATACTTTTCCTTTTGATTAGAGTTTGAGCTAATTGCTCCTCTTCTTACTCGTCAATACCAATGTAGATTTGCATTTTAGGCTCACGCCTCTATATGTCTCTATATGCCTCTATATGCTTAGAGGCAATGGGAGATTGAGAAGACATGTAGGCATTAGCTGAGTACAGTAAGGGTGAAATCAAACAAATACCCCTCATACAGACCCTGACAAAGACACATGTGCACCTGTCAGGAGCCATATCACTTTTGGGTGCTTGATCTCTGGTGCATAAAGGTACACATACATCTGCGACGGATCGTCGCGATGTAGCGATGGAAGCGTAAATGCCGACCAGGGACCATCGATGTTCAGCAATCCGTCACATGTTACATTTCTCCGATTTGACAATCACGATAATTTTTTGATTGTGATTGTCATATGGGTGAAATCCAACATCGGGTTGCAGGATCGCGGCAATCCGTCGCAGATGTATGGGTACCTTAACACAGACTGATGATGATGACGATCGGCAGCTGCTTCTGATTGGTGGAGTGCACATTGATCTCTTCCCGCTGATGCTGTTTGTTAATATGGCTGCTGTGATCTATTCACAGTATTTATTACATATTTGCAATTGGCTTGCGGCAGGAGAGCAGAAATAGAGAGAAAGAGAGAGAGAGAGAGAGAGAGAGTGAGAGAGAGAGTGAGAGAGAGAGAGAGAGAGAGAGAGAGAGATACAGAAGTAACAGATTCAGTTACAGAATTTCTATCAGAAAGCCAGCTGGGTAATGGCTGCCGGTCAGCTAAATATGAGTGATATGTCAGATTGAGTTTGCTGGTCAGTACAAGAATAGTAACTGTTGTTTAGCTAATTAGAAAACGAGTTTAATAGCCAAGCAATTAATTTCTGTCAAATAATCATTAATTTGCTAAAACTGTGTTAGAGAGCCAGTTGGTTTAACAGAAGCAAATCGGTTAGATAAAAGATTATTAGCAATCATTTAACGCAAGTACTAGCTTGAAATTCAGGGAATATGAGGAGTTAAATGATTTACGTGCATATATATTAAAGAACATATGCGGAATATCCCTCCAAAACACCAGTTTTAAGGAGTACCCCGAAATATTAACGATCCCCAGGGTTTAGGAAGGAGGGACCATTTTGGCAAATGCAGCTTCTGTGGAGACTATCCGGAATGACCACTGAAGCCATATGAATCATGATCGTGAACTGCTCTCTTTGAAATGCTGCAATGTAAGTAAGTCAGATTAAAAAAATATATATGTGATATTGTGATTACAATACTGAGCTTCCCGTCTCTTCTTATAGTTATAGGTATAGGAAGAAAGAGCAAGTTGACTACAGTGATTATACCTACTATAACTAAATGAATTATTATATCAAGAAAAAATATCTAATATACATGAGCAGACCAAAGTGATTTACACTTATATCCGATTTCCATCTTTTGTAGACATGTTCAGATACCAAGACAAAACCTCCCTTTTTAACAGACAAGTCAATGGAATCATCTCTGAAATACATCAACAAGAAGTTCCCAAGCATTGATGTTCGAAGCAGCACGGTAATTACTTTAAAAATCTTATACATTGTAGCGGACTTATGGTGCGTACACACGGTTAAAAAATGAACGATATTAACGATAATGATATCGTTTTATAATTCATATCATTCATTATTAAGTACCAACCAACTTACCCACAACCAACGATGCTCGTTCCCGCATGGACGATTATGATATCATCAATCGGCCACGCATGCAGGCCAAACTGCAGGCCAAACTGGACGATATCGCTATCGCTACATAGGAGTCTGCGATCATTGTTCATGGGTCGTTGGTGGTTTTTTGGTATGTGGATGAATGATAGTGCTCATCCAGCACACCAGGGTTTTTAAAGGGAGATCATTCAGAGATATCGTTATCGCTGACAATCGTCCTGTGTGTATGCACCATTAGAAAAGCTCTGTTTAGCCATGCGCACAAACTGTTAAGCCTGTTCCCCACTGCAGAAGGTCATTCACCGTACCCTGTCCTTTCCAAAATGCCTCCAAAGAAGATCATAAAAAACCACACCACCGACGCGTTTCGGAACACCTTGAGGAAGGAACAGGGTTCCGAAACGTGTCGGTGGTGTGGGGAATAAAACTGCTGCCTGGTGGACCTGAGAGGGACTTTCACTTATTCTGCTTGGCAGGTGATGTACCCGGGATAACATCCATCCGACTACGCTGTTTATAGTGCCTACCTCTAGGCCCATTCCAGTACGCAGGATCCCCTCAAGGTTTTTTTTTGTCTCTTGTTGTTTTATTTGTATGTCAAGTGTACTTTGTTATTGGACATTAAATATCCGTACTGTCTTACACGATGAGAGGTCATTTTTTATGATCTTCTTTGGATGTATTTTAGAAAGAACAGAGGGCTGATCCAGACCCGGTCCCTATATGCATATGCTCGCATTATGCATATGCAAATTTGTCAGTGATGCCACGGGAAGTGAATGCTCGCCAAGGTATAAGCACGCCCACCATGTCTTAGCGAGCGGCCACTTTGTCTGAGCGTATGCCCAATCGCACAGGCAGAGCCATCCACCAGCACCACGTCGTCTCTAGGAAGTGTATTAAAACATTTTACATCGAGCACCATCGGATGCTAACGCAGTGCTTGCGGTTGCTTTACCCTACCTCAAGCATTGTGAGGAAATCAGTGTAAAAAAAAAAGGCAAGAGACGTGTACTACAAAGCTGCCTGTTAATTATGCATGCCTCAAAAATGGCGTTAGAACACTCAGGCACGCCTGCGTTCACAAATCCAATCCACCGTTTTTACTGGACTTCCCCGTCACCACCCACAAAACGGCCTCTCCTGTCACTCACTCTGCTGGGCTGGCTGTGCTGGGCGAGCGAGCGGTCTATGAACGCATTGTGTAGTTCGCGCACGTGCATTGCGATGCATACGCATGCGCAGATTAGCAAATATCGGCAATAGTGAACGCACTGCTGATAGCGACCGGGTCTGAATCAGGCCCAGAGTACGGTGAGGTGAGCATCTGCAGTAAACACGAGAAGGAGGATCAAAGATACCTTTATGTGCATGCATCTCACTGTTTCTAGGTGAGCGTTGATTCCCAAAAGAGTACATCTGGGGTCCATTCTGGATTTCTTTGGATCTCTATTATAATTTTTTATATATGTTGTATTATCCATGATTTATTTCACATTTGATTGATTGGCCATTTCTTTTAGATCAGTGCTGGGTGCAGGGCCAATGCAAGGTATCCGGGCTCCTTAGGCAACATTTCACCAACCGACCCTGCTCCCTCCTGCCATGCATCAGTCTCCCCAGTTAAATAACATGCCACACAGCAGTGTCCCAAATTCGGAATTGGTATGAAATACCGTCGGCCGCATGGCCGGCGGTTCGATTCCCGTCAGCGGCAGCCCGACAGAAGCAGAGTGCGACGCAGCGGAAGCCCGACAGCGCTGGAAATCCCGATCGTGGATAGGTAAGTATCCATTAACCTAACCTAACCCCCCTAACCCTAACCCTCCTTAGGGGTGCCTAACCCTAACTTCCCCCCCAAGTGCCTAACCCTAATCCCCCCTCTAAGTGCCTAACCCTAACCACCCCCTTCCCCGCTGCCTAAACCTAAGTCCCCCGGGGGGGTGCCTAACCCTAAGTCCCCCCCGGGGGTGCCTAACCCTAAGTCCCCCCCGGGAGCCCTAAACCTAACCCTCCCCCCCCACGGCTGCCCGCTCGCGGCACCCGGCATCACTACGATCGTGATGCCGGGCGCCGGTCTCCCGGCGTCGGGGAAATGCGGGCGTCTATATCTAGACGCCCGGCATTTCACCCATGCCGGAATAAGACAGTCGGGAAGCCGGCTGCCGGTATTAAGGCAGTCAGCTTCCCGATTGCCTCCCCCCAAATTCATAATATACTATATAGATTACACACAGCATAGCACCAACATCATAATGTACCTCATACCACTGCCGCAAATTCATAATGTGCCACACAGCTGTGCCACAAATTCATTATATACCACTCAGCCATGAATTAAGCCTTTCATTAATTTTTATGTGGACTCAGCGCCGCCCTCCAGTGGCCGACGCCCTTAGGCGGCTGCCTAAGGTTGCCTAATAGTAGCACCGGCCCTGGCTGGGTGACCTCCCCTCTTTTGTTATATGTAAACATCACTCTCCTTTGTTTTTCCTTTGTTTTACCTTTTTTCAACAAATAGTTTCTGTTTATCAGTAGTTCATCACTTTGCTGATGCTGGGCATACAGTACACTATCAGACTGACAGACACTTTATCAGACATGCTAACACCAGTAGATATTGTGGCCATACACTGAGATATTTCAATGCACTGTATTGTCGCTGCAATACACTGTACAAAAATATCTGGGAGATCAGACCAGATCAGCCAGATAATTGTATAGGTATATGTATATATTGTGTAGATAATTCTATGGACGATCAGCCAGATAATCATATAGTGTATGCCTAGCATAAGAAAAGCAACATTGTATGATTTACTCTCCTGTATGGCTTTCATCCTCTCCAATCTACAGAAACTACCTTCACTAAAGTTAGTATTTACCTTCTTGCTGCCAAATGCATTGCCACTACTCTGTGCTCACTCCTTGTCTCACCTGCTGCTCTTGACACTGTGGACCACCCTCTACTCCTGCTTATCCTTCATTCCCTTGTTCTGCATGACACTGCCTTCTCCTGGCTGTGCTCCTACCTCTCTGGCCGCTCTCTTTCTGTCTTTTCTCATGGCTACATTTGCCCCCCTCTTCCACTATCATTTGATGTCCCTCAAGGTGTTTTTCTTGGTCGCCATTTATTTTCCCTTTATATAGATGTGTCCTTTCTCATCTAGCCTCAATACGCCATGCAGCGCAATATACCTGGTGTGAGTGAGCCGCTAGGTCCCGTGCTTTTTTGCCGAAAATGCGTCTACGTCAGGGGTTCCCAAACTTTTTCGAATCACAACGCCCTAGAGTATCAGCATTTTTTCCAAGGTACCCTTTGGCCAAACGTTGAGAAATTAAGCAAAAATTAAATGTAGTAAATGTCACGTCTAAGACTGGAGTAGAGGCTGTGGTGGGCCTAAGTTGGGGGAGAAAGCGGAGACGAGGGGCCTGGATGTATGTTCCCCTCATCCACAGGTCTTGAGTGTTGGCGAGACCTGGGCAAAGGTGCAGAATCTAACCCACAGGATGGTGTTCGCCAGTGACCCCTCCAATTGGGATTTGGGCTTAGCTGCACCCCGTGAGCAGGTCTCGGTCCTTTGACCAGGTACCCAAGCCCTGCAGGGATAGAGACACAACACCCGTGGCCCAGAGAGGTTATGCCTGCTTGGCACAAAGCAATGCCCTAAGCGTACAGTAATACACCTTGACACGAGGATCAAATATCAATAAGGAATTCAAGTGGAGAGCGACTCACGGTTACTTGAGAATTCACCAGAGATGGAAGGCACACAGGTAGAGGTGGTATACACTGTAGCACGGATGTTCACCAGAGACGAGAGGCACACAGGTAGAGATGGTAACACTGCTGCACGGATATTCACCTGAGACGTTTAAGGCACACAGGTAGAGATGGTAACACTGCTGCACGGATATTCACCAGAGACGTTAAGGCACACAGGTAGAGATGGTAACACTGCTGCACGGATATTCACCAGAGACGTTAAGGCACACAGGTAGAGATGGTAACACTGCTGCTGTAAGGAAAATAGGAACCTAGACCGGGAAGGAGACAACCGTTGTTCAGGCAACTTCCTGTAACCTGTGGAACAGTTATATACCCAGGGGAACCCTTAGACAGGTGCACAGCATCAGCTGATCACAGACCAATCAGGAAGGAGGATACAGTCACATGGGCCGACTGTCATGGCGGCGCCCATGTCCGGACTTGCGATGCCAGACATCAGCCCACCAGGAAGCCACTGCATGCGGGGAGAATGCTCAGCTTCTCCCCCGCCGTCGCGCAAGCTGCCCGACCACCCAGGATGACAGGGGAAGCCGGCGGCGCGGGAAGCGGGAGCCGATCCCCGGCTGAGTCCTGACAGTAAATTGCGCTTATAAGTCACCCTTAGGTTCAGTCATGTGGTGGTTGACAGGGCTGCACTTCTTTTTGTCCACATATTTTTTGATTGGCAGCCATTAGCACTGGTTTTGCCTATCACACTGAGTAAATTTCTTTTTATTCGGTACTGGACCACCAACACGTGGCACCCTTGTAAGTGCCCTGAGCAGGGCCGGATTAGCAATGGGGCGGATGGAGCTACAGCTCCAGGCCGCCTGTCAAAATAGGCCCATAGCATCTTGCATCAGTCAACACCGACTGTTGTAGTCAGGATTTTTTTACCAGGCTGCGAGTGGCCGTCCGATGCCCCGCCCCCGGACCGCGGGACGTGAGCACCCCCTCCCAGCAAGTGGCTGTCCGATGCACTGCCCCTCCCCCCGCGGCGTATCACCCTAGGAAGGGGGCGTTAGGCCACGCCCCCCATCCACCCCAGCAGGCTGCGAGTGGCCATCTTCAATTGCTGTCCGATGCTCCGCCCCTTCCCTGCTGCGGATCACACCATGAAGGGGGGAATCAGGGCTGGAGCATGGCTCGGCGGGCAGTGTCTACAGTCTGCCTAGTGCCTGCCTACTCATCACGGATTACACCAGGGAGCTCCAATGCCAGATTGACGTCGCAGCACGGCGCTGCCAGCGCACACCCCGTATGTACAGTCCTGATGAAAAAGCCGGTAGGATTTGAAACGTCGACTTATCTATACCGATGTTAATTTACATTTAAACGTTTTTTTTTTTCACCTTTACATTGGAGAGTGCCACCTTTCTTTTCTCATATTTGTGGTGTTGCCATACATCACTAAATAAGGGGGATTCTTCCCCTCTCTCCCCCTTCCCTCTCTCTCCCTCCCCCTCCCTCTCTCTCTCTCCCCCTCCCCCCTCTCTCTCTCCCCCTCCCCCCTGTCTCTATCTCTCCCTCTCTCTTCCCTCCCTCTCTCTCTCCCTCCCCCCTCTCTCTCTTCCCCCTCCCCCTCTCTCTTCCCCCTCCCCCCTCTCTCTCTCCCCCCCCTCTCTCTCTCTCCCTCCCCCCCTCTCTCTCTCTTCCCCCCCTATCTCCCCTTCCCCCCTCTCTCTCTCTTTTCCCCCCTCCCCCCTCTCTCTCCCCCCTCCCCCCTCTCTCTCCCCCCTCCCACCCTCTCTCTCTTCCCCCTCTTTCTCTCCCCCCTATCTATTCCCCCCTCTCTCTCTCTTCCCCCCCTTCCCCCCTCTCCCTCTTCCCTCCCTCTCTCTCTCTCCCACCCCCCTCTCTCTCTTCCTCCCCCCTCTCTCTCTTTACCCCTCCCCCCTCTCTACCCCTCCCCCCCTCTCTCTATCTATATATATATATATATATATATATATATATATATAGTGTAGAGGATTGAGAGGCCTTTTTGCCACTAAATTAAGGATCTAATATCTTTTGAGGTCAGTCCAGGGCATACACAGTTTACACACAGCACAAGCAATGGGATGCAGGATCCCGAGCGACAGCATCCTTTGCCCATCCCGCATGGAGATGCGGTAAATATCCCGGCGGCGGGGATTCCCGGGGTCAGAATGCCGCCACTGGAATCCCGACACCTGTCAGAATCCTGGTGCTGGCAACCGGACCTCTGGAATCCCAAAGGTAATTAGCGGGGTTAGGGGGAGGGTTAGGGGTAGTGTGCAGGGAGGTTAGGTTTAGGCACTAGGGGGAGGTCAGGGTTCAGGCACTGTGGAGGGAGGGGGAGGGTGAGGATACAGACCGACAGGTGTCGGTATCCTAACCCTTTCAGGATGCCAGCGTCGGGATTCTGACTGCCAAGATCCCCGTACCCATCCCCAAGCATGACCCCTGCTGACATCTCCCACCTTAAACTACCCCCTCCTCTTTCCATAGAAGGTCCTGCAAAGAGAGCTGTGAAAAAAAAAAACTTGCAATGCCAAAATAAAACTTAATAAAAGTATGAATCATTGCGACAAGTAACCCCAAACACACACCAGCTATTCCATCACACTGACTATTTACAGTGCGGAAAGCAAACTGTTTTTTATTCTAATTTTGTTTGTGAACCAATATGTCTTTTATTTCACTGATTTTAAATATTAACGATAACAGAGTATTGTCCCTAATTGAAGTTTCCAGTGTGTTTTAGAGTGCCAACATAAGAATTCAGAATATTTTATAAAACCGATTTCAAGGTGCATGATCAGTTTTCTTTGCCCTGTGTGCCATTAATCCTAGATATGCCTGTATGTGTGACGTCACATAGGTGTCACCACACCACCAATCCCTGAAGCAGCCGTGTCCGCCCAGTGAGCGCACCCACTGCTCTGTGAAGGGGGCCTGGCCGGGTGATTGATCCTCCTGAGGTGTCAGTATTGCCGGCTGTTTGGCTTCTGCTAATCGATCAAGCCCACAATGTTGTTACCTGCTGGCTGCGGCGAGCAATTATTACTGGAATACAGGCACTGACAAGATTTCAATTTTAATATATATATATATATATATATATATATTTATTTATTTTATTTTTTTTGACAATTTCATTAATACTGAGATTCCCACTTTCCATTTCTTGCGGTGGGGCAGTACCATTGGCACTGCAGAATCAGGCCCCAAGTGACTCTGTTTTGGATCTCACTATGGTTTCTAGATCTAACACCTCAGTATGGGGGGAATTCAATTCAGCGCGATGATGAATAACCGCGGGAGGGAGCTCCCACAGCTATTCAATTCAATGAGCTGTGTGCCTTGTCGTGAAGCAGGTAAGTCAGAGAATGCCAGTTCTCGCGACAACCTGGGTGTTAAGGTGCTGTAACCGGCATTCTCCAACTAAAGTGGCAGGCGCGTGGCTATTAGCACTGCGCTAAGCTGGCAAACAGCTGCGCGCCCCGCACTTTTGTCAGATTTCTCCTCGCATCCCCAGGGGGGTGGGAGAAAAAATCCTTTAGCCGCCCAAACAGCGCAGTGTATTGAATAGCTGCAGGAGCTCTCTCCCGCGGCTATTCTACATCGCACTGAATTGAGGGGTCTGATTCAGAGCCGGACGCAATTTGCGCTCGCTCGTTTAGAAAAAGGGGCTGGCGATTTAAATTGACCGTTCGCTCTTTGCGGTCTGTTGACGCCTCTATGTCTGAACGAGGGAACAAAACATGCGGACGTTTTTTTGTAAAAAACGCCCCCTGGCCGCTCGCATCATATGTCATCTCCGCTATTTATTTGATTAATCGAGTACATCGAAAGGTGTATGAACTGCTCGCTATTCTTGTGGTTGCATTTTCCTACCGCAATCATGCGAGCAGTTCTGGCTAAAAGACACCTAACTGACGTGGACGATGACGCTGCTTTGTTAATTATGCACACCCTTAAAACGCCCGTTTTGACCTTTTGGCACGCCTGCGTTCTGATCTCCACTCCCCGTTTTCAAGCATCTTCACCTGTTACCACCCACAAACGCCTCACTCTGTCACTCAAATTAGCAGGCATTCGCTATTTTGCGAGCACACAATTTTCGACCGCACTGACTGGTTCGCGCATGCGTACTAAAACCCGTACGCATGCGCAGTTGTGCGAACATCGCTCGGAACGAACGAGCGGCCGCTTACGAGCGGCTCTGAATCAGGCCCTGAATTCCCCCCTATAACTATTAATAAGATAAGGTATTTTTATATATAGAGAGAGAGATAGCGATGGCACATTCATGACATCACTAAGTGACCCATGTGCTCTTTAATAGAGATATTTTCAGATTTACGTCATCACCATGTGCCATTTTAACAAGTTGTTCCTTTGCTGAATCTCGCTTTACACTATTGATATAAGTGAAAAGGGAAAAGAGATTGAGGTTTTTAAAGATAGGGGCTAGTCACATCACACAGGACAGGCCACATCCCTGTGCAGACAACACCCCCACAATGCTAGTTACACCCCCACATCACTAGTCACACCCGCACGGGTTGGGTATGATTACCTGGCAGTCGTGATGCTCAGATTTCCGACGGGGGTCGGGTAAGTATACAAACCCTCCCCCTTTCTCTTCCTAACCCTCCCTTCTTGCACCCTAACAGTTAGTGCCTAACCTTAACCCTCCCCTCTTGGTGCCTAAACCTAACCGTCCCCCCTTAGTGCCTAACCCTAACTCCCCCCACCAGTGGGGCCTAACCCTAACCCCCCCAGTGGTACCTAACCCTAAACCCCCCCTTCCCGTGGCTAACAGCTAAGGGCACCCACGCTTGCCTTTGATCTGAATGTCCTATGTCAGGATTCCGGCGTCGATGTGTAGGCTGGCTTCGGGATTTAACCGCCTATGTTTAGTCCCGGGTTGGGATTACGACTCCGGGATTTCAACAGACGGAATCCCGTCCGTCGGTATTTTGACTACATCCCCCAATCGCAGTGATGAACACACCTCTTGCGGCGGCACACAATAGGCCCTTCATAAATTTCAGCTCCAGGCCCTTGTGGACCTTAATCTGGCACTGGCCCTGAGGCACCCCAGGGTGCCATGGCACACAGTTTGGGAACCACTGGTCTAAGTCATAATGTGATGCAACTAGGATGCACCAGGGGACTGTACTTGATATGTGGTGACACTTGTATATCTGTGTGCAACTGAGACTGAAAAAGGAACTTGGCTGGAAAAAAGCTGTAGCCGTTGCATTGTAGCACTTCGTATGCTGATTGGGAGAATAATTCTGGGTACACACATAATAAGAGTCTCTGCAGATCGAGTGATGGGCAGATATATTTGCAGATGATGGTTGTTCATACACACTGAGCAACCATCATCTGTCATGTGTCCGCGGGTCCCACTGGCCGTCCTTCCCGTGGCCTCTGCTGCAAGTGTACACACAGCACGATGGACAGATATATCTGCCAATGGCTGTGCAGCACAGCCAACGCGATATGTCTGTGAACTAAGTCGTTCACAGACATATTTCTGGTACGCACTGGCCGACAGGCACCCGATATATTGGCCGATCAATTGATCGGCCAATACATCTGCCAGTGTGTACCCAGCATAAGTCACATACAGATATACATCTTAAATATAATACAACTTTTTACTCTTTTCTCTTTAGAAAATTAGATGCTACTTTTTATTGGTGATTGACTTGGAGAATACACTTAAAATACACTTTTATTAAGGTTATTCTATAAAAGTGAAGGTTTATTGTGGTTTTGTTTTAGTCATTACTGTAAGAAGAAGCAGAAGATAAAAATTGGATATAACATTGTACACTATATAGTACAAGGAACGGTTCTAAAGACCAGATAAGGCTATTCTACTTCTTTTATAAAATGATGTTATGATAAAACAAAGGTTAATATAAGAATGTAAGCTTTAAAAGAAGTTAAATTCAATTTATAGTATTATAATAATAGTAAAAATTATAATCATTCTTTTGCGCTTTAAGCATATTTAATCCATAAATTGATAAACTTTTGGTTTTCCCCTCCTAAATGCAGCAACATCTTGGACCAGTGCACAAAGACAAAACAGAGATTGTGAAGAGTCTTACTGGATATTACCTGACATTTGTGGATGTAATGGAATTTCGGGCAAGTATTGACTCTTTTAGAAAGGATAGCTTTATTGTATTACACAACAGATCCAAAATAATCTAAACATATTACTTAAGGGGCCCCTACATCTGCGACTGAATGTCACAATTTCACATTCTGCTGACGGCCTTTTTTTTTCACATTCTGCTGACGGATTTTTTTTACGTGTTGAAATTCATTGCTGGCTGCTGAACTGGCTTGGATCGAATGGCAGATAACTGGATCTGGTTGGATCAGCAGAACGGGAAATCGGGTCCGTAGATGTAGGCCTCGCATTAAAATATCAGACTGCACTAAGTCTGCAAATACTGTAAATGATCATTTACATTGGTACCAACTTTGCGTCACATTTACTAATGCAAACATATTTCTTGCCTGAACTTATTACCTCTTATTTCAATTTACACAGCACAACATGTAGCAATCAGGTTGCCATAGCATTGGCAGGTGATAATCTATATTACTGTTTGTGAAGTGTAAAAGCTGTGCCACAGCAAATGCAAACAGAAGAGAACTACTGTATACTGTAGCTAATAAGGAAACAAGACTCAGCAGAAAATGAAACACTGTATAACATTTATCACAGGGGGGACTTAAGCTGGGCATCCACTATACAATTTTCTGTCAGTTATCTGTCCAATCTGGCTGGTTGGAATGAAAACCTGGTAATGTATGGGAGCAAATGACAGTCGATCATATGGTTTTAAACACTGAAAAAAAGACTAAAAAAAATTGTTCAAATTGGTTAAATTTGTGTGTTTTAAACCAATTTGTCTGAACAACCATTTTTGGGTATTTTCCAGTGTTTGTGAGCAAATGGACGATTGTCATTTGCTCCCATACATTACCAGGTTTTCATTCCAACCAATCAGATTGGACAGATATCTGACAGAAAATTGTATAGTGGATGGCCAGCTTTAAGCGGCCCATACATCAGCCTATTCAGTGATTCTGCGTTTTTATCTGATTTCACGATTTTCCAATCCACCAATATGCACCCATACATTACAATATGGAGTGTAGCAATACTAACATGAAATCAGTATGTGATAGAGAATTATAAGCATGGGGTAGCATATTAAATTACAGTCTGTGGGCTTTTGGTGTCTCCATGAGTCACAGAAGGGAAGAGTGAGAGGATAATGGACCTCATTCAGAGGCGGTCGCAAGAAGCGATCGCTCTCTCTCAATGAGGGCGGCCGCTTCTTTTTTTAGTGCGGCCTTCTGGTCGCTAGCTAAGCTGTGGGTTACCACCCACAGTTTAGCGACCGACCAGTGTGATGGTCGCGATGGTCAAGACCATCGCGACCATTGGGACTTGCGACGGGACCCTAAGGTTGGGTCTCGGCAACCGCAAGCCCCTGATCGAGCAGGAAGCTCCCCACTGACATCACTGCTGACGCCCACAAAACGGCAAGCGTTCCGTCAGGAATACCTCCATTTGTGTAGCCACCCTCCCACCCTGCCTACAAAACAGGCCGAGCTGTCGATCACCATCGACAGCCGGCCCTTTTGTAGTGTGCTATCTCGCTCCGGGGCTTGCCCACGCGCAGTGTGGCTGCTGCGCGTGCGCAGGACCAAAACATCGACCCGGTTGCGAGCGCGCAGCGCTTGCGACCGGGTCTGCATGAGGTCCAATGTATCTATAACATACATTGCAAACATCCAGCGTGTTACCCAGTATTTGTGTGAGCTTGGACCAGAGCATTGTCACACAATAATCTTGCATAATGAAGCATAAAGCATCAAAACTTTCAGTGGGAAGCAGTCGGGAAACCGATGGATGGAATCCCGACCGCCGTCTTCCCGACTGTCTAATCCTGGCAAGGGTTAAATGACAGGTGTCGAAATCTCGATCAAAGGGATGCCAGGCGCCGGGCGCAGACAGCCGTGGAGGGGGGAGGGTTAGGTTTATGGTTCCCGTGGGGAACTTAGGGTTAGGCCCATCCCCCCTGGGAGTTTAGGGTTAGGCTAGGGCAAGGGGGGGTTAGGGTTAGGCACCCCCGGGGGGAGGTAATGGTTAGGCACACCCCGGGGAACTTAGGTTTAGGCGGCGGGGAAGGGGGGGTTAGGTTTAGGCACTTAGAGAGGGGATTAGGGTTAGGTACTTGGAGAGGAGGTTAGCGTTAGGCACCCCTAAGGGAAGGTTAGGGTTTGGGGGGGGGGGGAATTAGGTTAGTAAATACTTACCTTAAACAATCGGGATTTTCACCCCTGCCGGGCAGCCGCAGTCGGGGTTTGAACCGGCGGTAAATCATACTGAATCCCTTTCAGTTATGTGACTCGACTCACAACTTCTGTTGGGACTCATTAATGTGCCCTTACGAGTGATCACGGAATTGTCTTGTACAGTCTAATAAGTGCTGGAGAACTGCAGTGTTTCAGAGTGTTTGTACCAAAATGTAATTTAGCACTGAGATTTTTATAACTGACAGAAATTGAGTTATTAACATTAGTAGCAGCTATTCTGTACTTATATAAGGCTATGGGGGGTACATTTACTAAAGTGAGAGTTTTTAGAAGTGGAGATATTGCCCATAGCAACCAATCAGATTCTAGCTATTATCTTCTAGAACGTGCTAGTTAAATGTTAAGTAGGATCTGATTGGTTGCTATGGGCAACATCTCCACCTATAAAAACTCTCACTTTAGTAAATATACCCCTAAGAGTCACCAATAAAGAATTGTTATTTCCTGTTGTATTTTTTAGGTATAAATTACAATAAATAGTTTGTTATTAGTTTTGAAATCTACTTATTGTAGGGTATGCGTTTGCATCCCGGCGGTCTGGATGTTGACGCTCCTATTACTGGCGCCAAAATCCCGATGCCGGTCCGAAGCCCGGCGCCGTCGTTCCGACCGCCAGGATACCGAAGGTAAGTATCGGGGTGTTAGGGGGAGGTTAGGTTTAGGGTGCGGGGTTAGGGTTAGGCACTAGGGGGAGGGTTAGGATTAGGCACTTAGAGGGGAGGGTTAGGGTCAGGCACTAGGGGAGGAGGAAAGGGTTAGGCACCAAAGAGGGGGGGTTACGGTTAGGGTAGGGAGGAGGGGAGGGTTAGCATACCGTACAACAATTGTAGGTATGTTAACCCTTTTGAGATACCGGCGTCGGGATTCTAACGCCGGGATCCCGAGCACCGGCATCTCATACCGATTCCTATTGTAGATTTATGTTATTGTTTTGGAGTTTCATTTATTGGTAGTACTGTATCTTGAATTTAGTAATTTATCAGTTTATACAACTTTTCATCCACTAATAGAGTAATCAATTATTTATTATTATACATCTTTTAATAAGTTGCAGTTAATGTTGAGTTATAGATCTACAGTAATATCTTATTCAACCAACATTCTGAGTTAACTCTAAGTCAGGCCCTCGGCAAGTATATTGGAGTGCCCATACACGGCTTATGGAAGGGCAGGAGCAGAAACACAGGGACCACTTGTTAGTGTGTGTTTTGTCTCAGCCACTGTCTCCAGAAGGATTTGTCTACAGGAAAAAGATGGCTACTGCGACCTGCTCTTCAGTAAGGCAAACTATATCATGGCCAGGAGCAATCATTTTTAAAGGAAGCCAAGTTGGGTTATCCAGAGAGAGGATATTATCTTAGGTGTTTGGGAATCCCTGACATAGAGGGTTCCAAAAAACAGGAAGTGCACAAATCTTTTTACCATGGCCATGCCCCATCACTCATTGCAATTTATTTTGATTTTGGCAATAGCACATTGATTGGTAAAAAGATCAGATCCCTAATTCTATTTTGCTCTTTCCCTGCAGGATCATGTGTATGAGTTGCTGAACACAATTGATGCTTGCCAGTGTTACTTTGACATTGTAAGTTCCAGGTTAAAGTCACCATATTTGTTAAAGTGAAAAATGAACAAAGAGTTTATTATTATGGGGTTGATGTATAAAGCCAGGGAAAAGAATGGAGACGTGGACCAGTGGAGAAGTTGCCCATAGCAACCAATCAGCTTTGAGATAGCATTTATCAAGTACATTAGAAGTGTAAAATGATAGGTAGAAGCTGATTGGTTACTATGTCCAACTTCACCACTGGTCCACTTCTCCAGTCTTTTCACTTTATACATCAACCCGTTTGTTAACTTATTGTAGTTATAGCTAAACTTCTATGAGCTTTCAGACAGCCTTATGATATATAAAAGATTGTTGAACATCCAGAAGTTATATGGCAACTCTACTCAAATGCAAAACAGCTAGATCTTATCCAATATTCTGACCATGGGGTAGATTGAGTTGAGCTCGGAAGCTACAGGTGCCTTAAGATTTTGCTTGAAGCCTATGGAGTTGAGAGCAGAATCAGCCTACCATAATAGGTGAATCTGCCTCTTGTGTCTTACTGGAGGTTAATCTTGGTGCTTGCATTGTGGCAAAGCACCAGGATCAGTTAAGTCTATGGATAGCTGTTAGTTTATGGGTTTAAATATTTTAGTCACAAAAAGGGAGATGTATCAAGCCCTGGAGAGAGACAAAATGGAGAAGTTGCCCAATACAACCAATTAGCTTCTAACTCTCATTTCATAGACACTGCTAGATACATGACATTTGTACGCTAATTGGTTGCTCAATTAAATATAAAGCTTACAAAGCCACCATTCTGTTTTTGCAAAAATGTGCAAACCTGCAGTAGTTGGAGAGCAAACACCTGTGTATCCCAGTGAATGTTTTGGATTCCTAAATTGTAGTAATATTGGCCATCTACACCAGTTAATGCACTATTGTATTATTTAGCAGAAAGCTCCTGATGGGTATATTTCCTAAGGTAACAATATTTTTTTTCTGTCTAATAATCTTGCAGAATGTAAACTACACCTTTACTAAGAATTATCTGGACCTGATAGTGACTTATTTCTCCGTAATTATGCTAATGTCACGGATTGAAGATAGAAAAACGCTAGTTGCTCTTTACAACTGCTCCTTTGAAATGCTACAAAGCCACAGGTAGGTAATATGCACTAAACATATCAAATAAACACATTCTAGAGGTACCAGTAGAGGTTTTTTTTAAATGATATATAAAATAATTACACCCCCACCCCCATTGTAGATTATAATTATATTAGAAGTCAACAAGAAGTTTGAAACCATATAAGAGCATAATAATAGGGGATTTATAATATTCATAATAATTTACTGTAGTGTATTCTTAAACTAGGTACACACTAGACGACCTGTGTAGCCAGCTGATGTCAGATGCGATGGATGACATATTGTGCAGTCCATACACACCACACGATTTGGTGGACGACTGCACGATATGTTGTTCTCCCACCACATCCAAATGCATGGGATCGTTAGTCACATCTTCAGGTTGAGCAGCATGTAAAATAGATCTGACGATGTGATGGACAACGCAGTGGGGGTGCGCATAGTGTGTACACACTGGACGATTTGAACAATTTGACGCTCCGATCTGTCGGAAAATGACTAATCGTTAAAAAAATCGACTGTGTACCCGGTTTTAGACAAGGTTTTCTCATAATCAATGACATCAAAGCTCACTGTTTATAAATATATTGTTTACAGCAGTTTATAAATATATTGTGTTTTATAATAAAGAGATAAAAAACAACTTTCCCACTGTCAAAAGTATGGTCCTCATGTAGAGTTAAGAGCGAATATGCACTTGGTAAAAACATTTTGCAGTATAAGGAGTGAAGATGCATAGTTTCATTTTCTATTGTTTTGCATGCAGAGAAAATAACTCCTGCTTTGGCATGTAAAAAAATGACTTACAGCTTTATTTTTAAACTTTAATTTAGGATTGAGCTAGGGTGTGTCCTAAGTAAACAACGGTTGGCGTAATGGTTAGCATTACGTATTACACACTGAGATCATGAGCTAAATGGCCTATTGTTATGGAGTTTCTATGTTCTCACCATGTTTGCATTGGTTTCCTCCTGGCGCTCCGAATTCCTTCCACACTCCAAAAAATATATAGGCTGCTGTTTGTCCATGTGATAGGGAATATAGATTGTAAGCTCCACTAGGGCAGGGACTGATGTGTGTTCAGGGACGTGCAGTCAGGGAAGGCAGAGCCTCCCCTGTCATACTCCCTCCCCTATAATACTCCCTGTCATGCTTCAGAGTTTTGATATAAAAACGATTAGAATTATACAACGAAGATATTTATAACGGGATGCAGTTAGAATACCGACGCACAGGAAGCCATCTGACGGAATCACGGTATCGAAATCCCAACTTACTACTAAAGATAGGCGACTTAACACCAACGCCTATCTTTAGCCCAACGACGGAATCCCGACAGACGGCTCCTGGAACGAAGGTAAGTGGGGACAGGGTTAGCGTTAGCCGCAGGGGGGGAAGGGTTAGGTTTAGGCACCCCAGGGGGGACTTAGGGTTAGGTACCCCCAAGGAGGGTTAGGGTTAGGCTAGGGGAAGGGGGGTTAGGCACTACCGGAGGGTGGTCAGGGTTAGGCACCCCCCCCGGGAGGGATAAGTTTAGGGTGCGGGAAGGGGGGGTTAGGTTTAGGCACCCCGGGGGGACTTAGCATTAGGCACCACCCCAGGAATTTTAGGGTTAGGCACCCCTAAGGGAGGGTTAGGGGGAGGAGACAGATAGGGTTAGTATACTTACCTGCCCCGTCGGGATTCTGGTTTGTCGGGCTTCCGGCGTTGGCATTTCACCCTGTGGCTGAACAGCCACTGGGATTTCATAGTTCATACCCATCTCTTTATAACTTATAAACATCTTCTTTGTTTATTGTAATAATTTGTTTGTTAAAACTGGCCAAATCTGCGGAGCTTCCTAGAATTGCAGGGAGAGACGAGAGGTGAGGCAACAAGAGCTCAGCCTCACCTCTCAGACACTGCTTATAGAGCTGGGGGTGTGGGCCACAGCTCGGCCAGTAATACTGCACAGAAAGAGGGTGAAAAGAGGGATGTCTCACTGTGGGGGAGGGAGAGTGCCTTGAGTGCTGATGGACACCTTGGATGTGTTATGTGCCCAGGAAGTGCACTGCTCAGAGACCCACGAGAGCTCAGTCAGCAGCAGCAGGGGGAGGAAAAGAAGAGACACAGTTTGTGATGCAGGTAGGAGAATCAATAGACATTAAAGCTTAGTGCAGTGAGGTGAGTTACAGTGAGTAGGGGTGAGACAGGCTCCCGGCACTCAGACCCACCCCCTTGTATAACCCCCCAGCCATTGACCTCACCGCACCGCATGTTATACAAATAAATGTTAATAAATAAGGTGCACAGTTGCACCTAAAGTAACACTAAAGGAGGCATTGTATATTGCGCAAAAAAACAGCATACCCTTTAACACGTTACAGATTAAATAAGGTACGGAATGCCTGCCATTTTGTGGGCGGCTGCACTGACATCAGCAGTGATGTCAGTGGGGAGCTTCCTGCTCGATCAGAGCAGGAAGCTCCCTGGGGCTTGCGGATGCCGAGACCCAACCTTAGGGTCTCGTCGCAAGCCCCGATGGTCTTGAGCATCGCGACCATCAACCTGGTCGGTCGCTAAAGCTGTGGGTGGTAACACACAGCTTAGCTAGCGACCAGGAGGCCGCACTTAAAAATACAAGCGGCCGCCCTCATTCAGAACAAGCGCTCGCTTCTTGCAAGCGCCTCTGAATGAGGGCCTAAGTCCCCACTAACCACCAATTAAAGCAAATGGGAATGAGTACAGTCATATAGGCTGGTATAGAACGGTGCAGGAGGTTTGGGCCAGTACAGCCACATTAATACCAGTACTGTAACAGCCAAAACAGTACATTTGGCTGATGCAACAGTGATGGTATTGCTGAAATACAGATACCCAATATTGTTGCCTTACAATGTCTATAAATAATTTTTATTAACCAACATAAAATGGCAGGAGGAGGGGATGTGTAAGCAAGAGGACCAATTATAAGCTATAGTCTTTTAATTACAGGTTGTGATTTGTCCTTTTACCTGCTGTAAAAGGTGCAGTCAGGAACGTTGAGGAATTGGCCCATGTGTCTCTGGCGATAATAGGGGGAGGATGTAGCTTTAAAGAAGAATGTATAGGGAACTGCGCACATAAAAAATATCACATTTATTTATATGGCGCACACATATTCCACAGTGCTTTACAGAGAATATCTTACCATTCACATCAGTCCCTGCCCCATTGGAGCTTACAATCTATATTCCCTACCACATCCACACTATGGTCAATTTTGTGGGGAGCCAATTAACCTACCAGTATATTTTTGGAGAGTGGGAGGAAACCAGAGTACCCGGAGGAAACCCACACAAACACAGGGAGAATATACAACTCCGCACAGTTAGGGCCGTAGCGAGAATTGAACCCACGACCTCAGTGCTGTGAGGCAGTAATGCTAACCATTACACCGTCTGTGCTGCACATGGATTGGTATTGCAGAAATAGAATATCAAGACGCAATATTTATAAGTTACACATCTTCAATATGTATCATACAACACATGTAAAAATATAAAATGTCTATTTATATATTTACATGTATGATAAATATTCCAATCAGTGTGGTATTTTTTATAAGAGCAATTCCTTATACATTCTGTTGTAATTGACTTTATTTGTTGGATTTTATTCACAAATCTATTATTGTAACTAGCTGCTATTACTGTATATTTTATTAACCTATTACATTCGAAAAGTGTTTCCTAGGTTTTTGATATTTAAAGGATATATATATATAATATATATATTTATATTTCTCCCAAACTCAGCGCTAAGGGATTTATTTGTGTGGTTTAAAGATAATGTAATGCTTATCACCAGAACTGTTGCTTTTGTCATTTGGCATTATATATACATACTGTATATAGAAGTAGACACAAATAACATGCTTCCAAGTAACTCACAGCATTTGTTTCATATAATATTTGCACTGCAGTGATCCATCATATGCGCGTCTGGGGCAGATGTTACTGGAGTACGACAGCCCATTGAAAAAGTTAAGTGAAGAATTTGGACCTCATACTAAGGTGAGTTCTTTTATATTTGTTTTAAAGTATTATCTCCCCTTTGGTTAATAAAACTCAGCTTACTCCTAGGTTTCAAGGTGATACTGGAATATACTGTACTGCCTTAAGCTGGGTACACTGGAGTGATGTCGGGCCGATATACCGTTTCGTAACGACATATCACCTACATTGCTCAGTGTGTACGCATGTTTGCGCCTTCCCGCGGTCGCTAGCAACGGTTGCCAGGTTTGATGTGCTGCACATCAAACCTAGTGATATCGCTAGTGGCCAGTGTATTGTTAATGAATGACGTAACGGCGATCGTTCCGTCGGTTATTAAAGTTGTCCAGTGTGGATGCACAATCACTGTTGACGGGCATACATTATGATGCCGGAAGGTGTGCCCGTCGCTCCAGTGTGTACCCAGCCTTAGATAGTTTATGGACCCATATTTCATATTCATAAAATACTTCAAACAGATTGTGATATTGTTGAGCCTGAGCCCAAGTACTGTATAAGTCCAAGATAAGGGTATAGCAGAGTTTTTGCTAGTGACATCAATAACATTCAGAAACACATACATTAGATCTTTCTCCTGTCTGCCTCTGTTTATGCCAGAAACAAAATCTCCTGTAACATGTCCCTCTGTCTCTGGTTCCCCGACACTTCTATCATTTGTCTCTCTCCGCTAAGTCCTTCATTTTCAGTAATGTCCACTCTTTCTTTGGAACTTTCATTGAAAACAATAACAGAATTTGTATTTTTTTGTCGAATTGCATGATAAAGATATATTGTTTGTAAACCATGATAAATGACAAAGTAATATGTGAAACCAGCAAAATATTGATTGTGGTCATTGATTATCAGTATTAAAGTGTATCTGTAATTGCAGGTTTCCAAAATATTACACTAACCTTACAGCCTAGTTGCAATCAGGGCCAGATTAAGGGCCTCATGGGCCTGGGACTGAAAACGGGCCTATACTGAGAAGGGGAGGAGCTGTGACTAGTTCTGTGTGGGTGGGGCCAGAGCCACTGTGTGGGTGTGGCCAGAGCCACCCACTACACTATCAGCTCCACTGTCTCTCTCTCTCTCTCTCTCAATACATAGAAAGTAAAAAATTGTATAATGTTGTGAGAAAACTAGAATAAAATGTTAATACATTTGTGGCCAGAGAGGCAGCTGCCGTGCTGCCGTGAGGATTGGCCTATTTTTATGTGGAGGCCTTTAGCTGGATCTCCATCCGTCCCATTGTTAATCTGGCCCTGGTTGCAATGTAATGTAATTAAACACAGACCCTTCTTGAGAAAATCAGCTAGTAAAAAATGTGCCCCCTACTCCCTGTGTTATAAGATGTATGCTTCCAAAGTCTACCAGGATTCAAACAAGGTTCTCCAGAAATAATCTCTGCTGCCATTGTTACAGTGACATTAACTGTTGGCCTATTCTATCTGCAATACATTTTACCATTACGTCAAATTAGTGTATTAGTCTCACTGTTCATAATTACTATCCCTGTTTCTAAATGACTGTCCTTAGATATATTGCTGGAGTTCAGTAAATTGCCATTAATTTGTCCTGCTCAATCCCAGACAGTAACTGACGCCTTGATGTCCACCCACTTCCTCTTCTGCCGGAGGTCTCATTCAGCAGAACAATGGAGAGGGGCTCAACTCTTTAGTCTTCTTAGCAATCCTGCAGCAATGATTTCTCCATGTACCTCAGACACGGTAAGATAAGAAAATAGGTATCAGTAGAGATGGAGTGTACAGTTAAATCCTGGTTTGGTTCTGCTTCCCAGAATGATACTTAGGTACCTGCTATTACTGGTCCAGAGTATTACCACAGAGGGTTAACTTGCAGATGCCCCCATGTGTCAGTGAGATCTGTTTTTTTTTTTATAAAATAGATTTTTCTGTGCTGTACATGCTTACCAAACTGTTCCATACTCTTGGAAAGGTGGGAGAGGGAGGGAAGGAGTGGGCATGCTTATGCCAAATACATTAAAGGTGTCTTCACTGAATTGCAAAGGACGTAAATCTGGATGCAGACTCATGCCTGCAAGTAACTTTATCTCTTGCAGGTGCTGGAGGGCTGGTGTAATGAGACACAATAAGACGCGATTATAATGGTGACCTGAAGCACTAGCTAGTCACCTCTGATTTGCTGATTGCGGATGGATCCCTCTAGTTGATAGTACGTAATTCATTAGTATGGTGTCATGCCTGAGAGATCGGCTTGGGCAGGCGTGGGAGGTTGAAGAAGCGTGTATGAAGCAGGGAAGCTTGAGCCAGCTCTTCCTCAAGAGTTGAGGGAAGAGAGGAGGTAGTGGAACTGCTAGTAGTGGATAGGATGAGAATCGATGGTGAAGTTGCAGTGGATGGCCCGAAGGCGTGGACAGAAACAAGGATAAATTTTATAGAACTGGATCTGTAGAAGATATTGGACTGGAAATAAATATTGAATTGGAGCCGATGTTGTAAATATTGGATAGTGGCCAATGTTGTAGATATCGGATTGTGACCGATGTTGTAGATATCAGATTGGAACCGATGATGTAATAGGTATCGGGCTGGAACCGATGGTAACAGGTGTCGACTGGAAGCAATGGTAACAAGTGTCGGCTGGAACCGATGGTAACAGGTGTCGACTGGAAGCAATGGTAACAAGTGTCGGCTGGAACCGATGGTAACAGGTGTCGACTGGGACCGATGGTAACAGGTGTCGGTTGAAACCAATGGTAACAGGTGTTGGCTGGAACCAATGGTATTCCTAGAAGCAAGTCTCTAGTTGGACCAGACTGGAATACTGATGTAGATGGAGACTTGCATTCACCAGGCTGGAACTGGACTTGGAAGGACTGTGGGCCTGATTCAGACCCGCTCGCGAGCGCTGAGCGCTCGCAAGCGGGTCGATGGTACCCTAGTGCGCATGCACACATCGGAGGGAGCTCCGTCGTGTGCATGTGCAAGACCTGCATAGCGACGGCCAAGCCGTCGCTATGGGTCTCGCACCAAAGTGGGCGTGCTGGCGGCGTTGCTGCCCAGACGGAGGCGTTCCAATGCTTTTGGCTCTGATAAAGCCAAAACCACTCCTGGGCTTGGGGCCACGAGACCCTACCGCAGGGTCTTGACCATCGCGACCATCTTTTTGGCCGCTCGCATAAGCTGTGGGTGACAACCCACAGCTATGCGAGCGGCCAGGAGGCCGCTCCAATTTTAGGTAGGAGGGCCCTGATTCAGAGCGAGCGCTCTTGTCAGAGCATCCAGCTCTGAATCAGGCCCTGTGACTGTACAGATACAGAGTACCTGGGAGCTCAGCACAGAGCTGTAAGTTCAGCAGAAGCGATGTTTTACTGGCCAGTTGGGCCAGTTAGGAAGTGGAACTTATAGGGCTGAGCATTCAGTGATTGGATGCTGCAGTCAGCTGGTCTGGGAGCAGCTCTCTGAGTGGTGAAGGAGAGTCAGGTGACTGAGTCCAATATGGCTGCACCCATACTGAGTTTTGGAGGGAACTCTGGTGTTCAGCCTAGTACTAGCATGTTTTAAAGTGTAGAGAGAATAGCAGGCATCTTTAATCTCTGCAGCATGAATGCCTACTCTCCCTGAAGTCGCTGTAGGCTCCTGATTTTTCATGTCATACCCCCCACCCCCCCCGCACACTGAGTAGACTAGACACTTCTCCCGCATTCCTGCCCACTTTCTTGTGAAGTGGGCAGAATGGGGAGAATTTTCTCGGGTCCACGAGTAGGGGGCCGAGCTTAATACCGTGATTCTACTAGAATCGCGTAATTTCTCCCTTCCCTCTATTTAAATATGAGCTATTTACGGCAATTTACAGTGAGGGGCGGGGCTTAATGTCAAAACTTCAGGCCCCATCCCCCATCGCTTGTTCTCGGGCTCCTAAAAGTAGGCAAGTATGCTCTGCAGTTCAAGACCAGCACTACTGTTTGGACTGCAAACACTGGGCCTGATTCAGACTTGGGAATAGAGGGCCTGATTCAGAGCCGCTCGTAAGTGGCCGCTCGTTCGCTCCGAGCGATGTTCGCACATCTGCGCATGCGTAGGGGTCGTAATGCGCATGCGCCAACCAGTCAGTGCGGTCGGAAATCGAGCGCTCGCAAAATAGCGAGTGCCTGCTAATTTGAGTGACAGGATGAGGTGTTTGTGGGTGGTAACAGGGGAAGGTGCTTGAAAACGGGGGGTGGAGATCCGAACACAGGCGTGCCAAATGGTCAAAAGGGGCGTTTTAAGGGTGTGAATAATTAACAAAGCAGCGTCATCGACCACGTCACTTGGTTGTTTCTTAGCCTGAACTGTTTGCATGATTGCGGTAGGAAAATCCTACCACAAGCACTGCGAGCAGTTCAGACGCCTTTCGATGTACTCGATTAATCAAATAAATAGCGGAGATGACGTAAGATGCGAGCGGCCAGGGGGCGTCTTTACAAAATAGCAAGCACATGTTTCGTTCGCTCGCTCATAGAGACATAGAGGCGTCAACAGACCGCAAAGAGCGAGCGCTCAATTTAAATAGCCGGCCCCTTTTTCTGAACGAACGAGCGCAAATAGCGTCCGGCTCTGAATCAGGCCCAGAGTGAGATATCTCTCTCAACTGTGAACCTGAACAAACCATATTGCAATGCAAGGGGTGTAAATTAGGGGTGTGCACCGGCCACTTTTCGTGTTTTGGTTTTGGATCTGGATCTTTCTTCGTGTTTTGGATCTGGATTGGTTTTGCCAAAACCACCCTTCCGTGTTTTGGGTTCTGGGTTTTGTGTTTTGGATCTGTATTTTTTTGAAAAAAAGCATAAAAACAGCTAAAATCACAGAATTTGTAGGTTTTTCTGCTCCTATGCTATTATTAACCTCAATAACCTTCATTTCCACTCATTTCCAGTCTATTCTGAACACCTCACACCTCACAATAGTGTTTTTATGTCCAAAAGGTTGCACCGAGGTAGCTGGATGACTATGCTAAGCGACACGAGTGGGCGGCACAAACACGTGACCCATCTAGGAGTGACACTGCAGTGGCAGACAGGATGGCAGTTAGAAAAACTAGGCCCCAAACTGTACATAATGCAAAGAAAAAAAGAGGTGCAAGATGGAATTGTCCTTGGGCCCTCCCACCCACCCTTATGTTGTATAAACAGGACATGCACACTTTAACAAATCAATCATTTCAGCGCCAGGGTCTGCCACACAACTGTGGCTGAAATGATTGGTTCGTTTGGGCCCCCACAAAACAAGCTGGCAATTAATGTGTCCCTGCACAAACTGGCTCTACGGAGGCAAGATGTCATCCTCATCCTCCTCATCCACCGATTCCTCACCCTCTTCAGTGTGTACATCCTCATCCTCACAAAGTATTAACTCGTCCCCACTTGAATCCACCACCACAGGTCCCTCTGTACCTTCTGGAGGCTGGTCTCCCTGGAAGAGCTGATAATTCATTTTGATGAACATCATCTTCTCCACATTCTGTGGAAGCAACCTCCTACGCCTTTCGCTGACAAGGTTCCCGGCTGCACTAAACACTCTTTCGGAGTACACACTGGAGGGGGGGCAACTCAGGTAAAATAGAGCCAGTTTGTACAGGGGCCTCCAAATTGCCTCTGTTTCCTGCCAGTACAGGTATGGACTGTCTGACATGCCTACTTGGATGCTGTCACCGATGTAATCCTCCACCATTCTGTCAATGGTGACAGTATCATATGCAGTGACAGTAGACATGTCAGAAATTGTTGCCAGGTCCTTCAGTCCGGACCAGATGTCCAAACTTGGTCCTGCCTGCCCTGCATCACCGCCAGCGGGTTGCTTAGGATACCTAAGTTTTTCCTGGCAGCCCCAGTTGCGGGAGAAAATGAAGAAGGAGCCGTTGACGTGTCACGTTCCGCTTCAGCTGACAGTGTGTTCACCAGCAGGTCTTTGCACCTCTGCAGGCTTGTGTCGGCCGGAAAGAGAGACACCACATAGGCTTTAAACCTAGGATCGAGCACGGTGGCCAAAATGTAGTGGTCTGATTTCAACAGATTGACCACCCTGGAATCCTGGCAAAGCGAATGAAGGGCTTCATCCACAAGTCCCACATGCCGAGCGGAATCGCTCCGTCTTAGCTCCTCCTTCACTTTCTCCAGCTGCTTCTGCAAAAGCCTGATGAGGGGAATGACCTGACTCAAGCTGGCAGTGTCTGAACTGACTTCACGTGTGGCAAATTCGAAGGGCTGAAGAACCTTGCACAACACGGAAATCATTCTCCACTGCGCTTGAGTCAGGTGCATACCCCCTCCTTTGCCTATGTCATAGGTGGATGTATAGGCTTGTATGGCCTTTTGCTGCTCCTCCATCCTCTGAAGCATATAGAGGGTTGAGTTCCACCGCGTCACAGCCTCTTGCTTCAGGTGATGGCGGGGCAGGTTCAAGAGTGTTTGCTGGCGCTCCAGTCTTCGGCACGCAGTCGCTGAATGGCGAAAGTGGCCAGAAATTTTTCGGGCCACCCAAAGCGTCTCCTGCACGCCCCTGTCGCTTTTCAGAAAATTCTGCACCACCAAGTTTATTGTGTGAGCAAAACATGGGACGTGCTGGAATTTGCCCAGATGTAATGCCCGCACAATATTGGTGGCGTTGTCAGATATCACAAATCCCCAGGAGAGTCTAAGTGGGGTAAGCCACTGGGCGATGATTTCCCTCAGTTTCTCTAAGAGGTTGTCGGCGGTGTGCCTCTTACTGAAACCGGTGATACACAGCGTAGCCTGCCTTGTAACGAGCTGGCGTTTCTGAGATGCTGCTACTGGTGACGCTGCTGCTGTTGCTGCGTAAGGTGATACATCTACCCAGTGGGCTGTCACAGTCATATAGTCCTTAGTCTGCCCTGTTCCACTTGTCCACATGTCCGTGGTTAAGTGGACATTGTGTACAACGGCATTTTTCAGGACACTGAGGACACTTTTTCTGACGTTTCTGTACAGTCTCGGTATCGCCTGCCTAGTGAAGTGGAATCTAGACGGGATTTGGAACCGGGGACACACTACCTCCATCAATTGTCTAAATCCCACTGCACTAATGGCGGATACCGGACGCACGTCTAACACCAACATAGCAGTCAAGGCCTCAGTTATACGTTTTGCTTCAGGATGACTGCTGTCGTACTTCATCCTCCTCGCTAAGGACTGTTGGAGGGTCAATTGTTTAGTAAAAGTAGTGGTGTTCCTACTTCCTCTCTGGGATGATGAACGACTCCCAGCAGCAGCAACAGCAGCAGCGGCAGCAGTAGGCGTAGCAATGCAGGATCCTCCGGAGGAATCCCGGATAGGAGAGTCAGTCATGCCAGTGATATGGCCTGCAGGACTACTTCCGATCCTGACTAAGGAGGAAATTGACGAGGAGGGAGTTGACGGTGTGGTTTGCAGGCGCTTGGATACAACAGGACAACGGGATTTAGGTGTCCCTGGACTGCTTACGGTCTGAGCCAAAGTTTCTGAACTTGACAGTAACTTTTTATGAACGCGCTGCAGGTGCCGTATAAGGGAGGATGTTCCTAGGTGGTTGACGTCCCTACCCCTACTTATTTCACCTTTACATATGGTACATATGGCAAGACAGTTGTTGTCCGGATTTGGATAGAAATATTGCCAGACCAAAGAGGTGGAATGTTTGGTCTTCTGCCCAGGCATGACCGTGATGGGCTTTTTCATCCCACGGACAACAACTGTCTCCCCCGGAGCCTGATTTAAACAAACCACATCACCATCAGAATCCTCCTCGCCAACTTCCTCCTCAGCGCCAGCTACACCAGTATCCTCATCCTGTTGTACTTCAACAGTGACATCTTCAATTTGCATATCAGCAAGTGGACTGTGGGTGCTCCTTTCAGCACTTGCAGGGGGTGTGCAAATGGTGGAAAGAGCCACCTCTTCCCGTCCAGTGCTGGGAAGGTCAGGCATCGCAACCACCACCACACTTGGACTCTCCTTGGGGATTTGTGATATCTTCTTAGAAAGCACAGTTCTTCGCTGTGCTTTTGCCAGCTTAACTCTTTTGATTTTTTTAGTGGGAGGAGTGCTTCCATCGTCATGTGAAGCTGAACCACTAGTCATGAACATACTAGGGATCGACCTTAGCCGTTCCTTGCCACTCCATGTCGTAAATGGCATATTGGCAAGTTTACGTTTCTCTTCAGCTGATTTAAATGTCTTTTTCAAGGTCATTTTCCTGAACTTTGCCATTTGGGATTGTATGTGCCCTCTACTATGACATTGGGCATCGGCCTTGGCAGACGACGTTGATGGCATGTTATCGTCTATGTCATGACTAGTGGCAGCAGCTTCAGCACTAGGAGGAAGTGGTTCTTGATCTTTCTCTATTTTATTTTTATCGGAGAAAGTTTGGTCCTCCATTTATGTTATATCGATTTGATATATACGTGCGGCTAAACACAGAAAATAATTTTTTTTTGGTTTGGACTGGAGTGTACTTTGTGGGTTACAGCACCCTTTAACGGTCAAGCCAGCCGGCCCTTTACTTATGACACAGGCGCACTCTTGGCACTACTTTGTTGATGCACGTGCGGCTACTGCGCACACAATTCACAAACACAGAAAATAATTTTTTTTTGGTTTGGACTGGAGTGTACTTTCGGGGGTTACAGCACCCTTTAACGGTCAAGCCAGCCGGCCCTTTACTTATGACACAGGCGCACTCTTGGCACTACTTTGTTGATGCACGTGCGGCTACTGCGCACACAATTCACAAACAGAAAATAATTTTTTTTTTGGTTTGGACTGGAGTGTACTTTGGGGGTTACAGCACCCTTTAACAGTCAAGCCAGCCGGCCCTTTACTTATGACACAGGCGCACGCTTGGCACTACTTTGTTGATGCACGTGCGGCTACTGCGCACACAATTCACAAACACAGAAAATAATTTTTTTTTGGTTTGGACTGGAGTGTACTTTCGGGGGTTACAGCACCCTTTAACGGTCAAGCCAGCCGGCCCTTTACTTATGACACAGGCGCACGCTTGGCACTACTTTGTTGATGCACGTGCGGCTACTGCGCACACAATTCACAAACAAGGAAAATAATTTTTTTTTGGTTTGGACTGGAGTGTACTTTCGGGGGTTACAGCACCCTTTAACGGTCAAGCCAGCCGGCCCTTTACTTATGACACAGGCGCACTCTTGGCACTACTTTGTTGATGCACGTGCGGCTACTGCGCACACAATTCACAAACACAGAAAATAATTTTTTTTTAGGTTTGGACTGGAGTGTACTTTCGGGGGTTACAGCACCCTTAACGGTCAAGCCAGCCGGCCCTTTACTTATGACACAGGCGCACGCTTGGCACTACTTTGTTGATGCATGTGCGGCTACTGCGCACACAATTCACAAACACAGAAAATAATTTTTTTTTGGTTTGGACTGGAGTGTACTTTCGGGGGTTACAGCACCCTTTAACGGTCAAGCCAGCCGGCCCTTTACTTATGACACAGGCGCACGCTTGGCACTACTTTGTTGATGCACGTGCGGCTACTGCGCACACAATTCACAAACACAGAAAATAATTTTTTTTTAGGTTTGGACTGGAGTGTACTTTCGGGGGTTACAGCACCCTTAACGGTCAAGCCAGCCGGCCCTTTACTTATGACACAGGCGCACGCTTGGCACTACTTTGTTGATGCACGTGCGGCTACTGCGCACACAATTCACAAACACAGAAAATAATTTTTTTTTTGGTTTGGACTGGAGTGTACTTTCGGGGGTTACAGCACCCTTAACGGTCAAGCCAGCCGGCCCTTTACTTATGACACAGGCGCACGCTTGGCACTACTTTGTTGATGCACGTGCGGCTACTGCGCACACAATTCACAAACACAGAAAATAATTTTTTTTTTGGTTTGGACTGGAGTGTACTTTCGGGGGTTACAGCACCCTTAACGGTCAAGCCAGCTGGCCCTTTACTTATGACACAGGCGCACGTTTGGCACTACTTTGTTGATGCACGTGCGGCTACTGCGCACACAATTCACAAACACAGAAAATAATTTTTTTTTTGGTTTGGACTGGAGTGTACTTTGGGGGTTACAGCACCCTTTAACGGTCAAGCCAGCCGGCCCTTTACTTATGACACAGGCGCACGCTTGGCACTACTTTGTTGATGCACGTGCGGCTACTGCGCACACAATTCACAAACACAGAAAATATTTTTTTTTTTGGTTTGGACTGGAGTGTACTTTCGGGGGTTACAGCACCCTTAACGGTCAAGCCAGCCGGCCCTTTACTTATGACACAGGCGCACGCTTGGCACTACTTTGTTGATGCACGTGCGGCTACTGCGCACACAATTCACAAACACAGAAAATAATTTTTTTTTTGGTTTGGACTGGAGTGTACTTTCGGGGGTTACAGCACCCTTAACGGTCAAGCCAGCCGGCCCTTTACTTATGACACAGGCGCACGCTTGGCACTACTTTGTTGATGCACGTGCTGCTACTGCGCACACAATTCACAAACACAGAAAATAATTTTTTTTTGGTTTGGACTGGAGTGTACTTTCGGGGGTTACAGCACCCTTTAATGGTCAAGCCAGCCGGCCCTTTACTTATGACACAGGCGCACGCTTGGCACTACTTTGTTGATGCACGTGCGGCTACTGCGCACACAATTCACAAACACAGAAAATATATTATTTTTTTAGCACTTGGGGGGAGCACCCCTGATGGACAGAGCACCCCCTGGACAACACTACAGCACTCCTTTAGGACTGGGACACTGCACAGGACTTTGGAGTGGACACAGCCCCTATGGAGAACTGACTGCACAACACAGTCCAGCCAGCCCCTATGGACTTTGAAGTAGTGGACACAGCCCCTATTAACAACAGCAGCACAGCACAACACAGCCAGCCCCTATGGACTTTGAAGTAGTGGACAACAGCAGCACTACACTACACTACACTACACAGCCCTAACTCCCACCCTCCCTCTTCACTGTCCACAGCCGAGTGAGAAAATGGCGCCGACGCGGGTACCTTATATAGGATCCAAAACCCGCGAGACTCGGAAGGCGGGATGATGACGTTTTGCCTCGATTTCAGATCCGAGTCAGACGGGAAAAGTCGAGCCTGACTCGGATCGGACTCGGATCGGGGGGGCTCGGGGGGGTTCGGATTTCAGAAATCCGAACCCGCTCACCCCTAGTGTAAATACATAAAAAAATTTACATGTGGGGTAAATACTGGCTGATTTTGCATGTAGCCCACAAATACTGCACAGCTTTATTATTACTCTACAATTTAGATGTCAGGTTGGAAACACTCCTCCCAAATCTAAATCTCTCTGCACATTTTAAATCTGTCCCACCTGCAGTGCAGCATGGTTTCACCTAGATGATCAGTTGAGAGAGATATCTCACTCTGGGCCTGATTCAGACCCGCTCGTGAGTGCTATGCGCTCACAAGCGGATCGATGTTTGGCCACTGCGAATGCGCACGCCGGAGCCGGCTCTGACGTGCGCATGCGCGAGACCCGACTAGCGACGGGCGCTCCCTCACTATGGGTCTCGCACCAAAGCGGGGCAGCTGTCGATTTTCATTGACAGCTTGCCCCGTTTTGGAGGCGGGCAGGGGGGGTGGCTGACCAAACGGAGGCGTTCCTGAAGGAACGCCTGCCATTTGGGGGCAGCCCCACTGACATTACGAGTGATGTCAGTGGGTGAGCTTCCGGCTCTAATAGAGCCGAAAGCTCATTGGGGCTTGCGGGAACGAGACCCTACCACAAGGGTCTCGTCGCAAGCCCCGATGGTCTCGACCATCGTGACCATCACCTGGCCGCTCTAAATAGCTGTGGGTGGTCACCCACAGCTCAGCGATCGGCCAGGAGGCCGCACAAAAAGCGTCCGGCTCTAAATCAGGCCCTCTGTTCCTAAAGGGGGGCATCCACTACACGATTTTAGCAGGTGATTGAACGATAACGACATCGTTATCGTTCAATCATTTAAAATTCGATTATAAATCGTGCAGTGTTTGGTCGTTAACGATCAACGATGCGTGCTCCCGCTGGTCGATGGATCGTCTCGTCAGTCGACTGAACATGCAGGTCAATTTCACTTGTTCTATTAAAGATAGTTTGCAAATCGTTTGCAAATCGTTTAGACTCAAAGATAAAATTTCAAGGGAAAAAATAAAGGGAAAATCGTTTAGAGATTGGAAAGGGAGTAGATCGTCTAGTGGATGTGCCCCTTAAGTCTGAATCAGTCCCACTGTTCTTATCAGGAATCTGCAGACTTCACAGACAGAATGAGGGCTATTTCACACACTCCGGTTTTGACCGGGCGGCAAAAAGCCGCTCGGTTTTCAGCCTGGTGTAAAATCTAGTACATGCAGGAATTCAGTGGGTCCTTTCATACGGCACGGCCACGGCACGGTCACCGTGTTACAGCCGGAAAAAACTACTATGCAGGACGGTGCTGTGCCATGGCCGTGCCGTCCCTGCACGCCAGTAGTGTGAAGGAAACAATGTTTCCTTTCACACACACTGACTTCTGCTGGCCGGGCTTGTGCAGCAGCTGCTGCTGCTGCGTATGCCCAATAGGATAAAAAAATAAATAAATAAATAAAAGCGTCTCAAAGCCGCTGCTTGTGAAAGGCACAGAGTGCCTGAAAAACCCCGGCCAACTACCGCCCGGTTTTTGCCTAGCCGGCCAGAACCGCAGTGTGTGAAATAGCTTTAACTCTCAGGTGAATAATCAGCCTGGAAGGAATAGCACAGTCTTATGCTCACACTGGAGGTATTACAGCCTGCATGCTGAGTAGACTTCCCAGGCAAATCAGAATATCCTGATCCACAGCACAGGTGGCAGCGGTAAGTCACAAGACAAACTAATAACAAATGAGAGAATTGTTAGGATTGTGCATATGGTGGATATATTATATAAATTTGCAGTTGTCTATACACATTACTGAATGGATATTTGTATTTGAACAAGGGTAAAAAATTATTTTAATTGATTTTGTATTTGTATGTTTGCATGTGGAACATGTAACTTTCATATTTACTGTACCATTAACACTTTACAGATACTGTTCTCTCTTGTGTAATTGACACTTCATTAGATTATTATATTGTGTACAAAAAATGGTAATGTGACTTTCACATCTACTAAGTATTTAAATATCTTTTTCAGATGCTCTGTGAATATTTATCTTTTGAGACCATGGAAAGATGGATCCTTAGTAAGTTTGATGAAGCCTCATGGAGATGTTGATACTGAAAACAAGATAGTATACAATAACAATACATACCAACAAACTTTAAGCACTCATTATACAACTAATAAACAATAAAAAGCACTAAATAATTTTCCCAACAGCTGCTACAATATTAGAATATGTGGACTTAAATATAGACTCCTCCTTATGTGGAAATTACTAGAACCGATAAAAAATAGGATTTTTGGGTACTTACCGTTGAATCCTTTTCTCTGAGTCAGGCTGGGGGACACTGGACCATGGGTTGTAGGTGGGAAGGCGTGGATTTGACACTAACACTGAAATCTATAACTCCTCCCCTCTGCAACCCCTGACTTCAGTACAACTTCAAAAGTGCCTGGTAAGGAGAAGCAATACTCAGTGACACTGTCACTCCGAAAAATAAAAAATTTAATTGATGATCAATACGACCCAAAATCATAACTCATACTCATACCGCTGAGTGTGAGGGAGGGAACGCAGTGTCCCCCAGCCTGACTCAGAGAAAAGGATTCAACGGTAAGTACCCAAAAGTACCCCAAAATTTCTATTTTCTCTTTCGTCTGGGCTCGGGGACGCTGGACCATGGGATGTTCAAAAGTCGCCCCCATGGGAGGGAACGCTCAGATTGCCCGACCAGAGAACTGTACGCCCAAAATGGACGTCCCCGGAGGCAAAAACATGAACCTGTAGAACCGCACAGAGGACCAGGTAGCTGCACGACAAACCTGTTCAGCCGAGGCCATGTGACACGCCGCCACGGCCCTAGTGGAATGAGCCAACTCGCTAGCTGGTGCTGGGCACCCCACCTCTGAGTAAGCGCTTGAAATCACTGAGCCATTTTGCAATGGTCTGCTTTGTGGCTGGCCAGCCCCATTTGTGGGCATCGTAGAGAACCAATAGAGAGTCCGTCTTACGTAAGATCGAAGTTCTGTCTAAATAAATGCGTAGGGCCCAGACAACATCCAACAGTGATAGATCGTCCTGTTCCCCTGAGGACTCTAAAGATGAGAAAACAGGAAATACAATCTCCTGGTTTAAGTGGAAAGATGAAACCACTTTCGGTTGAATAGAAGGAACCGTCCTGAGCACAGCCCTATCATCACGGAAAACAAGAAAAGGTGGTTTGCAGGACAAGGCCCCCAACTCAGAGACCCGCCGAGCTGAGGCAATGGCCGTTCAGAAAAAAACACTTTCCACATTACGAACCGAAGGTCCAAGGATTCCAAAGGTTGAAACAGAGCCTGCTTAAGAGCCGACAGAACCAGGGGCAAATCCCATGGAGCTACTGGTGGTTGAACCGGAGGCTGTATTCGCAAGACCCTCTGTAAAAAAGTCCGGCACCTCTGGGAGGAGAGCCAGATGCTGCTGAAAGTAAATGGAAAGCGCAGAAATCTGTACTTTCAAAGATTTAAGCCGTAAGCCGGCCTCCAGACTGCCCTGCAGAAATGCTAAAAACCTTGGCAGACGGAACTGGGCAGTATGTACTCCCCACTGCTCACACCACACAATATAGGTTTTCCAAACCCTGTGGTAGTTCTGTGCGGAAACCGGCTTCCGCACCTGCAGCATGGTTCTGATGACTGAAGGGGAAAACCCCTGGCCTTCAAGAGCCCAGTCTCAACAACCAGGCCATTAAAGCTAACTGAGGTAGGCCCTTGTGACAGAATGGCCCCTGTAGCAGAAGATTTGGATGCAAAGGCAGACTCCAACCTGGCCCTGCGGCTAGCCTGAGAACCGCGGCGAACCACGACCGGCTCGGCCAGTTTGGAGCCACTAGGATGACTGAAACCTGCTGCTCCCTGACTCAACGGAGTACTCTTGGTAACATGGGAATTGGAGGAAAAATGTAGGCCAGACGGAAGTTCCGGGGAACTGTCATGGCATCCACTGCAAATGCCAAAGGATCTCTGGACCTTGCACAAGATCGAGGGACCTTGCAATGTAGCGAGATGCCATTAGGTCCACCTCCAGCAGCCCCCATCTCTGGACCAGCTGCTGGAAAACCTCCTGGTGGAGAGATCACTCCCCTGGCAGGAACATAGTCCTGCTGAGGTAGTCTGCCTCCCAATTCTCCACCCCCGATATGAAGACTGCTGAAATTGCCAGGAGGAACGTCTCCACCCAAAAGAGAATGAGACTTGCCTCTGCCATGGCAAGTGCACTTTTGGTTCCTCCCTGTTAGTTTACATATGCCACTGCCATGGCATTGTCTGATTGGATCCTCACTGGTCGGCCTGACAGGAGGGCCTGAGCCCCCCACAGTGCCTGATAAATGGCCCGGAGCTCCAGCATATTTATTGGGAAACCTATCTCTGATGACGACCAGGTCCCCTGGAGACAGAGGTTCTCCGTCACCACTCACCAACCTCTGAGACTTGCTTCTGTAGTGACAACCCAGTTGGGAGTCACCAGGGACTGACCCTGGAGAAGGTGATCGGTAATCAGCCACCAGTGAAGTGACTGACAATTGCTGTCTGACAGAACCAGCAACTGAGAAGAAAGGTCATCTGAGTGGCTTGTCCAATTCTGGAGATTCTCCCACTGGAGAATCCGTGAATGGAAGCAGCCGTACTGGATGGTCTCGAAGGTAGAGACCATCGTGCCTAGTAACCTCATGCCCAGCCAAACGGATGGCCGAGAGACGGACAGCACTTTCCTGACTGTCCTGAAGGGCCCGGGCTTTGGGCTCGGGCAAGAAAACCCTTACCAGTGCTGTATCGAAGATCACCCCCAAAACCGTCAGACGTTGGCACGGTCTGAGGTGACTCTTCTCGAAATTCAGTATCCACCCATGATGCTGTAACACCTGCATCGTGTGATCCAGGTGGAGCTGAAGTTGGGCAGCGGAATCCGCTTTTACTAGCAAATCATCCAAATAGAGAATCACCGTTATTCCCTTGGAATGCAGTAAGCTTGCTATTGCTGCCATGATCTTTGTGAAGACCCACGGAGCTGTAACCAAACCGAACAGCAGAGCCTGGAACTGGTAATGGGCTCTTCCAACTGTGAATCTGAGTAGAGACTGATGCCCCGCCCAAATCGGTATATGGAGATATGCATCTCTGATGATGACCCTGGATCACTGATCGGAGTGTCTCCATGCGAAACCGATCACCCACAGGCTGGCATTCAAGGCTCGTAGATTCAAAATCGGACGATAAGTGCCGTTGGGTTTCTGGACTAGGTACAAGTTGGAGTAAAACCCCTGTTCCTGTTAAGACTGTGGAACAGGAACTATAACCCCTTCTGAACAGAGGGAACTGATAGCCTGGTTTAAGGCCCGTCTCTTCTCCGGCTCCCTGGGTAATGCTGTAGCTCCCTGGGTAATGCTGTAGCGAAGAAACGTTGTGGCGGCTGCCCCCTTAGGTCAATCACATAACCTCGGGAGACAATGTTCCTTACCCAGGCATCTACTCCCGAAGCTACCCACCTGTCTCGGAAAAGAAGGAGACAGCCCCCTACCTTCCCTGAGACCGGATGGGCTGAGATCCTGTCAGGTACTCGGCTTCTCAGATGCCCTAGTACCCGGGCACCTGAATGTGCCAGAAAATCTACCCTGGGGGGAAGAACCCCTACTGGGAAAAGAGCGTCCTCGGGCCCCCTGACCTCTAATCATTCCCCTTCCTCGAAAGGAAGAACAGAAGACTCGGAAATGTGAGCCCTTTAGCTTCTGGGGCACCACAGGCAGAAAAGTACTCTTTCCACCTGTCACCTGGGATATAATAGTATCAAGCTCAGAACTGAACAGGATGCCTCCACAAAAAGGCAGAGACTCTAAAGCACGTTTAGATTCGGCGTCCGCCTCCCAGGCGCGAAGCCAGAGTGCTCTGCGTGCCGCGACTGCCGTGGCTGAGACTCTAGAGGAAATCTGTGCTCCATCTTGTGCGGCCTCACACACGTAGTCTGCAGCCGCACGTATCTGTTCCGCCAGTACAAGTAAGTCCACTCTGGATGAGTCACCGGCAAGGCCTGCCACTAATTTGTCAGCCCACTTCTCCATGGCTCGAGAGACCCATGCAGATGCCAATAATCTGGCGCCCATAAAAATACTCCCAAGGCATCCCGCCAAGTTTTTGTCCAGCGGATCCTTAAAGGAGGCTGCCCCTTGGACCGGCAGACCCGTGTGCTTTGCTAAATGAGCCACAGTTGCATCCACTCTTGGAGGCAGCTCCCACTTAGCGACCTGCTCCTGTGGAAAGAGATAAAGGGCTGCAAATTTACAAGGAGTAGCATACGCATGCGCGAGACCCGGCCAGCGACGGGCGCTCCGTTGCTGCGGGTCTCACACCAAAGCGGGGCAGCTGTCGATTGTGATTGACAGCTTGCCCCAGTTTGGAGGCGGGCAGGGGGGGTGGCTCTCCAAACGGAGGCGTTCCCGAAAGAAAGCCTGCCGTTTGGGGCCGACCCACTGACATCACGATGAGGCCCTACCACAAGGGTCTCATCGCAAGCCCCGATGGTCGCGATGGTCATGACCATCGCAACCATCACCTGGCCACTCGCAATAGCTGTGGGTGGTCATCTTTAAAAAAAAAAGGGATGCCCTGATTCGGAGCGAGCGCTCTCAAAGAGCGTCCGGCCCTGAATCAGGCCTTCTGTCCCCAAACCACTTCTTCCTCCCTATCAGTCTCAATTTAGAGAGATGTTACTAATTTGAGAGGTAGAGGCAACATTTTTTAATATTTTTTTGGTTATTTCCTGATTCTGCCATGCGTTTTTTTCTGTGAGAGTGGATGTTCATTTTGAAATTACCTAGGTTGACAATTAGGTGTCCTTGCGCAAAGGTGAAAGCAGTATGAGCCCTTTTTTTGTTGGTTCATAAAAAGCCTTAGGCCCTCATTCAGAGCCGTTCGCTATTTGCGGTCGTTCGTTTAAAAACAAGGGGTGGCTATTCAAATGATCCGTACGCACATTGCAGTCTGTTCACACCTCTAAGTCTGAACGAACGAGCAAAACATACGCTCGTTTATTTGTTAAAAACGCCCCCTGGCCGCTCGCACCATACGTCATGTCCGCTATTTATTAGATTAATCGAGTACATCGACCAGCGTATGAACTGCTCGCTATTCTTGTGGTTGGTGTTTGCTACCACAAATTTGCGAGCAGTTCTGGCTATAAAATAACCCAGTGACGTGGACAATGACGCTGCTGTTTTAAATATACACACCCATAAAACGCCCGTTTTGACCTTTAAGCACGCCTGCGTTCGGATCTCCACTCCCCATTTTCAAGCACCTTCCCCTGTTACCACCCACATACGCCTCATTCTGTCACTCAAAATAGCAGGCACTCGCAATATAGCGTACAAACGATTTTCGGCCGCACTGACTAGTTCGCGCATGCGTACTAAAAACCGTACGCATGCGCAGATGTGCAAACATCGCTCGGAACGAGCGTACTGCCGCTAACGAGCGGCTCTGAATGAGGGCCTTAGTTCCCTGTCCTAGGCAGATGTACAGAATATGTTTGGGTTTAGAGTTTCTTTAAATCAGGAACAAAATAGGACAGGTGCAAGATTTAACTGTCCTTCTTAACCAGAGCTACTGTGACATTGAAAACCAATTAAAGTAATACAGCTCACTCTCCCCTAAAACATATCAAAATAAGTTTGGGTGTTATTTCTACGATAAAAGAATTGTCCAAGTGATTACATTATTAAAAGTTCTCCTAGGCTAATATAATATAAGAGCTTATTTATTATGCATATTAGAAATGTGGTCAACCCTCTGAAAAGGTGGTACCACAGGAGATAATGGAAATATCTGCTACAGGGCCTGATTCAGCAAGCAACACATGCTAGCCAGCTGCTAGCGCTATACGCTCACGAGCGGGTGGATGTTTGGCCACTGCACATGTGCATGCTGGAGCCGGCTCCGACGTGCGCATGCGCGAGACCCGGCTAGCGACGGGCGCTCCGTTGCTCCAGGTCTCGCACCAAAAGGGGGCGGCTGTTGATTTTGATCGACAGATCGCACCGTTTTGAAGGCGGGCAGGGGGGGTGGCTGGCCAAACGGAGGCGTTCCCGAAGGAACGCCTGCCGTTTGGGGGCGGCCCCACTGACATCACTCGTGATGTCAGTGGTGAGCTTCCGGCTCTATTAAGGGTCTCGTCGCAAGCCCCGATGGTCGCGATGGTCGAGACCATCGTGACCATCACCTGGCAGCTCGCAATAGAGGCCACACCGAAAAAAAACAAAACGCCATGATTCAGAGTGAGCGCTCTTTCAGAGTGTCCGGCTCTGAATCAGGCCCAGAGACCGCAGTACAAGAAGCAGACACCCAGCAAAACATAAAGCCACCCACCTATGCCGTGATTGACAGCGTACACATCAGGAACATCGAGTGCCAACGAAGCTGCGTGTAAGCTAAGGATGTGTACCCTGCCGCAGGACTTGAGAGGTTCCTGCATGCAGAGAGGTGCCTGGCTGTGTGCGGTGCCGCTGAGATTAAATTATTCATGCCCCTGTAATAGCGTGCGAACTAGGGGTGTGCAATGGCCACTTTTCATGTTTTGTGTTTTGGTTTTGGATCTGGATCTTTCTTCGTGTTTTGGATCTGGATTGGTTTTGCCAAAACCACCCTTCCGTGTTTTGGGTTCTGGGTTTTGTGTTTTGGATCTGTATTTTTTTTTAAAAAAGCATAAAAACAGCTAAAATCACAGAATTTGTAGGTTTTTCTGCTCCTATGCAATTATTAACCTCAATAACCTTAATTTCCACTCATTTCCAGTCTATTCTGAACACCTCACACCTCACAATAGTGTTTTTATGTCCAAAAGGTTGCACCGAGGTAGCTGGATGACTATGCTAAGCGACACGAGTGGGCGGCACAAACACGTGACCCATCTAGGCGTGAAACTGCAGTGGCAGACAGGATGGCAGTTTGAAAAACTAGGCCCCAAACTGTACATAATGCAAAGAAAAAAAAGAGGTGCAAGATGGAATTGTCCTTGGGCCCTCCCACCCACCCTTATGTTGTATAAACAGGACATGCACACTTTAACAAACCAATCATTTCAGCGCCAGGGTCTGCCACACAACTGTGGCTGAAATGATTGGTTCGTTTGGGCCCCCACAAAACAAGCTGGCAATTAATCTGTCCCTGCACAAACTGGCTCTACGGAGGCAAGATGTCATCCTCATCCTCCTCATCCACCGATTCCTCACCCTCTTCAGTGTGTACATCCTCATCCTCACAAAGTATTAACTCGTCCCCACTTGAATCCACCACCACAGGTCCCTCTGTACGTTCTGCAGGCTGGTCTCCCTGGAAGAGTTGATAATTAATTTTATGAACATCATCTTCTCCACATTTTGTGGAAGCAACCTCCTACGCCTTTCGCTGACAAGGTTCCCGGCTGCACTAAACACTCTTTCGGAGTACACACTGGAGGGGGGGCAACTCAGGTAAAATAGAGCCAGTTTGTACAGGGACCTCCAAATTGCTTCTTTTTCCTGCCAGTACAGGTACGGACTGTCTGACATGCCTACTTGGATGCTGTCACCGATGTAATCCTTTAACAGACAGACGCACGCTTGGTGCTGCTACTATGTTGATGCACGTGCGGCTACATCGCACACAAGTCACAAACACATTAAAAAAATAGTTTTTTATTTTTTGGAGCACTTTGAGAGTTACACCACCCTTTAACAGACAGACGCACGCTTGTCGCTGCTGCTTTGAGGATGCAAGTGTGGCTACAGCCCACACAATTCACAAAGACAGAAAAAAAAGAACAATATTTTTATTTGTGTAGCACACTTTGAGGGTGTCACCACCCTTTAACAGACAGACGCATGCTTGTCGCTGCTGCTTTGAGGACAGTATCATATGCAGTGACAGTAGACTTGTCAGAAATTGTTGGCACGTCCTTCAGTCCGGACCAGATGTCCAAACCAGCCCTTGACTTATGACACAGGCGCACGCTTGGTGCTGCTACTATGTTGATGCACGTGCGGCTACATCGCACACAAGTCACAAACACATTAAAAAAATAGTTTTTTATTTTTTGGAGCACTTTGAGGGTTACACCACCCTTTAACAGACAGACGCACGCTTGTCGCTGCTGCTTTGAGGATGCAAGTGCGGCTACAGCCCACACATTTCACAAAGACAGAAAAAAAAAGAACAATATTTTTATTGTTTGTGTAGCACACTTTGAGGGTGTCACCACCCTTTAACAGACAGACGCACGCTTTTCGCTGCTGCTTTAAGGATGCAGGTGCGGCTACAGCCCACACATTTCACAAAGACAGAAAAAAAAGAAGAATATTTTTATTGTTTGTGTAGCACACTTTGAGGGTGTCACCACCCTTTAACAGACAGACGCACGCTTGTCGCTGCTGCTTTAAGGATGCAGGTGCGGCTACAGCCCACACATTTCACAAAGACAGAAAAAAAAAGAACAATATTTTTATTGTTTGTGTAGCACACTTTGAGGGTGTCACCACCCTTTAACAGACAGACGCACGCTTTTCGCTGCTGCTTTAAGGATGCAGGTGCGGCTACAGCCCACACAATTCACAAAGACAGAAAAAAGAAGAATATTTTTATTGTTTGTGTAGCACACTTTGAGGGTGTCACCACCCTTTAACAGACAGACGCACGCTTGTCGCTGCTGCTTTGAGGACAGTATCATATGCAGTGACAGTAGACTTGTCAGAAATTGTTGGCACGTCCTTCAGTCCGGACCAGATGTCCAAACCAGCCCTTGACTTATGACACAGGCGCACGCTTGGTGCTGCTACTATGTTGATGCACGTGCGGCTACATCGCACACAAGTCACAAACACATTAAAAAAATAGTTTTTTATTTTTTGGAGCACTTTGAGGGTTACACCACCCTTTAACAGACAGACGCACGCTTGTCGCTGCTGCTTTGAGGATGCAAGTGCGGCTACAGCCCACACAATTCACAAAGACAGAAAAAAGAAGAATATTTTTATTGTTTGTGTAGCACACTTTGAGGGTGTCACCACCCTTTAACAGACAGACGCACGCTTGTCGCTGCTGCTTTAAGGATGCAGGTGCGGCTACAGCCCACACATTTCACAAAGACAGAAAAAAAAAGAACAATATTTTTATTGTTTGTGTAGCACACTTTGAGGGTGTCACCACCCTTTAACAGACAGACGCACGCTTGTCGCTGCTACTTTATGGATGCAGGTGCGGCTACAGCCCACACAATTCACAAAGACAGAAAAAAGAAGAATATTTTTATTGTTTGTGGAGCGCACTTTGAGGGTTACACCATCCTTTAACAGACAGACGCACGCTTGTCGCTGCTGCTTTGAGGATGCAGGTGGAATCTAGACGGGATTTGGAACTGGGGACACACTACCTCCATCAATTGTCTAAATCCCACTGCACTAATGGCGGATACCGGACGCACGTCTAACACCAACATAGCTGTCAAGGCCTCAGTTATACGTTTTGCTTCAGGATGACTGCTGTCGTACTTCATCCTCATCGCTAGGGACTGTTGGAGGGTCAATTGTTTAGTAAAAGTAGTGATGTTCCTACTTCCTCTCTGGGATGATGAACAACTCCCAGCAGCAGCAACAGCACTAGGAGGAAGTGGTTCTTGATCTTTCCCTATTTTATTTTTATCGGAGAAAGTTTGGTCCTCCATTTATGTTATATTGATATATACGTGCGGCTAAAGCGCACACAAACACAGAAAATATTTTTTTATTTCTGCTGGAGAGTAGTGCACTTTGTGGGTTACACCACCCTTTAAGAAATGAGCCAGCCGGCTCTTTACTTATGGGACACAGGCGCACGCTTGGCGCTGCTCCTTTGTTGATGCATGTGCAGCCACAGTGTACACAAGTCACAAACACAGAAAATATATTTTTTTTTGGTTTGGACTGGAGTGTACTTTGGGGGTTACAGCACCCTTTAACGGTCAAGCCAGCCGGCCCTTTACTTATGACACAGGCGCACGCTTGGCACTACTTTGTTGATGCACGTGCGGCTACTGCGCACACAATTCACAAACACAGAAAATATATATTTTTTTGGTTTGGACTGGAGTGTACTTTGGGGGTTACAGCACCCTTTAACGGTCAAGCCAGCCGGCCCTTTACTTATGACACAGGCGCACGCTTGGCACTACTTTGTTGATGCACGTGCGGCTACTGCGCACACAATTCACAAACACAGAAAATATATATTTTTTTGGTTTGGACTGGAGTGTACTTTGGGGATTACAGCACCCTTTAACGGTCAAGCCAGCCGGCCCTTTACTTATGACACAGGCGCACGCTTGGCACTACTTTGTTGATGCACGTGCGGTTACTGCGCACACAATTCACAAACACAGAAAATATTTTTTTTTGGGGTTTGGACTGGAGTGTACTTTGGGGGTTACAGCACCCTTTAATGGTCAAGCCAGCCGGCCCTTTACTTATGACACAGGCACACGCTTGGCACTACTTTGTTGATGCACGTGCGGCTACTGCGCACACAATTCACAAACACAGAAAATATTTTTTTTTTTGGTTTGGACTGGAGTGTACTTTGGGGGTTACAGCACCCTTTAACGGTCAAGCCAGCCGGCCCTTTACTTATGACACAGGCGCACGCTTGGCACTACTTTGTTGATGCACGTGCGGCTACTGCGCACACAATTCACAAACACAAAAAATATTATTTTTTTAGCACTTGGGGGGAGCAGCCCTGATGGACAGAGCACCCCCTGGACAACACTACAGCACCCCTTTAGGACTGGGACACTGCACAGGACTTTGGAGTGGACACAGCCCCTATGGAGAACTGACTGCACAACACAGTCCAGCCAGCCCCTATGGACTTTAAAGTAGTGGACACAGCCCCTATTAACAACAGCAGCACAGCACAACACAGCCAGCCCCTATGGACTTTGAAGTAGTGGACAACAGCAGCACAGCGCAGCACAGCACAGCACAACACTACTCTGCACTACACTACACTACACTACACAGCCCAGCCAGCCCTAACTCCCACCCTCCCTCTTCACTGTCCACAGCCGAGTGAGAAAATGGCGCCGACGCGGGTACCTTATATAGGATCCAAAACCCGCGAGACTCGGAAGGCGGGATGATGACGTTTTGCCTCGATTTCAGATCCGAGTCAGGCGGGAAAAGTCGAGCCTGACTCGGAGCGGACTCGGAACGGGGGGGCTCGGGGGGGTTCGGATTTCAGAAATCCGAACCCGCTCACCCCTAGTGCAAACACACAGGCACTCCTGTGTTCGACCGACCACCCCTGTCACAGACGGCACTTCCTGTCAATCAACATCGAAGGTCTCTGCGGGCTCCCTGCGTACTCTGAGAGAGCCCTTACCATACTCAGCGACCTGTTCACACACGCGCAATGCGATGCATGCGCAGATTGCAAACATCGGCTTGCACCGTGCGTTCTCTCACTTGCATTACTTGCTGAATCAGGGCCCTCAGTCCCACTCTTAACAATCACAAAAGGAATCTTTCTATGGGGATTGTGTAAAAGGTCAATTTACGAAACTCCAAAATGCTTTCTTCTATGGAGCTTGGCCCGACTAGCTAAACCTAGCCCAATAGCCTACATTTTCGCTAATATTTTCAGTAAGTACTACTTTCACATGTATGGACTGATGGCCACGCATATGTATTAGCTCTCCCAGGTATGAACCTGGAAGTAAAGTGATTGTGTAAGCACTGCAGTCACGTTAGTTTTTAGCCTTGCTGGGTACGGCTCTTTTTGGAGCCCCTGTAATGACATAAGACTTTGGCAATAAGAAATGGAAATTATTGTGACAAAACTGCAGATCTTCGTAATTCTGACCCATAATGATAAAAAGTGTTCTCCATAGGCTGTTGTCTGCAGGCACAACGCCCGACTGAAACAGCATACCGCCCGGCACTTTCCCCCACCGCATTCCTGGTCACCCTCCGCCTCCGCGCTCCGCCTCCTGCTGTGGAACGCTGCCCTCTGAAGTGACTGGAGGCTAAAGAAGCCTCCGATCGCTTCAGAGGCCAGTGATGCACTGCGCGGGTGATGTAATAACATCACCCGCGACGTGAGGAGCCTGCCCTGCACGCCTGCTGGATCTAGTTAGAGCCATTCAGAGCGAGACAGCGGCAGCAGGAGTGGGAGCACCGAGCAGCATATTAAGGTAAGTTCTGGGCTGGGGCTGGGCTGGGACCCGTCTGGGGGCACAGCAAATGGGGCCAGTCTGAGGGCACTGCATAAGGGACCAGTCTGGGGGCACTGCATAAGGGACCAGTCTGGGGGCACTGCATAAGGGGCCAGTCTGGGGACACTGCATAAGGGGCCAATCTGGTGGCACTGCATAGGGGCAAAATAAAAATACAGGAGGCAATGCATAAAGGGGAAAACTACAGAGGGCAATTTATAAAGGGCACAAATACAGGGGCACTGCATATGGGAATAACTACAGGGGGCACTGCGTAATGGGCACTTTTGACTGAGAGCCAGTGGGGGAGACCTGTCGGGCTGGAATGGTAAGGGAGGGCAGTGTACTCCCCAGGCTGTTTTTTGCAGGTGCACCACCCGGCATTTTGGGAGCCTGCAAGTGGGGACAGTATATGGGAACTGTATAAAAAGGACCAGATCCTACAGACTTTGCAGCTTTGCATAATCAAACAACTGGGCCTCTAATAAGAGGATAATTAATATATAAAAATGTTATTTCAAGTTTAAATCATTATAAGGTCAGGGTTTAAAACATTTTATTATTGCGAAGGCCCTACCCGGCTACTGTACTTCTTGATACCACCTGGCTGGAAAAATTTTCTGGATACAACACCGATAAAATAATGTATCTCGCATTGACTCAGCAGTAACCAAAGCATATTTCTTTTCTTAGTCGGATTCCTGCTTTCACACAGTGCGTTAAGCACACACCAGGCAAGCTTAGAGCTTTGGAAATTTGCTCTTCAGGGCTCTAACTGTATCACATTGATCCGGGATGATATTCTGCGAATACACCGTGTTACTGAAGAATTCTTTGGCAGCTTAAAAGGGTATGTTATACATGATATACACAATAAAGATTGCAGTCCAAACCAAAGGACCCCCCTATTAATATGATACTCGGCCACTGTGTCTTCATTCACTGTATATATATACCAATCATCAGTGTCTGGAGAAGAGTGGAAGTGTTTTGCAATTGAGCTAGAGTGTAGGAGGCAGCTGATTAGCTGCTGGGGCTTGTCCAATCATCTTGCTCAGTTTCAGGGAAGCTGCTGCTCTTTGTGTATGCCATATTTACTAAATTGGTTTTATTCTGGCGATTTTCTGGCTGTTTTTTGTTATAGGATCCAAATCAGTATATATATATATATGTGAATATGTATACTGTATGTATGTATATATATATATATATATATATATATATATTTATTTATTTTTTTACAGCAATACACTTTTGTGGAAAATTAATTGTTTAAAAAAAATCTTAAAATTATTAAATACATTGTAATTTTAGATTTTTACTTTCGGAAAGAAACCACTTTATTTAAGATTTTTCTTCCTTTATAATCAGATCCTCTAGTATCGCCACCCTGATATGGAGATAGCAATAAGAGGATTTATGCTTTGCATGGAAAAGCTATCGGCAAAGGTTATTTCCAGCAATACCTGGCAATACACTGTGATAGCTATAGCCGGTCAGGGGGTTTCTTAAATAGGGAGGAACACTGTTTTAGGATTTTTCTACCTATCATAAATAGACCCTTTTTTAAAATTCTTAATAAACCTTTCAGTGATTATCTAACTGAGTATTAGTAGTGATATTACTGAAGTAACATTACTTGGGTACCATACCATGTAGTATATCTTCCTGCTTGATATAATACTAGTAAACCATAGCATATAACCTCCATATCATCATTCTTTGTGATTAGGTATGGGAAACGTGTAGCAGACGTGAAGGAATGCAAAGAACATTTCATGATGCACAGGTCAGTTTTCTGTATAGTGAGGTCTTACTACATTATACATCACCTCAGCATCCTGTGTATTGCTTCTATTAACTCACTTGTGGTAAAGGGTAGTGACGCATTGGAGTGACTGAATGCTGTGCTTGTTCAGCTGTATAGGTGCAATTTTAATAAGTACACAATAACTACACCGGCGGCAGGATAAAATGAAGGGCAATGCTTCTCCTCTGTTACACAAAGCAGTTACGCTATAAAGACACTGCACACAATGCTTCTCCTCTGTTACACAAAGCAGTTACGCTATAAAGACACTGCACACAATGCTTCCAGAGCTGAATTGCTCACAGTGGGCTTGATTCTGAGTCGGATGTATCCACAGATACGGACGCATCTCGCAGATTTAGGGGCATATGTATCAAAGCTTGATGTGAGATAAAATTGTGAGATATATATATCACCAACCAATCAGCTTCTAACTTACATTTTGCAGGCTGTGTTTAAGAAATGATAGCTTAGAGCTGATTGGTTGGTGATATATATCTCACAATTTTATCTCACGTCAAGCTTTGATACATATGCCCCTTAGTGCATTGCTCTTACCCAGGATCAGCCATGTGTTTTGTGATGGAGATCGCTGCTATTATTTTCAGTGAAATGGGTTTTTATCTGAGCTGTGACCATGCGATCACACAGAAGCCGGATGTGTCGTGGGAGTGTCCCGGGAGTGTTGTGAACGTGTAAGCTGACTTCCTTGCTCAATCATAGCATGCTGATGGAGACAGGGCATCTATTTCAGCCGAATCTTTTCCACCTAGCACGGGGCTGGTGTAAGTTCCGATACTAATACTGACGTATGCAGGCTGCTACAGCCGTACGGAAAATGCTGTAGATTTGTCCCACTCAGAGTCAGGCTCAGTGACCTCAAACTATCACTATCCCAGCATTGACTGAACTCTTTTGAAGCTACACTTTTCTAGCTGGAAAGTGGTGTAAAGCAACCCTGTTTGACACCACAATATGGCTGTTTATGCCTATATAAACATAAAAGTGTTATATTTTTATTTTATTGCAGCAATGTCGTTCCTCTGTGCTAGTCTGCTGATGTTGAGACTCATAAAAACACAGCTTATTATAAAAAAAACTGCACTGCATAAAATTCAATTTATTCTGACTTGTGATAAGTTATTGATTGATTTCCAAAGCGGACAATTTCATCGTGCCAGACGTGCATTCCTCAGAGGGGCAGCAAAGGAACTGGAAACCATTCTATCAGATGAGCCTGGCCTGCTGGGCCCTAAGGTACACAATTCTACAACAATTCTACAGATAAGCCAACTCTATTTGTAATCATACTGGATTGCTCAATATCACAATTTGTTTCAGGCTCTGTATGTATTTATGGCTTTATCCTTCTGCCGTAATGAGATTAACTGGCTGGTTCGACATGCTGAGAACGTCACCAAAACTAAGACCCCGGAAGACTACATTGATGTGTAAGATAAATGCCAGCAAGTAACATTTTATATGGGGTTTATAAGAGGCTCTACACAATACATTTTGGTGATTATAAAGAACTGAATGTATTAAGGTGTTCCCCTCCTAGAAAATAATTAAATATGAATAGTGATATTGGGGTATATGTAATAGCCTGTGATATGCAGGAATCTTCAAGTTACCGACAAGTCTGCCCAATGTTTTAAAGTGGCAATCATGTAAAAGGCCTGAATAGGAGCCAAGTGGACAGTGCCACAGCGGTGGCATATGTCGAGCATCAGGGGGGGCACATGGAGCACCAGGGCAATGGTGGAGGCTGCCCAGATCCTAAATTGGGCAGAGACGTCCGGGGATCTCTGCTGTGTTCATATCGGGGGTGAACAATTGGGAGGTGGATTTTCTCAACAGGAACACAATCCTGCAGGGGGATTGGTCTCTTCTGCACGTTCAAGAGCAGGGTCTGCCAAAAGTGTACCTCATAGGGTCTTGGCACAACTGATAGGTTCCTGGTTTTGTGCTCACTCCAGGGACCCACTAGCGTCGCTTCTTTTGGGTGGAAAGTAATGTGTTCAGGATGTTTGAGAATACCCTCCCCTAGGGCGGCTTTTGAACATCCCATGGTAGCAGTGTCCCCCAGATTGGAAGGCAGGGAAAATTAGATTTTTTTTTCTTTTTTCTAGTTGCATGTTACACTTGTTGTTATCCTTGGTTTAAGGCTTGTTTTTAAATTATACTAAGGACCAGGGGCTGCAGAGGGGAGGGGTCAGTGTCTTTAAGAGATACAGTAGGTTACATTAGTGTCAGCTCCTTTGGACCACTCTAGCAACCCATGGTAGCAGTGTCCCCCAGATGGAATCAGAGAAAGGGATTTAATGGTAAGTACAAAATAATCCTGTTTATTTTTTTGGAGGCTTCAGATTTCCGAAGTTTCATATATGGTATATCCTTGCAAGATGGCACTGTTTATGTTTGGCCAGCACTACCTCTCCTGACACTTTTCAAGGAGGATTTTCCTTGGTTTTGGTAATTAATGTCCCTCCCACAGGGGCAGTTCCTCCTGGAGGGCTTCCTTTTCCGTAACTGACTCCCACGGTAACTCCTCACAGGTTGGAAAGTCCCATCCTAAAATTATGGGATATAGCAAATTTGAGTGGCTACTACAATAAAGGTCTGTTACTTGACCATGACTGGTGATATTTTTGAGAGACTGAAGCCTGGAGAATAATTTGGTGGCAACCATGGGCATTGCAATACTGGAGACAAAGGTACATTCACCTCCCAAATCCACTTAAGTCAATAAAACTAGCATACCCACAGTTATGGTCACTTGGAACAATTGGGGCTTCCCTGCAGCCGGGTTCATAACTGTAAACCTCTTCATCTGGGCACTCAATCACAGGACTATTTGGACCAGCTACACCTAATTTTGGGCATGGTGTAGGCTTTATACCAAAAATACCTTTGTTTAAAAAAATATTTTGATTAGGAGATCTAGCTGTGTTTGTATCCATTCTGCTTATATTATATTTATGATGTTCAGTGTGCTATCATTAATACATTGTGACAAAACATGCTGTCTGCCAAAAAAAATAAAATATCCATCTGTAGAAATAACCACATCCATTATTTTTAGTAGCAATACAAATTCTGGCATTATTATAGACCTTGTGTAGATGTGTGTTTATCCGTCTTAGATATAGTGATCATATAAACAGTCATGTAATAGTGTACAGATGTGTATATATATTATCTAATCTTTATTTTTTTGTTTTTGTACTAGACACATAGCTGAATTGATGTTTTGTATGGAACAGTTACGGACACTGGTGAGGAAGCACCAGTCTATTATTCAGAGATATCATCTCCAATACCTGGCAAAATTTGATGCTTTGGTTCTTAGTGACATCATACAGGTAAAAGAAATCAACTGAAGCATCCGCAGAACACCGTTGTTACCATAGAACTCAATGGGGATGGTGATGTCATATTTATCAAGCCACAAAAAGATTTTTATTCTGAGCTTGAAACATATATCTAACGAGACCTTCAGAGTGACTAGCCTAACAAGAGGTATGGGAAAGGCATAGAAGGAAGGGCTCCAAAGCCAGGCTGGTGCCTGGCCGGAAGGTTGAGAACCTTGTTTCTGTCTCCCCTAAAATTGAGCTGTCTAGGACAAGGCTCGTACTTACCTCCTAGTTAGAATTGCTTGCAGGTTGTATACTAAAGTAATGTGCTGCTATTCCATGGTGAATACATTGAATTCTCCTCAACATTTCTAGCACACCATGCACTGCAGAGACTCTGTATTCCACACTATAGTATGAATATAAGTGCATGTAAATCTCTTACAGAATTTGACTGTTTGTCCAGAGGAGGAATCTGTGATTATGTCCTCATTTGTGAGCACCCTGTCAGCACTGACTGTAAAGCAAGGTAATAATCTCTTTCTACATCTACAATATATTATAAGGGGATGTAGTTCATTTACCGGCGGCTGGGATGCTGTCCGTTGGAATCCCGAAGTCGAAAGCCCGATGACGAAAGCCCAATTTGGGATTAAAGATAGGCATCTAAATCATAAACCTTCTATCGGATGAGGTGTGTCATGTGTGCAAATCTCTTATCATACTTAACTTAAAATAAAGACACTGAGACGTGGATTTGGCAGATAACTTGATGGCGATTTATTGGAGCAAAATAAATTATTATTATTTATTATTTATTTAAGGTTGTATGGTGGCAAAGAAAGAACAGCCAGAAATCAGCCAAATCTGCTATGCCAACACACAAACAACAAACGGCATAGCAGGTGTAGATCGCCCAGAGTGCATACACATAACCATGTAAATCATATCATCAACAAAAGGTAACGCTCACCCCCATCTTGACTTCCCACCCGTTTAAGTGGTGATACTGCCCCCCGTTAGGTTGGTACAACCAACTACCAGTCAACGAAGGGAGCACCCTTAAATCATAATTGCACCCGGACTGGTGACCTGCCGTTCTTTCCCGCCACCCAAGATAAACCCACCACATACAAAATTTATAGGGGAGGGAGGGAAATCTGGAACAAAGAGGGTTAGGCCCACACTTCAAGCCCATTATATAAAGTTCCTGTTGCAAACCCGCCCCTGACTGCCATAGGCTAACTCCCGCAAGTCATTTGCATACATGCCGGCCCCCATCCTAGAGGTTTAAAACACCTCTTTTCTTATTTAATCTTTCGGTTTCTCTAAACCTTCTATCGGATGAGGTGTGTCATGTGTGCAAACCACTTATCATACTTAACTTAAAATAAAGACACTGAGACGTGGATTTGGCACATAACTTGATGGTGATTTATTGGAGCAAAATAAATTATTATTATTTATTATTTATTTAAGGTTGTATAGTGGCAAAGAAAGGACGGCCAGAAATCAGCCAAATCTGCTATGCCAACACACAAACAACAAAAGGCATAGCAGGCGTAGATCGCCCAGAGTGCATACACATAACGATGTAAATCATATCATCAACAAAAGGTAACGCTCACCCCCATCTTGACTTCCCACCCGTTTAAGTGGTGATACTGCCCCCCGTTAGGTTGGTACAGCCAACTACCAGTCAACGAAGGGAGAGCTCTTAAATCATAATTGCACCCGGACTGGTGACCTGCCGTTCTTTCCCGCCACACCAAGGTTCTGCTTAAAGAACCGCCGCACCGCCACCATACTGAGGACTACAACAATAACGCCAAAAAGAACCCCAATAAACAAAGACAAACCCTCCACTGTCAAATGGACTCCGTCAGCCCTATATAAATCACTAAACCGAAATTGAATGTTCCTATGGTAAATGACCCGGCCATCATTGGCCATCACAAATTTGGCTACAGCAAAGTTAAGCTTCTTCCTAGCTTCGTCAATAGCAGGAAAACTCCAAACCCCACGCCAGACCTGTCGAGGCACAATGCAAGACCACATTAATATACACGAGGGCGAGGCTGAGAGCACCCTCGCCAAATTGTTGACAATATCAACACGTAATTCCACAGTGGGCCGTCGACCTAAATCATTGCCTCCTAAATGAGCCACCAAGATACGTGGCCTACCAAAAAGCCTTGCATACTCTTAACAGTTTAGGACAAAAGGAATGCCATCTCATACCTCTGGAACCTATCCAACGGACCCTAGCTGAATGTTCAAAAGTTGGAGCATGATCTGAACTCATAAACCTAGCAGCCCAGAAAATATATGAGTGGCCTATCACCCAAATGTCCTGCGTGTCAAAGAGCAATCCTAAAGGTGGACGAAAGCAGTAAAGAAAAAATTAGTAATTGTCATAAAACAATAAAATTTTATGGTGTATTAGTGGGATCATATAGAACAAAAGTGAGTATCTGCCAAAAAGAAAAATTTTCTATTGGTCACCGACTTTACTATTTAAAGTGGCTAAGACAAACGGAAGACACAAAGGGGAAGAATGGGTGGGGGGGAATTGGGAAAAAACAGGTGAACTCGGCAAGAGGTAAAATAAAAACCTGCTGAGGGATGGACTATGGCCTAATTAAATGGTTGAGCATAGCCGAATTGAATCCTTCAGTTCAGGTAAAAATTGTAAAATCCCTCAAGACTCCCATTGCCAGCAATGGCGAGTAGCTAATCCCGAGTAGGACGGACAGGGGTAACAGACAAGACAAGACAAGACAGTACATGAGACAAGACAAAAACGAGGCAAGCATAAAATATAAACGTCACAAGAACAAAGTGCGATATGACTTTAAACAGAGGATCTTAGCGACTAGGTCGAATGTAACTTTTATAACTATCGGATTTCCAACGCCCGAGGGCCTTAATTTCCGATGCCGAGAAACCCGCAGCTGCGGCCGAAGTTGCGGCTCTGATCCGAAACGAGTGTGTACCAAAATCCTGAGGCGGGAAGCCCAAAACTGCTACACACCTCTTCAAAAACCAACCGAACTGGTATTTGGTAAGCGGAGTCCTGTCCAAATGCATGAGCCATGAACCAGGGACATCCGGCCATACCAATGCGAAGCGCGTAGCTAGTGCCACAGGGCAGATCCGTTCATCCTTAGACGGACTCAACGAGATCCACCTGCCCTTACCAGCCTGGTCGGTCTTTGACCGCCGAATCCTACACAGCACAGACCCTTCACTGACTGAGACATCCGAGAGGAGCATGGTGGCATCAACCCATTTGGAAGATGCCACCAGCTCCGATACCCGCAAGGCGCCGTGAAAAGCCATTGAAAATGCCAATTGGAGCAGGACTGCCTCGTACTCGGTAAGAGCAATTCCGTGAATTGCCCCCAAAACTGCCGGCAGCAAATGAGCATCCACAGGTTTCCTACGGTCAGCTACTGGCCGGGAGACCCTTGCCCAACCTTTTAAAGCCTTCATGATCAGAAAGCTTTTTGTAAAGTCAGGCTGTCCCTTCAACTTACTATAAAATGCAATGCCTGCCAAAGAGCGCGTCACAGAAGCCCTGGATCTGCCAGCCAATCGGAGACTCCAAATAAAAGAAAGCATTGACCGATGCTGACCCTTACCTGCCTGCCTGCTGCTACGGGAATAATCTTCCCATTCATTCCATGCCTGACGGTACGCTCGCAATGTGGAAGGGGCTAGAGACTGTTCTGCTAAGCCCTCCATGCCGGCTCGATCACCTGCCAAGCATAAGAGGGGCAAAGTACCGTGTCAGCGTCAGCACCAGGGGCCAAAGATCGGAATTTAGCCCACTGAAACCGTGATAACGCATCGACTATCTCATTCTCCACCCCGGCACATGTCTTGCCTTAAACATGATGTTACATCGCAGATATGTGAGCACCAGCTGTGCTCGCAAGCGCAAAACCAGCAGGGAAGCCGCGCATTGCCGATTGATCGCATGGACCACGCCCAGGTTGTCGCACCTGATAATGATGCTGCGATTGCGTAAATGGTCCCCCCAGATTTCAAAAGAAACCTTTATGGGGAAGAGTTCGAAATGGAGCAAGTCCTTAGTCAAACCCTTCGCCACCCATTCCTCTGGTCAACGGCCAACGCACCAGGAGCCATCAAGGTAACAGCCGAACCCCGTGGCTCCTGCTGCGTCAGTGAACAGCTGGAGCCGCAAATTGTCAGCAGCTGGAGACATCCACAACCGAACGCCATTAAAATCCCGAAGAAAAACGAAACCCAGACAGAGAGGTCCCGCTTAATCTCGGAGGATAAACGTAGCAAATGTCTTGGCTTAGTGACCCCAGCTGTGGCCCTTTCTAGCTTACGCAAAAAAACTCTGCCCATTGGTATGACCTTACAGGCGAAGTTTAACAGGCCAAGGAGGGATTGCGCCTGCCGCAGGGTAATTCTACTGGAACCTGCGCACTCCGCTATGGCATTGCGCAACTTGTCGACCTTATCGAGAGGTAGGCGGCAAGCGTTTGCCGAGGTGTCGATCTCGATACCTAGAAATGACAAGCAAGAGGAAGGGCCCTCAGTCTTGTCCGCAGCAACGGGAACTCCAAAATGAAAAAACAGCGCTTGCAAAGAAAACAACAAAAAACTACATCTATCAGAACCGGCAGGGCCGACACAAAGAAAGTCATCGAGATAGTGGGCTATCCCATGACCACCACAAGAAAATTCCACGCACCAGTGTAGGAAAGTGCTAAATCGCTCAAAAAATGCACATGACACAGAACATCCCATAGACAAGCACTTGTCTATGTAATATCCGCTGTCCAAGCGAAAACCCATAAATCGGAATGACTCTGGGTGTAAAGGCAATAGGCGAAAAGCTGACTCAACATCTATCTTAGCCATCAGAGCGCCCGGACCATAAAACCTAACCACGTCCAAAGCTTCGTCAAACGACTGGTACACCACCGAGGAATCCTCAACTGGTATAGCATCATTTACTGACGAGCCTGGCGGATAAGACAGATGCTGAATGAGCCTGTATTTTCCTGGAATCTTCTTGGGAACCACGCCCACCAGGGAAATCACAAGATCCCTAATGGGGGTTTCCGCGAAAGGACCCGCCATGCGCCCTAAGCTAACTTCACCATCGACCTTCTCCCTAAGAACGTGAGGCAACTCAAATGCTGAATTTAAATTCCTAGGCGAGCCTGTGTCAACATCCCTGCAAATAGGTAAACGAAAGCCAAAACTGAAACCGTTTAACAAAAATTCTGCGTCCTGCGGGACCGGGTACCAATTCAACCATTTTGCTAACGCGGTGACGCGGACAGGGGATGGAGCTTTATTTAGCACTAGCGCCTTTCACTGGTTGAGCAGACTGTTGTTGGGAACCCGCTTTGAAACACTTGGCAACTGGGTGGTTGCCACCGCATCGCAAGCAGAGGTGACGAAAACTACACTTTCATCCCTGCGTACAGGAGGCATTATTAAACGCGAAGCATTTCCCCCCAGACGCCTGCTGTTGGCCTTGACGAACCGAACTAGATGTTTTGCTCGCGTTGTACCCCTCATACGAAGGACGCAAAGGCTGCGTGACTTCCAGCCACACCTCCACGTCCTTCCACCCTAGATCCATAACCTGTCTGCCATCCTGCTTGCGACGAAATTCTTAGTCATAAGTGCGCCAAGCCATGCCCCTGGCAGATAACTGCATGCTGTGAATTAAATGCAGATATCTAATGACGTTCAGGTGCTCACTTGGACGCGTCTCCAAATAACAAGCTGAGAAAATGCAAAAACCGGCCAGCCAATTATTGTAAGATTTGAACGCCTCTAGACCTATACCGCCTTTTGCCCTGGCCGCCTTAAATGCCTTCTTAGCTTTCTCCGTAAGAGCAAAGATATCCACATAGTCTCCCTTGCAGATCTTAGTGCGGCAAGTCTCCCTTAAACCTCGTAAAACTGCGGTGTTGTCGCAGTGTACGCCTGTGGCACCCTCCAACCCTTTCTCTATATTCTTACGCTTAGGGGTGCGATGCCTACGCCTCGAGCGCCGCCTTCCTTCCAGTTTTGCATATTTCGCCGCTCGCTTGCGGGCTCTGCCAGCGCTGTCCGCGTTAGAGATAGAGGAAGCAAAAGAAGATGTCAAGGAACTAGAGTCTGAGGAAGACCCACCTGAACTCTCCGATGTCACGGAATCAGAGGAAAATCTGGATGGCCCCTCCCTGACATCTACGTCAACCAACTCCCCTTCCTCGAGATCGTCATCTGAAAAAGAAGAGAGGACACCGGCTGCCGCCTCTGCGGCAGGCGACCCAACAACCGCACTGCTCTGACTCAAACTCTGACTCAGCAGTAGGGAGGGTGCGGTAGTCCCTAAACTTTGCGGGGCCAAACTAGGTGCGATAACCCTCAATGCCTGCACTAACTGCTCAATCTCTGACCCCCCTTGGACCCTCGCAGAGTAAGCGTTAGCGGGCGCGAAAGTTTGGTTAGGCAAAGGGCCTGCAGGCGGAGCTGCTAAAAATGGGGCAAAGACAGCAGCCAGAGTAGACAAGGCAGAAGCAACGGCTGAGGGTTCTGGCTGAACAGCAGTGGAGGGAGGGGCAGCAACAGGCAAAACTGCAGGGGCTGACTGTGTTTGTGCCATCCTACCAGCACTAGGAGCCTGGGACAAGCTGGACAAAATGTCTGCCCCCTCTATTAAGCCCCGCCCCCTGCTCACTAACATGGCGGGCGCCCCGCTGCGAGCGGGGGAACGGGAAGGGCCCTAGGCACAGCAGAGCCCTGCTGTGTCCTGGATGGAGCTCTGTGCCCCCGGCGGGACCTCCTCCTTTTACCGGAGGTTATGTCCCCAGTGTGAGACGGGAGCACATGCCCGCGTACAGCTGACACGGCATGCTCCTGTCCGCGACTATGAGAGGGAGCCACAGCCGGGCCCGGTCTCAGCCGAGCCGGACGCCGGCGCGAACTCCTCCCTCCAGCCGCAGCGGCGTCAGGGGCAACCACGCGACGCCGAGCCCCGGATACCACAGCGGCGGGAACAGCATCCGCCACGTCCGCAGCGGAGGCTGCTCCCCCACGCCGGCGAGGGACCCACGGCGATGCTTGAGCGCCGCTGGAAGCAGCAGCCGCTGCATCCGCGGCAGGGGCCACCCGGCGACGCTGGTCACTGGTAACAACAGCGCCGGGAGCAGCATCCACCGCGTCCGCGGCAGAGGCCGCCCCCCTACGCTGGAGCGGGTCCCGCGAGGTCAACAAGGTGGCGCCATGAGCAGCAGCCGCTGCAACCGCAGCAGGGGCCGCTCCACGACGCCGGGATGGGCCTTGGTCGCCTTCATGATGCATAAAACGGGCAGGAGGGGGCACAGAGTGGCGGGGACGCATGGTAAGGAGTGGAATGAATGTGGCCAGCAACAGGGAAAACTAAAGCAAAAATGGACAGGCCAGGAAAGGGAGGGAAAGAAGAATGTAAGGAAAAGAAAGAAGAATATGTAGAGGGATAAATAGGGAGAGATAATCCAGCAAAAGAAAAGCACCAATGAAATCAGTATTAACTGACAAACTCTGTTACTGACCGAAATCTGGAACAAAGAGGGTTAGGCCCACACTTCAATCCCATTATATAAAGTTCCTGTTGCAAACCCGCCCCTGACTGCCATAGGCTAACTCCCACAAGTCATTTGCATACATGCCGGCCCCCATCCTAGAGGTTTAAAACACCTCTTTTCTTATTTAATCTTTCGGTTTCTCCGACTCCTATGTTTAGCCTGACGACAAAATCCTGAATGAAGGTAAGCGGAGCATGTTAGGGTTAGGCACCACTAAGGGAGGGTTAGGGGGGTAGAGGGGGATGTTAGGGTCCATACCACCCCTGTCGGGATCTTCATTCATCAGGATGGCGCTGTTGGAATTATTCAGCCGCCGGTATTTCATACCCAACTCTATTATAAGTACTGAGTTTTGACTATTTATGGATACCCACACACAGGTAAACAGATGATGACCATGTTTTCCTTCTCCCTCTTTTAGGCCATGTGCACACAGTTATTTTCATGCTCGTCTCCCCTCTGTTAAAGTTTTTCACCATTGAACAGAGGAGAGACAGATCCTTCATACAGGGACAGGGTAAAAGATTCCCTCACACCCAGCCATGCGTTGTTACTGTATCTTCTGGTATATATCGCTGAGGACTCTCGACTAAAACAGAGGGGAAAATAATATACAGACATTGGTGCTGATGCAGAGAGTGTGTTTTTGCACTGTGCATGCTCTGGCAATTAGTGTACGCAAGAATGGGTGATACAGATTTGTATGCATTTTGAATACATCTTCAGATATATCCTCTTGCATCTTTGCTGCATAAATGGCAAATCGTGCCACGCATGGTGCCAGGTATGCGCTAGCGTGACAAAATGATCAGATTATGGGGTAAATGGAATATTCAGCGAATGTGCTGCCATCTGCAAATTCACTGCGAGTCAGCCCAATGTTTTAAAGGGGCGCAAATGCCTGCAAGGCACAGGCTATTACATTTACCCCCATATCTGTCCTCGGTGACCTATAGAGAAAGAAACACAAGCTCGAAGTTGTCATTTAGGTACAGCATTGTCATATGCGGATTGGGCAATGTACAGAAAATATAGATAGATAGAGTGAGACAGATTGACCCTTACAGTAATAAGGAGTGAGTGATAACGTAAAAGCTTCCTTCACCTAAGTAAAACTTTATACTAATCTAATGTGTGTGGGAGATGGAAGGAGAATGCAGTGGCCTGGAAGGATTCTCTGCTGCCTGCCATTATGTAATTTTAGCAATGGGGAATTGTATTAAATGTTAAGCTACTACATAGCAACCCAAGAGCTATAATGTAGACAGGTAGTACCAGGGGGACAGCAGAGTAAATATAAATCTTACCAAGTTCTATGCATACATTAAACTATCATAAAGTTTTATTCAGATGGAGAAACCCTTTTAGGGATGTATCTGCCAGATACTGTATACATTACACACATGGTGCAGCATTAGAGAAGACCTGACAGTGTACATGGAATGGTAATGGGAAAAGAGGAGAGTTCTAGAGATCAGTGTTGATTCAGGGAGTATTTATATGGAGAGTAATTTTGTATAGCCAGACAGAAGAACTACTGTATATTGGACTCTGATTTGGTAATGTTACGCTCCTGTTATGCTCCGTTTTCCTCCAGAATTTTCCAATAACCTGCGTGTGATTAGGTAACAAATGCATTTAAAGTCAATTTAACCCAGGTAATTGTTGTTGTGTATACTACTATAATGTCCTGTTTGCATCCAAATCTATCTTTCGTCAACAATTGGCCAGTCTGACATACTTAAATTTGTTTTTATGTCCCTGTATTTCTATGTAGATAGATATCTAATCCTAATTATATCTAATCCAGTGCCAATAAGATCTATAGTATAATTGGGATGCACTCACCAAGTCGATAGTCATAACACCACTGGGGCAGGGACTGATGTGAATGACCAAATATTCTATGCAAAGGTCTGTGTGCGCTATATAAATAACTGATAATAAAATAATAAATAAATATTAAACAAAGCTAGAAAGCGCTCGTAGCGGATGTCCCTATAGTATGTTGTGGTGATTTGGCGTTACTGCTACTATTTAACAGGCTCTGAAATCATATGTTTTTGGAGCTTGACTTTGTTGGCTAATTATAATGCCATCTGATGATGATGTTGACCCGCTTAGCTCTATGGAGCAGCCCGGCAGGAGAGGGATCTTCTTATCCCATCCTGGTGGACTGGAGCTGATCGCGATGCCCATTGCAACTATTCTGCATTGCACATCCGCTGACCGGTCCCTACCCAGAAGTAAAGTGATAGCATTAACTATCACTTTGCTTTATACTAATCATCAGGGCCAGCTCAGCCTGTGCCCCAGCGACAAGCCCACAAGGAATTGCCCTGATCATTTCCACTATCTTTGAGCTAAGAATGACATATTGCTTTTTATCCTAGCTTGGTTGTACAGTATGTGCTGAGATAGATCATGAGAGTACATTTCTTTTTTAATGCATATTTTTTCACTTATAAATGCATGATACTCAACTACTAGGTGACCTAGAAAGGGGTAAGTTTGACAATATAGGTATTATACTGGTGATAATGGTAAATAGTATATACAGTAGTACATGAAAGAAATATTAAATGGTTTTGGGCTGTGATTAATATGTTTGTTGTTTTTTTTTTCAATATTTACAAGCATGATGGTGCTTGTACAGTAATTCCAGAATAGCTGTCACATTCTTGGATTATCAACAAAGATTGCATCCATATTAGTATAGGAGTGTCCTCAGTGTAAGAGTGCAGACCACAGTGTAATGCAAGGATTTTGTGGTCTGTGTAATGATATTAATGTACACAGCAGTGAATATACTGTACTGGCATATTTATCATAGGGCAAAAAGCTCTATAGTGTTTTTTCACTTCACCCAAAATACCAAAGGTATACTGCCACCAAATGCTGCAAATTGCAAACCACAACTCATTCATTCATCCATCGTTTATAATAGGAATAAACTGGTCAATGTGCTACCTAGGCTAGGACTGTATATTTCTCATCACTTTTTCAACTAGTACAATGTGTTGAGGTCAGGAGTGTTCATTATGACTATGCCAACCAAAGGGGCATTTGAAACACCTATGCACCTGCCTGTCAGTCACAGTGGCTTATTTAGAGTTGAATACATTTAGGTTCTGATTATATAAAAAAGATGTACGGAATGACAGATCTATTGATATAATCTTCTGTGGCCGATCACCAGGCCTGAGCTCTTTATGTGTGTCAGAACCCCTGTACAGAGTCCCCTCTAGAGAAAATCAACACAAGACCACCAGTTTCTGTGTTCTAAGATTTCTCTGGCTATAATTGTGTGTCATACAATCTTATAAGCATAGTAAACTCACATTGCAACATAAGCAGTTTTTCCCAGTACATCTCAGTATAAGCACTCATCGTTAGTATTCATTATGTTATTATCTATACTTGAAGGAGAGAAGAACATATTGTTAGGGAGGCAAGGGGAGTAAGCATGGGAGCAGACATACAGTATTATGGCCGGTACATTACAATCTCTCTCTATTCTATGAAGGTCACCAATCCTTGTCTCTAGCTGAATTCAGAATACATACTCTTATGAATAACTCTTATAGGCATTCACCATCCTGTTACAAAATGGAGTCTCATGTGGATAGCTTAAGATCAACTTTCTCAGGAAAAAAGCATACTTACATAGGTAAGGGCAGGATGCAAAACCAAATGCTAAATAACTTTAAAGTACCCACATTGATTGCAGAAGGTTATGCATTGTAGTAGCAGTTGTCTGTACTTGCTCCATCATTGTATTACCATGACAGACAGAGTGAAGAGAGGCATCAGGCCATTATGCAGAGTTTTTCGGTGCACTTGCCCCTATCCATACACTTAAGTTGCAACTTGTCATCATTATCATCAGGTCGCGCTTGCACCATATAATAAGTATAACAGGCCTATTTACGCTTCTGCCCAACTCTGCATAGCCCGCAGTGCACACTCACTAACCAATGCCTATGCCAGAAAGTGCTATTGCAACCTAGTTACGCCTTTTCAGTCTCAAGTGGAGATGCGCTTGCACTGTATATAACTCTGCTTCACCTGTAGTTGCATACACCCAGTTGCAGAGCATGCACAGTGTGTAACCACATTACACACTTCGCTAATGGACATTCACTCATCTCTGCATCGGGCCCATCTTGTCTATAATAAGACAAACAGGCTGCATCCCCTATGTCATTCCTCCCAGGACTGTTGGCAGGTTGGGGGAGCTGACGAGCATATGGCCCCCTAATCCTCCATTCATACCCCTTTTACACTAACCGAACAACCCGGGTTATTGCCAAGTTGATCCGGGTCGGGCCTGATTCAGAGCCGGACGCTCTGACAGAGCACTCGCTCTGAATCAGGGCCGGCCTTCTGTTTTTTTTCGAACGGCCTCCTGGCCGCTCGCATAGCTGCAGGTGACCAGCGAGCAGCCATGATGATCGGCTTTGCGACGAGACCCTTGTGGTAGGGTCTCGTTGCCGCAAGCCCCAGAGAGCTTTCGGCTCTAACAGAGTCGAAAGCTCTCCCACTGACATCACTTGTGATGTCAGTGGGGCCGGCCCCAGACGGTGGGCGTTCCCATGGGAACGCCTCCATCTGGGTTGCCACGACCCCGCCCCGCCCATTAAAGGGGGCGTGCTGTCAGTCAACATCAACAGCACGCCCTCTTTGGTACGAGACCCGGAGCGACGGATTGCCCGTCGCTATCCGGGTCTCGCGCATGTGCACGACGGAGCCGGCTCCATCGTGGGCATGCGCACTGGGCCACCATCAACCCGCTGGCGAGTGCATAGCGCTCGCGAGCGGGTCCGAATCAGGCCCTCAGTGTGAACAGCTCCCAAGAAAATAACCCGGCACAATTTGCCCGGCAATCTTACACGGGTTGAAAGCAGGGTTGAAAACGGGTTGTTCCCGGATCATGCGGCAGTGTAAACTGGTTGCTCGCCAGATTATTTGACCCGGCTAGCTCCGAAAGACGCTGATTGGACCTTCTGGGGCACTGGCCAATGATGCCATTTTTCAGTGCCCTGCAGAGAGAGACAACACATGCGGCCATCACTTGCCTGCCTAACCTCCTGCACCACAGCAGCCTGACCAGCCTGACCAACAGCCACAACAGCAGGCAGACACAGAGCCTGCCACAGCCAGAGCTGCAGCCTGCACCACAGCCTGACCAGAAGCTACAAATGCAGGCTGATACACAGCCTGCCACAGACAGAACTGCAGTCTGCCATCATTGCTGCAATGCTGTGAGCAGTCCCCACCTCTCCCTTTTGTTGCCTTTTGTGATCTCATCTTTGTCAGCCCTTAAAAAAGTCAAATTTTAATGACATCTGTAAGGAAAAGCAAGGATTGCCCGGGTTCAGTGTAAACGGGGCCAACCCGGGAACAACCCGGGTCGAGTTGCAGTGTACACGAGGTCTGAAGCCGGGTTCGACCCGGGATTGATCAGTGTTCAAATTCCCGGGTCGGACCCAGGATTTTGGTGTAAAAGGGGTATTACAGGGTAGAGAAAACGCTGGACGGGTAATAGATGTTTAGGGGGAGATTTATCAAAGCTTGGAGAGAGATAAAGTGGAGAGAGATAAAGTACCAACCAATCAGCTCCTAACTATCATTTGTACAGACTGTGTTTGAAAAATGAAAGGAGTTGATTAATTCGTACTTTATCTCTCTCCAAGCTTTGATAGATCTATCTCCTCCTTAGTATAGTTACCGTGCTACAGTAAATAAAATGTCATATGCCCCAGTGTCATCTAGTGCTTGTAGTGATCTCCAATATATTTAGATATTTAAGGTTTTACGTTGAATTAACCTTTGTTATTTTTATTTGCAAAAGTTTTTGTCCTGTGTATGCATAGGTCAGATTACATAGCACACTTTCTGATAACATTGGGCCTGATTCAGACCCACTCGCAAGCGGCTGTCCGCTCGCAAGTGGGTCGATGTTGTGCACTGCGCATGCGCACGATGGCGGGAGCTCCGTCGTGCGCATGCGCCAGACGCGACGAGCGAAGGACTTTCCTTCGCTCGTTGTGTCTGATCAAAGGGGGCGTGCTGTTGATGTTGATTGACAGCACGCCCCCTTAGGTGGGCGTGCCGGGGGCGTGCCTCCCTGACGGGGGCGTTCCCAAGGGAATGCCTACCATCAGAAGCCGGCCCACTGACATCACTAGTGATGTCAGTGGGAGTGATTTTGGCTCTGATAGAGCCAAAATCACTCCGGGCCTTGCGGTTGAAAAACTCAACCGCAGGCTCCGGCTCGCAGTGGCGATGGTCGCGATGGTCAAGACCATCGCGGCCATCAAACTGCACGCTCGTATAGGCTGTGGGTGGTGACCCACAGCTATACGAGCGTCCAGGAGGACGCTCCATAATTATGGAGGACGGCCCTCATTCAGAGCGTGCGCTCTGCTCAGAGAGTACGGCTCTGAATGAGGGCCATTGTCTGTCTCTCTCTACTTAGGGTCCTCTCCAGATAATAAAGTTTAGATGATGTAAAAGAGTTCTTATTAAATCTCAAAAGGGCCACACATTATTCTTAATCTTGGCAGTAATTTAAATGAATGCAATTAATCAATGAAAGAGACACCTATCTGCAGGGGCGCCGAGAGGGGGGTGGAAGCGGGTACAATTTACCCTGGCCCGGGCTTCCAGAGGGGCCTGGCGCCGCCCCCCTCCCTTCCTCCCTCCTCCTTCCTTCTGCAGCAGCCAGAGCGTGTGCTGGGATGCAGTGGGAGATTGCTCACGGTTGCTAAGCAGCAGCCACAGCAATCTCCTATGCCTGAGGGGGGGAACGATCACACTGATCGCGCCCCCCCTGGCTTTGCGCCTGGCTGAGGGGTGTTGAATCGTAAATAAACCTTTAGTACATTCCTGCCTATAAACCTCTAAGATTCACCTGCCTAGAACCTCTAAGACAAAACCTGCCTATACCTTAGCGCTGTGTTTAATTATACCATTAATAAAACTCTAAGACAGTTGAATAACGGTCCAATGCGCTAAATATTATTATTCAGGTAAAAGTACAGATGTTACCACGCCACAAACATTAGGTCATAAGGTACAGTCAATACATATGCGTGCGCTCTGGGACCAGATACCGGCATCAATAATGAGACCTCCGTCGAACAGCATAACAGGGACACCGCAGACTGGCATCTTGTTTCAGAGCACTCACATATATACCCGTACTGGGATAAGCATTACAATAGAATACATTGGCAGGTTCTCATTGGTTCCTCTTCTTGCTTCTTCCGTTACGGTACAATTCATAGGTCAGTGCAAAGACACAACCCAGCCTCTAACAGCCTGATTGTGTTCACCTTCCCGCTGCATAATAAATCTAATCTAACTATGGCATACAACATTTCAAGAAGTTATTCTCTCTAACATTCATATTTCATAGCCGCATGTTCTGATCTTCTCACCGATGCCACCGGAACGCTGTGGGAACAAAGTAGATCAGTACGGCACCAAACACGGTCCAATTGTCATTTACTAAGCCATAGTTACAGAAAACATTCATTTCTTTATATGCTAGCATTGCGACTAAAAAAAGTAATAATTATCCTTTTTGCGTTACGGGACCATTGCTTTTAAATGTGTATGCGGGGAGAAACAGCACTGAATTGTGTTGTGCATCTGAGGGTCTGTGGGGCACTCAGCGAGCAGCACTAAGCTGGAAGGGCATCTATGTGTGTGTGTGGCCATGCCAGTATGATTTTGGGAAGGATCACTAAAAAGCTGACTGTGTTCTGTTTAACATTGTGTGTATGAGTTGCAGGGAATTTTGCTACTTTTCAAATATAAGTCTGTGTGTGATATTATACACGTAAGTCCATGCATGATGGGCCACATGCACACACACATATATATATATATATATATATATATACACACACACAAGCACACATGTATTTTTCTGATGTTTTTAAACTGCAATTGCAAAATGTGTTTATACAGTGAATTTAGTTCTCATACAGGGTGGAGGCTCCCAGCAGTGCAGTCGGAGCCTCACTCTTTATTCTGCTTGTTTTGGTTGTGGGGATGGACTCAATTGTGTAGCTCCATAGCTAGGCTACATTACAATTGCCACAGCTCATATATTCTTATGTAAAACTGCTCATAGCACCACGGTATATTGTGTCGTGTTATGGTATAGGGATTTTCTCCAGGATGGGCTTTGTATAGGATTCCAAATGCTAATAAGTTAGTGTTTATGTGTTAAACACTGTCTGCCTGCGTTTGAGGGAAGGCTGACTATCTATTTTTTTTACAAAATAGTGCAGTGAGATTTTATCATGTTGGGAAGTAATTTTTATGTGTGCTGAAAACTGTCGGTATGTGTTGGGGAAGATTATTAAAAAGCTGTTCATGTTACTTTTTAGCAACTTTGCGTTGTGAGTAGCAAAATTGCTACTTTTATCAATTTTGCACTGTGGATTGTGTACTATGTATTTTTGACATAATGGAGCTTGTGTAAGCTTTCTTTTCTAAAATGGAGTCTTGCTGCCACTCACAAGATGGCGTCGTGCAGGTTTTCCTGATTGCCAAATAGATTCTGTCTTACCCAATTATTCGAATTCGACAGTCCACCCTTTGATAGCCAATCAAGCACTATCACAACCTATTCTGAATCTGTTTAGCCATGCATGAGAATATACCGTTCAATGTTATTATGGTATGACAGTGTGGTAATTTGAACCATTCTGATAATGCGTCTCCGGGAGGGACATAAAACTGCCCTCATACGCACACCGTGGATCCTTAAGGGATCATGGGAAAGATGTGGGGATGCACCTATCCTATAAGGAGACCCTTGAAAGGGGTTGGGAGTGCATTACCTAAGATTACTTAAAACAACATAAATGTTATATCCATGCATGACCACTCAAACTCAGGCTACATTGTTATACACTACATCATAACTCAGGATTGTAATACAGTTCTTCCTTATTATTGTTATTCATATTTTCACAACAATTTACTGTACTGAAATTGGACCGGCACTCCCCTGGTTTGGTATAGCACTCCTCCTCTTGATTTCACTCCATTACACCAGCATCAGCTCCCGCCTCCTCCATCTATCCTCCGTCACAAGAACCAGGAATCTCCAGATACACCAGTCATGATGGAAATTCTGAAAGAAGAGTACACACATGAACACAGCAGAACAGTTCTTTTGCTGTGACACTGATCTCCAATTTTCTTTTAGCTCAGGTTTCTCACTGTCACCTTTTAATTTTCCCGGAACAGGTTCGCAATTGCCACATCCTCATTATCTGCTTCAACTCTGCCCTGCTTCTCCACCGGTTGATTAACCTTTCTGCAGTGAGTGACATGGACCCAGGTATCTCTCTCGGCCACCTTCAAGGATGTGGCACTCGTCAACAGCACCTGGTACGACCCCTCCCATCGATCTATTAGGCAACCTGAGCGTAAAAAATTTCGGATCATAAAATATTCTCCAGGTTTGACATCATGACAGTTTATCTCTGGCATATCGGGTGACAACAATTTCAATTTCTGCTGTTGTTGCTGCAACTGTTTGCTCATTGTTATAAGATACTTAACAGTGACTTCGCTGTTACTCTTCAGGTCTTCCTGTGGGCTTATAATTAAATGAGGTTGTCTACCAAACAGTATTTCAAATGGGGACAGATTAAGTGGAGGCCTAGGAGTGGTCCTTATGCTATGTAGGACCAAAGGTAGTGCTTCTGGCCATGCTAGTCCAGTCTCAGCCATGATCTTACTTAATTTGTTTTCAATAGTGCCGTTCACTCTCTCCACCTTGGCACTGGCTTGGGGTCGATATGGGGTGTGGAGTTTGCTATCAATACCCATCAATTTACACATTATCTGGAAGACATCCCCGGTGAAATGGGTACCCCTATCACTTTCAATCATTCTAGGGATACCATACCTGCATACAAATTCCTGTACAATCTTTTTAGCAGTGAATACAGCAGTATTAGTGGCCGCTGGGTATGCCTCTACCCAATTAGAAAATACATCGGTACAAACTAACACATACTTGAGATTCCTGCAGGGTGGTAATTGGATGAAATCAATTTGTATTACCTGGAAAGGACCGTCAGTCGGGGGAATGTGGGATGGTTCGGTAAGGATCTTTTTTCCTATGTTCTTCCTCAAACAGGTCAGACAAGACATTGCTCTCTTTTCCACTTGTGAAGAAAAACCCGTTGCGCACCAATATGCCTTCACTAACTTACACATACCTTGTTTTCCCAAGTGAGTCAGTCCGTGCGCTGCCTCTGCCAGGCTTGGGTAATACACCTTAGGTGCCACTGGCTTGCCTTGTCCGTCCCTCCAGGGTCCAGAGGGCTCTTGCCCACATCCCTTAGACTTCCAGGTTGCTTTCTCTTGGGTAGAACTCAAATTTTGCATCTCAATTAATTTCTGCATGTCAACTGTTTGGAAAACTATTACTGGTTCTATGGATACATTTGTTTTTAAACCTGTTGCCCACTTGGCAGCTTGATCCGCCCTGTTGTTGCCCAATGATACCTGATCTTCCTCATATGTGTGGGCTTTACACTTTATTACTGCTACCATTTTGGGCAACTGAATTGCTTTTAATAATCCTTTTATGTGTCTGGAACGTGCGACTGCTGTGCCTGCTGCTGTCATAAAATTTCTCAGACGCCATAGAGCTCCGAAATCGTGAACCACCCCGAACGCATACCTAGAGTCAGTGTAAATGTTGGCAGATTTTCCTGCTGCCAATTCACACGCTCTTCTCAGTGCTACTAACTCTGCCACTTGGGCTGAGTGAGGAGGACCAAGAGGTTCAGCTTCTATGATGTATGTGTCATCTACAACAGCATAACCTGTACATAACTCACCTGTGTCCGTTTGTCTATGACAACTCCCATCCGTGTAAAATGTCACATCTGCATTCTCTAAAGGTATGTCACGTATGTCAGGCAGGGCCGGATTAACGGGGGGGCATTGGGGGCACATACCCCCGGGCCCCCCTCAGAGAGGGCCCCCCGCTACCAGCCGCAGATCAGATCCAATTTATCCCTCCGGGCCGCCACCGCGTTTAACAGCACAGGTGAAACGGCAGCCAGGCCAGCCCAGTAGCAGCCGGCCATTCACTGTTTAAACACCATCCTGACAGCCCCCGCCGGCGCCGCAGAGCAGCACTGGGTTGCCAGGCAGGAGATGGACCAATGACAAACTACGTTGTTGCAGCCTGTGCAGTAACTGGCTGGCGTCGCGCGTAGACTGCAGGGAAGAAGAGGGCAGGACTTGAAAGGGAGGTGCGGACGCTGTGCAGCTACAGCCGCATATGGATGCACAGGGGTGCGTGCAGGTGGAAAATGCAGCAGTTCAGCTGTTGAGGACAAGACCGGCTGTCAGCATCTCATCATAAAAGAAAAAAAGTAAGAGACAGTGTTGAACAGTTTTTTTTTTAAACCAAATAAAAATGAATTAAATAAAGGCACTGGGTCCATTGGTTTTAAATGTGTGTGTGTGTGTGTGTGTGTATGTATATATATATATATATATATATATATATATTAATAAATATATATATATATATATATATTTATTTTATGTATGTGTATATGTAAATTTGGAATTCCGGCACTCACTGGTATGATGCAATGTATTATGTATACTTGCCAAGTGTGTGAGTGTGTGTGTGTATATATAAATATATATATATATATATATGTATGTGTGTGTGTGTATGTATATATATATATATATATATATATATAGGTATATACAGTATAGAGATATATATATATATTATTAACATGCAAATGGTCCTGCACTCCAGGCAATAAGGATATTCCTGACCGGTGCCCTCATAGCAGAAAAGCGGCATATACGGATATAGGGTGCGGCACTCGGTACAATAATCAAGCAGAGACACAGTAATAGCAATCAACTTGTCCAACACTGAAACGTTGATTTCTATTACCGTGTCTCTGCTTGATTATTGTACTAAGTGCCGCACCCTATCTCCGTATATATATAATATATATATATATATAATATTAAATATCTATATATAAGCAGGTGAAAATAACGCATTATGCATCCATCTAGCCAATGTTTCAGGACACTCCGGTCCTTTTGTCAAGGGAATATATAAATAATTTAAAAAAAAAATATATATATATATATATATATATATACATACATACATATTCTATCTGAGAAGGGGATGTTGTCAGGAAGCAAACGGTGTAAATGGCAACCGCCAGCTTCCTGACTCTCTAATCCCGGCAAGGTACTAAAGGCAGGCGTCGAAAACTCGACGCCTGTAATTAGACCTACGCCAGAAGACCGACGCTCGGCATACCGAATAGCCACGGAGGGGGAGGGTTAGGTTAGGGGCTCCCGGGGGGGGACTTAGTGTTAGGCACACCCCCAGGAGGGTTAGGTTTAGGCTAGGGGAAGGGGGAGTTAGGATTAGGCACCCCCGAGGGGAGGTTAGGGTTAGGCACCCCCCCGAGAGACTTAGGTTTAGGCTGTGGAGAAGGGGGGGTTAGGGTTAGGCACTTGGGGGGGGGGTTAGGGTTAGGCACTTGGGGGGGGTTAGGGTTAGGCTTAGGGGGTAAAATTAGGTTAGTTAATACTTACCATTTGTAACGGGTTGCCGTTGTCGGGAATTGAACCATCGGCCATGCGGCCGGCGGTAATACCTACTATACCCCTGACAAGAGACCACCTGTGCAATGTCAGCCACTACACATTGTGAGTCTCGAACAACATTTCAATAATTGCGGTACTGCCGCAATTATTATCGATCCAACTCACAGGGGATATTTTAATTTTTAATTAAAATATCCTCGCTATGTACAACGGGGAACTCGCAGGGACAGCGTTGCACTAACCGCTATTCCTGCGAGTTATATCCCCGGCATTTAGGGGAAATCTGTCAAAGAAGGGAAAAAGATTGGGCAGTGTCAGCTTCGGTAGCCGGCCGGGGGCTGCAGGGGAGAGATAGAAAGATCTCTCTCCTGCCCCTGGAGGCTTACAGTAGTTTACACCATCTGAGAATGGTGTAAACTACTGGTGCTAAACTCCGAAAAGTTTTGCTTTTTGGAGTTTAGTACATACGGAGCAGGTTGTAGTCCCCATTGATAATAATGGAGACTACGATCTGAAGCGCTAATTAGCACATTGCTGGAGATTTCTGTGAAATCTCCTGCATTGTGCTTTTAGTACAAAGGTACACTACATAAAATTATGCTGAAACTAAGAAACTACAGTTTCTGCATAATTTTATGTAAAAAATGGCTTGATACTTAAGCCCCTATATATGTGAAGTTTGGCACTCTGGAAAAGAAACAGTATGCTGTAGTGCCCTCCTACTTTAGTAGAAGCAAATAGGTATCCTGTATAAAAAAAAGAAGCATCACTCCACAAACTTTTAAATTAGTGTAAATCTGTACCCTGAGGAAAAGACCCTTTGGGCTATTTCACACCTGCCAGTTTTGCCAGCTGTAAAATTTAATTAAACATGGAAGCGGGTGGGTACTTTCAGACAGCACGGTCGCCGTGTTACAACTGGGAATATCCACCGACAAGGACGGCTGCCGTGTCGTGTCCGTGCCATCCCTGCATGTAAGTAAGGCACAAATTACAATGTTGCCTTTCACACACACCGGCTTGTACCCGCCCACAACTCGATCTGCTGCTGCGCATGCCTACTGCATTAAAAAAACCAACCACACAGTAAAAATGGCTTAAAGCCCTTACATGTGAAAGGCACTGATTGCCTGAAAAAAAACGTCCAGCTTTGGACAGTTTTTTGGGCCGGCTGGGCAAAACCTGCAGATGTGAAATAGCCCTTAGAGGTCTTGAAATAACGTTAACTATTAATACAGATTTATACTATTTTATACAGACTAAAGTCTGTGGAGTGCAGCCTCTTCCTTTCTACAGGATACCTGTATGCTATATATAATATTTATGTTTGTGAGTGTAAATATAAATTATAGACGTGTGCTATGTTCAAAGTATGCTGATTCCTTGGTTACATACATTATATATTCCAAATCCAATATTCCAACCTCACATCCGGTATGGGACTGTATATGAGCACCAATGTCCTTCAGATACTGTATATGGTTTGAATCGTTTCCATGGAAAATAAGATAGTACTGTATAGTGGCAACGTGAATGTAATGTAAATGTGGGTGTACAGGAAAACTGTACAATATAGAAATTGAACTACAGTAGTTGTGTTAATGTTTATAGTACATTTCCAATATTAGTAGAGTTAGAATGTGGTCATTTGGCTTTTAATATAAGAATGAAATACTAAATAGGATTATTTTCCTTATAGCAGTTAATTATGGTCCTATATATCAGAATACATTTTAACTATCAACCTCTGAAAATATTTAAGTTTTGGAAGTGCAGAGAAGCCTTGTTTTACATGAAGGTGATGTGTTTAATTGTATTTTGACATATGTTACTGCTTTGTATATTAATGAGGTGCTAAGTAGTGACTGGTTGCTGGCGCCGATAAGAGATGGTGTACGTTATTTAAGCCAGCCATCTTACAAAGCTCTTAAGGAAAAGCATTAGGGTGTGGCTTAGTGAAGTTGCGATTTTGCCCCGGATTTCTTCCCTGTACCTTTGATAAACATGGTCCTGGCATGCTGCAACTGTTACTGATAGTCAGCGCTGTGGTTTGTGTCCCTGGCTGGTGCAGGTGCAGCTATGTTGAGAGATCTCCAGTGTGGTATATTGAGCCATGTGGTATTAAGCTCACACTGTTCGTTTAATGGTACAAGCATAACTGTTAGCAGTCTGCTTTTTTAGAGATTTTATTATAAATAAAACTTGTATGCACTATGGAGCGCCCCCTGTGCTTCTTTTTGATCTCTCTCTCTCTCTCTCTCTCTCTCTCTCTCTCTCACATATCTATATCTCTCTCATATCTCTCTCTGGTCTCTAACTCTATCAGATTTCTCTCTCGCTCTCATATGTATCTATCTATCAATCTACAGTGCATCCGGAAAGTATTCACAGCGCATCACTTTTTTGTCCTCAAAATTCTACATACAATACCCCATAATGACAACGTGTAAAAAGTTTTTTTTAAGATTTTTGCAAATTTCATTTAAAAACCCCCCCACTAAGATATCACATTTACATAAGTATTCACGGCCTTTGTCATGAAGCTCAAAATTGAGCTCAGGTGCATCCTCTTTCCACTGATCATCTTTGAGATGTTCCTACAGCTTAATTGGAGTCCACCTATGGTAAATTCAGTCGATTGGACATGATTTTGAAAGGCTTACACCTGTCTATATAAGGTCCCACACTTGACAGTGCATGTCAGAGCACAAACCAAGCATGAAGTCCAAGGAATTGTCTGTAGACCTCCGAGACAGGATTGTCTCAAGGCACAAATCTGGTGAAGGTTACAGAAAAATATTTGCTGCTTAGAAGGTCCCAATGAGCACAGTGGCCTCCATCATCTGTAAATGGAAGACGTTCGGAACCACCAGGACTCTTCCTAGAGTTGGCCGTCCATCTAAACTGAGCGATCGGGGGAGAAGGGCCCTAGTCAGGGAGGTGACCAAGAACCTGATGGTCACTCTGTCAAAGCTACAGCATTCCTCTGTGGAGAGACGAGAACCTTCCAGAAGGACAACCATCTCTGCAGCAATCTACCAATCAGGCCTGTATGGTAGAGTGGCCAGATGGAAGCCACTCCTTAGTAAAAAGCACATGGCAGCCCACTTGGAATATGCCAAAATGCACCTGAAGGACTCTCAGACCATGAGAGGCAAAGATTGAACTCTTTGGCGTGAATGCCAGGCGTTCTAATTGGAGGAAACCAGGCATCGCTCATCACCAGGCCAATACCATCCCTACAGTGAAGCATGGTGGTGGCAGCATCATGCTGTGGGGATGTTTTTCAGCGGCAGGAACTGGGAGACAAGTCAGGATAGAGGGAAAGATGAATGCAGCAGTGTACAGAGACATCCTGGATGAAAACCTGCTCCAGAGCACTCTTGACCTCAGACTGGGCCGATGGTTAATCTTTTAGCAGGACAACGACCCTAAGCACACAGCCAGGATATCAAAGGAGTGGCTTCAGGACAACTCTGTGAATGTCCTTGAGTGGCTCAGCAAGAGCCCAGACTTGAATCCGATTGAACATCTCTGGAGAGATCTGAAAATGGCTGTGCACCGACGCTTCTCATCCAACCTGATGGACCTTGAGAGGTGCTGCAAAGAGGAATGGGCGAAACTGCCCAAATATAGGTGTACCAAGCTTGTGTCATCATATTCAAAAAGACTTGAGGCTGTAATTGCTGCCAAAAGTGCATCAACAAAGTATTGAGCAAAAGGCTGTGAATACTTATGTACATGTGATTTTTTTAAGTTGTTTTTTTTTTTAATTAAATTTGAACAAATCTCAAAAAAAACTTTTTACACGTTGTCATTATGGGGTATTTGGTGTAGAATTTTGAGGAGAAAAATGAATTTATTACATTTTGGAATAAGGCTGTAACATAACAAAATGTGGAAAAAGTTACGCGCTGTGAATACTTTCCGGATGCACTGTATATCTATCTATCTATCTATCTATCTATCTATCTATCTATCTATCTATCTATCTATCTATCTAGCTATCGTTAATGCAGAAAAAGATATCGGCACTCCAAACATATTTGTTACATAAATTATTAGCAACATTTAGCCAGTGTTATACTGTAGTATATATGCATGTATAATAACTAGTATTTATTAGTCTTATAACTTTGTTATTCTTACACTAAAATGTAATTGTGTGAATGTTATAGAGTGTGGTTGTGTTTATACAGCAATACTTGTATGTAAATCCTTGAAGTTGTTGGTGCAAGGCAAATCTAGATATAATACATTAGACCCTGTCAGACACAATAATAGCACACAGTGTTTTAAAAAAGCAAAGGCCCTCTTTCAGAGGCGCTCGCAAGAAGCGAGCGCTCGTTCTGAATGAGGGCGACCGCTTGTATTTTTTAGTGCGGCCTCCTGGTCGCTAGCTAAGCTGTGGGTTGCCACCCACAGCTTTAGCGACCGACCAGGATGATGTTCGCGATGGCCAAGACCATCGCGACCATCGGGGCTTGCGACGAGACCCTAAGGTTGGGTCTCGGCAACCGCAAGCTCCAGGGAGCTTCCTGCTCTGATCGAGCAGGAAGCTCCCCACTGACATCACTACTGATGTCAGTGCGGCCGCCCACAAAACGGCAGGCGTTCCGTCAGGAACGCCTCTGTGTGTGTAGCCACCCCCCCGCCCCGCCCACAAAATGGGGCGAGCTGTCGATCAACATCGACAGCCGCCCCTTTTGTAGTGAGCTCCGGAGCGAGAGAATTTCTCTCTTGCTCCGGGGCTTGCGCACACGCAGTGCGGCCGCTGCGCGTGCGCAGGGCCTAAACATCGACCCAGTTGCGAGCGCTCAGCACTTGCGACCGGGTCTGAATGAGACCCAATATCTTTATTAGCAGAAATACATACCTAAAATAATATCAAGCTGCCTTGCTATATATCTATTTCTATCTATCTATCTATCTATCTATCTATCTATCTATCTATCTATCTATCTAATTATTTTCCAGTTCTTCAAAATGCCAAAAAGACTTTTGGCATCAGGAGCTCAAAAGCGCAAACATGCAAAAGAGAAGAAACAAAGTACTAATGCAATCTTGGCAAAGATGCCTAAGTTAAATTATTTCTTCCAACCGAATATCTCTACTACCAGTCCAACCACATCAGAACTGCCCACCAGCCATTCAACAGAAATAACTGAACAACGTAATCTGAAGCGTACAGAGTCAAATATTTCAAAATCTGTTGAAGAAGGTGAAGACAGTGGACCTGAAAGTATTCACAGTAGACATTCAACAGAAGCAAATGAACAATGTAATCAGAAAGGAACGGAGTCAATCCTTTCAAAATCTGTTGATGAAGAAGGTGAAGAAATAGAACCTAGTTCTTTTGAAGGCAATGATGATGAAAATCAGCAATTTACAGAACATGGTGTATCTTCAACGAGTAAAGGTAATGAAGACCAGAGTTATGCTCTAACTAGACTGAGTGAATGCCAATCAACAGATCCTGCAGAGTGGTTTCCAATCAACTCTGCAACAGTTGATTGTTGGCTAAAACAAGGATTAGAGACCTGTCAAAATAAATGTGAGTCTGACAAATATCACAAGTCCTCACGCTACTACAAACCTTCTCCGGCCAGACCAAAAGGACATTATCGTTTCTTTAAAAACACCATGTTTTATGGACGCCGGCCTAATGGTGTAGTCCATCACAGAAAATGGATGTCATATAGTTCTTCAAAGGGTTCAATTTACTGTACTTATTGTACACTGATGGAAAGTAGAAAAGACAAGTTCTCACTTGCTGATGGATTCTCTTACTGAAAAAAAGCACAAGAGAAAATAAAAATCCACGAAGATAGTGATGCACACCGAAACTGCATTTTGCAAGCCCGTGAACGTGGTGAAAAATCAAGTCATATTGACAGCTATATGGAACGACAGTTCATGGACAGAAAACAATACTGGTGTGAAGTACTACGCAGAGTTGTAGCAGTTGTAAAATTTTTAGCAGAGAGAGGGTTAGCGTTTCGAGGGAGTGATGAGACCATTGGTTCAAAATATAATGGTAATTTTCTAGGGATCATAGAATTGATAGCTCAATTTGACCCTTTTCTGGCAAAACATATCCAAGACTTTGGAAACAGTGGACGCGGTAATGCAGGCTATCTATCATCAACAATTGTTGAAGAGTTTATTGAAATTATAGCAAAGCAGGTGACAAATCATATTGTGAAGGAGATTTCACTTTCTAAATATTTCTCAGTGTCGGTTGATTCAACACCAGATGTAACCCATGCTGATCAGCTCAGTGTTACTGTACGATATGTGTTGAATGGCATACCAGTTGAGCGTTTTCTCACATTTTTAAGGATTCATAGTCATAAGGCTGCAGATCTCACAGAAGACTTGCTGGAATACTTGAAGTCCGAAAATATTGATATCATGGATTGCCGTGGACAGACCTACGACAATGCAAGCAACATGGCTGGAAAATACTCTGGCATGCAAGCAAGGGTGAAGGAATCTAATCCTTTGGCTGTGTTTGTGCCATGCACGGCACATTCCTTAAACCTTGTTGGATCAAATGCTGTTGATTGCTGTGTAGAAGCTGTAAGCTTCTTTGGTTTTCTTTCAAATATTTACCAATTCTTTTCTGCCTCTACCCATCGTTGGTCTGTATTAATGAAACATCTGGGAAAGCAAGGACTCACAGTGAAGAATCTCTCAGAAACAAGATGGTCTGCTCGTGCAGATGCGACTGCTGCCTTAGCCAAAGGATACAAAAATATTCAAGATGCCCTTGATGAAATTGTTGATGATAAACAACAACCTGCTGCTACAAGACATGAAGCTGACACTTTGTCTCAGACGATGGATTTGCTAGAAATCGCATTCCTCTGTCACTTCTGGAACACTATTCTATCCAGATTTAATACAACAAGCAAAGCACTGCAATCCACAACTATTGATCTCAAGGTTGCTGTAGATTTACTAGAATCTCTTGGTTACTTTTTAGATTCACTACGTGAAAGTTTTGATACTTTGGAAAAGGAAGCACAAGCAGCATGTGGTATATCAGACTATAAAATAACTCGTACAAGAAGGAAAAAAAGGAATGTGGATTGCGTGGAGTCTGAAGAAACCGTATTTTCTGCAAGAGAGAAATTTCGTGTGGAGACATACTTGCACATACTTGATTGCCTCAAAATGGCATTGAATGATAGAATTGTTGCCTATTCTGTTATATACGATCATTTCAAAGTTGTGCTAAGATCTTGCAACATGACAGATGGAGAAATAATTGTAGAGGCTACCAAATTGGCTGAACATTATCCACTAGATCTAGACAAAGAAGTGTATCCTCAAGAAATGGTCCAGTTTGTACAGTTTGCCAATGTTAGGAGCTGTCACACACCTTCATCTCAAGCAAAGTTGCTGTATGAACAAAAGATTGAGGATGTTTTTCCTAATGTAGCTGTCTCTCTGAGAATCTACCTTTGTTTAATGGTCACAAACTGCTCAGGAGAACGTTCATTTAGCAAATTAACACTTATAAAAAATAAACTGCGATCGACAATGCGGGATAAGCGCCTAAAAGCATTAACTCTTCTAAGCATTGAAAGTGAACTGATGCGAGGAATTTGCTTTGAAACCATTATTGAAAACTTTGCACATGTTAAAGCAAGAAAACATAAGTTTTAATCTAGTATTATCCTATGGTTGTTGCATTTGTGTTAAAATGCATTTCAATGTTATTCCCTACAAGCGTGAAGTAAAATACAGTACCAGGTCACTCATTTTATATCTGTTAACATTTTGCACATCCTTTTGACATGCTTTCTTATTTGCACTTTTTATTTATACTTTGTTTTGTTTAGCTGCTGTTATATAGTCAGCAACGTTTGAATTGTTACTTTTCAATACTATTAAAAAAAACTGATTAAAAAATTGTTTATATTTTTTGTGTGTAAAATATTAAATTGTAATAAAAATTCCTTTTAAGAAAGAATCTTTAATATTTACCACCTAATTGTGCTGTTTTTCTCACTCTAGTGATTGATGACTCTATGCTTTTAATTTTAGACTTTAGGGCCCCCCTGTCTTAAGTGCCCCGGGCCCTCCAAAGCCTTAATCCAGCTCTGATGTCAGGTCTAGCGGTAAAGGTCTGGTTAAGATAATCCATACAATCATGCGTATCAATACCTTTGCAAAACTCACTTTCTACCAGAGACTCATCCTCCACCCTTTGTGCAGTCTTATGCACATACGGTAAGTACATTGCTGGATTTAATGAATTACACCGCTTTATAGTGATGTTTGAGGGTACTATTAGAGATAGTTCCCATTTGGTGAATCTAGCTAAGGATACGTGTCTGGTTTGGGCAGAGTTCAACAGGGCAGACACAGCATGTGGGGTATAGACAATCATATCATGGCCCAATACCACATCCTCACTTTTGCTGACCAATAGAGCCGTTGCTGCTACACTTCTCAAACAGGTTGGGAGTGATCTCGCCACAGTGTCCAATTGTGCACTGTAATATGCTACGGGCCTACTGGCATCCTCATGTTTGTTTAAGAAGGACACCTGCAGCACAACCATCAGCTTCCGTACAATACAAATTAAAAGGTTTTTCATAATCGGGTATCCCCAATGCAGGAGCTTTTGTCAGACTATCCTTAAGATTAAGGAAAGCCTGCTCTGATTCCTCAATGTGTATGACACGATCGGGCTTTGAGGAAGAGACTAATTCCTGTAAAGGTAAGGCCAAAATAGAAAAACCTGGGATCCACATTCTACAATATCCACACATTCCCAAGAAGGTACGGATTTGCTGTTGGTTACGTGGCAGTGTCATGTTTTGTATAGCCTGGATTCTATCTGTAGTGAGATGTCGCAGCCCCTGGGTTAGGCAGTGTTCCAAGTATTTAACTCTGGATTGGCACGGCTGTAGTTTGTCCTTAGCAACCTTGTGTCCTGTTTGCGAGAGATGAAGCAACAAAAGTTTAGTATCATTCAAACATGACATAAACGAGCCAGAACATAGCAATAAATCGTCTACATATTTAATTAGAACAGATCCATTGGCGGGTTGAAAAGACTGTAAATAATCGTGTAATGCCTGGGAAAAGATACTGGGGCTGTCTATGAAACCCTGGGGTAATCGTGTCCATGTGTATTGTACACCCCTGTATGTGAATGCAAATAGGTACTGACAGTCAGGATGAAGAGGTACAGAGAAGAAAGCAGAACAAAGATCAATGACAGTGAAATGGGTTGCATTTGGTGGAATTTGCATAAGGATGACAGCTGGATTTGGCACTACGGGAAATTGGCTCTCTACCACCTTATTAACCCCTCTAAGGTCTTGTACCAGCCTATAACCCCTCCCACCAGCCTTCTTCACTGGAAAAATGGGACTGTTGGCTACACTTGCTGTATGGACTAAAATTCCCTGCTGCAATAACCGCTCAATTATGGGATACACCCCTAACTCTACCTCCTGTTTTAGTGGGTATTGGGGAATTTTTGGGACTTGCCTTCCGCTTTTTAAATTTACCATTACAGGGCTTACGTTTGCCATTAATCCAGTGTCCTGTCCATCTTTAGTCCAAAGGGAATCTGGAATTAGGGACAACATTTCATCTACCTGTGATGGAGTTTCATTTAAAACTGTAGAGTGATACATTATCCTTTGAGGAGTGTCTAACATATCCCGTACCTCGTATTCCATTCTCTCTGGGATATCTAAAAATACACCATCAGGGGTGCAATATATAACACATCCCATCTTACATAACAAGTCTCTGCCCAGTAGGTTAGTAGGAGCTGCAGCAGCCAGGAGAAAAGAATGCCTGGTATGCAACGGCCCAATAGTAACCTCTGTGGACTTTGTTAAAGGATAATGTGCCACTTTACCTGTTACACCCATTGTTGGTACTGTCTCGTTGGTCACCTGCAAATTAACGGGAGATTTTAGCACTGACCTGGTCGCCCCTGTGTCTACAAGAAAAGGATATTCAGTACCAGCTACATCAACCATCATGACCGGATCTTCCCTAGTACTTCCCGTTAACCTGACCATCTGTAGACTACAGGTATGACCTGACCCCTAGCGTTGGCTACCATTCTCCAATAACACATTTACGGCTACAATTGGAGCTGGTGCCTGCTGAACATTTGCTGGCCTCTGTGCATATCTCTTATGGGGATATCTAGGTCTTCCCTGATGTGGGATCCCTACTCCTTTTACTGTACAGTTTCTACTTAAGTGTCCTGTTTGTTTACAGTTAAAACAGGTTCGTGTTTCGGGTGAAGACATGTGGTGTTGTGAGGTTTGCGCAGAGGGTAAAGGTGGTGGATATGGGTAAGGATAGGGAGGGTAAGGGTATTGTGGGGGATAAGAAGTTGGTGGATAGCCTGGGACCTGTGGTTGCATCGGGTTAGTGGGATAGAGTTGTGTTTGTTGTTGAGTGGGGTTAGTGAGAGCACATACTTGTTCAGAAGTGAGTGCGTGTGCAAGTGCAAGTGTGTCTGTTGGCTGTGATGTTACCGTCATTCCCTCCAGAGCTTGTATACTGACAGCCATTAGTTTCTCGCTCTGGGCTTCTCTCTTTTTGGAGATGTTCTTATCATGTTCAATGGCGGTTTCTATGAGGGTATCTATTGTAAGTCCCCGCCAGCCAGGCTGTGAGGTCTGAACCCGAGTTTTTAAACTCTCTTTCAGACCGTCCACAAGTACCGTAACTATCATCCCCCTGTGGTGAGTGCTATCTTTAATATCCTCTATCCCAGTGTACTGGGTGATAGCCTGCAGAGCCCGATCGCAGTAATCTTCTGCAGTCTCTCTTTCTGCTTAATGGTGAAAATTTTGTTCCAGTTAACTACTACTGGAAAATATATACCCAATTGAGTTACAATGCGGGAAATGTTACCTTTTTTTACTTGGTCTGTTAAGGGAACGTCATCATCCAATACACAATCCGTGATAAATTTTGTCATGTCGGTATTGCGTGGTAGACAGGCCCTTAACACCACACGCCAATCTTTATTAGTGGGTTCATGTGAACTACCCAAATTCCTCAAAAATCTTTGACATTTGGCTAATTCCTTTTTGGGATCGGGGAAATCATGGAATTTAGTTCTGCTCTTGTCCAAGGACAATGCATTACTACTTCCCTAGTGGGCACTACACCGTTTGCGTCTGCATTTCCATTTGGAACAGTTATTGTCCGAATGGGATGCAGACCGGTAGCGCTGCTACCTTTGACCTGGTTACCTGGCTGGGGGTTTAGTCTGCTGCTGCGTATGGTATGAACAACTTCCTCTACGGGTGCAGAGGGCATTAACGCTTCCCTTGCTGTTACCGATGGAGATGGCGGCACCACTCGTGATTGTGGTGATGCAGCATCTATCATCTGCACAGCATGGGAAATGGCAGACATTACAATAGGCTCATCATCCGCATCATGAACATTTTCTTTATAATTGCTTAAGAGAGGGTACAAGTTGCTTGTTACATTTTTATAGGTATCTTTTTTATTGACTGCACCTACACCCCCATCCACATAGGGCGGTGGTGGTGCGCGTGAACCATCTGTACTACCTTCTGCGACGCTACCTTGCAGTGCGTGTGTCCACGGCTCTATTTAGCGGCTCCGGCGCATTGCCCGAGACTGTGCCCGCGACGCCTGTTTGTGTCGCAGGTACATTCTTCAGCCACATTTCCCCCTCGTGCTGCCACAGTTTTAAACATTCAAAATATTGAACCTTTTTCTCTCGGGAGCGCATCAAACTGATGTGACCCCGGACATTGTCTAACACATTTTTATCAAAACTACCAATTCTGGGAAACGGTCTAACACTCTTCCTCGTCATATTAAACCATAAATCACAATACCTTATTGCATAAGTACCGTACTTGGTATGCATGGTACGACGGGCTGATCCGATCGGCACCTCCATTAGCAGCACATCATTGTCTAACATCTCTACTGTTTGCGTGGCTCCCATTCTGAGACAACACACTTTTTTCCTGCGCAGAAAAATACACGTTAACCCAGATATTGGAAATAGAAAAAAATATGAAAACCTTAATGGCTTTGTTCAAACACGTGGCAGCACAACCGGAAGTGCATGTACGCAATTGTGCGACTAGTCGCATACACAGTGATGCGACCAGGCCCACATGTTATTACCTTAACGCTATTATGCGACTCCCTCTAAACTTTTATCAATGAGAGAAAACGACTTTTCTCTCCTTGTCCCTGGATTCTGATCAGCGCTTCCTCTACACAATAACCGGCAGTACGCTGTCAGCAACACTGTGGTAATGAAAGACTAATGCGTCTCTCAAAAGGCGCCTCCACCCTTTTGCTGAGAGAGAACTGACCGAGTGTTACCGTGTATCAGATAACATGATAAACCTACAAACCCCCAACTGTTGAATCGTAAATAAACCTTTAGTACATTCCTGCCTATAAACCTCTAAGATTCACTTGCCTAGAACCTCTGACAAAACCTGCCTATACCTTCTAAAACCACAAGATGTCGCTAATTAGCGCTGTGTTTAATTATACCATTAATAAAACTCTAAGACAGTTGAATAGCGGTCCAACGCGCTAAAGATTATTATTCAGGTAAAAGTACAGATGTTACCACGCTATGATCTAACAATGAGCGCAAAATAAATTCTACAAACATTAGGTCATAAGGTACAGTCAATACATACGCGTGGGACCAGATACCGGCATCAATAATGAGACCTCCGTTGAACAGCATAACAGGAACACCGCAGACTGGCATCTTGTTTCAGAGCACTCACATATATACCCGTACTGTGATAAGCAATACAATAGAATACGTTGGCAGGTTCTCATTGGTTCCTCTTCTTGCTTCTTCCGTTACGGTACAATTCATAGGTCAGTGCAAAGACACAACCCAGCCTCTAACAGCCTGATTGTGTTCACCTTCCCGCTGCATAATAAATCTAATCTAACTATGGCATACAACATTTCAAGAAGTTATTCTCTCTAACATTCATATTTCATAGCCGCATGTTCTGATCTTCTCACCGATGCCACCGGAAAGCTGTGGGAACAAAGTAGATCAGTACAGCACCAAACACGGTCCAATTGTCATTTACTAAGCCATAGTTACAGAAAACATTCATTTCTTTATATGCTAGCATTGCGACTAAACCAAGTAATAATTATCCTTTTTGCGTTACGGGACCATTGCTTTTAAATGTATGTATGCGGGGAGAAACAGCACTGAATTGCATTGTGCGTCTGAGGGTCGGTGGGGCACTCAGCGAGCAGCACTAAGCTGGAAGGGCATCTATGTGTGTGGCCATGCCAGTATGATTTTGGGAAGGATCACTAAAAAGCTGACTGTGTTCTGTTTAACATTGTGTGTATGAGTTGCAGGGAATTTTGCTACTTTTCAAATATAAGTCTGTGTGTGATATTATACACGTAAGTCCATGCATGATGGGCCACATGCACACACATACATACATACATATATATATATATATATATATAATATATATATATATATACACACAAGCTCACATGCATTTTTCTGATGTTTTTAAACTGAAATTGCAAAATGTGTTTATACAGTGAATTTAGGGCCTGATTCAGAGCCGCTCGTAAGCGGCCGCTCGTTCGTTCCGAGCGATGTTTGCACAACTGCGCATGCGTACGGATCGTAATATGCATGCGCGAACCAGTCAGTGCGGCCGAAAATCGTTTGTTCGCTAAATAGCAAATGCCTGCTATTTTGAGTGACAGGAGGAGGCGTATGTGGGTGGTAACAGGGGAAGGTGCTTGAAAACGGGGAGTGGAGATCCGAACGCAGGCGTGCTTAAAGGTCAAAACGGGCGTTTTAAGGGTCTGCATAATTAATACAGCAGCGTCATAAACCACGTCACTGGGTTATTTTATAGTCAGAACTGCTCGCAAGATTGCGGTAGGAAATACCAACCACAAGAATAGCGAGCAGTTCATACGCTGGTCGATGTACTCAATTAATCTAATAAATAGCGGACATGACGTAGAATGCGAGCAGCCAGGGGGCGTAGTTTTCCAAAAAACGACCGCATGTTTTGTTCGCTCGTTCAGACCTAGAGGCGTGAACAGACCGCAAAGAGCGAACGGTTCATTTGAATAGCCACCCCTTTTTTCTGAACGAGCGAGCGCAAATTGCGTCCGGCTCTGAATGAGGTCCTTAGTTCTCATACAGGGTGGAGGCTCCCAGCAGTGCAGTCGGAGCCTCACTCTTTATTCTGCTTGTTTTGGTTGTGGGGATGGACTCAATTGTGTAGCTTCATAGCTAGGCTACATTACAATTGCCACAGCTCATATATTCTTATGTAAAAATGCTCATAGCACCACGGTATATTGTGTCGTGTTATGGTATAGGGATTTTCTCCAGGATGGGCTTTGTATAGGATTCCAAATGCTAATAAGTTAGTGTTTATATGTTAAACACTGTCTGCCTGCGTTTGAGGGAAGGCTGACTATCTTTTTTTTACAAAATAGTGCAGTGAGATTTTATCATGTTGGGAAGTAATTTTTATGTGTGCTGAAAACTGTCGGTATGTGTTGGGGAAGATTATTAAAAAGCTGTTCGTGTTACTTTTTAGCAACTTTGCGTTGTGAGTAGCAAAATTGCTACTTTTATCAATTTTGCACTGTGGATTGTGTACTATGTATTTTTGACAAAATGGCGCTTGTGTAAGCCTTCTTTTCTAAAATGGAGTCTTGCTGCCATTCACAAGATGGCGTCGTGCAGGTTTTCCTGATTGCCAAACAGATTCTGTCTTACCCAATTATTCGGTTTCGACAGGGGCTCACAGCACCCCCTCCCCAGCGCGTGGTGCTGCAAAAGTATGTTTTTTTTTGTTTTGTTTTTTCTAGGGAGCGTGGCCACACCTCCCGTGATTAGGCCACACACCCTCCTTACCGGGGCCCGGCGGCGCTCTCTATGCCCCTTCCTATCTGTAATAATAAATCAACAGACTTTTTAAACAAGGTCTGTAAGTGGAGGATTTGGGGTCCGTAGTTCCACCTGGTGCCCATCACTGGCTAACAGTAATTATGTAATGAGAAAATACTTAAGTGAAACATACAAATATTTATTATCTGCACAGATCAACCTACAACTAAAGTAATCCAAATATACCTCTACATTTGGATATAGATCTACTGATCTACTGATACTGACATTCTAAACACTTCCCTCCATCAACGTCTTATTCTGGAAGCAATCTTGTCCCTATCATTTACTTTCTAATAATCTTTTATAGCAACTATAAAAAAAAAAAATCTATCATTTTTGGGTGCCCCAATTTAAGATACAGGGCCTGATTCAGACCCACTCGCGAGCGGCTGTCCGCTCGCAAGTGGGTCGATGTTATGGACTGAGCATGCGCACGACGGAGGGAGCTCCGTCGTGCGCATGCGCCAGACGCGACGAGCGAAGGAAAGTCCTTCGCTCGTTGTGTCCGATCAAAGGGGGCGTGCTGTCAATGTTGATTGACAGCACGCCCCCTTTGGTGGGCGTGCCGGGGGCGTGCCTCCCTGACGGGGGCGTTCCCACGGGAACGCCTCCCGTCAGAAGCCGGCCCACTGATATCACTAGTGATGTCAGTGGGAGTGATTTTGGCTCTGATAGAGCCAAAATCACTCCGGAGCTTGCGGTTGAAAACCTCAACCACAGGCTCCGGCTCGCAATTTCGATGGTCGCGATGGTCTCGACCATCGCGGCCATCACAAAGCACGCTCGTATAGCCTGTGGGTGGTGACCCACAGCTATACGAGCGTCCAGGAGGACGCTCCATGAAAATGGAGCCCGGCCCTCATTCAGAGCGTGCGCTCTGCTCAGAGCGTACGGTTCTGAATGAGGGCCACTGTTTCTTTTTCAAGTTTTTACACAATTTAAATAAAATACTGCATTCTTTTCTGTTCCTAGATTACAGTGTTTAACTATGACTATATTTTTTCTATTTTCTTCTCTACTGCAGTTGACAAGAAGGAGAAATTTGATTTTAGAGCATTGAGACTTGACTGGTTCCGGCTGCAGGTGAGAACCCTCATACAAGTTTCTTCTAACACACTGGACATCTTATTGACATTAAGGATCGAGCTCAAGATATTTAAAAAATTTTCGGGTGTGGTATAAAAGATAGACAATTAAATGGTCGACAATGTCTAGATAGACACCAGGGGACAAATGTAATAGGGTGAGAGTTTAAAAAATTTGAAAGTTTAGCAGTAACCTCTCACACTTTTTAAACTCGGCCAATGTAATAGAGTCCGAGAACATGCAAACTCGCATGTTTTTAGACTAAAAAAACTATCACGATTTAAACTCTCATTCAGATAAAATATCTGAATGAGAATTCAAATCGTGAGAGTTTTTTGTGCATAAAACTGAACCAATGTGAGAGCTTACTGCTAAACTCTCACATTTTCAAAACTCTCACCCTATTACATTTGGCCCCAGGCAATAGATCTTCAGGGACAAAAAGGTCAACAGGGACAAAAGGACGACACACTAAAGGTCAACGTGGAAGTAGATCGACATGAACAAATGGTCGACAGGTCAAAATGACACAAAAATGGTCGACATACAAATGGTTGACACTTTTTTTTCTAACCCTAATCTTCACCGGTCGACATGGTCATTAGGTCAACACTCATATGGTCAACATGCAAATGGTCGACACATGGTTTGTTTTGTTTTTTAGCCCTAATCTTTACCCTAACCCTCCTCTTGGTGCCTAACTCTAACCCTCCCTCCTGGTGCCTAACCCTAATAGTTGACGTAAGTGCCTCACCTTAACTGTTGGGGTAAGTACCTAACCTTCAGGTATGTACCTAACCCTAAAAAAAGTGTCGACCATTTGTGTGTAGACCATTTTCTTGTCACCCTTTTAACACCGTTGACCATTTGTACCTGCCGACCTATTGCCTGTCTAACATCTGGTGTCTATCTAGACATTGATGATCTATTAACTGTCTATCTATAGTCCAGATATGTGAGAGGTGGGTGCGGTGCAGTGCCTGCTGCCGTGCAGGTGTACGTCTGTTACTTACCTTGCGTCGCATCCTCTCACCTTCAGGCCGTGTGTTGAGCAGACGGTCCTGGAACTTCCAAATAGAACACGGACATGATGACCTAGGAGGAAGGAGACGAGGTGAGTACCGTCCTTCCTCACGTCGACCGACGCGCCCTACCGAACCGGGGAATAAATTCAGGTTTTAAGTGAAGATCATCATTGGCACTTTTGGCCTCAGATCCCGAATTTTCACCTATCGGTACTCACGCACCAAGTGAAGATCCGTCCTTGCACCGGGTTGCAAGGTTCACCGTCCGCCCAGAAGGAAGGAAGGATAGGTAGTGACAAACAAACAGGGAGAGACAGTACACACAGATATTTCTCACCGTGTCCACTCTTGCTCTTCTTCTGCTCACTCGCCTACAGATCCCTGTAAGCAGATACACAACACAGCCGTGCAGGGCCTAAACCTATGTCAAGCAACTACACATACTAAACGGCATCACCCTAAACCTACAGTGTGTGCAGTGCGACAGATATAACAATAACTAAACTTTTGCCCTGCACGGAACACCAACCACAGACTATAAGTATACAAGAGCAAAACACGGTACTGTCTCTTTAAATGTCTGCTACCTACCTATCCAGAGCTGGCCAGCTCCTCTTCTCAGTGACCGGGGAAACCACTACCTCATGGGTGGGAGCCGTACAGCTCTCTACCATTGCTCACACCTCTAATCATCTGCCTCTCTATGTTAGCGCTGCAGCTAATGGGCTCAGGGCCCTGGGCCTAACGCCCAGGGTCTTACCAGCGGCTCAGGGCTTTGCCTGCCTACTGCAGGGTACTCAAGGGACTTGGGCCTACTGGCCAGAGTCCTCTTTTTCAATATTGTAGCTCAGGCACATGAGCCTGCCTAATGATGGGGCTTGCTATATAGGGCCTAGTGCCCTCCTGTATGGGTACAGGCCTATGCCTGGTTTATGGCCACGGGCCTGGTGCCCGCCTACTTTATTGAATAGTGACCTGGGCCTAGTACCCAGGCCACTTACACCTACTTAAGGGGAAATCCTTTTATGGGGCCTAATGCCCGCTACTGTGCCCCGGGCCTTGTGCCCGACTAATTACCCACGGGCCTAGTGCCCGACAATGCTCCACGGGCCTAGCGCCCGACAACCCTGGCGGTCTAGGGAGGGGGGTATATGGTGGGCCTCACGGAAGGCCTACCTGCGACGTTGGAAGAGGCTGCGGGGGGGAACTTCGTGACGCTCTTTTACTTCCCTCCCCCGCAGTCCTCTCCGGTCCTCAGCCGCATTCTTCGGCCGCTGGCCCATCCTGGCCAGCGGCACCGCCTCTTCCTTTCTTCTTCCAGCCGGCGCCGCCTGTCTTCTTTCTTGACAGCGGCGTCTTCTGGCCTCTTCCGCGGCCGCCGCCCCTGTTGACATGCCGATCTTCCGCTCTTCGGGAGGTCTTCTCTCCTCCCTCTCCACCGACGAACTAACTTTTCCCGCTCGGCGCCGTCTAATACAAGACGGCGCGAGTGGGCGGGGCTATGACGCGGCGAGCCGCGATTGGCTCGTCGCGTCCGCCTCTGATTGGCTGCTTGCCCGCGAGCCAGGTTGGCTCACGGCCAGAGCCAAACACCCGCCGCATGGTACGCCACGCCCAACGCTTGACCGGCGCTGGGAGCAGGTACTCTGTCCCAGCGCCGGCTACCCGCCGCTTCTTGGCTGTCGGGTGCTGAGCTTGCGCCCGGAGCCAAGTTTCTCCCGGCGCCAAAGTACCGCCGGCACCGATGAAAGGGACCAGGCGGTCCCTTCACCAGGTGCCCGCGATGTCTGCACCGACGCTAGGGACATCACTGTCCCAGCGCCGGCAACGGATGTGTCCCGCAGAGGACACATCCCCTCTGCCTGCCCCTGGAACTCTGCTGATGCTGGGATCAAACACTTGATCCCAGCACAGCCTTCCACAGATACACAATTTTTCATAGAAGAAAAGTAGTTACACAAGCGTTATTGGGGATGAGGTTCTACTTTCTAACTGTTATAATTGTAGTGGCCACTAGATGTCACTGAAATAAAACACATTAAACATTGTTGCCAAGCATTATTGTTCATTGTGCTCTGCAGTGCCTGTTTGTTTATATCATTTAGATATTTTCTTGTTAATAAGAAATAGAGATAAAACAATATACAGCATTTAACAACTCCATAGCAATGTTTGGCACGATCACCGTGGCTTTCATTAAAAAGGGAAACAGGCTGTGTGTTTGTAATGAAAATAGCTAAATCAAGGTACACATTAATGGCTTAACGATTCCATTCTTCAAGGATCATCCCGGGAACACAGTTTTGCTTACTTTTATTGTCTCCACTGCTAAGCCAATAGTAATGCAGAGCAGGGGATATCACTGTTTTTTGGAATGAATTACGCTTCACTTTCTACAGACTCTCCATGATGAACCTACCAAGACTAAAAAAATGTCAATAAGATTTGACAGTTTGTTGTTAAATCAGTCATGGTTGGCCTTTTAGACATGATTATGTCAGCAGCCATAGATAAGTATTAGGTGTTTCAACTAGCGAAACAATTTTGCTGAAGCTTTATAGCTTTAATGTAAAAGATGATTTAAAAAAATGATTTCACTAAAGAAAGATTGTACTAGTACTGTAGGCCCATATATGATAGCCTGCGAGTTGCGGAAATCGGTGAGATTCAGTGATTTAACCTGATGTGTTTTTGCCTTTTAAATAATTGCCCCTTAAAATCTATGGGCTACATCGCTGGAGTTGCGCCAATTCCTGCAACTTGCAGCCTATTAGGTATGGGCCGCAGACATAAATGCCATTCTGGATTAAATTCCATAGAACTGTAATATTTATAATATAATTTATTTTACAGTATGAACATTGAGTTCTGTTGTCATCTCTTATAATGGATCAGACCAGATGTCATCAGCTCAGTGTTCATTAAGAAAGTGTGTTTATTTTAGGCAATAATGCACCCCTCTACTGAAAATGATTATGGATACTAGAAGTCATCTGGGATTTCTGTAAACTGTTTAAAGCATTCGTTGTAGAGCTTTGCACTTTTTTTTTATATTATCACAGAACTTCTTAACTACTTCTTATATCCATATAATTTACAGTGCATTAACCTATAGGATTTTTTTTTTATTTTTGCAGCAGGCAATCTTACGTTACTTTACTTTTCCAAGTGTGACCTCTCTCTTATCTTTAGGCATATACCAGCGTATCAAAAGCTCCACTATCTCTGCGTGACAACACAGACCTGGGCAAAGTGATGAATCTCATCATGTTTCATACCTGGATGCTGGACTCTGTGGAGGAGCTACTTTCTGAGACCTCTGACCTCTCAATATTTTGGTTGGTGCTATGTCATCTTGATAATTAGCTCCCAAACGTAGATTGTGAGAGTGCGCTCATATATTGCTGAGTCTGAAATTAGTGTGTCTCGTCATACTACGATACGTGGTGTAGACAGTACATGGAAATTACCTGTGAAAATTGTTGAAAACTTAGGGCCTGATACAGACATAGGAGCAAATTAAAATAAATAAATTGAAAAAAGGAGCAAACAAGGAACAATTCACTTCTGGAATAAACCATGTTGCAATGCCAGGTCTGCAAATGCAGATCATTTTTGCATGCAAGTATAATGCTGGCAGCTTTGGGACTGATTCAGACCCTCTCGCTAGTTGCGGCCGCTCGCTCCCATTGTATAGAAATTCAGCTAAGTGACGTCAAGGCACGCGATCACACGGCAAGGCATAAGCACGCCCACTATGTCTTGGCGAGCGATCACTTTGTGTTTATAGACGCCCACCAGCCTGTCTTTAGCCGCCCACTAGCAAACGTCATCTCCAGGAAGTATATACAACATCGGGTTCCATTGGATCTGACCGCAGCGCTTGTGGTTGACTGTACCCTACCACAAGCAGTGCGAGCACTTCAGTGTATAATCCAGTCAGGTGACGTGTACTATGACGCTGCCTGTTAATTATACATGCCGCTGAAACGGTGTTGAAACACTCAGGCACGCCAGCGTTCGCAACTCCACTCCCCTGTTACTACTAGCCAGCCCCTATTACCACCCACAAACGGCCTTTCCTGACACTCATTCCACTGGGCTGTCTTTGCTGGGCGAGCGAACGCTTCCCGATCGCTCAAACTAGTTTGCGCACTGGAATGCATACGCATGTGCAATTGCATTACATCGGCCACGTACAAGTGAGCGGCCGCATGCGAGAGGGTCTGAATCAGGCCCTTTGTCTTTACACAGCAATTTAGACTGAAACTAGGACTGAGCCTCTCCCAACATAAAATCTCTGCAGTGGCGTCACAAGGGGGGTGCGGGCCGAACTGTAGCATTAAGTGCAGCACTCGGCTCCTGTCACAGAGAGGGAGCCGGCACTGCCGCCCGCACCTCCGGCAGCCCTCACCACCCCATTGATAATCATGGGCCATGGTTGGGTCGCAAGGCCACGCCCCCTTCCCGAGGGCATGTCCCCTTCCCAAGGTCACACCCCCTTACCAGCGGCGCGCAGCTCAGCCGCGCACATGGCATCCCTCCCCGCACATGGTGTCACCGCGGGGAGGAGTGCCACTGAATCTTCTTTTAAAATTATGTTTATTTATAGAAAGATTTTTTTTATATTACACAACACACACATACAACACAAATAAAGGAAGGCCTAAAACACTATGGGGTCAATTTACCAAGCTCTGTGTTTTGCCTGTGTTTGTCCGAGCTTAAGCACAGGTAGGAACGATCAGACAAGGAGGGGTTTAAAGAAATTTGGGAATTTACTAAGCTCCCGTGTTTGTCAGGATTGTGTTTTCCAATGGTGTATGTGATCGTTCCTACCCGTGTTCAATCCCCATGTTTCTCTAGCCTAATGCTGCCCATCAGAGCCGTAACTAGACGTTTTGGTGCCCTGTGCCAGAAAGAGCATTGGCGGCCCCCTCATTTTTCAAAGGGACATAATGCTCCCAAAAAAGGGCCATGGCTTCATGGGGAAGGGCCAGGGAAGAGATAGGGGAGGCCAGGAGATGCTGGGGATGAAATAAGAGGAAGCTACAAGTGAGAATTATGATAAACAGAAATTTGACAGTGCCAAACAGCACCCCCTGACCTGTGGTGCCCTGTGCAATGGCACCGGCCGCACTACCCTAGCTATGGCACTGCTGCCCATCCACTACTAGATGCGGGGACGACGGCACGATTACGACGCCGTCGTCTCCCGCAGGGTGAAGTGCATACACTGAACGTTCAGATGTTCAGTGAATGCAGATCAATCATCCCTGACCATGGCAACCTGACGGCGGTCATCAGGTTGACCATCATGTTCGGGCGATGATTGATGTTAAAAACGACCAGCGGGAGCGCGCATCGCTGGTTGTTTTTAACATTTTACTGCCCGATTTGCGGGCGATTACCAAGCGATGGAGCGATAACGATGGTCGTTATCGCTCAATGGCTAGGTTTAATCGCCTAGTGGACGGGCAACACTCCCGAACAATCAGCCTGCACATATCAGTGAGATATGTGCAGGCTACTTGTGTGTATCAAATTAAAGAAAGGGTTATTTTTTTTTTAAAGACATGGGGTTCCCCCCCCCCCCCGGTAGCATGCTATACGGCAACTTCTCCTACTGCTTTGATCGGAAACTTTCAAATTTCATTCACTTACTTTTTCTGTAATGAAACTTCCAAATTTCCATTTCAACCACGGTGCCGTACTTTATGGTGATAATAGAATCTTTGTAAGTACAATTTAGAGATAAGCTGACACATTCCACAATTTTTTAAAATATAGTATTTATATATGCATTTGTTTAGCATCACATAATAATCCATTACCACAGAGAAAACTGTGACACATAACTGCAGATTCTGCATAATTTTATGAACTTTTGCAGAAGATTTCAAAGAAATCTCTGGCAGAGTGCTAATTAGCGCTGCAGATCGCAGTCCCTATTATTATAAATGGGGACTACGATCTCAGCCCTATGTACCAAACGCCAAAAAGTGAAGCTTTTCTGACTTTGGCCCAGTTAGTTTACACCATCTTCAGATTTTGTAAACTGCTTTAAGCCTATGGAGGCTTAAGAGCAGGAGAGAGACCTTCCAATCCTTCTCCTGTAGCCACCGGCCGGCCACGGAAACTGACACTGTGAGCATGAAAGACTTCTACAAAGTATATTGTATAGGGATAGTTACCGCAACCACTGTCCCTGCAAGTTTCCCTTTGTACATAGTGGGGATATTTTCATTAAAAATGAAATTATCCGCTACAAAACTGATCCTTAATAATCTCAGCAGTCCCAGGATTATTAGTACTTAGGCCCTTTCATTTCTACAAAAGTAGGTGAAAATGTTAATTTTCACCTGCTTTTGTAGAAATGAAGTGATGATGAATAAACCCCCTAAATGTTGTACTACATCAATATGCAGTCGCCTCTCTCCTCTTCTCTGTTTGGGAAGCTGAGCCTAACTGGGCCTGAGAGAAGAAATATAATGGAATCTATAAAAAAAAATCTATAACTCACCTTTATCACATCCCTTTTTCCCCATGTAACATTTCAATATAGTTCCTGAAATAATCTAATTTATAAATGTTAGACAGTCATCTACAGCTACTGTATGTAATAATTTTTAATGAAGCTTAACATTCTTACAGTAGGTGATACTTGTACAGATGAGTAGTATTTAGCACTAGGCACCTATTGTTTTACTATACGAATATCATACCAGGCACAAAGCTTCTTGTTTGTGTGTTCTCCCAGTTTTCATGTTCGCACGTTTGAGAAGATGCTGTTATTAACCATGGACGAGCCGTCCGCTTTGCGATACTCCATTTCCTTCCCGTTGGCCTGTGCTCACTTCTCAAATTGCACCCATGAGATGTGCCCAGAGGAGGTGAGATACATTACACTGATAGCAATAGTAACCTAATAGCCCTACTGGCGTTAACATGTTTTCTGTTATTTAGACTACTGCATATTGTGTTTATGTTCTTCTAGTTGTTGCTTGAGACCAGTTGTCTTATTATTTATACATTAATCCTTCTGGTTTCTAATGGCTGCAGATTCACTTGTGGTACAGCTACATTTCATTATAGAAGTGATGGCGATAAGCTCATAGCCTGTACATAGATTGCCTCGTGTATTCCTGTGGTGAATCAGAGAACACTCTTGATTCGATGACAGTGAAAGCCTTGAGGGAGTAATATATAACAAAAGAGGAAAGGAAGATTATTTCTCGGTTACGTTGTCTTTATTCATTTGGATCAACTTTCCGCATGAAATGTAGAAAGATAACAAATCTTAAAACAAATCCTATAGTAGAATTTTACATTTTCATGTCACTACAAGCTTGGGCGAGACTTTGGGCTCCAGAGAATAGGTATGATACAGTAGTTCACGTTCGGTTAATATGTATGTCTTTCTTTTTAAACCATTTATTATTGGGTGTTCACAATGCAGGTAGGTGAAGGTACAGAAAGGAGAAGGATGGGGAACAATACTGTGCATGTAGTACATTTCCTTACTCCTGAATAAGTGCTATTTCCTATATGTTTATGGAAATGATAGCTGTAAAGGATGTTGAAGATTGGGAGGGTATTTTGATTAGTTTGGTTGAGGGAAGGTAAGGGGGAGGGGGGAAGTCGGCGACCAATACAGTATTCAGGTTCTGCTTCTATAAAGTCCCATGCTATGCAGCTTTTTACTTTACTAGGTACCGTAGCCATCACTAGGGCACAATGGATCTCATAAATGTTGGTTCAACTCACCAAATGGCTGACTCCACTATGTTTACCAACAGAAGCGCTTTAAGTAGCTAAAGTTATTGTTCCAAAATCTTGCTCTTACAGAGACAACTGGTTTAAGATAATGTGCAGGATGTAGTAAGCATCGCTTCCGCAATACTGTACATTCCCACTTATCGAGTACCTAGAAAATCGCAAAGGACAGCTCTCTCGATAAGCGCTGTCCTTTGCGATAGAGGGACTTCCAGGTATATGACCCAGAAGTCCCTCTGGCATGCGCAGAAGGAAGCACGCACGCCGCACTGTGGGGGATGCTGGGAGGGATCTGATTGGATCCTTCTCAGGGAGAATTGCAGATAGAAGCCAATAGGCTTCTATTTCTCTTCAGAAGGCATTACCCACTTGGTCCAAGCTCCAGAATGTATGGCATTCCGGAGATTGGTACATATGGAAAATGAGGGTTTTTGGAGTTTTGAGCGCATTGCACCCTTTAGTACATCCCAGCCAATATGTTTGCCAGAATACTCTCCTGGCCTTGGCCCATTGTAATATCTCACATTGCCATACCTTTACATCTACAGTACATAATACCTCCTGTATAACAAATCAATAATATATTTGTATTTTTTGCTAATGTATATTGTTAATTTACTTCAATTTGTGTTTTTATGAAGTGATTATCCATCCAGAGAAATAAATACCAAACTTGTTGCAAGCCATTTAAAATACTACATTTATGTCTTACTTGCAGTACCCTCATCTGAAGAATTGCAGCCTAGGGCTGTGTAACAACTTTCTGGATGAAATCAGCAAGCAGGCCAGCGTCTGTATCATGGACATCTGTGCAGAGCAGAGTAACCTCTCTGAGAAGGTATGTATGGAGCAGGCATTTCACTCATTCACTTCAGTTACAGTATATTAACATTAGCTCCAGTTTCATTCTACAATTTAAACAATTACATTTATATGCATAAAAACATTTGCAGACGCCTAGAGACACAGTCATCAAATTATCCCCTATTGTGCAGATAAGTCTTATTTTTTAAACTGATGATTAACGCTGGGATACAGAATATCACTTATAGCTGTGATTTAACAAAGTGATATTGAATGATATTGGCCGGCAGCAGTAAGCGCTCCATCGGGGTCACTCCCTGCAAATGGGCACAGACATGAACCTGGTTGCGCAGATTTTGGTTTAAGTTTAAAAACAGATCAAATATTTTAGATTATTCTTAAGTGTTTTAAATATTTTTCATTACAAAATCCATGTGCAAATGATGGAGGGAAAGGGGGTAAATATGCACGTAGGATACACGACTGCTAAATGAGGCCATATTCACCCACAGTGTCTATGGCAGCATCAGTTGTAAATACAGACCTGCTTTTAGTCAGTGACAGCATAGCTGTCTCCTACTGTACCTAATGTCATTATCTGCTGCAGTATGTACACTACATTGGCTACCAAACATCAATGTGACAAACATCCCAATGCATTGTAAAGTTTAATTATTAAACACACACACAAAATGTAACCAGTCAATATAGCGTCCATAAATGTAAAGCTCGGGGCATACCTGACAGATTTGGCAATGACTAGACAAATTCCGACGACTGAAATGCTCCTTATAATACCAGATGTGGAGCGTACACACTACACAATAATTACTTAGGGGTCTATTTACTAAGCAGTGTTAGGAGACATAGGCCCTGATTCAAAGCCGGACGCTCTGAAAGAGTGCTCGCTCTGAATCAGGGCGTCTTTTTTTTATGGAGCGGCCTCCTGGCAGCTCGCATAGCTGTGGGTTGCCACCCACAGCTATAGTGAGCGGCCATGATGATAGTTGCGATGGTCAAGACCATCGCGACCATCGGGCTTGTGACGAGACCCTTGTGGTAGGATCTCGTGGCCACAAGCCCCAGAGAGATTTCGGCTCTAACAGAGCTGGAATCTCTCCACTGACATCACTCGTGATGTCAGTGGGGCCGCCCCCAAATGGTGTGCATTCTCATGGGAACGCCTCCGTTTGGGCAGCCACCCCCCCCTGGCCCGCCCACCAACAGGGGCGAGCTGTCACTCAACATCGACAGCTCGCCCCCTTTGGTTGCCCGTCGCTAGCCGGGTCTAGCTCATGCGCATGACGGAGCCGGCTGTGGGCCACCATCGACCCGGTTGCGACGGCTCAGCGCTTGCGACCGGGTCTGAATCAGGCCCAGAGTGAAAAGTGATAAGGTGCCAGCCAATCAGCTCCCAACTGTCATTTTTCAAACACAGCCTGTGACATGGCAGTTAGGAGCTGATTGGCTGGCACCAGTGGCGGAACTCCCGGAGACAATGGAGTCATATGCCGCCGGGCGCCAGCCCTGAAGGGGGCACTTGGCTCCATTGTCACCCGAAGCTGCATGGAGAAGGAGCGCCGCTGATCGGGGGCTTATTACAGGGGGCTTACTACTGGGGGCATTACAGGGGGCATTACAGGGGGCTTACTACAGGGGACATTACAGGACATCGTTCAGGATTTGTAGTGTGTACAGAAATCGGCCCGGTTTTGCATATAAAAAACGTCACCTCAACTATTTGAAGTCCAGGAAATCAATTGAAACCAGTGGCGTAACTTCATCCTAGGTGCCCGGAGGCAAGATAAATGTTGGTGCCCCCCCAAATTAAAATGTACCACCCCCCAGCACCTATGCCAGCCCCAGCTGCCGCCCCCCTATGCAGTTCCCCCAGTAGTGGTGTCCCTGTGCACTGCCCCCTGTAATGCCCCCTGTAGTGAGCCCCCAGTAATGCTCCCTGTAGTGAGCCACTAATAATGCCCCCTGTAGTGAGCCCCCAGTAATGCCTCCTGTAGTGAGCCCCCAGTAATGCCCCCTGTAGTGAGCCCCCAGTAATGCCCCCAGTAATGCACCGTGTAGTGAGCCCCCAGTAATGCCCCCTGTAATGCCCCCTGTAGTGAGCCCCCAGTAATGCCCACTGTAGTAAGCCCCTGTAATGCCCCCTGTAGTGCTCCCAGTAATGCCCCCTGTAGTGAGCCCCCAGTAATGCCCCCTGTAGTGAGCCCCAGTAATGCCCCCTGTAGTGAGCTCCCTGTAGTGAGCCCCCAGTAATGCCCCCTGTAGTGCCCCCTGTAATGCCCCCTGTAGTGAGCCCCCAGTAATGCCCCCTGTAGTGAGCCCCTAGTAATGCCCCCTGTAGTGAGCCCCAGTAATGCCCCCTGTAGTGAGCCCCCTGTAGTGAGCCCCCAGTAATGCCCCCTGTAGTAAGCCCCCAGTAATGCCCCCTGTAGTGAGCACCCAGTAATGCCCCCTGTAGTGCCCCCAGTAATGCTCCTTGTAGTAAGCCCCCAGTAATGCCCCCTGTAGTGAGCCCCCAGTAATGCCCCCTGTAGTGAGCCCCCAGTAATGCCCCCTGTAGTGAGCCCCTAGTAATGCCCCCTGTAGTGAGCCCCAGTAATGCCCCCTGTAGTGAGCCCCCTGTAGTGAGCCCCCAGTAATGCCCCCTGTAGTGCCCCCTGTAATGCCCCCTGTAGTGAGCCCCCAGTAATGCCCCCTGTAGTAAGCCCCCAGTAATGCCCCCTGTAGTGAGCACCCAGTAATGCCCCCTGTAGTGCCCCCAGTAATGCCCCTTGTAGTAAGCCCCCAGTAATGCCCCCTGTAGTGAGCCCCCAGTAATGCCCCCTGTACTGAGCCCCCAATAATTCCCCCTGTAGTAAGCCCCCAGTAATGCCCCCAGTCATGTCCCCTGTAGTAAGCCCCAGTAATGTCCCCTGTAGTGAGCACCCAGTAATGCCCCCTGTAGTGAGCCCCCAGAAATGCCCCCTGTAGTGAGCCCCCTGTAATGCCCCCTGTAGTGAGCCCCCAGTAATGCCCCCTGTAGTGAGCCCCTGTAATGCCCACTGTAGTGCTCCCAGTAATGCCCCCTGAAGTGAGCCCCCAGTAATGCCTCCTGTAGTAAGCCCCTGTAATGCCCCCTGTAATGCCTCCTGTAGTGCTCCCAGTAATGCCCCCAGTAATGCCCCCTGTAGTGAGCCCCCAGTAATGCCCCCTGTAATGAGCCCCCAGTAATGTCCCCAATAATGCCCCCTGTAGTGAGCCCCCAGTAATGCCCTCTGTAGTGAGCCTTCAGTAATGTCCCCTGTAATGCCTCCTGTAGTGAGCCCCCAGTAATGCCCCCTGTAGTGAGCCCCCATCAATGACCTTGTAGTGAGCCCCCAGTAATGCCCCCTGTAGTAAGCCCCCTGTAATGTCCCCTGTAGTGAGCCCCCCTCCGCGAGCGCACACACATACAAAACAAGAAAAAAACAACACTTACCTGAAACCCCGCTCCAATGATGCTGCCTTTTGTCCCCGGCGCCCGCTCCTCGGAACTATGGGAGTGACATCATGACGTTGTCACTCCCATAGTGCAGTGCGGGACCAGGAAGCGGAGCTCAGGTGTGAGCTCCGTTCCTCCGGCTACCGCCAGGGGGAAAAAAGGAGCCGGGCGCCCGCTGGTAACACACTCGGTGGGCGCCCGGCAAATAGGGGGTGCGACCGCACCCCCCGTATTGACGCCGCTGGAGGTGGAGTGCCGATCAGCGGCGCTCCATCTCCATAGCAGTGCCCGGAGCGGCCGGGGGACAATGGAGCCAGGTGCCCCCTTAAGGGCTGGAGCCCGGCGGCAAATGACTCCATTGTCTCTGGGAGTTCCGCCACTGATTGAAACTAAGGGATCTATTTACTAAGCACTGTTATGAGACAGAGTGAAAAGTGATAAGGTGCCAGCCAGTGGCGTAACTTCATCCCAGGTGCCCGGAGGCAAGATAAATGTTGGTGCCCCACAGGGCTGCCATCAGAAATCGTGGGGCCCGGTACAAATGAAAAAGGCAGGGCCCCCCCACCCCCTTTGTTCTTCCCCCCAAAGGTCTGGTGGACGCAAAGGGGTGGGGTTGAGCTCTGGTATCTGGAGTATGTGTATATATATATATTTTTTTTTTTTTTTCCCTTTAAATATTAAAAAAGAATAAACAGATTTTTTGTTTCTTAAATTGAGGAAAGCCTAATGATTTACAACAGAACTGTACTAACCTGCCATCCGGAGGTTCAATTACTGGTGTGGTATGGAACACTGGACCTCATTCAGACTCGCTCTCAAGATGCGCTCGCTCGCTGCAAAAAAAAGGGCCGGACATTTAAATTATGTGATCGCACTGCGTCGCGTAAGGACGCCCTCTATGTCTTAGCGAGCTACGGCACTGAGCGCTCACAAGTGTGTTAAGACGCCCCCTTTCCCCTCGCAACACAAGTCATCTCCTGGGATTGTTGGAGGTAACATCGATAGCCATCGGAGCTGATCGCAGCCCTTGAGGTAGCCTTACCCCGCCGCAAGCACTGCGATCAATGCTGGCTGAAATACATGGAGGTGACGTGTACAATGACGCTACTTTGCTAATTATGCACGCCCTTTAAACGGCGTTTTGCTGTCCTGACATGCCTGCGTTCGCAACAACACTCCCCTGTTACAAGCACCTTCCCCTGTTACCCACCCACAAACGACACTATCTGTCACTCAAAGTAGCGGCCAGTCTGTGTGCTATGAGTGCACAATTTCCCATCGCAGAGACTGGCTTGCGCACGCGCACTGCGAATTAGATGCATGCGCATTGAGCAACAATCGCCCGGCAGCGAGTGATCGCTCCTTAGCGAACGGGTCTGAATCAGGCCCAGCATGGACATGGCAAGGGGGCAGAGGTGCAAATAGAGAGAGGCACACTTAAGTAAAGGACACAGATGGGATAGGAGCAGAGTCAAAAATGGGAAGCGGGCAGAGGCAGAGATGGAGAGGGGGCAAAGGCACAGCTATGAGGGAACTGGGGTACAGATATGGACACATATGGGGAGAGTACAGAGATAGAAATTTGATGAGGGGGGAGACAGAAGCAGGATTCATGAATATCACAGGGGACAGTGGGGCAGATTGTGTAGGAGGGGGAGGGGGACAGAGCAGAATTCAGAAATAGTACAGAGGACAGATTGTATAGGAGGGGAGGGGAGGGCAGATAGGCATAGTACAGGGGACAATAGGGCAGATTGTATAGGAGGGAGGGATGGGGCAGAGGCACCGCAGTTGCTCTCTCACATTTCCTTCCTCAGTGTAGTGCACACATTATCTGGCCAATGAGAGCAGGGGGAGGGGAGGAGAGCTGAGGGTGGAGCAACTATGGAGGCAGAGGTGATTGAAGTAACTAATTTGATAGGGTCCTGAGAGGGGAACCTGTCTGTGAGGGGGGCCAGTGCTCCTACCAGGGCCGCAACTAGGGGGGGGCTGAGGGGTCATGTGCACCGGGCGCCATCCTCCAGCGGCACCGGCCACACACTTCCCTGTGCCGGAGGTCTGCAGATAGAGACCTCCGGCAGTGGTGCGTGCCGGACAATGAATATCGGCGGAAGATCCCACCCTCCCTCCTCCTCTCGGAAGTTAGGGTAAGCGCTCAGGGGGAGGAGGGGGGCGGAGAGGGAGTGAGAGGGGCGGCAGTGCTGTGCAGGGCGCACTGCCGTCTAGCTACGGCGCTGCCACATAGGTAATGTTCAGTAATGGCGTGCCAACAGAACTGAGCTCTTATTGTAATGAATAAGATGTTCTAGCTCTTATTATATTGAATGAGATGTTCTAGCTCTTATTGTAATTAATTAGGTGTTGTAACTTATATAGTAATGAATGAGATGTTCTAGCTTTTATTGTAATGAATACAATGTTGTAGTTCTTATAATGAATGAGGTGTTCTAGCTCTTATTGTAATGAATGAGGTGTTCTAGCTCTTATTGTAATGAATGAGGTGTTGTAACTTTTATTGTAATGAATGAGGTGTTGTAGCTCTTATTGTAATGAACGAGGTGTTGTAGCTCTTATTGTAATGAACGAGGTGTTGTAGCTCTTATTGTAATGAATGAGCTGTTGTAGCTCTTATTGTAATGAACGAGGTGTTGTAGCTCTTATTGTAATGAATGAGGTGTTGTAGCTCTTATTGTAATGAATGAGGTGTTGTAGCTCTTATTGTAATGAATGAGGTGTTCTAGCTCTTATTGTAATGAATGAGGTGTTGTAGCTCTTATTGTAATGAATGAGGTGTTGTAGTTCTTATTGTAATGAACGAGGTGTTCTAGCTCTGATTGTAATGAATGAGGTGTTGTAGTTCTTATTGTAATGAACGAGGTGTTCTAGCTCTTATTGTAATGAACGAGGTGTTCTAGCTCTTATTGTAATGAATGATGTGTTCTAGCTCTTATTGTAATGAATGAGGTGTTCTAGCTCTTATTGTAATGAATGATGTGTTCTAGCTCTGATTGTAATGAATGAGGTGTTGTAGCTCTTATTGTAATGAACGAGGTGTTCTAGCTCTTATTGTAATGAACGAGGTGTTCTAGCTCTTATTGTAATGAATGAGGTGTTGTAGCTCTTATTGTAATGAATGATGTGTTCTAGCTCTTATTGTAATGAATGAGGTGTTCTAGCTCTTATTGTAATGAATGAGGTGTTGTAGCTCTTATTGTAATGAATGAGGTGTTGTAGCTCTTATTGTAATGAATGAGGTGTTGTAGCTCTTATTGTAATGAACGAGGTGTTGTAACTCTTATTGTAATGAATGAGGTGTTCTAGCTCTTATTGTAATGAACGAGGTGTTCTAGCTCCTATTGTAATGAACGAGGTGTTCTAGCTCTTATTGTAATGAACGAGGTGTTCTAGCTCTTATTGTAATGAACGAGGTGTTCTAGCTCTTATTGTAATGAATGAGGTGTTGTAGCTCTTATTGTAATGAATGAGGTGTTCTAGCTCTTATTGTAATGAATGAGGTGTTCTAGCTCTTATTGTAATGAATGAGGTGTTGTAGCTCTTATTGTAATGAATGAAAGGTAATTTTCTTAGAAAGAGAGAAACTGCACTCTTTATTACTAGACACTTTATAAAATAAAGTGATAATTGGTAATGTATTGCAAAGTATGATAAAGTTGCAGACGATACATTCAGATGACTAGAAGGTATAGAAATTATGCATTTAAGAGGGCATTAAAGATTGAGTAGCATAGCCAGATCTGAATGCAAGTCAGCCACAAGTGCACCTGAATTGCGTTCACAGAACTAAACGAGTACTTTCACCCGTATGCAGAGTTGCGCAAATCTCTGCAGCTGTACGGCCCCTATCCATACAGTACACTTGGCTTCATAGCCACTATCAGTGCGCAATTGTACCAACCTATCCTGGTGCAAGAGATCCGTCTGAAACCAGATGGAATTCTGTGTACGCACAACTCTGCCTAGCCTGCATTTCTACCTCCTCATCCTTGCTGCCTATGTGCAGACGCCCCCTTACTACCCAGTCAAGCCTCAATCAGCCATAACTGAGGTGTGACTGAGTTGTCTACAAATCTGAATCTTATAAATATTGTATGGTCCCCGATGATTAAGTATCCACTTCACCGTGGGGGATACTGAAGTATTCACTTTGCCGCGGAGGATACTTAAACGAAAAGCAGCTGTACCTGCAATTAGTAACACTGCCACAGAAGTAGCACCGTTACTTACCTGTCCCCGTCGCTGGCTTCTGCTCATGTGTGACCTGAGGTAACGTATGGGGAGGCAGTGAGGAGGCATCCTCAAAACTCCTTCTAATAGGAAGGAACAGGGCTACGAGAACAAGCTCCATCTGAAGATGGCGTTTGTTCTCACAGGCAGACTCCGAAAACTTGCTGAAGTTTGCTGAATATCAGGTGGTCCTATCGGAGCCCTGATGATGAATGGCCTGTTACTTTAAGTGTGCGGAAACTAGCGTTTCTGTATGGGTAGCGGGCCATATTATTTATGATGAATAGGCCCCTGAGTCTGAAATCATCCCTTACCCCCATTAAAATGGGGAACATTAAGGGCCAGCTTAAACTTTGAACAGGACATTCACATGTGCATTTATAGGTGAAGGTGTAAAATACTTTAATAGGTATTTAAATTAGGGGTGAGCGGGTTCGGATTTCTGAAATCCGAACCCCCCCGAACCCCCCCGATCCGAGTCTGATCCGAGTCAGGCTCGACTTTTCCCGCCTGACTCGGATCTGAAATCGAGGCAAAACGTCATCATCCCGCCTTCCGAGTCTCGCGGGTTTTGGATCCTATATAAGGTACCCGCGTCGGCGCCATTTTCTCACTCGGCTGTGGACAGTGAAGAGGGAGGGTGGGAGTTAGGGCTGTGTAGTGTAGTGTAGTGTAGTGCTGCTGTTGTCCACTACTTCAAAGTCCATAGGGGCTGGCTGTGTTGTGCTGTGCTGCTGTTGTTAATAGGGGCTGTGTCCACTACTTCAAAGTCCATAGGGGCTGGCTGGACTGTGTTGTGCAGTCAGTTCTCCATAGGGGCTGTGTCCACTCCAAAGTTCTGTGCAGTGTCCCAGTCCTAAAGGAGTGCTGTAGTGTTGTCCAGGGGGTGCTCTGTCCATCAGGGGTGCTCCCCCCAAGTGCTAAAAAAATAATATATTTTCTGTGTTTGTGAATTGTGTGCGCAGTAGCCGCACGTGCATCAACAAAGTAGTGCCAAGCGTGCGCCTGTGTCATAAGTAAAGGGCCGGCTGGCTTGACCGTTAAAGGGTGCTGTAACCCCCGAAAGTACACTCCAGTCCAAACCAAAAAAAAATTATTTTCTGTGTTTGTGAATTGTGTGCGCAGTAGCCGCACGTGCATCAACAAAGTAGTGCCAAGCGTGCGCCTGTGTCATAAGTAAAGGGCCGGCTGGCTTGACCGTTAAGGGTGCTGTAACCCCCGAAAGTACACTCCAGTCCAAACCAAAAAAAAAATTATTTTCGGTGTTTGTGAATTGTGTGCGCAGTAGCCGCACGTGCATCAACAAAGTAGTGCCAAGCATGCGCCTGTGTCATAAGTAAAGGGCCGGCTGGCTTGACCGTTAAGGGTGCTGTAACCCCCGAAAGTACACTCCAGTCCAAACCAAAAAAAAAATTATTTTCTGTGTTTGTGAATTGTGTGCGCAGTAGCCGCACGTGCATCAACAAAGTAGGGCCAAGCGTGCGCCTGTGTCATAAGTAAAGAGCCGGCTGGCTTGACCGTTAAGGGTGCTGTAACCCCCGAAAGTACACTCCAGTCCAAACCAAAAAAAAAATTATTTTCTGTGTTTGTGAATTGTGTGCGCAGTAGCCGCACGTGCATCAACAAAGTAGTGCCAAGCGTGCGCCTGTGTCATAAGTAAAGGGCCGGCTGGCTTGACCGTTAAGGGTGCTGTAACCCCCGAAAGTACACTCCAGTCCAAACCAAAAAAAAAATTATTTTCTGTGTTTGTGAATTGTGTGCGCAGTAGCCGCACGTGCATCAACAAAGTAGTGCCAAGCGTGCGCCTGTGTCATAAGTAAAGGGCCGGCTGGCTTGACCGTTAAGGGTGCTGTAACCCCCGAAAGTACACTCCAGTCCAAACCAAAAAAAAAATTATTTTCTGTGTTTGTGAATTGTGTGCGCAGTAGCCGCACGTGCATCAACAAAGTAGTGCCAAGCGTGCGCCTGTGTCATAAGTAAAGGGCCGGCTGGCTTGACCGTTAAGGGTGCTGTAACCCCCGAAAGTACACTCCAGTCCAAACCAAAAAAAAAATTATTTTCTGTGTTTGTGAATTGTGTGCGCAGTAGCCGCACGTGCATCAACAAAGTAGTGCCAAGCGTGCGCCTGTGTCATAAGTAAAGGGCCGGCTGGCTTGACCGTTAAGGGTGCTGTAACCCCCGAAAGTACACTCCAGTCCAAACCAAAAAAAAAATTATTTTCTGTGTTTGTGAATTGTGTGCGCAGTAGCCGCACGTGCATCAACAAAGTAGTGCCAAGCGTGCGCCTGTGTCATAAGTAAAGGGCCGGCTGGCTTGACCGTTAAGGGTGCTGTAACCCCCGAAAGTACACTCCAGTCCAAACCAAAAAAAAAATTATTTTCTGTGTTTGTGAATTGTGTGCGCAGTAGCCGCACGTGCATCAACAAAGTAGTGCCAAGCGTGCGCCTGTGTCATAAGTAAAGGGCCGGCTGGCTTGACCGTTAAAGGGTGCTGTAACCCCCAAAGTACACTCCAGTCCAAACCAAAAAAAAAATTATTTTCTGTGTTTGTGAATTGTGTGCGCAGTAGCCGCACGTGCATCAACAAAGTAGTGCCAAGCGTGCGCCTGTGTCATAAGTAAAGGGCCGGCTGGCTTGACCGTTAAAGGGTGCTGTAACCCCCGAAAGTACACTCCAGTCCAAACCAAAAAAAAATTATTTTCTGTGTTTGTGAATTGTGTGCGCAGTAGCCGCACGTGCATCAACAAAGTAGTGCCAAGCGTGCGCCTGTGTCATAAGTAAAGGGCCGGCTGGCTTGACCGTTAAGGGTGCTGTAACCCCCGAAAGTACACTCCAGTCCAAACCAAAAAAAAAATTATTTTCTGTGTTTGTGAATTGTGTGCGCAGTAGCCGCACGTGCATCAACAAAGTAGTGCCAAGCGTGCGCCTGTGTCATAAGTAAAGGGCCGGCTGGCTTGACCGTTAAGGGTGCTGTAACCCCCGAAAGTACACTCCAGTCCAAACCAAAAAAAAAATTATTTTCTGTGTTTGTGAATTGTGTGCGCAGTAGCCGCACGTGCATCAACAAAGTAGTGCCAAGCGTGCGCCTGTGTCATAAGTAAAGGGCCGGCTGGCTTGACCGTTAAGGGTGCTGTAACCCCCGAAAGTACACTCCAGTCCAAACCAAAAAAAAAATTATTTTCTGTGTTTGTGAATTGTGTGCGCAGTAGCCGCACGTGCATCAACAAAGTAGTGCCAAGCGTGCGCCTGTGTCATAAGTAAAGGGCCGGCTGGCTTGACCGTTAAAGGGTGCTGTAACCCCCAAAGTACACTCCAGTCCAAACCAAAAAAAAAATTATTTTCTGTGTTTGTGAATTGTGTGCGCAGTAGCCGCACGTGCATCAACAAAGTAGTGCCAAGCGTGCGCCTGTGTCATAAGTAAAGGGCCGGCTGGCTTGACCGTTAAAGGGTGCTGTAACCCCCGAAAGTACACTCCAGTCCAAACCAAAAAAAAATTATTTTCTGTGTTTGTGAATTGTGTGCGCAGTAGCCGCACGTGCATCAACAAAGTAGTGCCAAGCGTGCGCCTGTGTCATAAGTAAAGGGCCGGCTGGCTTGACCGTTAAGGGTGCTGTAACCCCCGAAAGTACACTCCAGTCCAAACCAAAAAAAAAATTATTTTCTGTGTTTGTGAATTGTGTGCGCAGTAGCCGCACGTGCATCAACAAAGTAGTGCCAAGCGTGCGCCTGTGTCATAAGTAAAGGGCCGGCTGGCTTGACCGTTAAGGGTGCTGTAACCCCCGAAAGTACACTCCAGTCCAAACCAAAAAAAAAATTATTTTCTGTGTTTGTGAATTGTGTGCGCAGTAGCCGCACGTGCATCAACAAAGAAGTGCCAAGCGTGCGCCTGTGTCATAAGTAAAGGGCCGGCTGGCTTGACCGTTAAAGGGTGCTGTAACCCCCAAAGTACACTCCAGTCCAAACCAAAAAAAAAAATATTTTCTGTGTTTGTGAATTGTGTGCGCAGTAGCCGCACGTGCATCAACAAAGTAGTGCCAAGCGTGCGCCTGTGTCATAAGTAAAGGGCCGGCTGGCTTGACCGTTAAAGGGTGCTGTAACCCCCGAAAGTACACTCCAGTCCAAACCAAAAAAAAAATTATTTTCTGTGTTTGTGAATTGTGTGCGCAGTAGCCGCACGTGCATCAACAAAGTAGTGCCAAGAGTGCGCCTGTGTCATAAGTAAAGGGCCGGCTGGCTTGACCGTTAAAGGGTGCTGTAACCCCCAAAGTACACTCCAGTCCAAACCAAAAAAAAAATTATTTTCTGTGTTTGTGAATTGTGTGCGCAGTAGCCGCACGTGCATCAACAAAGTAGTGCCAAGCGTGCGCCTGTGTCATAAGTAAAGGGCCGGCTGGCTTGACCGTTAAAGGGTGCTGTAACCCCTGAAAGTACACTCCAGTCCAAACCAAAAAAAAAATTATTTTCTGTGTTTAGCCGCACGTATATATCAAATCGATATAACATAAATGGAGAAAGATCAAGAACCACTTCCTCCTAGTGCTGAAGCTGCTGCCACTAGTCATGACATAGACGATAACATGCCATCAACGTCGTCTGCCAAGGCCGATGCCCAATGTCATAGTAGAGGGCACATACAATCCCAAATGGCAAAGTTCAGGAAAATGACCTTGAAAAAGACATTTAAATCAGCTGAAGAGAAACGTAAACTTGCCAATATGCCATTTACGACACGGAGTGGCAAGGAACGGTTAAGGTCGATCCCTAGTATGTTCATGACTAGTGGTTCAGCTTCACATGACGATGGAAGCCCTCCTCCCACTAAAAAAATCAAAAGAGTTAAGCTGGCAAAAGCACAGCGAAGAACTGTGCTTTCTAAGAAGATATCACAAATCCCCAAGGAGAGTCCAAGTGTGGTGGTGGTTGCGATGCCTGACCTTCCCAGCACTGGACGGGAAGAGGTGGCTCTTTCCACCATTTGCACGCCCCCTGCAAGTGCTGAAAGGAGCACCCACAGTCCACTTGCTGATATGCAAATTGAAGATGTCACTGTTGAAGTACAACAGGATGAGGATACTGGTGTAGCTGGCGCTGAGGAGGAAGTTGGCGAGGAGGATTCTGATGGTGATGTGGTTTGTTTAAATCAGGCTCCGGGGGAGACAGTTGTTGTCCGTGGGATGAAAAAGCCCATCACGGTCATGCCTGGGCAGAAGACCAAACATTCCACCTCTTTGGTCTGGCAATATTTCTATCCAAATCCGGACAACAACTGTCTTGCCATATGTACCATATGTAAAGGTGAAATAAGTAGGGGTAGGGACGTCAACCACCTAGGAACATCCTCCCTTATACGGCACCTGCAGCGCGTTCATAAAAAGTTACTGTCAAGTTCAGAAACTTTGGCTAAGACCGTAAGCAGTCCAGGGACACCTAAATCCCGTTGTCCTGTTGTATCCAAGCGCCTGCAAACCACACCGTCAACTCCCTCCTCGTCAATTTCCTCCTTAGTCAGGATCGGAAGTAGTCCTGCAGGCCATGTCACTGGCATGACTGACTCTCCTATCCGGGATTCCTCTGGAGGATCCTGCATTGCTACGCCTACTGCTGCCGCTGCTGCTGTTGCTGCTGCTGGGAGTCGTTCATCATCCCAGAGAGGAAGTAGGAACACCACTACTTTTACTAAACAATTGACCCTCCAACAGTCCTTAGCGAGGAGGATGAAGTACGACAGCAGTCATCCTGAAGCAAAACGTATAACTGAGGCCTTGACTGCTATGTTGGTGTTAGACGTGCATCCGGTATCCGCCATTAGTGCAGTGGGATTTAGACAATTGATGGAGGTAGTGTGTCCCCGGTTCCAAATCCCGTCTAGATTCCACTTCACTAGGCAGGCGATACCGAGACTGTACAGAAACGTCAGAAAAAGTGTCCTCAGTGTCCTGAAAAATGCCGTTGTACACAATGTCCACTTAACCACGGACATGTGGACAAGTGGAACAGGGCAGACTAAGGACTATATGACTGTGACAGCCCACTGGGTAGATGTATCACCTTACGCAGCAACAGCAGCAGCGTCACCAGTAGCAGCATCTCAGAAACGCCAGCTCGTTACAAGGCAGGCTACGCTGTGTATCACCGGTTTCAGTAAGAGGCACACCGCCGACAACCTCTTAGAGAAACTGAGGGAAATCATCGCCCAGTGGCTTACCCCACTTAGACTCTCCTGGGGATTTGTGATATCTGACAACGCCACCAATATTGTGCGGGCATTACATCTGGGCAAATTCCAGCACGTCCCATGTTTTGCTCACACAATAAACTTGGTGGTGCAGAATTTTCTGAAAAGCGACAGGGGCGTGCAGGAGACGCTTTGGGTGGCCCGAAAAATTTCTGGCCACTTTCGCCATTCAGCGACTGCGTGCCGAAGACTGGAGCGCCAGCAAACACTCTTGAACCTACCCCGCCATCACCTGAAGCAAGAGGTTGTGACGCGGTGGAACTCAACCCTCTATATGCTTCAGAGGATGGAGGAGCAGCAAAAGGCCATACAAGCCTATACATCCACCTATGACATAGGCAAAGGAGGGGGTATGCACCTGACTCAAGCGCAGTGGAGAATGATTTCCGTGTTGTGCAAGGTTCTCCAGCCCTTCGAACTTGCCACACGTGAAGTCAGTTCAGACACAGCCAGCTTGAGTCAGGTCATTCCCCTCATCAGGCTTTTGCAGAAGCAGCTGGAGAAAGTGAAGGAGGAGCTAAGACGGAGCGATTCCGCTCGGCATGTGGGACTTGTGGATGAAGCCCTTCATTCGCTTTGCCAGGATTCCAGGGTGGTCAATCTGTTGAAATCAGACCACTACATTTTGGCCACCGTGCTTGATCCTAGGTTTAAAGCCTATGTGGTGTCTCTCTTTCCGGCCGACACAAGCCTGCAGAGGTGCAAAGACCTGCTGGTGAACACACTGTCAGCTGAAGCGGAACGTGACACGTCAACGGCTCCTTCTTCATTTTCTCCCGCAACTGGGGCTGCCAGGAAAAAACTTAGGTATCCTAAGCAACCCGCTGGCGGTGATGCAGGGCAGGCAGGACCAAGTTTGGACATCTGGTCCGGACTGAAGGACCTGGCAACAATTTCTGACATGTCTACTGTCACTGCATATGATACTGTCACCATTGACAGAATGGTGGAGGATTACATCGGTGACAGCATCCAAGTAGGCATGTCAGACAGTCCATACCTGTACTGGCAGGAAAAAGAGGCAATTTGGAGGCCCCTGTACAAGCTGGCTCTATTTTACCTGAGTTGCCCCCCCTCCAGTGTGTACTCCGAAAGAGTGTTTAGTGCAGCCGGGAACCTTGTCAGCGAAAGGCGTAGGAGGTTGCTTCCACAGAATGTGGAGAAGATGATGTTCATCAAAATGAATTATCAGCTCTTCCAGGGAGACCAGCCTCCAGAAGGTACAGAGGGACCTGTGGTGGTGGATTCAAGTGGGGACGAGTTAATACTTTGTGAGGATGAGGATGTACACACTGAAGAGGGTGAGGAATCGGTGGATGAGGAGGATGAGGATGACATCTTGCCTCCGTAGAGCCAGTTTGTGCAGGGACACATTAATTGCCAGCTTGTTTTGTGGGGGCCCAAACGAACCAATCATTTCAGCCACAGTTGTGTGGCAGACCCTGGCGCTGAAATGATTGATTTGTTAAAGTGTGCATGTCCTGTTTATACAACATAAGGGTGGGTGGGAGGGCCCAAGGACAATTCCATCTTGCACTTCTTTTTTTTCTTTGCATTATGTACAGTTTGGGGCCTAGTTTTTCTAACTGCCATCCTGTCTGCCACTGCAGTGTCACTCCTAGATGGGTCACGTGTTTGTGCCGCCCACTCGTGTCGCTTAGCATAGTCATCCAGCTACCTCGGTGCAACCTTTTGGACATGAAAACACTATTGTGAGGTGTGAGGTGTTCAGAATAGACTGGAAATGAGTGGAAATTAAGGTTATTGAGGTTAATAATAGCATAGGAGCAGAGAAACCAACAAATTCTGTGATTTTAGCTGTTTTTATGCTTTTTTTAAAAAAAATACAGATCCAAAACACAAAACCCAGAACCCAAAACACGGAAGGGTGGTTTTGGCAAAACCAATCCAGATCCAAAACACGAAGAAAGATCCAGATCCAAAACCAAAACACAAAACACGAAAAGTGGCCGGTGCACACCCCTAATTTAAATATGACCCACAAAATAAAGATAGTCTCAATGGACCCTTACATTCAGAAGATGTAAATGAAGCTTAAAGAGTTTAATGCTTTATTCTGTATTTTCTTAATCCTGATTGGAGACATAAATACAGTAGAGATTCATGTGTCTATCACAGAATTTGGGGAACGCTACTTGAAGTATTGTAAATTCCATTTTTCAGTTGCTGCCAAAGCACTGTGCAACGACCATCAGCAAAGCCAGGAACAAGAGACTGAAAAAGCCACCGCCCAAGAAAGCAGAACCTGAAAAAGAAAAGCCAGGAACAGAAAGCCAACGTAAAAACCGCAGTGTGACTACAAAGTGAGAAACATGTTTATTTTACCCATCGTAAAAACATCGTCAGTGAGCGCTACTGCCATCTGCTGCCAACATTCTTTTCTATATAGTCACTTCTCAAACCATTACCATTTTTCTGGCTACTGCCTCATACTTACTGGTGTTTTTATATTTTTGTTTAAATAGCACTAGTGCAAATGCATGTCAAATGCAAATTAATTTATTAGTATTAGAGATGAGCTGGTTTGGATTAGTTTGGATTTTCTCGCCAAATTCAGATTTTTTTCCCGCCAAAAATCGGGTCTCAGAAAGAGGCAAAACGTCATCTTTCATGGACAAACATCATCATTCCTGGACAAAAGTCCTGGAATGATGATGTTTGTCCATGAAAGATGACGTTTTACCTCTTTCTGAGACCCGATTTTTGGCAGGAAAAATCCGAATTTGGCGGGAAAATCCAAACTAATCCAAACCCACTCGTCTCTAGTTATTACTTGTGTATGGAGTTCACTATATAATTCCCCTAACACATGGATAGAACAAAATATGTTAAGAAAAATAGAACTACTCTAGTAAACGCATGTAGAAAAAAATTCTTGTGGGTAAAGGCCTATGGGTGGGTACACACTTGTATGATATCCGGCATATTGTGCAGTGTGTATGTCTGACGGTGCGTTCCCATGGGTTGTATGCGATGTTGTGTGATTGGCCGTGCTGCACGGCCAATCACACAATATCACTTGCAAGGCTGTAAATAATGAAGGACGGAACAGTGATCGTGTGTACCAGCAATCTCCTTTGGAGCAGGGTGAAAGGAAATCGCCTGCTCCATCGGCATGATTGCCATATGCTCGTATCAGAATTTTTTTTCACCTAGAACACCCTAATGCTTGTACATGTGCTCAAGGTACCCCTAAATCTGAGTAGATATGCACCAAGCCACTTTTTATGCCTTCAAGTGTTTTTAAAATAAAAAAATTAAACTAATGTTCCACTTGAATCAATCTGATTTACCACAGATTGAAAACCTTTTTGCTTATATACGGGCGTACATCCAACACGTAAATGCAATTCTATACTGCACATGCACAGTAAAAGGGATTATGGGCACTATTTATCCCAATATGAACTTTTAACTGTGGATGTGATAAATAATTTTCACCTAAATTCGCAACGTGAAAATGTAAATTATCACATGAATTTAGCATGTATCACTCTGGGGTTGGGTATGCGATTACGGCACACACAATGCCGGCGGTCGGAATCCTGGCACCTCAAACCCGACAAATGAAATCACGACACCTACAGGTAAGTAATTTAACCCTTCCCCTAACCCACCAATGCCGCAGCCTAGCTCTAACCCTCCCATCCCGCAGCTTAACATTAACTTCCCCCTCCCGTAGCCTAACCCTCCCCTCCCTCAGCCTAACCCTAACCCTTCCCCTAGTGCCTAACCCTAACCCCTAACTTTATCCCTAATACTTACTATAGGAATCGCAGCAGCCGGAATTCTCAAGCCAGGATTCCTACCCCTGTCGGGATTGCAGCACAAGGATTGTGAGCGTTGGCATTCTGTACACTGGGATGCCAACTACATCCCTCATTCGGCTTTAGGGTTTGGGTCTTCGGAATGGACCGTGCATGTGCAGCTATTGGATCCCTCTCCAATCATAGGGTACTATTGGCTTTACACCAAGCTTGGTAAATCAGACTGCATAGCATTCCCTATAGAAAAATATGGGGACTGCTTTGACGTCAGAAATGCTGCGGTTCCTTCATGTTAAATCCTGGGATCCTTAATAGTAACGGGTACCCCCTGAAAACACCCATTTGTGAGGGGTCATACTGTAAGTAATGTTTAATGTTTTCACATTATTTTAGTAACAAATTATTGATAAATATTCCCCATAGGGGGAAAATTAATTAGGTGTGATTATCTCGCATCTGCGAGTAACTTCGACTTTATGCTGCACTTACGGTACCTCCCAGAGTCACAGGTTTTATTCGCAGCCACATAGGGCTACGAACAAAAAATGTGTGAGCCAAAGCCGCAAAGGGGGGCGAGTTCTGATGCCGTTGCCGGCGTTTACACGCCTTCGCAATGACAACTCGGCCCCTTTGCATGCAGGTGCGATATAATCACATATCATTGAATTTCCCCTACTGTATAATGTTTCAAGTTAACTATGAATCTGAGGACCTCATTCAGAGTCGGTCGTTGCGGCCG